>CAWUFW010011909.1:0-581140 GCA_963921515.1 Calotriton arnoldi | reverse complement strand
GATCGACGCCGCCGACGCCGCCCCGGCGCCGATGGGAACTTGGATCCCACCCTCTTGAACCAGAACTTGAGGTCTGATTCTTCACCCAGTGTCAGTAATGCATGAGGACTGACAGTAGCGGTCTGGATACTTCCTCACCGGCATGGCTTATCTCTCTCAAGTGGTTACAATGAGGAGGGAGCCAATTTGGCAGGTAGCCGCGAGGTTGGGCCCACGTCTCAACTCCTGATTGACGGGTCAGCCTAACATCTGACAGGTAAGAAGGCCGGCAGCCTCCCGCGAGACTGTGCCAACGGTCGCTCACTGACGCGCAGCTTCAGTCCAAGCCCACAGGGGCCCCAGAACGCACACCACGTTTCAGCCTCTACCTCTGAGAGCTGTCCAGCCGCTTCAGCCGCCTCCTACTGGCCGGATTCAACGCCTGATCAGTTTGGGAAGATGGTTTGCGGTCCAACACCGCTGTCATATACTACTTCCCGTGGAGGCGATGCCTCCAGCCCCAGTGTCCCGAGGAGAGACATTCAAGCTTTTCCTCGGCTACATCAAGTAGGCGGAAGGGATGCGGCTAAACACATAATCTACAGGCCTGACACGCTGGGCTGGTCTGCACGCCAGACGCCACGCCCGGGCTGAGTAAACCACTGGCTTTCAGTCACTCCAGCGTGACATGCTCCTGAGGAGTCGGTCTTAGTCCAAAGCAGACCATGCGCTGGGAGCTGCACCACCGGGAGTTACTGCCAAGTCCCTGGGCCTCAAGAAGACAGCCGCTGACTTCTGCGCGCCGCTTCAGTCGCGGGCCACGGTGCTTCTCTTCACAGCATGCCTGGCTATAGGTTACGCGTTCAGACGGATTTCGCCGGCGCGACCGGGTAACAGTTTGGCCCAACCCCGCCCCATGCTCAGTTTTCCAGTCCCTTTCAGGTGCACGCAGCAACTCATCTTCCCACCGGCGCATTATCGTCTTCTCGACAAGGCGGGTCCCGGAGACACCGGTGAAGGTTCTCCTCGAGATCACTCCCAGCCATGCCACCCACCGCCATACGCTCAGGACTCTGCGCTCGAAGTCACGCCCTTCCGGGTCGCAGGTCTCGACCATGCCACTACTTGCCCAAAAGGATTAAAGGAGGATGAGCGCGCCCTATCTTTGACTCCGAACGCCATCGCCTCCTCTATAGTTCACGCTCATTCTAGCTCAGGTCTTGACTGCCTCGACTCCTGAGATCAGCGTTGATTTCGTTCACATCTCCGTTCTACGCTCATCGCGTTACCTTCACCGGCTAGGCCACCGCGCCTTCTGCCTACCAGCGTTCCTCGGTACCACGGCGATGGCGTGGTTCGCCATTCGCGCCGGCTCAGTCTTCTCTAGCCGACGACCGGTTGCGCCGCTGCCGTCCCAGCAGTCTTCACCGTGTCAATCTTCGACCGCCAGTTCTGACACGTGGCCCGCTTCTCCACAGCATTCTTCACCGAGCATTCTGACACGACGCATTTCATCCTTCATCCATGAAGAGCTCAGGCTATGACTGGCTTCTTCAGCCTTATCCTGTTTTCGCACGAGATTCCGAGCCGCTGCTTCATGGGTCTTCCTGCATCCTGCCGGTCAATCATGCCAGATAGCGGCTCTGCAGTGGGACCTGAAGCTCCCAGGGCTTACAGCACCAGGGCAACCCGGAGTCACGCCCAGACGTGAGGGGATCGCAAGACAGCCAGTGGTGGCTCGGGCCCCGGTGCAATGGGTCACAGATTCTCAGCCAGCCTGATCTCGCCTCCTTCAGACGGGGGCGCTCACAAGAGGAGATCAGAGGTCTCTGGTCTCGGCGGAGTCCTCGGCCATCACTGGCCGATAGACTCAAAGGTGATTCTCTGTCAAAGGGAAGGCAGCCAGGTAGTCACCGGCTTCATGTGGTATCGTAACAACGTTAGCGGTGGTCTTGGACTCCTTTGTCAGGAGCCTTGCGCCTGACAGCGGCTGGAACATCAGGGCATGTCTCCGGATGGTTCAACAGCTGGCAGTGTGTTCCTTCTGAACGCCAGTCAGCAGGCATGATTTGATCACGAATGTCTTCACTGAAGTGGCTTCAGCGACTCTTCTGGCTACGGGGAGAAGATTCCGCTCACGGAAGAATCCGCTGCTAGTCGTCATCAGCCCTGCCGGCTACTTCCAAGGCGTACGCTGCCTTCATAAGGGAAGGCGGTTCGCCAGCTTCATAACACTTGTCTGTATGCTGAAGAAGATCAGCATCTACCGGCCCAAGTCATTTGTGGCTCAGATTGGCCTCGAAGAAGTATCCCGAGCCGGGCAATTTATTTTTCCGAGTGGATCTTCTGCCGCAGGGGATCGTCGGCCCGTTACATTCGTTGGCGCAGATTGGATGCGGGCGCGCGATTGAATTTCCTGACTCGCCCGAAGTTTGCGGATGCGATTCTTTGAACAGCGCCCCTCCACCGTGTAGAGCACGCTCGCAGGCGGAACAAATTTGCGGGTATGGCGCTACAGCAAATGCCGTGAATCCTCCTCGCCCTCGAGGCTCGTTCCTTCTTCGGTCTGAGTCATCAGCGCCACCGCCATCTTCACGCCTTCCTGATCAGCCTCGTCCCCTGCTCAGCCAACAGGTTCTGAAAGGTACATCATCTTCCTTCCGTTCCGGCTTAGACGCCGCGCGGGGATTTCACTCTGTCCTGGCCTTAATGCTTCCTGAGCCTCATTACACCGTCCTCGCCTTCTCGACTCTGAAGACAGCCTTTCAGGTTACATCGCCAAGGAGTGAGCTCCAGGTTTATCATGTAAACCTTCCCTTTCGTTCACCGACAATCTTCGGACGCCGTCAAGTTTCTTCTGCACAGGTATATTGCTTCATATTATCGCCACCACTTTCTGGTCTTCAAGATCCTTCAGAGAGGAAGTTCCATCGCCTGACCCAAACGTTTTCCTACGATCAAGCACAAACACTCTCCCGGCGGGATGACCGCTTCATACGGCCAGTCGGTCGCAGACATCTCCCGGCTGGGCCACCTGTGCATCAGTTATCTTCGCCATTCTCGGTTGCCAGCGAAGCCCGTTGCTGCGGCCCATTTCACCAGGGCAACGGGCTGCTACCACGTTAGTCGCTGCGCCTGTCGGAACGCCATAGTTCTTCGCCGCACGCTACAAAGATTATCAGGCGTCAGATCGGCTTTTTGGTCGCTTCTGTTCCTCCAGATTTTCAACTGATCTGTTCGCGATCATCGCTGTTGCCGGGGTATTCATTCTAAGGTAGAATCTGTTCACTAACGCACTTTTTCAGACGGTCAAGTTACCACTTGCGTAACGCATTGGTATCCGTGCCACAGCAGCCAGCACGACCCCGTTCAGAATACTCGTAGCGCCAGGCTGGATCCGAGCTTGGCAGCGTAGCTCAGCGCCGGGGAGGCGGCGTGCCGCAGGCCTGCCTGCCGCGTGACGCCGGGATGACGTCGCGGCAGCACTTCAAGCTTCCCCGGTGCTGATCGCCGCACGATTCTCTCACGGCCAGGAACGCAGATTACGCAAGAAAGCCGATCATAGGCCCGAGTGGATAGGCCCCGAGCTGACAAATCCCACCCCAGAAATATCAGTGGCTATGGGGCTAAGGAATATCCACGTCTTCACAGACATATATTGTCGTTATCAGTTGCAACTCTGCGCACATACTGGGGCCTCAGGTCTCCGTCCTCTGACATGCTGAGAGCGTGAAATCGGACATCTTCATACAGTCTGGAGACAAATTCTTCTTCACAGGGTACTTTCCACCAGCAATGCCATCACGGGGAATTTCCCATGATCCACCCACTCCTTTCAGCATGTTACACGGGGATGGGGTATACAGCATCTGTTCTTCGATAATGTGTAGCCGTTCAGGAAAGGGGACTATCCTCCCGACTCTGCGCAAGGAGACAGAACTGATTACAAGGCGATCACAGATTTTGGCACATTGGCCGCCCCAAACAATCGGAAATCTCACCGCTGGGCGCGATCAGCTCCTCATCAACGACTTCTTTAAACTGAAGTCACTACGCAGGCGCATTTCCTCTGACTCCCAGCCTTCACAGCTTGCTCAGCACTGCGCTTGGTCCTGCCTGTTCATTTCTGATCTCGGAACCATCTGCACAGCTAAGTGTTGGGATTCCCGTATAAACAGGTTTCCAAGTAAATGCTCTTGCACGATTTGTATCTCCTGTCCACCTCTCTTACAGTGGTAGCTGTCTCATCATCACCGGAACAACCAGCGGTGTCTGCCTTGCATACATATAATAGTTGCGAGTCAGTTTCCACCATAGATGAGGCCCGGCTCTACAGTAGCGGCATGCAAAAACCATGAAAATCAACCAGCACGCAAACACAAGGCTGGCACGGTGAAATACTGGCTTTGCCAGCTTCGTTCCACCGTTCGAAGCGGAATCCCAGATCCGGATATAGATTCACCCAGACCAGCTCAGGCGCCAGACTGGACCCGCACTCAAGCGCCGCCGCAGGCTCGCTCGCACGCCGAGATGTTGGGCGGTGTTCACTTCAGACGCCGCCTTCCTGCGAAGCCGACAGCCTTCTTCCACAGCGCAACCGCAGAGTAATGCGCGTTCTCAGTCGGTTTTTGACCATTATCTGTCAACATCTTTCGGTCTTACTTCTGGTGACCAATCGCTGCATCGCTCAGCCTGCGACTTACCCGCTGCCGATCGCGACGATCTCCAACCCGCAGCCTCTGCGATCTGAGCGCGACCACGACCGGTCACGCCCGACGTTCGGTCACGGTCTTGCAGGCGTCTTACGCAGTCCGCCCAGCTGCCGAAACCGTCAAAATAGAGTCATCACCACTGCCTTCAAAGTTCTGAATATCAGCAAGTCGAAGCACAAGAAGAAGGCAAAGAGGCACGCCGCCGCTGACGCCGCGTAGACGATTATCGCCTTCCAGCTCACGCCCGTCTTGGCCGCTCTGTTTTCCTCCTTTCGATTTCGCCCAGCTTGTGGCTTTACCAGCGCCACGCAGTTTTGGCAGCTCGACTCACAGGCGCTCTTCGGCTCACGACTCAGTAGTCTGAGTCGGCGCTGGCCCGCCGAGGGGTCAGATCGGCGTTGTCGACCACGGGATTTACTGCCTGGTCTATGACACCCCACCGCCCACTTCTGACGGGGACTCCCGTGTCACCGACGATCGACGTCGAGGATAGCTTTGCAGGCCTCGCACCATCTCCCGGCTGCTCACTCCTGAAAGCGGCGTTTCGCAGTGAGGCGAGAGGACTTCGAGCCATTGACCCTGGTTAACCAGCCTGTTGGCGGACTGGCCAGAGTTGGGCGACTCAGATCACGGCCGCCTCCCACTGTACAATGAGAGCCTCGTCTCGCGCAGGCACCGAGTCCCGCTTCCCGAGCCTCCTACGCGTCAAAACAAACCTCCGACGGAGTGCGCTTTCAGTCAGCAGTCTCTTGTGAGCCCCGCTGCCCGTGCCAGAAGCCCTCACAGACACTTCGCGACACGACCAGCCCAGCAGGGTTCTGCATTGCCGATTGCCCGACGCCGCCGCCTGGGCGACCATTCTCTTTCTCGGGAACATTCAACACCACATTGGTGGTCCGTTCGTGTTCCCAAGATTGCCCGCATAGGAATTCAGCTGATCACCTGCAGCTTAGGGTTTCGCGGCTCAGACGGTACGCCTTGGGCCGCTCTGCTATTGACGGTAGTGATAGACGGGCCAGTGCAGCGCTGCCATTGTTCAGAGCCAGCCACCAGTTGCGCTGAGGGCAACGTGATTACCGCTGACCTCAGCAGAACGGTTTCCACGCTCAAAGGTTTCCGGGTTGAGGACGCCTGGGATGCTGCCTGTAGCTGTCGCCCGCCCAGACAGCAGCGACTCACAGCCACGCCGTAGTCTCGCAGCGACGCCGCTGCCTGCTTCTTCTCGTGGCTAATGAAAGGCCACCTCCACATTACTGCGGACCACACAGCTACCCAGTCGCAGTGTATACCGACGTGGCGCAGGTTCAGCCAGCGATGGGCTACACTCCATAATCACCCTGAGCACAAGTAAAACCTTAGTCTGATTAGGCCAGTGGGCTGGGGATTCCGCCATCGCCTCCCCACTGGCACATGCTACCCTTAGTTGTCCGGGAAGGGGCTCTCCTGCGGCACTACCTCCTCATGCCACCAGCACTCCATTGCGGCCAGAGTACGCCTCAGGAGCTTACGGCCTGGTCGTGGAGCAACACCTGGAACCCCGTAAATGGTTACATTCGCTCAAGATTCTGGTACTGCTAGACAAAGGTCTGGCGTCCATTCAGACCTTGCCTTCCTCCCCGAAGGAGAAGTTCACCTCCTTCACCAGGTTCTCTCGCCCTCGACCGAGACTGAATAGCGCTGGGACTTGCGCAGGACTCCGCTCTACTTCCACATCCCCGGCCCTGCCAGCCCACAGGCGTTACCTGGTGCCTCGGCAGGCCACGAGCATCTTCAATTTACGGCGTTTCCTGTCTTTACCAGCCTGGTGTTCACGGTGCGATGGTGGTGTCGCAGCTCACTCCGCGCATCAAATGGCGACTGGCTTTAGCAGCGGGTTGCCTCAGGCTGCTGCCTCCCACATCCAGATACGGCGATCTCCTGCACGCTGGGGTTCACTTAGGTTAACGCAGCCAGTCGCGATTTATTTCCTCTTCAGAAGCCCTTTCACCAGTAGTTCACCACAGCCCGCCTGTACATGTCGCAGGTAAGACGCTGCGGAGTGGCAGTTCAAGATTTCAGCCCCCTCTTCTTCTAAACCATTTGAGCGCAGTCTGATTTGTCGTTTTTCCTTCTAGGCCTTTCACACCTCATTTCACTAGCCCGATTTGTCCTCCTCTTCTTCTACGCTGCCCCATTTGATGCTGTGCCACCCGTGATTTGTTCAGCTGCCTCCCTTTCTTGCAGCCCTCGCCTCATTTTCACCGTGATTTGTCTAGTCTCCTTTTTCCTTCTTCTGTAATGCTTACCATTTAATACAGCCGTGATTTTGTTCAGCCTCCTCTGTGACTCGTCTCATTAGTTCGTGATTGTCTGTCTTTCTTCTTCTCTGTGCTCGCCACCATTTTCTGACGCCAGGCCCGTTGATTTTCCTCCCTTCTTCAGCCTTCGCTGCCCACTTGTATGAATCATGATGTTCTGTCTGTCCCCCTCTTCAGCCTTCGCTGTTAGTACTGCGATTTGTTCAGCTTCCCCCCCATTTTCTAGCCTGGCTATCTCCTCGCCATTTGCACAGCTGGGCAAGTCCTCAGCGGTCCGCCCGACTGCCCATCGGCTGCTCCTGCCTCCGGCCAGCCGCCTCCCTTCCACCTCATAGTCGATACGCTGCGCCGGGTGAGAAGAGTTTACCCTGACTTTCGCGCCAGTGGTGTCGCTCCCCCACCACACAAAGCCGCTTCGTACAGGCCTCGCACCGCTGCTTCTGCAGGTAAGATCGCCCTCAGCTGCGCCCGTGCCCTGGGCTTCCCTTGTGCTGTCTCGTCTGACGCCAGCCCTGATGTTTCTCCCCTTTCTTCAGACGCCTTCATTTCCACGCACCGTGATCTGTCTGGCCTCTCTGTTCACTTGATGTTAGGCCCGTGATTTCCACCCGTTCTCCTCCTTCCAGGTCTCACTGAGCCCCGTGATTTGTTCAGCTCTTTCCTCCCTTTCCCAGCTGTTGTTCCCACTTGATGCTGGGAGACACCATGAGCCCCCTTCTGCTGTTGTTCACTACGCAGCCGTGATTAGGTTCGCCCCTCTTTCCTTCTGAGGATCTCATTTCCATGTTGTACAGTGATTTCGTTCAGCCTTTTCTCCCCTTCTTGTGCTGTCTCATACTGGTGCCGCGATCCAGCCTTCGCCCCTTCCTTCTGGCTGTTGCCATTTCACGCTAGACACTGCGATTCCAACCGTTCTCCCTTCTTCTGCGTTAGCCATATTCTTCCTTCTTTCAGCTTTCACGCAACACCGCGATTTCAGTTCGCTTCAGTCGCGTCGCCGCCATTTCGCGCTTTGGCCCCTGCGCCCGCCTCTGACCGCCCACGCTGCCTCTTGCCTTCGCCTCCTTTGTGCTGCCTTCCTCCACCTCCCATGCGCGACGCTGCCGCTGCCGCTGGTCGGCCAGCTCGCTTCGCCGTCGTCACGCTGGATCGCGCCCGCTTTCAGAATTGATCTGTCGACAACACTACTTCCCGACGATCGCCGCCACACCACGCGATTAATGACGTCAACTCCCTGCCTGCCATCGGCTCATCGAGACTATGACCTTCTTCACCTGCCAAATTCCGTACCGATTAATCAGCTTGCGATATTTCATTGCCGAAAAGATCAGCAGCAACAACCTGAAATGCACCCCGTTGAACAACGCTTACGCCGCGGGAACTGTATCCGTCGACGCTAATAGCTACCGACACGCCTTCCTCATCGGTGTCTGGATGAAATAGCGCGCCATATCATTCGACGGATGAAGATCACCCGAGGGACCACGCCACCAGACGCGAGGCATCGCCATCGCATCACAGCTAATCGATCTCGAGCTGTCTCCACGAGATCTTCAGCCGCCGAACACCTCCATTAATTTCCAGATAATATTCAAGATCACTTTCACCATTCATAGACTTCTCGACCACGCGACACTATAGCCAGCGCACATCGCACTTCACAGCCATGTTTTTCCATCACATCCTCCCAGTATTCAACACCGGAGAACAACAATAACAACACGCTTCAGCTGATAATTCGCTAATCTCCGACTGGGGCAACGGCGGTCACTCACTGGTCATGCAGGTCAATGGTGCCTTTGATAATTGCCGCCGCGCCCACCAGCTTCAGAGACGCGACTCACGACTTCCGGTCAGGTTCGCCGCCGAGGTATACACGGTAAAGCCATCGCCAGCCAGAACATACCCACCAACACAACGACCCAACGGCGCCGCTAGCTTCGCGCCGACGACGCCGGGCACCACCGTTCTCCCAGCAGACCCGGAAGCAAGAAAATCTTCAGCCTAATAATTATGAAGTCTGACCACGCACTCGGTATTTGGCGCCGAGTCAGACCACAGACAAAGACGCCATTCGCAAACACCACCAGCCGACCGCGCCACCAGCAGCCGCACTTCAAGAACGCACCGAACAACGCCCACGACAGCAGTAGTCTCAGCATCGCCAAGAGTTTCCAATCCCAGCCGAAACAACGACACAAGAAGACCTTCGCTGCGCCGATCAAGAAGACGGCCATATCAGATACGCCATTCACGAATTTCTACCGCCGGCGTTCGTCGCCGCCACACGGAAGACACGCGACGAGCGAACTCATCTACTTCCTGGGATCACCAATCGCCCCTGCTCACAATTCACGCCTTTCAACAAAGCCGACGCCACCACGCACTATCTTCCGAGCCATCATCAACTCTTCCACACCGTTACTCAGCACGCCGAAGCTTACCGCTTCTCCTGAAGAAATTAACGCGATTCACCGAATCTCGTTAACTACGTTCATCTCGCTCCTTCGCCGCCGTCATCGGTAATATAGTCAACGAGCTCAGTCGCCGGCATAATCGGATCTCGCCGATCGCGAGCCTGGTTTCGCCACCACAGCACCAAAGACGCCATCGCAGGTTGTCGCAGCTTCACCGATAACGGGGAATGTTCTCTGATCTTCATAAGACATCGCTCGTTAAATCTTCAGCAACATCGAACTGAGAGCATTAAATGGATCATCTGCCGCTGAAGAAATTCAGAGAGTTCACGCCGCTTCAGTCCGGCGTGTCACTGAGTCAACGCGGGCAAGCCCACAAGGATCTTCACCAGTTCAACGCCTACATGGCACGCTATTGTCGTAAGACGCCAACACAAATCTTCAACATCACTGGCACTTACGCCACCGTCTTAATCTGGTTTGCCGCCAGTTCACGACGTGATGAGATTTTGTCACTGGATGAGGAATGTGCCGCTTAACTGAATCCAGATTAAGATCGGTTATCCCATCTTCCTTCTGGGATGATTTCCGGTGGTTCCTGGTTCTGGTCGCGCCTGCTAATGACACGCACGCGCAGTTCCGGGCTTCGATTCTTCCTGCCGATGACCAGAAAATAACGCCGCCCATTCCTGCAGCGCCAACACTTCGCATGTACCGTAAACGAGCCATCGCCTGAGGCACGCCTGCCGCCGCCACTGGACTGCTGGAACATTTCACGCCGAACCACAGCCAGTCCAGGCATGAATCGCGATCTTACCTGACACTTCTGCCGTTACATCGCCGCCAGCGAATCGCCAGACGCCACTGCCATAGTTCGCCCATTTAATTCCGGGCCTGCACTCAACGTCGCATTTATAGTCGCTTACCGCATTATCTCAGTTCACGCCGAGGAAGAACTTTCTCCCGGTCGTAGTCAAGATCTGGAATCCTCTCCTAAGTGACCACCAGAAGCAAAGCTCACTCGGCTGCCTGAGCAGAGCTTCGGCATTCTCCGTAGTGAGCAGCCGCTCTGGTAAACGCGCGATCGATTGCGGCGCTCGGGCTTGAAGTTCTCCCAGCGAGTTTGAGTCCGATATTTGGGTTATCATACTGATACCTTCGTTGAGAATGGCCCCGAAAATGCCGTTCGCTTCCCGCATCCTGCCGGTGGATCATGCCAGCTACTACGCGGTAGCGAACCCGAGTTCCAGTGCTTATCAGAAATCCCAGATGTCGCCCGCATATCTGAGGACTCGATCGCGCTGACTGCAGGGGTTGCCGCGAACCAAAGATTGGTCGCCGCAGATCCTCTCTTCAACCAGAGTTCACAGTGACGGACGCGCCACCATGGGGAGGGCAGTCGAGAAACAGTCTCGTGACTGCGTCAGAGCTCGGGCACTGCCTACTGAAGGTTCCTTCTGTCAAGTAGTGCAGGTGCGGATAGAATATCGCCATGGTACTGCAACGTTCAGGGGCGGGGAGTGGGGGTGGACTTATGCCAGTTTCTGCATGGTCACAGTATATTCCTGGGTGCAGTTCAACACTCCGGTAGGTTTCTGAACGCCAGGCAGATACTCAGTCACAGCGGGATCACTGGAGTCGCCACTGCGAGTGGCAGTGTCTCTTCGTGCGGGAGAGCCTTGCCAGATCTGTTCAGCCATCAAGAGAATCCACGTCGTGTCCCAAGGTTGAGGTACCGCCGGCGATCGCACGCGAAGTGGACGGCGTCTCTCTGTACGCCGCCTTCTGCCTCAGAGCCGAGCAAGATCAAGCACGACGGCCCAAATCATTCCTGTGGCTCCAGGACTGACGCCAGTTCCGGGTATTCAGCTCTGAGCATGGCCAGTCGCCGGACAGACTGCCTTCAGGCGACCCGAACGCAGCGGGATTCGTCTCTCCACCTGAATCCAGGTCCGCCTCTGCGCGGAGAGCCGCTGGCTGACGCGCCTCGGGTGCCTCGAAACGCCAGCCTGGTGCCAGGCGTCCTCCACAAGATGGCAGCTATGCCTGTAGATGGAACATATTTGTAGCAGATACAGCAAACGCCGTGATCCCAGCTGCCCTTCGGAGCTCTTCACCCCATCTTTGGCCGGTAGTCTGCTTCGCCCCTGCCTTCGGGATCACCTCTTTAAAGTCCCCTCATTAAATAGATTCGAAGCGCACATCATCCTCCTCTTCCCTGTAATGCCCAAAGGGATTTGAATCTGTCCGTCTCAGTGTACCTCGAGTCATACGCCGCCTTCTGATTGGCTCAGCTCACCTTCACCTTTCGCGCCAAGAGGCGAGGAGTTTCAGGCCTGTCCTCTTCCAAATCTTTCTTGCCGTTCATGGACAGCGTCCAAGATTCAGCTGCCAAAGGGCCGCCTTCCACATAGTGTCGCATATAGCCCCGCTTATCGCTTCACTTAAAGAGGAAGAGAGATTCATCAGTTCGGGACCCAAATGTTTCATCTGGGATCGCACCCAAAGATTGGTGGCTTTATCAACTTCTTCGCGGGTTATGGGCGCCAAGAGTCACCATGTGCAACAACCGTGAATATCTTCTCGATGTGGGTTGTCCCCATGTAATCAAAATCCGCCATTTGCCGTGCATCCTGAGTGGACCATGCCGCCACTTCCCATTACGACGCGTCACCGCTTTGGGACGCAGGCTGATATCTCGCCGCGTCACATGGGCATCTCTTTATCATCGCTCACAAACATTATCGTTCGGATAGTCAAGTCCAGAGAGCATCGGTCGCCGAAACCGCCCGGTGTGAATTTGCGGGCATTGCTGAGCAGGTGGAGCCATTGACTTTCAGACGAACAAGCTACTTACGCTGCATGAGCCTGTAAGAAATATCTGAAAGAGCATATCGCAGACAGATTCCCATCTTAGAATATTCCTGTTGATCGAAAGCAGTTAGCAGTACTTAAAGCGCGCCGTGCCATGCCTGCCGCCGGGCGCCAGGGATCGCCGCGATCGCCGCTGACGCTTCTTCGCGCTGACGCCAGTTCTTCGCCAGCGCCTGACTATCCGCAGAATTTTCACTGTTTCTTTCAACGATTTCCAGGTAAACGATTGTCGTTTCAACGGCGACGATTTATGCCCATCACACCCGCATCTGAAATTTTCGGCAGACCACGGCCATAGCCGCACGGTAAGTCCGCGCAGGTGAGCGCCAAAGCCTCGCGCCCGGCAAATGGTTCACGCCACGAACGCGCGGGAGAGGTCGAAGCCGTCGCGAGTCTTCGCCGCGTCGCTGATCCGTTCTTCGCCGCCTGGTGTCAACACACTGCCGCCGAAATACGTGGTTTCTCGCATTACTTCCGGTTTTCGCTGTTCGGGCGGATCTCAGCAGGCCATGGCTCTTCAATTCCGTCTCGCGCTCTGGGATGTTGTCTGCGACTCGGGTCCTGCCGCCGCCTAGTCAACGCCCGCCCGCCGCTGATCTGCCCGTAGGTCAGCACCCATGGCGGGTCGACGACCACGCCTTCGCGCCGATGTCTCCGTGCCGCCTCGCGACGCCGCCAGTCTGGCTGGCGCCGTTCTCATGGGCTTGATCGAGGCCGCCGACGCCGCTCGGGCGCCGAAGGAATCTTTGCCCCAAATTCTCCTCCTTACTTTGAACGAGGAGACCGAGGACTGGGAGGTCTGAGGATTCTTCTGCCAGCAGTGTCAGTATGATGACTGGGCAGAGTGGATGTTAGTGGTCTCGAGCGCTTCTCGACACTGGCATGCTGTCTTCTCCGCGGTTACGAGGGAGCCACTTGGCACGGCAAGGCTGAGCCTACATTTGACTTCACGGCGACGGTCGGGTTACTGGCCTTCTGATAGAGTGCCAGCCGGGCTTTCACCGTGCTGCCGCTCAACGATGCATCGCTCGGTCTGTTCCAAACATGGTAGCGCAATCCACGCTTCGCCTCCGGCTTGACTTCACTCTGGGTTCACCTCGGAGCTTGTTGTCCAGTTCTTCGTCCATACGCCGACGGGAAAGAAGTGTTTTCTCCTCGAGTTTACGTCCATCAACACGCTACTCTGAGGCGAGATATCTCCTGTGGGATTCGGTGGCGTCGTTTTGTCAGTACTTGATATGTCCAGACGCTTACCGGCTGCTTATCATGAGCTGAAGGATGCGGCCAGTCACACCATGCTGACTCAAGATATTGGCGCCAGGTCACACGCCTGGAACCACTGGCGCACCAGAATACCAAGGGGACATGCCCTGATATTGTCCCAGCAGATGCGCTGAGCCGCTTTGGGACTCACCGGGCCAATGGCCACTCGGGCCTTTCTGCGCTCCCGCTGTACCTCTGCTATCGTGCCACGAGCGGGGCGCTCAGTCACGCCAGCACCTGGCCACGGCCACCAGCAAGGTGCGCCAAGGCGGGCCGGTGACGGGATCGCGGCCGCCTCTAGTCCGGTGCACAGCACGTTGTCGGCATTATCTTCACCATCGGTCCCATCACCGATCGTGCGGGTCTTGGACACGTTCTAAAGGTTACTTCCCTCAGAATACTCATCCAGGATCACTTCAGAAGTGAGTTGCGCCCACCATAGACGGGAATATTACCCCACTGTTTCGGTGCCTGTGCGATAAGGAGATGCGTCTGGGATCTTCCGCTTCCCCCCGAAGCGCAGTTCAAGATTTACCGCTACGTTCTCGACTTGAGATCGAGTTGGTACGCTGGACTCCGTAGGACGCTTGCTTCACACCGCCCTGCCGTTCATCGGGCGTTGCCTTCGGTTATAGGCCTCGGAAGCACTCAGTTCACGCGACAGTACCGGTGACGAAAGGATGGCGACCGCGAGCCATCTGCGCCGGCAGAATCTTCTCACGCTGATCTACCGGCTGCTGAAGGCAGGTCTCAGGCACTTCACCCAGATTCACGCATCGCTAGTTCTCCGACACGTGCCCAGTCGATTCTTCTCCACAGCCTCTTTCATCACCACGCTGACTCCCGACTCGCCCCAGATGCGACCGGCAGCCAGGCGCCTCCACTGTGGTGCTATCGCCCGCAGGCGGAACACCAGGGCATGGCGCCCGAGGTCCTTCCGTTCCTTCTCTCCGGCTCAACAGGGTTCGCCCGTACATCAGCGGCCACCTTGCGCACCGCTTCAGCGCCTGATCAGCTCCTTCGAAAAAGTCTCAGCAGCCAACAGGTTTAGCAGAGTTACCTTCTTCCTAGATGCTTCAGTAATTTACCGAGGCCTTGAGCCTCTGTTATAATGTACCCTTCGTTTTCCACTTGCTTGGTGGCCATCACCTGCTGGCCTAGCTTGTCTCCTTCTGTCTGGATGAACAGACAGAAAGGGAGGTTTGCAAGATAGAGCCTGGAGCTCACTCACCCGCCGAGCGGAGGTGATGGCCACCAGAAAGGCTGTCTTCAGAGTGAGAAGACGAAGAGGACAGTTATGTAGAGGCTCAAAGGGAGCGCACATTAAAAGGTAAGAACCAAGTTCAAGTCCCACTGAGGCATCACAAACGGAACAGGAGGGAAGAGGTGTGTAATGCCTTTTAAGAACCTGTTAACAACAGGGGACTTGAAAAGGGAGGGCTGATCAGGGAGCCTGAGGAAGGCCGAGATAGCACAAAGATAACCCTTGATGGTACCCAGGGCAGAACCCTGTTGGGCCAGAGAAAGAAGGAACAGAAGGACCTCAGAAAGAGGGGCAGAAAGGGGATTCACAGCCTTTGCTGTGCACCATGCCACAAATTTGTTCCACCTGCAGGCGTATACCACCTTAGTGGAGGGACGCCTGGCTGCCAGAATCACATCACAAACTTCGGGAGGCAAGTCGAAAGGAATCAACTGCCGCCGCTCAATCTCCACGCAAGCAGGTGTAGACTGGACAGGTTCGGGTGGAGGACCGTCCCCTGCTGCTGCGACAGAAGATCCTCCCGAAGAGGCAGACGGATCGGGGGATCTACGCTCATACTGAGTAGCTCGGGATACCAAACTCTTCGAGCCCAGTCCGGAGCCACAAGGATGACTTGGGCCCGGTCGTGCCGAATCTTCTTCAACACTCTGGGTAGAAGTGGTATAGGCGGAAAGGCGTACAACAGACCGCAACTCCACACGCGACGAAAAGCGTCGCCGAGCGGAGTGCCGCCTTGGAAATTCCAACGCGCAGAACTGATGACATTGCGCGTTCTCTTCGGTGGCGAATAGATCTACCCAAGGCTCTCCCCATTGTAGAAAGAGTCCTTGCGCCACTTCCGAGTGAAGACGCCATTCGTGATCCATCATGCACCTGCGGCTGAGGTTCGTCCGCCCTGGCGTTCAGGGAACCTGCCAGGTGTTGAACCATCAGGAACATGCCCTGATGTTCCAGCCATGTCCAGAGGCGCAGAGCCTCCTGACAGAGGGTCCACGACCCCACCCCGCCCTGTTTGTTGCAGTACCACATGGCGGTGGTGTTGTCTGTGAACACCTGCACTACCTTCCCTTTGACAGAGGGAAGGAATGCCTTGAGTGCAAGTCGGATCGCCCGGAGCTCCAGAAGGTTGATATGGAGCCGGGACTCCGCCGGAGACCAGAGGCCTCTGATCTCCGCCTCTCCCATGTGACCGCCCCATCCCAGAAGGGACGCGTCCGTCACAACTGTGTGCTCTGGCTAGGGAAGGGAGAGGGATCTGCCCATGACCCATTGCCAGTTCGAGAGCCACCACTGCAACTGTTTTGCAGTCCCCTCCGAGATCTGGACGTGATCGGACAGGTTGCCCTGGTGCTGCGCCCACTGGAACTTCAGGTCCCACTGCAGAGCCCGCATATGCCATCTGGCATGATTGACCAGCAGGATGCAGGAGGCCATGAGGCCCAGCAGCCTCAGGGTCATCCGTACCGAAACCCAGGATAAAGGCTGAAAGATCGGAATCATAGCCTGAATATCCCGGACTCGCCGTTCGGGAGGATAGGCCCGAAACTGCGTCGTGTCCAGAACTGCTCCGATGAAAAGGAGCTGTGGAGAAGGAATCAGATGCGACTTCGGCACATTGATGGAGAACCCCAGCGAGTGCAGGAGTTTGGCCGTAGTCTGGAGGTGGGAGACGACTGCCTGGGACGAGCCTGCCTTCAGCAGCCAGTCGTCGAGGTAGGGGAAGACTAAAACCCCTGCCCGGCGCAGATGAGCTGCGACCACCGCCATCACTTTCGTGAACACCCGAGGGGCACTGGTAAGGCCAAAGGGAGCACGGTGAACTGAAAATGCTCGAGGCCTACCGTGAACCGAAGGTAACGCCGGTGGGCCGGCAGGACGAGGATGTGGAAATAGGCGTCCTGCAAGTCCAACGCTACCAACCAGTCTCCAGGGTCGAGGGCAGTCAAGACCTGAGCTAGGGTGAGCATCTTGAACTTCTCCTTCCGGAGGAAGCGATTGACGTTCCGGAGGTCCAAGATAGGACGCATGTCCTCCTTGTCCTTTTGGGCACCAGGAAGTAGTGGGAGTAGCAACCACGTCCTACTTCTGGGGTCGGAACATGCTCGATGGCCCTCTTGGCCAAGAGGGCCGCGACTTCCTTCTGCAGAAGTACCAAGTGATCCCCTGACATGCGGTGGAATTGAGGTGGCATGTCTGGGGGGGTGGTCTCGAAGGGGAGGGAGTAGCCCCTTCGGACAATGTCCAAGACCCACCTGTCCGAGGTGATGGGACGCCAGTGGTGAAGGTGATGGCGGACCCTGCCCCCGACTGGCGTGCTGTGCACCTGAAAAGAGGGACTAGGACGGCTTGGAGGCCGCGGACGGGTTGGAGGTGGTGGCCTGACCCGCACGCTGGTTGCCCGAACCGCCACGGTGGTATCCACGTCCTCGGCCACGCGAAGACGCCTGCTGCGCGGGCCGGTGGCTGGGCTGCTGACGTGACTGGGCGCCCCTTCCGTGGCCACGATAGGGGCGAAAAGCAGAAGGTAGCGGAGGGCGTGTAGCAGAAAGGCCCAGGGACTTGGCAGTAGCCCGTGAGTCCTTAAAACGCTCCAACGCATGGTCTGCTTTGGAACCAAAAAGAACGACTCCATCAAAGGGCATGTCCATGAGAGTATTCTGGACATCCCTTGAAAAACCAGTGGTTCTCAGCCAGGCGTGGCGACGCAGCGCCACCGTCGTTGCAATAGATCTGCCCAGCGAGTCGGCGGTATCAAGGCCACAACGTATGGTGTATTTGGCCGCATCCCTTCCTTCCGCAATGGCGCGGGTAAGCAGTGTCTGGACCTCCTCAGAACACTGGGGCAAAACAGTCGCCACCGAATCCCACAAGGAGTGGGTATATCGGCCCAAAAGACAAGCGGTGTTGATGGACAGCAAGCCAGCACTGGAGGAAGAAAACCCTTCTTCCCAAATTGATCCAGGCGTTTGGATTCCCTATCCGGAGGGGCGGTAGGGAAGGCGGTTTGGGAAGCCGAGGCTTGGACAACCAAGCTCTCAGGAGTGGGGTGGACAGAGAGAAACAAGGGGTCGCCCGGAGCTGGGCGATGGCGTCGGGACACGTTCCTATCCACAGGAGCCCCTGTGTTGGGTTTGGACCAGGCGCCCAAAGAACGTCAGTTAGTGCATCGTTGAACGGCAGCACAGTCTCCAAGGAGGAGGCTGCCGGCTGAAGCACTTCTGTCAAGAGATTAGTCTTGACCGTCACCGTAGGGAGTCGGAGATGTAAGGCTCCAGCTGCCCTACGCAACACCGTTGTAAAATTGGCTCCCTCCTCCGTAGCCACGGGAGGAGACAGCATGCCAGTGTCAGGGGAAGTATCGAGACCACTGGCATCCCCTAGTTCCTCTGCCCAGTCCTCATCATACTGACACTGCTGTGCCAGAGGGTCCTCAGACCCCTCCCAGTCCTCCTGGTCCTCCTCCGGTTCAAAATAAGGAGGAGGAGGGACATTTGGGACCCAAGGTCCCATCGGGCGCCGGAACCGGCGTCGAGCGGCATGCCGGTCCGGCTCCATGTCCGGGAGCCGGAGAGTACATGGGGACGACGCCGCCCGGAGCCCCAGGCGGCGTCAGGAACGGCACCGGAGACATCGACGCAGGCGGAGGCGTGGTCAGGTCGACCGGCATCGATGGGGGTTGCGGTACCACCGGAGCCGGGATCGAGGCCGGGGCCGAAGCCGGAGCCGGGACCGAGGCTGGAGGCACGAGCGACGCCGGGACCGGAGTCGTCGGCGCGACGCGGGCAACCCCATCAGGGCCGCGGGGCCCGAAGGCGCACCGGAGGGACCTTGAGGCCCGAAGAGGCGGGCCATGGCCGACAGGAATTCCTGTACTTGGGCCGGATCCGCCCCCGAACCCGGGAAGGACGGGTATTGCGGGGGCGACTCCACAGGCATGTCCGGGGCGGCGGGGACGGTGCCGGGAGGGGCCTGGGCCGAGTTGCGAGACCGGCGAGGCAAAGTCCTAGAGCGATGATGCTTTTTGGACTTCTTGTGTTTAGACTTACCGGACGACGAAGACTTGGATCCCGACGACCGGCGAGGACTCCGCGACCGACCCCTCGACCTCTCACGCGACCGGGGCTTGGTGTGGCGCGGAGCCGACTGCCGGGCCTCGAGGAGCTTTCGAGACCGCTCTCGCAAAGCTTTCGGGTTGAGGGCCCGGCAGTCGGAACACGACTTCGTGTCGTGGTCTCGCCCGAGGCAGAAGAGACACTCCAGATGCGGGTCTGTGATGGACATCATCCGAGCACAGGCGTCGCAACGTTTAAAGCCGGGCATCCCTACGACACCTTGGAGTCGATTGAAAGAAACAGTGAAAAATTCACCAAAAAAGTTAGTCAAAAAATGACTAGGGCACTGCTCTTCCCGGATCTGCGCTTGCTGGCGCGGAAAAGAAGAACTGACGTCAGCGCGCAGGGGCGGCGTCTAAGTACTGCCCGCGACGTCATCCCGGCGATCACGACGCCGACGACGGACGCGGAGCCGCACGACGCCGCCTACAGATGCGCAAGGGTACTGCTATGCAAAAAACTTTCCGGATCCAGCCTGATGCCTGGGGATATTCTAAGGTAAGGAATCTGTCACTAACGTGTCTCTTTCAGATATTTCTCTTACAGATACATCGTTACCGAAGGTAAGTAACTTGTTCATCTGAAAGGGGCTGTAGTAATAGATTCCCTTACCTGTAGAATAGATACTCCAGCAATGCCAACCCCGGAGGTAGGTCTGCAAACTAAGTTCACACCAGGAAGTCCCGGAGAACAGAACGGCCCAAAAAAGCTGTCTCTCTGGACTTGACTATCCAGGCAGTAATGTTTTGTGAACGTGTGCAGGGATGCCCATGTGGCTGCCTGGCAGATGTCAATCAGCGGGACTACACGTCCCAAAGCAGTAGTGGCTGCCGTCGCCCTGGTAGAGTGGGCGCATAGTCCTACTCTAGGTTCCTTTTTCGCTAAAGAATAGCAGATTTTGATGCATAGGACAACCCATCGAGAGATGGTACGTTTGTGCATGGCCCGACCTTTCTTGGCGCCCACATAACCCACGAAGAGTTGATCGCCCACCCGGAAATCTTTAGTGCGGTCAAGGTAGAAGGACAGCGCACATTTTGGGTCCAGACGGTGGAGTCTCTCTTCCTCTTTGGAAGGGTGTTGAGGCGGGAATAAGGCGGGCTATGTGATGGTCTGACCTATGTGGAAAGAGGTAACCACTTTGGGCAGAAAATAGGGCCTAGTGCGAAAGACCACTTTGTCCACATGAACAGCAAGAAAAGGAGGCTTGGAGGACAGAGCCTGAAGCTCACTCACCCTGCGGGCAGAGGTGAAGGTGAGCAGGAAAGCAGTCTTTAAAGTAAGAAGACGAAGAGGACAATTATGTAGTGGCTCGAAGGGAGCACACTTAAGTTAAGTAAGGACAAGATTCAAATCCCTTTGGGGCATTACAAAAGGAGAAGGAGGAAAGAGATGAGTAATGCCCTTCAGGAATCTATTTACAATAGGGGACTTTAAAAGAGAAGGCTGATCAGGAAGGCAAAGAAAGGCCGATAGATAACCTTTAAGGGTGCCCAGAGCAGACCCCTGCCGGGCCAAAGATAGAATGAAGAGAGAACCTCAGAAAGAGGGGCAGAAATGGGATCCACAGCGTTTGCTGTGCATCATGCTACAAATGTGTTCCATCTACAGGCATATACCATCTTAGTGGAGGGACGCCTGGCTGCCAAGATGACGTTTCAGACTTCGGGAGGAAGGTCGAAAGCTGTCAACTGTCGCCGCTCAATCTCCACGCAAGGGAGTAGAGGCTGGACAGGTTCAGGTGGAGGACCGTCCCCTGCTGCTGCGACAGAAGATCCTCCTGAAGAGGCAGTCTGATCGGAGGATCGATGGCCATGCTCAAGAGCTCGGGGTACCAGACTCTTTGTGTCCAGTCCGGAGCCACAAGAATGATTTGGGCCCGTCGTGCTTGATCTTCTTCAGCACTCTGGGTAGAAATGGTACAGGCGGAAAGGCGTACAGGAGGCCGCAAATCCACTCGCATTGAAAAGCGTCACCGAGCGAGTGCCGCCTTGGAAACTCCAACACGCAGAACTGCTGACATTGCGCGTTCTCTTTGGTGGCGAACAGATCTAACCAAGGCTCTCCCCACTGCTGAAAGAGACCTTGCACCACTTCCGAGTGAAGACTCCAATCGTGATCCATCATGCACTGGCGGCTGAGTTTGTCTGCCCTGGCGTTCAGGAAACCTGCCAGGTGTTGAACCACCAGGGATATGTCCTGATGTTCCAGCCATGTCCAAAGGCGAAGAGCCTCTTAACATAGGGTCCACGACCCCACCCCGCCCTGTTTGTTGCAGTACCACATGGCGGTGGTGTTGTCCATGAACACCTGCACTACTCTTCCTTTGACAGAAGGAAGGAATGCCTTCAGTGCAAGACGGATCGCCCGAAGCTCTGACTCCGCCGAAGTCCAGAGACCCCTGATCTTCACCTCTCCCAGGTGGCTGCCCCATCCCATGAGTGACGCATCCGTCACTACTGTGAACTCTGGTTGGGGAAGGGAGAGGGATCTGCCGCTGACCCAATCTTGGTTCATAAGCAACCCCTGCA
This sequence comes from Calotriton arnoldi, assembly GCA_963921515.1. Taxonomy (NCBI): domain Eukaryota; kingdom Metazoa; phylum Chordata; class Amphibia; order Caudata; family Salamandridae; genus Calotriton; species Calotriton arnoldi. The sequence goes on along the minus strand of CAWUFW010011909.1, from coordinate 559,691 downwards.
ATTGACGTGCAGTCCCCTCCAAGATCTGGACGACATCTGAAAGATTTCCCTGATGCTGCGCCCACTGGAACTTCAGGTTCCACTACAGAGCCCGCATGTGCCATCTGGCATGATCCACCAGCAGGATGCAGGAGGCCATGAGGCCCAGCAGCCTCAGGGCCATTCTCACCGAAATCCGGGATAGAGGCTGAAACATCAGTATGATAGCCCAAATATCCCGGACTCGCTCCTTGGGAGAATAAGCCCGAAACTGCACTGTATCCATCAATCAATCAATCACGGCATTTATAGAGCGCGCTACTCACCCGGGAGGGTCTCAAGGCGCTGGGGGAGGGGGTAAGTTACTGCTCGAACAGCCAGGTCTTGAGCTGCTTCCTGAAGGAGAGATGGTCCTGGGTTCGCCGAAGGTGAGTTGGGAGGGAGTTCCAGGTCTTGGCTGCCAGGTAGGAGAAGGATCTTCCTCCGGCGGTGGTTCTGCGGATGCGTGGTACGGTGGCGAGGGCGTGGCTGGTTGATCGTAGCTGGCGGGTGGGCGTGTAGAAGGTCATGCGGTTGTTGAGGTACTTTGGGCCCAGGTCGTGGAGGGCCTTGTGTGCGTGGGTGAGGAGTCTGAACGTGATTCTCTTGCTGACGGGGAGCCAGTGCAGGTCTTTCAGGTGTCCGGTGATGTGGCTGTGTCGGGGGATGTCCAGGATGAGTCGTGCGGAGGCGTTCTGGATGCGCTGGAGTCTTTTTGAAGTTTGGCTGTGGTTCCGGCGTAGAGGGTGTTCCCATAGTCCAGTCGGCTGGTGACGAGTGCCTGGGTGACGGTCTTCCTGGTTTCAGTGGGGATCCATTTGAAGATCTTGCGGAGCATGCGCAGGGTGTTGAAGCACGAGGATGAGACGGCGTTGACTTGTCTGGTCATCGACAGGGAGGAGTCCAGGATGAAGCCCAGGTTGCGTGCGTGGTCCGTTGGCTTGGGCGCGGTGCCCAGGGCCGGGGGCCACCAGGAGTCGTCCCAGGCGGAGGGTGATGAGCCCAGGATGAGGACTTCCGTCTTGTCTGAGTTCAGTTTAAGGCGGCTGTTCCTCATCCAGTCGGCGACGTCTCTCATCCCGTCGTGTAGGTTTGCTCTGGCGGTGGTGGGGTCGTTGGTGAGGGAGAGGATCAGCTGGGTGTCGTCGGGCGTAGGAGATGATGTTGAGGTTGTGTTGGCGTGCGATGGCTGCGAGGGGCTCATGTAGACGTTGAAGAGCGTTGGACTGAGTGAAGATCCTTGTGGAACGCCGCAGATGACTTCAGTGGCCTCGGATCTGAACGGGGGAGGCGGACTCTCTGGGTTCTTCCGGCGAGGAACGAGATGATCCATTCCAGTGCTTTCTCTCGGATTCCGATGTTGCTGAGGCGCTTCACTAGGGTGCGGTGGCAGACGGTGTCGAACGCCGCGGAGAGGTCCAAGAGGATGAGGGCTGCTGTTTCCCCGTTGTCGGTTAGGGTTCTGATGTCGTCGGTGGCTGCGATGAGGGCGGTCTTGGTGCTGTGGTTGGCCCGAAACCCGGACTGCGAGGGGTCGAGGGATCCATTCGTCTCGAGGAAGGCGGCAAGCTGTCCGTTGACTGTCTTCTCGATGACTTTGGCCGGAAACGGAAGGAGCGAGATGGGACGGTAGTTCTTGAGGTCGGTGGGGTCCGCCGTTGGTTTCTTCAGGAGGGCGGTAAGCTCGGCGTGCTTCCAGCTCTCCGGGAAGGTGGCAGTGTGGAAGGAGGAGTTGATGATGTCCCGGAGATGGGGTGCGATGGTGGCGTCGGCTTTGTTGAAGACGTGGTGTGGGCAGGGGTCGGTTGGTGATCCGGAGTGGATGGAGTTCATCGTGCGGGTGGTGTCTTCGGTGCTGATCGGGGTCCAGTTGCAGAGGGTGGTGGTGGCGGGCGTTGGTTCGGCGGTAGGGTGCGTGGTTTGTGCGTCGAAGCTGTTATGTATGTCGGTGATCTTGCGGTGGAAGAACGTGGCGAGTGAGTTGCAGAGGTCTTGCGAGGGGGTGATGTCGTTGTTTCCGGCGCTGGGGTTGGAGAACTCTTTGACGATGCTGAAAAGTTCCTTGCTGTCGTGGGCGTTGTTGTCCAGTCGTTCTTTGAGTGCCGACTTCTTGGTGGCACGGATCAGCTGGTGGTGTTTGCGGGTGGCGTGCTTGAGGGCGGTCCTTTTGTCTGTGGTCTGGTCGAGTCGCCAGGTTCTCTCGAGAGTGCGGCAGTTCTTCTTGGATTCCTTGAGGTCGTTGGTGAACCAAGGGGTTTTCTTGCTTCCGGGTCTGCTGGGAGGGTTTTTAGTGGTGCGAGGTCGTCGGCGCAGGCGGTCAGCCACTTGGCGAGGTTGCTGGCTGCTTCGTTTGGGTCCGTTGTGTTGGTGGGTGTGTTCTGGCTGAGGGAGGCGGTGAGCTGCTCGGTGGTGATCTTGCTCCAGCTCCGGCGGGGAGCCTGTTGCGGGTGGTGGTGGGTCGCAGTCTTTCTGAAGCTGAAGTGGACGCAGCTGTGGTCGGTCCAGTGTAGTCCGGTGGCGTGGCTGAAGGAGATGTGCTTGCTGGAAGAGAAGACGGGGTCAAGCGTGTGGCCGGCGTGGTGGGTGGGCGTGTTCACCAGTTGCTTGAGTCCGAGGTTGGCGAGGTTGTCCAGCAGGGCGGTGGTGTTTCTGTCGTTGTTGTTCTCCAGGTGGAAGTTGAGGTCCCTAGGAGGATGTAGTCGGCTGAGGGCATGGCGTGCGGGCTGATGAAGTCTGCGATGTCTTCGCTGAATAGTGTGCGTGGTCCCGGGGGTCTGTAGATGAGGGTGCCTCGGAGGGTGGTCTTGGGGTCAGTGTGTATCTGGAAGTGTAGGTGTTCGGCGGCGGTGAAGGTCTCGTCGGAGTTAGTCGAGATGCGGATGGTGTTCTTGTGTACGATGGCGATGCCTCCTCCCGTCTGGTTGACGCGGTCCCTCCGGGTGATCTTGTATCCGTCCGGGATGGCTATGGCGATGTCGGGCGCTGAGGAGGCGTTCATCCAGGTTTCGGTGAGGAAGGCGATGTCCGGTGCTGTTGCGTCGAGCAGGTCCCAGAGTTCCACGGCGTGCCTGTGGACGGAGCGGGTGTTCAACAGGATGCATTTCAGGTTGTTGCTGCTGGTGCTCGACTTGGCGGAGGTGGTGCACGTCCGGGGGCAGGTGAATCGGCAGGTTTGGCAGGTGAAGGGTCCGTGGGTGCGTCTCGGTGAGGCTCGGTAGCAGGCAGGGTTCCGGCCGGCATTGAGTGCGGTGAGTGTGGCGGCGTCGTAGGTCCGTCGAGTAGTGTTGCATCGGTGGGATCCAGGGGTTCTGGCGCTGGGCGCGGTCCAGTCGCGGACGGGCGCAGACGGGCTTGCCTTAGGCGCGCCTTCGGCGCGCGCCAGCGGCGCGACCGCACAGCGGCCGCCATTTATGGGGAGGTGGGAGGGGGAGCAGCTGGGAGGCGGGAGGCAGGGGCAGCGAATGGGCAGTCAGGGGGCGGGGCCGCAGGGACGCAGCGGCGGGAATGGCGAGAGGCAGCGGGGGCACAGAAAGGAAATGGGGGAAAGCAGACAAAATCACGGGCACAACGTAAATGGGGCAGCGAGGGGCACAGAAGGAAAAAGGGAGAAAAACAGACAAAATCACGGGCACAACGTAAATGGGGCAGCGAGGGGCACAGAAGGAAAAAGGGGAGAAAAACAGACAAAATCACGGGCACAACGTAAATGGGGCAGCGAGGGGCACAGAAGGAAAAAGGGAGAAAAACAGACAAAATCACGGGCACAACGTAAATGGGGCAGCGAGGGGCACAGAAGGAAAAAGGGAGAAAAACAGACAAAATCACGGGCACAACGTAAATGGGGCAGCGAGGGGCACAGAAGGAAAAAGGGGAGAAAAACAGACAAAATCACGGGCACAACGTAAATGGGGCAGCGAGGGCACAGAAGGAAAAAGGGGAGAAAAACAGACAAAATCACGGGCACAACGTAAATGGGGCAGCGAGGGGCACAGAAGGAAAAAGGGGAGAAAAACAGACAAAATCACGGGCACAACGTAAATGGGGCAGCGAGGGGCACAGAAGGAAAAAGGGGAGAAAAACAGACAAAATCACGGGCACAACGTAAATGGGGCAGCGAGGGGCACAGAAGGAAAAAGGGGAGAAAAACAGACAAAATCACGGGCACAACGTAAATGGGGCAGCGAGGGGCACAGAAGGAAAAAGGGGAGAAAACAGACAAAATCACGGGCACAACGTAAATGGGGCAGCGAGGGGCACAGAAGGAAAAAGGGGGAAGCAAGAAGTGCGGGCACCGGGGCCGCAGCTGAGGGGCGATCTTACCTGCAGAAGCAGCGGGCAGACAACACAGGCGGAGCTGTGTGGTGGGGAGCGACCTACCTGGCAAGGTCAAGGGTCGCTCTCCTCACGCGCAGCGGCCGCCATTTATGGGGAGGTGGGAGGGGGAGCAGCTGGGAGGCGGGAGGCAGGGGCAGCGAATGGGCAGTCAGGGGCGGGGCCGCAGGGACGCAGCGGCGGGAATGGCGAGAGGCAGCGGGGGCACAGAAAGGAAATGGGGGAAAGCAGACAAAATCACGGGCACAACGTAAATGGGGCAGCGAGGGGCACAGAAGGAAAAAGGGGAGAAAAACAGACAAAATCACGGGCACAACGTAAATGGGGCAGCGAGGGGCACAGAAGGAAAAAGGGGAGAAAAACAGACAAAATCACGGGCACAACGTAAATGGGGCAGCGAGGGGCACAGAAGGAAAAAGGGAGAAAAACAGACAAAATCACGGGCACAACGTAAATGGGGCAGCGAGGGGCACAGAAGGAAAAAGGGAGAAAAACAGACAAAATCACGGGCACAACGTAAATGGGGCAGCGAGGGCACAGAAGGAAAAAGGGGAGAAAAACAGACAAAATCACGGGCACAACGTAAATGGGGCAGCGAGGGGCACAGAAGGAAAAAGGGGAGAAAAACAGACAAAATCACGGGCACAACGTAAATGGGGCAGCGAGGGGCACAGAAGGAAAAGGGGAGAAAAACAGACAAAATCACGGGCACAACGTAAATGGGGCAGCGAGGGGCACAGAAGGAAAAAGGGGAGAAAAACAGACAAAATCACGGGCACAACGTAAATGGGGCAGCGAGGGGCACAGAAGGAAAAAGGGGGAAGCAAGAAGTGCGGGCACCTGGGCCGCAGCTGAGGGGCGATCTTACCTGCAGAAGCAGCGGGCAGACAACACAGGCGGAGCTGTGTGGTGGGGAGCGACCTACCTGATGAAAAGGAGCTTCTGAGAGGAAATCGGGTGCGACTTTGGCACGTTGATAAGTGAACCCCAGCGAATGCAGGAGGTCCGCCGTAGTCTGGATGTGGGAGACGACAGCCTGGGGCAAGCCCGCCTTTAAAAGCCAGTCATCGAGATTGGGGAAGACTGGAACCCCTGATCTGCGCAGATGAGCTGCGACCACCACCATCACTTTCGTGAACACCCGAGGAGAGCTGGTAAGACCAAAGGGAAGCACGGTAAATTGAAAATGCTCGTGGCCTACCGAGAACTTTAGGTAACGCCTGTGGGCTGGCAGGACGGGGATGTGGAAATAGGCGTCCTGCAAGTCCAACGCTACCATTCAGTCTCCGGGATCGAGGGCAGGGAAGACCTGAGCCAACATGAGGAATTTGAACTTCTCCTTCCGGAGGAAGCGCGTGAGGGCCAAGAGGTCTAAAATAGGACGCAGGCCTTTGTCCTGCTTGGGTACCAGAATGTAGCGGGAATAGCAACCACGACCTACTTCTGGCACAGGGACCCGTTCGATAGCTCCCTTGACCAAGAGAGCCGTAACTTCCTGGCGGAGAAGGGCCAAGTGATACTCTGGCATACAATGGAGTGCTGGTGGCATTGAGGGAGGGGTAGTCTCGCAGGAGAGAGAGTAGCCCCTTCGGACTAACTGCAAAATCCACCTGTCCAACGTAATGTGGTGCCAGTGGGGGAGGTGATGGCGAATCCTACCGCCCACTGGCCTCTGGTGGCCCTGAAAAGTCAGACTAGAAAGGTTTACACGGTGCTGCAGGGTGGTTATGGGTGGACTGGCCCGCCCGCTGGCCCCCAGACCTGCGCCACTGGGTCCCACGTCTGCGGCCACGCATAGACTGGGTAGCTTGTGTGGTCCTGTGGCTTGGTTGGGTGAAACGTGGTGGGACACCCCTTTCGTAGCCACGAAAGGGGCGAAAGGCAGACTGCATGGGGCGAGAGGTCGCTGCGAGACCCAAGGATCTGGCCGTAGCCCTAGAATCCTTGAAGTGCTCGAGCGCTGAGTCCGCCTTGTCACCAAATAGGCGACAGCCATCAAACAGCATCCCCCGAAAACCCAGACGTCCTCAACCAGGCGTAGCGCCTCAGGGCTACTGACGTGGAAACCGTTCTGCCCAGTGAGTCAGCGGTAACCAGCCCACACCTGATGGTGAATTTAGCTGCTTCTCGACCCTCAGCAACTGCGTGGGTGAGCACGGCCCGGGCCTCTTCCAGGCACTGTGGCAGCACTTGCGCAACCGTATCCTACACCGTATGGGTAGAACGGCCCAAGAGGCATGCAGTGTTCACCGACCGCAGCCCTAAGCTGGCGGAAGAAAACATCTTCTTCCCAAGGTGGTCCAGCTTCTTGGATTCCCTATCTGGGGGAGCAGTAGGGAATGCGCCTTTAGAGGACAAGGCTTGGACCACCAAGCTCTTGGTGTTGGATGTTGGGAGAGGAAAAGTGGGTCGCCCGGGGCCGGGCGGAGGCGTCGGGCAATCATCCTGTCCACAGGAGCCCCTGTGCTGGGCTTGGACCAAGTGCCCAGAAGGATGTCTGTGAGGGCTTCATTAACAGGCAGCAGGGGCTCCTAAGAGGCCACTGCCGGCTGAAGCACCTCCGTCAGGAGGTTAGTCCTGACTGACACCGTAGGAAGCTCAAGGCTTAAGGACTCAGTCGCCCTACGCAACACCACTGCGTAGGAAGCTCCCTCCTCCGTAGCCACAGTAGGAGGGAGAGCATGCCATGGTCTGGGGAGGTATCCAAACCACTGGCATCACCCAACTCCTCTCGCCAGTCCGGCTCTTCAAGCTGGTTAGCCAAAGGGTCAATAGACCCCTCAAAGTCCTCCTCACCCTCCTCTGGCTGCCACTCAGGGTGAAAGGGAACGCCAGGGATGAACAGGGGCACAAAAGTATCCTCCGGCGTCGGTAACTACGTCGGGCGACGTCGGTCCGGCACCGGGTCCACGTCAGGGGTGGGGCCGGGGTCGGGGGGAGTTGTCACTGGAATTGGAGCCGGGTAAGGTACCGTGAGGTCGACAAGCGCCGATCCTCGGGGGCCCTCCGGCGCCGGGGCCAGAGCCGCCGGCATCGAAGGCCCAGGGCCCCCACCTGAGTCCGTGGAGCCCGAAGGAGCGCCTGTGGAGTCGGGCTGCCCAAAAATGCTGTGAAGCGCTTCGTAAAAAGCTCTAAGCTGGGCAGGGGACGCTCCGGCTCCAGGAAAGGGAGGGAAGAGCAGAGCCGTCCCAGGAGCAGGCTCCGAAGACGGAGCTGGAGAGCGATGGCGCTCCGGATCCTGCATCGCGTCGGCTGACGGACGGGGCGAAGTCGAAGAGCGACGATGCTTCTTTGCCTTCTTCTTGTGCTTCGACTTACCCGATGAGTGCGAAGACTTTGAAGACGAGTGGTGGTGGCTCTGACACATTCCTCTCGACCGGGACTTCGAACGACTTGGAGCGGACTGCCGGGCCTCCAAGAGCTTTCGGGACCGCTCTGCAAAGACTTCGGATTCATGACCAGGCAGTCGGAGCATGACTTCGGGTCGTGGTCACGCTCCAGACACCAGAGGCACACGAGGTTGGGATCAGTCACTGACATCAGCTTGTGATAGGAGTCACAAGGCTTGAAGCCAGTCTGACGGTGGGACATCCCTCGTGCACCAGGAGTAGAAGACTCAAAAAAGATGTTGACAAAAGTGTAGTCAAAAAATGACTAAGGGGCACGCTCTCTACGGATCTGCACTGGCTGGTGCGGAAAAAGAAAACTGTCAGCTCGCAGGGGCGGCGTCTAAGTAGACACCGCAACATCATCCCGGCGACCACGACGCCGGAGTTGACCGAAGCCACCTACTGACGCGCAGGGGTACTGCTACGAAAGAATTCTCTGGATCCAGTCTGACGCCTGGGGGTAATTCTACAGGTAAGGAATCTATAGCTACAGTCTCTTTCAGATCTAGAGTTCCACTCAGACAATTGGAACAAGCATTGGCAAAGCCAATATTTCTCGTGTTGACTGCCAGCCTTGTGTTTTTGCCAATGCTTGGTTGGTTTTTCATGGTTTTTGCATACCTTACTGTAGGGAAGCTGCCAGGCCCTCATCTGTAGTAAAACAAAATGTTGGCTAAAAGCAACAATATATATATATATTTTTTAAAACAGATTTTATTTGGTTATTCCGGTGATATTTGGGCATAAGCCCTACAAGTACCTGTAAGAGAGCATGAGTGGACAGGAATACCATCATTACAAAATATTTGCAAAACCTGCCAACATGCAGGGAATCCCAACAAAAACAATATGCAGATAGTTCCAGATTCAAGTAGACAAACCCAGGATATGGCCGCAGATAGACAGACAAGCCTAATGTGAAGAGAAATAAGTCCAGAGAAATGCACCTACGTAGTGACTTCAGTTTAGGGGTCCGTTGATGGGAGAGGGGGGAGCTCAATCCCACGGTACGTTGCCCAGCGGGCCCAGATTTTTCGGTGTTTTTTGGGGCAGCCATGTGCCAAAAATACTGTAATTTCCGCACCCATACATCTATCCAGTTCTGTCTTCCACTTGCACAGAGTCGGGGGGGTTAGTCCCTTTCCATAGCTGTGCAATATCGCGTTTGGCAATAGTGAGGGCTAAAAAGAGTAAATGCTGCTTATACTTATTGCCCCCATCCCATCTGTACTATGCAAAAGAAAGAGTCGTGGATCGTATGGGAGTTCCCATGATAATACATTACTGAGGCAAGAGGATACCCTGCGCCAGAAGGGTTGCAATGCGGAACACTCCCAGACTGTATGAAAAAATGTCCAGTCTTCCCTTTCACATCTCAAGCATGTAGGGGATTGGATAGCGCCCATTGCCCAGAGCCTGGTTCGGGTATAATGCACAAGTTACTAACTTGTGTAACAATATATCTGTAAGAGACAGTAGTTAGTGACAGATTCCTTACCGCCCCACCCATCCTCCCCGTTCTGCGAACTAATTTCTAGGGTTAAGGACATCCCTTTCAGGGCCCTAGTATTTTTCAGACACCTATGTCAGCTTCTTGCATGGCTCTGCGTTCCTGGCGCGGAAAGTCGTGTACAGAACTGACGTCAGCGCGCAGGGGCGGCGCCCAAGTACTGCCCGCGACGTCATCCCGGCGATCACGACGGACGCGGAGCCGCACGACGCCGCCTACCGACGCGCAAGGCTACTGCTACGCAAAACTTTCCGGATCCAGCCTGACGCCTGGGGATATTCTAAGGTAAGGAATCTGTCACTAACTACTGTCTCTTACAGATATATCGTTACACAAGTTAGTAACTTGTGCATCTGAAAGAGACACGTTAGTGACAGATTCCTTACCTTAGAATAGATACCCCAGCAATACCAACCCCGGTGGTGGGTCTGCGAACAAAGATCAGACAAGGAAGTCCTGGAGGACAGAACGGCCAAAGAAGCCGTCCCTCCGGACCTGACTGTCAAGGCAGTAATGCTTTGTAAACGTGTGCAGCGAGGCCCACGTAGCTGCCTGACAAATAACCGGCAGCGGAACACCGCGGCCCAAAGCCGTGGTAGCAGCCGTTGCCCTGGTGGAATGGGCCCGCAGCCCAACAGGAGGCTCCTTCTTAGCCAAAGAATAGCAGGTCTTGATGCACAAGGTAACCCAGCGGGAGATGGTCCTCTTGTGCACCGCCCGACCTTTTTGGCGCCCACGTAGCCAACAAAGAGCTGGTCATCCACCCGGAAGTGTTTTGTGCGGTCAATATAGAAGGAGAGCGCACGTTTTGGGTCCAGACGGTGGAGCCTCTCTTCCTCTCTGGAAGGATGCGGAGGCGGAAAGAAGGTGGGCAAAGTGATGGTCTGCCCAATATGGAAAGCAGTAACCACCTTTGGCAAGAAGGACGGACGCGTCCGAAGAACAACCTTGTCCGGATGAACAGACAGAAAGGGAGGTTTGCATGATAGAGCCTGGAGCTCACTCACCCGCCGAGCGGAGGTGATGGCCACCAGAAAGGCTGTCTTCAGAGTCAGAAGACGAAGAGGACAGTTATGTAGAGGCTCAAAGGGAGCGCACATTAAAAAGGTAAGAACCAAGTTCAAGTCCCACTGAGGCATCACAAACGGAACAGGAGGGAAGAGGTGAGTAATGCCTTTCAAGAACCTGTTAACAACAGGGGACTTGAAAAGGGAGGGCTGATCAGGAAGCCTGAGGAAGGCCGAGATAGCACAAAGATAACCCTTGATGGTACCCAGGGCAGAACCCTGTTGGGCCAGAGAAAGAAGGAACAGAAGGACCTCAGAAAGAGGGGCAGAGAGGGGATTCACAGCCTTTGCTGTGCACCATGCCACAAATTTGGTTCCACCTGCAGGCGTATACCACCTTAGTGGAGGGACGCCTGGCTGCCAGAATCACATCACAAACTTCGGGAGGCAAGTCGAAAGGAATCAACTGCCGCCGCTCAATCTCCACGCAAGCAGGTGTAGACTGGACAGGTTCGGGTGGAGGACCGTCCCCTGCTGCTGCGACAGAAGATCCTCCCGAAGAGGCAGACGGATCGGGGATCTACGCTCATATTGAGTAGCTCGGGATACCAAACTCTTCGAGCCCAGTCCGGAGCCACAAGAATGACTTGGGCCCGGTCGTGCCGAATCTTCTTCAACACTCTGGGTAGAAGTGGTATAAGCGGAAAGGCGTACAACAGACCGCAACTCCACTCGTGACGAAAAGCGTCGCCGAGCGAGTGCCGCCTTGGAAATTCCAACGCGCAGAACTGATGACATTGCGCGTTCTCTTCGGTGGCGAATAGATCTAACCAAGGCTCTCCCCATTGTAGAAAGAGTCCTTGCGCCACTTCCGAGTGAAGACCCCATTCGTGATCCATCATGCACCTGCGGCTGAGTTCGTCCGCCCTGGCGTTCAGGGAACCTGCCAGCTGTTGAACCATCAGGAACATGCCCTGATGTTCCAGCCATGTCCAGAGGCGCAGAGCCTCCTGACAAAGGGTCCAAGACCCCACCCCGCCTTGTTTGTTGCAGTACCACATGGCGGCGGTGTTGTCTGTGAACACCTGCACTACCTTCCCTTTGACAGAGGGAAGGAATGCCTTGAGTGCAAGTCGGATCGCCCGGAGCTCCAGAAGGTTGATATGGAGCCGGGACTCCGCCGGAGACCAGAGGCCTCTGATCTCCGCCTCTCCCATGTGACCGCCCCATCCCAGAAGGGACGCGTCCGTCACAACTGTGTGCTCTGGCTGGGGAAGGGAGAGGGATCTGCCCATGACCCATTGCCGGTTCGAGAGCCACCACTGCAACTGTCTTGCAGTCCCCTCCGAAATCTGGACGTGATCGGACAGGTTGCCCTGGTGCTGCGCCCACTGGAACTTCAGGTCCCACTGCAGAGCCCGCATATGCCATCTGGCATGATTGACCAGCAGGATGCAGGAGGCCATGAGGCCCAGCAGCCTCAGGGTCATCCGTACCGAAACCCAGGATAAAGGCTGAAAGATCGGAATCATAGCCTGAATATCCCGGACTCGCCGTTCGGGAGGATAGGCCCGAAACTGCGTCGTGTCCAGAACTGCTCCGATGAAAAGGAGCTGTGGAGAAGGAATCAGATGCGACTTCGGCACATTGATGGAGAACCCCAGCGAGTGCAGGAGTTCGGCCGTAGTCTGGAGGTGGGAGACGACTGCCTGGGACGAGCCCGCCTTCAGCAGCCAGTCGTCGAGGTAGGGGAAGACTGAAACCCCTGCCCGGCGCAGATGAGCCGCGACCACCGCCATCACTTTCGTGAACACCCGAGGGGCACTGGTAAGGCCAAAGGGGAGCACGGTGAACTGAAAATGCTCGGGCCTACCGTGAACCGAAGGTAACGCCGGTGGGCCGGCAGGACGGGGATGTGGAAATATGCGTCCTGCAAGTCCAACGCTACCAACCAGTCTCCAGGGTCGAGGGCAGTCAAGACCTGAGCTAGGGTGAGCATCTTGAACTTCTCCTTCCGGAGGAAGCGATTGACGTTCCGGAGGTCCAAGATAGGACGCATGTCCTCCTTGTCCTTTTTGGGCACCAGAAAGTAGTGGGAGTAGCAACCACGCCCTACTTCTGGGGTCGGAACACGCTCGATGGCCTTCTTGGTCAAGAGGGCCGTGACTTCCTTCTGTAGAAGCACCAAGTGATCCCCTGACATGCGGTGGAATTGAGGTGGCATGGCTGGGGGGGTGGTCTCGAAGGGGAGGGAGTAGCCCCTTCGGACAATGTCCAAGACCCACCTGTCCGAGGTGATAGTACGCCAGTGGGGAAGGTGATGGCGGACCCTGCCCCCTACTGGCGTGCTGTGCACCTGAAAGGAGGGACTAGGAGGGCTTGGAGGCCGCGGACGGGTTGGAGGTGGTGGCCTGACCCGCACGCTGGTTGCCCGATCCGCCACGGCGGAATCCACGTCCTCGGCCACGCGAAGACGCCTGCTGCGCGGGCCGGTGGCTGGGCTGCTGACGTGAAGGGGCGCCCCTACCGTGGCCACGATAGGGGCGAAAAGCAGAAGTCAGCGGAGGGCGTGTAGCAGAAAGGCCCAGGGACTTGGCAGTAGCCCGTGAGTCCTTAAAGCGCTCCAACGCATGGTCTGCTTTGGACCCAAAAAGACCGACTCCATCAAAGGGCATGTCCATGAGAGTATTCTGGACATCCCCTGAAAAACCAGTGGTTCTCAGCCAGGCGTGGCGTCTGAGCGCCACCGTCGTTGCAATAGACCTGCCCAGCGAGTCGGCGGTGTCAAGGCCACAACGGATTGTGTATTTAGCCGCATCCCTTCCTTCCGCAATGGCGCGGGAAAGCAGTGTCTGGACCTCCTCAGGACACTGGGGCAAAACATCCGCCACCGAATCCCACAGGGAGTGGGTATATCGGCCCAAAGACAAGCGGTGTTAACGGACCGCAAGCCAGCACTGGAGGAAGAAAAACCCTTCTTCCCAAACTGATCCAGGCGTTTGGATTCCCTATCCGGAGGAGCGGTAGGGAAGGCGGTTTGGGAAGCGGAGGCTTGGACAACCAAGCTCTCAGGAGTGGGGTGGACAGAGAGAAACAGGGGGTCGCCCGGAGCTGGGCGATGGTGTCGTGACACGTTCCTATCCACAGGAGCCCCTGTGTTGGGCTTGGACCAGGCGCCCAAAAGAACGTCAGTGAGGGCGTCGTTAAACGGCAGCACAGTCTCCGCAGAGGAGGCTGCCGGCTGAAGCACCTCTGTCAAGATGTTAGGCTTGACCGTCAAAGTAGGGAGTTGGAGACGTAAGGCCCCAGCTGCCCTACGTAACACCGTACCAAAATTGGCTCCCTCCTCCGTAGCCACGGGAGGAGACAGCATGCCAGTGTCAGGGAAGTATCCAGACCACTGGCCTCCCTAGACTCTCTGTCCAGTCCTCATCGTACTGACACTGTCGTGCCAGAGGGTCATCAGACCCCTCCCAGTCCACCTGGTCCTCCTCTGGTTCAAAATAAGGAGGAGGAGGGACAGTTGGGATCCAAGGTCCCATCGGCGCCGGAACCGGCGTCGAGCGACGTCGGTCCGGATCCATGTCCGGAGCCGGAAGGAACTGGGGGACAACGCCGCCCGGAGCCCAGGGCGGCGTCGAAAACGGCACCGGAGACATCGGCGCCGGCGGAGGTGTCGTTAGGTCGACCGGCGTCGATGGGGGTTGTGGAGCCGGGATCGAGGCCGGGGCCGAAGCCGGGATCGAGGCTGGAGGCACGGGCGACGCCGGGGCCGGAGCCGTCGGCGACGCCGGAGCAACCCCATCAGGGCCCGCGGGGCCCGATGGCGCACCGGAGGGGCCTGGAGGCCCGAAGAGGCGGGCCATGGCCGACAGGAATTCCTGCACTTTGGCCGGATCCGCCCCGAACCCGGGAAGGGCGGGTATGGCGGGGGCGACTCCACAGGCATGTCCGGGGCCGCGGGGGCGGTGCCAGGAGGGGCCTCAGCCGAGTCGCGAGACCGGCGAGGCGAAGTCCTAGAGCGATGATGCTTTTGGACTTCTTGTGTTTCGACTTACCGGACGAAGAAGACTTCGACGCCGACGACCGGTGTGGACTCCGCGATCGACCCCTGGACCTCTCACGCGACCGGGGCTTCGCGGAGCCGAATGCCGGGCCTCGAGGAGCTTTCGAGACCGCTCTCGCAAAGCTTTCGGGTTGAGGGCCTGGCAGTCGGTACAAGACTCCGTGTCGTGGCCTCGGCCGAGGCAGAAGAGACACTCCCAATGCGGGTCGGTGACGGACATCATCCGCGCACAGGCGCCGCATCGCTTGAAGCCGGGCATCCCTACGACACCTTTAATGATGGAAAAAACAGTGAAAAATTCACCAAAAAATATGGTCAAAAAATGACCAGGGCACTGCTCTTCCCGGATCTGTGCTTGCTGGCGCGGAAAAGAAGAACTGACGTCAGCGCGCAGGGGCGGCGTCTAAGTACTGCCCGCGACGTCATCCCGGCGATCACGACGCCGACGACGGACGCGGAGCCGCACGACGCCGCCTACCGACGCGCAAGGGTACTGCTACGCAAAAAACTTTCCGGATCCAGCCTGACGCCTGGGGATATTCTAAGGTAAGGAATCTGTCACTAACGTGTCTCTTTCAGATATGCGCGGTGTAAATATTTGAATTGTGTAAGACGATACTGTGTAGACACCGCTGCGCCCCGAGGGCTGGCAATGGCCTCTGCCCAGTCATCGTCCGTCAGGTCGGGAATGTCCCCCTGCCACACGCGTCTGGTCTTGTCTAGGGTGGTCTGGGTGTGAGTTGTCAATTTTTGATATGTTTGTCTGATTTTATGTAGGCCCAGGTCCCCCATTAAGAGGCGCCCTTCAAGGGGATGGAATTCCGGTAGGGATTCTAGGGCCTGCATCAGGGGGGTCAAAGCGTGACGGAATTGAAGATATTTATAGAACTGGGTCTTATGTAATTGGAAGTCTCCCTGAAGTTGCTGGAATGATTTCAATGTGGTACCCAGCATTACATCTCCTAGGGTCGAGATCCCCACTGAGTGCCACCCACGGAAACCCTGTAGGGCCGCCACAGGACGGAGATATGTACCATACCACAGGGGGGTAGTTTGGGTTAGAGTCCTGTACCATCCCATCTGTCGGACTGTAGTCCGCCAAAGCTGGATCACCACTTTGCTCGCCGAGGGCAACGACTCCAGGGTGGTAGAGCTATAGAGGAGCTGGAG
Source organism: Calotriton arnoldi (assembly GCA_963921515.1). NCBI lineage: Eukaryota > Metazoa > Chordata > Amphibia > Caudata > Salamandridae > Calotriton > Calotriton arnoldi. The sequence continues at coordinate 544,199 of CAWUFW010011909.1, read as the reverse complement.
AAGAGGGGTCTTTTCCATTGCAGCATGCTCGAGTGCAAAAGCCGGGTTGGTTGGAGAGTTATACGACCATTTGTTAATTATCCAGACGTGGGAGGCTACATAATGCACAAGTTACTAACTTGTGTAACGATATATCTGTAAGAGACAGTAGTTAGTGACAGATTCCTTACCTTAGAATATCCCCAGGCGTCAGGCTGGATCCGGAAAGTTTTTTGCGTAGCAGTACCCTTGCGCGTCGGTAGGCGGAGTCGTGCGGCTCCGCGTCCGTCGTCGGCGTCGTGATCGCCGGGATGACGTCGCGGGCAGTACTTAGACGCCGCCCCTGCGCGCTGACGTCAGTTCTGTACACGACTTTCCGCGCCAGGAACGCAGAGCCATGCAAGAAGCTGACATAGGTGTCTGAAAAATACTAGGGCCCTGAAAGGGATGTCCTTAACCCTAGAAATCAGTTCGCAGAACGGGGAGGATGGGTGGGCGGTAGGAATCTGTCACTAACTACTGTCTCTTACAGATATATCGTTACACAAGTTAGTAACTTGTGCATCTGAAAGAGACACGTTAGTGACAGATTCCTTACCTTAGAATAGATACCCCAGCAATACCAACCCCGGTGGTGGGTCTGCGAACAAAGATCAGACAAGGAAGTCCTGGAGGACAGAACGGCCAAAGAAGCCGTCCCTCCGGACCTGACTGTCAAGGCAGTAATGCTTTGTAAACGTGTGCAGCGAGGCCCACGTAGCTGCCTGACAGATAACCGGCAGCGGAACACAGCGGCCCAAGGCCGTGGTAGCAGCCGTTGCCCTGGTGGAATGGGCACGCAGCCCAACAGGAGGCTCCTTCTTAGCCAAAGAATAGCAGGTCTTGATGCACAAGGTAACCCAGCGGGAGATGGTCCTCTTGTGCACCGCCCGACCTCTTTTGGCGCCCACGTAGCCAACAAAGAGCTGGTCATCCACCCGGAAGTGTTTTGTGCGGTCAATATAGAAGGAGAGCGCACGTTTTGGGTCCAGACGGTGGAGCCTCTCTTCCTCTCTGGAAGGATGCGGAGGCGGAAAGAAGGTGGGCAAAGTGATGGTCTGCCCAATGTGGAAAGCAGTAACCACCTTTGGCAAGAAGGACGGACGCGTCCGAAGAACAACCTTGTCTGGATGAACAGACAGAAAGGGAGGTTTGCAAGATAGAGCCTGGAGCTCACTCACCCGCCGAGCGGAGGTGATGGCCACCAGAAAGGCTGTCTTCAGAGTCAGAAGACGAAGAGGACAGTTATGGAGAGGCTCAAAGGGAGCGCACATTAAAAGGTAAGAACCAAGTTCAAGTCCCACTGAGGCATTACAAACGGAACAGGAGGGAAGAGGTGTGTAATGCCTTTTAAGAACCTGTTAACAACAGGGGACTTGAAAAGGGAGGGCTGATCAGGGAGCCTGAGGAAGGCCGAGATAGCACAAAGATAACCCTTGATGGTACCCAGGGCAGAACCCTGTTGGGCCAGAGAGAGAAGGAACAGAAGGACCTCAGAAAGAGGGGCAGAAAGGGGATTCACAGCCTTTGCTGTGCACCATGTCACAAATTTGTTCCACCTGCAGGCGTATACCACCTTAGTGGAGGGACGCCTGGCTGCCAGAATCACATCACAAACTTCGGGAGGCAAGTCGAAAGGAATCAACTGCCGCCGCTCAATCTCCACGCAAGCAGGTGTAGACTGGACAGGTTCGGGTGGAGGACCGTCCCCTGCTGCTGCGACAGAAGATCCTCCCGAAGAGGCAGACGGATCGGGGATGTACGCTCATATTGAGTAGCTCGGGATACCAAACTCTTCGAGCCCAGTCCGGAGCCACAAGAATGACTTGGGCCCGGTCGTGCCGAATCTTCTTCAACACTCTGGGTAGAAGTGGTATAGGCGGAAAGGCGTACAATAGACCGCAACTCCACTCGTGACGAAAAGCGTCGCCGTGCGAGTGCCGCCTTGGAAATTCCAACGCGCAGAACTGATGACATTGCGCGTTCTCTTCGGTGGCGAATAGATCTAACCAAGGCTCTCCCCACTGTAGAAAGAGTCCTTGCGCCACTTCCGAGTGAAGACGCCATTCGTGATCCATCATGCACCTGCGGCTGAGTTCGTCCGCCCTGGCGTTCAGGGAACCTGCCGGGTGTTGAACCATCAGGAACATGCCCTGATGTTCCAGCCATGTCCAGAGGCGCAGAGCCTCCTGACAAAGGGTCCACGACCCCACCTCGCCCTGTTTGTTGCAGTACCACATGGCGGTGGTGTTGTCTGTGAACACCTGCACTACCATCCCTTTGACAGAGGGAAGGAATGCCTTGAGTGCAAGTCGGATCGCCCGGAGCTCCAGAATGTTGATATGGAGCCGGGACTCCGCCGGAGACCAGAGGCCTCTGATCTCCGCCTCTCCCATGTGACCGCCCCATCCCAGAAGGGACGCGTCCGTCACAACTGTGTGCTCTGGCTGGGGAAGGGAGAGGGATCTGCCCATGACCCATTGCCGGTTCGAGAGCCACCACTGCAACTGTTTTGCAGTCCCCTCCGAGATCTGGACGTGATCGGACAGGTTGCCCTGGTGCTGCGCCCACTGGAACTTCAGGTCCCACTGCAGAGCCCGCATATGCAATCTGGCATGATTGACCTGCAGGATGCAGGAGGCCATGAGGCCCAGCAGCCTCAGGGTCATCCGTACCGAAACCCTGGATAAAGGCTGAAAGATCGGAATCATAGCCTGAATATCCCGGACTCGCCGTTCGGGAGGATAGGCCCAAAACTGCGTCGTGTCCAGAACTGCTCCGATGAAAAGGAGCTGTGGAGAAGGAATCAGATGCGACTTCGGCACATTGATGGAGAACCCCAGCGAGTGCAGGAGTTCGGCCGTAGTCTGGAGGTAGGAGACGACTGCCTGGGACGAGCCCGCCTTCAGCAGCCAGTCGTCGAGGTAGGGGAAGACTGAAACCCCTGCCCGGCGCAGATGAGCTGCGACCACCGCCAACACTTTCGTGAACACCCGAGGGGCACTGGTAAGGCCAAAGGGGAGCACGGTGAACTGAAAGTGCTCGGGGCCTACCGTGAACCGCAGGTAACGCCGGTGGGCCGGCAGGACGGGGATGTGGAAATATGCGTCCTGCAAGTCCAACGCTACCAACCAGTCTCCAGGGTCGAGGGCAGTCAAGACCTGAGCTAGGGTGAGCATCTTGAACTTCTCCTTCCGGAGGAAGCGATTGACGTTCCGGAGGGCCAAGATAGGACGCATGTCCCCCTTGTCCTTTTTGGGCACCAGGAAGTAGTGGGAGTAGCAACCACGCCCTACTTCTGGGGTCGGAAGATGCTCGATGGCCCTCTTGGCCAAGAGGGCCGTGACTTCCTTCTGCAGAAGTACCAAGTGATCCCCTGACATGCGGTGGAATTGAGGTGGCATGGCTGGGGGTGGACTCGAAGGGGAGGGAGTAGCCCCTTCGGACAATGTCCAAGACCCACCTGTCCGAGGTGATGGTACGCCAGTGGGGAAGGTGATGGCGGACCCTGCCCCCTACCGGCGTGCTGTGCACCTGAAAGGAGGGACTAGGAGGGTTTGGAGGCCGCGGACGGGTTGGAGGTGGTGGCCTGACCCGCACGCTGGTTGCCCGATCCGCCACGGCGGAATCCACGTCCTCGGCCACGCGAAGACGCCTGCTGCGCGGGCCGGTGGCTGGGCTGCTGACGTGAAGGGCGCCCTACCGTGGCCACGTTAGGGGCGAAAAGCAGAAGTCAGCGGAGGGCGTGTAGCAGAAAGGCCCAGGGACTTTGCAGTAGCCCGTGAGTCCTTAAAGCGCTCCAACGCATGGTCTGCTTTGGACCCAAAAAGACCGACTCCATCAAAGGGCATGTCCATGAGAGTATTCTGGACATCCCCTGAAAAACCAGTGGTTCTCAGCCAGGCGTGGCGTCGTAGCGCCACCGTCGTTGAAATAGACCTGCCCAGCGAGTCGGCGGTATCAAGGCCACATCTTATTGTGTATTTGGCCGCATCCCTTCCTTCCGCAATGGCGCGGGAAAGCAGTGTCTGGACCTCCTCAGAACACTGGGGCAAAACAGTCGCCACCGTATCCCACAAGGAGTGGGTATATCGGCCCAAAAGGCAAGCGGTGTTGATGGACCGCAAGCCAGCACTGGAGGAAGAAAAACCCTTCTTCCCAAATTGATCCAGGCGTTTGGATTCCCTATCCGGAGGGCGGTAGGGAAGGCGGTTTGGGAAGCGGAGGCTTGGACAACCAAGCTCTCAGGGGTGGGGTGGACAGAGAGAAACAGGGGTCGCCCGGAGCTGGGCGATGGCGTCGGGACACGTTCCTATCCACAGGAGCCCCTGTGTTGGGCTTGGACCAGGCGCCCAAAAGAACGTCAGTGAGGGCGTCGTTAAACGGCAGCACAGTCTCCGTAGAGGAGGCTGCCGGCTGAAGCACCTCTGTCAAGAGATTAGTCTTGACCGCCACAGTAGGGAGTTGGAGATGTAAGGCTCCAGCCGCCCTACGCAACACCGTTGCAAAATTGGCTCCCTCCTCCGTAGCCACGGGAGGAGACAGCATGCCAGTGTCAGGGGAAGTATCTAGACCACTGGCGTCCCCTAGACCCTCTGTCCAGTCCTCATCGTACTGACACTGTTGTGTCAGAGGGTCATCAGACCCCTCCCAGTCCTCCTGGTCCTCCTCAGGTTCAAAATAAGGGGGAGGAGGGACATTTGGGACCCAAGGTCTCATCGGCGCCGGAACCGGCGTCGAGCGACGTCGGTCCGGGTCCATGTCCGGAGCCGGAAGGAACTGGGGGATGACGCCGCCCGGAGCCCCAGGCGGCGTCGAGAACGGCACCGGAGACATCGGCGCCGGCGGAGGTGTCGTTAGGTTGACTGGCGTCGATGGGGGTTGTGGAGCCGGGATCGAGGCCGGAGCCGGGATCGAGGCTGGAGGCACGGGCGACGCCGGGGCCGGAGCCGTCGGCGACGCCGGAGCAACCCCATCAGGGCCCGCGGGGCCCGAAGGCGCACCGGAGGGACCTTGAGGCCCGAAGAGGCGGGCCATGGCCGACAGGAATTCCTGCACTTGGGCCGGATCCGCCCCGAACCCGGGAAGGACGGGTATTGCGGGGCGACTCCACAGGCATGTCCGGGGACGGTGCCGGGAGGGGCCTCAGCCGAGTCGCGAGACCGGCGAGGCGAAGTCCTAGAGCGACGATGCTTTTTGGACTTCTTGTGTTTTGACTTACCGGACGAAGAAGACTTCGATGCCGACGACCGGTGTGGACTCCGCGATCGACCCCTGGACCTCTCACGCGACTGGGGCTTCCGCGGAGCCGAATGCCGGGCCTCGAGGAGCTTTCGAGACCGCTCTCGCAAAGCTTTCGGGTGGAGGGCCTGGCAGTCGGAACAAGACTCCGTGTCGTGGCCTCGGCCGAGGCAGAAGAGACACTCCCAATGCGGGTCTGTGACGGACATCATCCAAGCACAGGCGCCGCAACGTTTAAACCCGGGCATCCCTACGACACCTTGAAGTCGATGGAGAAAAACAGTGAAAAAAATCACCAAAAAGTTTGGTCAAAAATTGACTAGGGCACTGCTCTTCCCGGATCTGCGCTTACTGGCGCGGAAAAAGAAGAACTGACGTCAGCGCACAGGGGCGGCGTCTAAGTACTGCCCGCGACGTCATCCCGGCGATCACGACGCCGACGACGGACGCGGAGCCGCACGACGCCGCCTACCGACGCGCAAGGGTACTGCTACGCAAAAAACTTTCCGGATCCAGCCTGACGCCTGGGGATATTCTAAGGTAAGGAATCTGTCACTAACGTGTCTCTTTCAGATATGTAATTTGAGAGAGATCGGAGAATGATCGGAGAGCCTTCTGGAAAGATGTGTGACCTGTGAGACCCTATGTAAGAATATACGAGGCATAAAGAAATGGTCGAGGCGGGACTGGGAACCATGCACTGCTGATAGGAATGTGTACCCGAGCTCCGTGGGGTGGTATTCCCGCCAAGTATCAGCCCAGCCTAGGTTGGACGCCAGTGTGTTTAGTTTAGTAGGACCCCCGGGCATGGGGCGGTCCGTGCTACGCTGCTGGTCCGCGGGACCCATGGTATCGTTCCACTCACCTCCCAGGAGGGTGAAGCCCTCCGGCAACTCCCCCCAGAGTCTGGAAACCCTGTCAACAAAGGTGGCCCCTAACGGAGGGGGGCATAAATACTGCCTAACGTAATGTGCTCCCCGTAGTGTGTGTCCGTAACTACAACAAACCTGCCCCCTGCATCTACCCAGGTGCGCGTGTGTTGGAAGGGGACTCTGCGATGTACGAGGATGGCCGTGCCGCGTGACCCTCTGACGAAGCCGGCGTGGTATACCTGGTGGAACCCAAATCTGGCCAAACAGGGGGTTTCTGTGCCCAGAAGTTGAGTCTCCTGCAGGAGTAGGATGTCGGCCCCATATCGTTTGGCCTGGCGTAAGGCCGCGCCCCGTTTAATCTTGTTGACCAGACCTCCGACATTCCATGAAATCACTGTAAGGTCCCCAAAAGGGGGGTTATCTGCCTGTGCCGTCATCCCGCATCTCTGAAGGCGCTGTATGGATAATGTCTGAATCTAGATTTGAAGTCTGCGTGTCCAATAACAATGCAACTGAAGTCCCCAAGTAACCCCCCACCCCCTACTGCCGAAAACTAGGAGCATCTGTCGCGGTGTAAGGTGCTCCGGGTCCCCAACAGGGGGACTCCGGGCCCCCACTCCAACAATACCCAACCCACCCACAGAACATTAACGATGGGGGATGGGGATGTCTGAGGCGCAGCCACGCTATGGCCGGGCGCCCACGCCCATTCAGAGGACATTTAACATTAGTACCATCTCGATGAATAGAGGTCCATGACCAGCAAATGCTGCCGCCAGGGTACCGCTGAGCCGCTCAGGTAATATGTTCTGGGCTGGAGGATCGCCTGTTGGAGCCGGATCGGTGACGCCTTTTCGATTTGGTCCTGCGGGGCCTGTTGCGCTGTGAGCTCTGAGAGGAGTCCGATTCTCGTGGCGGAGGCGTATATGGTTTCATCAGTCCATGCAAAAACAGCCACCGGGGAGTCAAAAAAGAAGGACTTCGAATTAAATATAACTCGCATCCTAGCTGGGTACAGGAGCATATATTGCAGGTTAAGGTCTCGTAACCTGCGCTTTGCGGCCACAAAGGACTGGCGTTGTTGTTGTACCAGGCGCGTATAGTCCATGAAAACCATTATAGGCTTCGAGTCATAGTGGAACTTTTCCCTATGCGTCCTGGCGAATTGAGCGTCCCGGTCAGCATATTTCAGAAGCTTTGCAATCACTGGTCGAGGGTTTTCACCCGGGGGTATTTTTTTTTGTTAGCGCCCGATGAGCCCGCTCGACGACGAAGCATGTGGATAACAATTCCGCCGGCACAAGACCTGTGAGCCATTGGGCAATAAAGCAGGTATAGGAGGATCCTTCACATCCCTCCGGCAGGCCGACGAAGAGCAGGTTATTGCGTCTCGCGCGGCCTTCAGCATCTTCCACCCTGGAGGCTAGTTCCTGGGAGACTACAGTCAGTTTATTCACCTTTTTCTGGAGGGTAGACACCGAATCTTCCACTGTTGACACCAGTGCCTCAGTGATGCGGTCCACAGCTTGCCGAAGATCCTGGCGCAGGAACGAACAATATTTTTTGATCTTAAAAAGTACATATTGTCATTTAAGGGAAATACTTCATGAATGTATTACCCAGTGACTAAAGTGGGCTGAACGAACTACTACCACATGCTGTGTGCTGCAGTGGGCAGAAGAATTATGTGAATGGCAACAACCAATGGATGAAAATGGTTGACTGAAAGCTCCTGTAAGTATAGTATGTATATCATTTTAGCAAAATCAAATAGTCTAGGTTAACGTCAGGCCTGAAAACGACATAAGAGGACCCTGCTGCAGGGCTTCCTGAATATAGAGCTGACTGCTGTTCGTTCTCTTTGAGCTAGGACTACTGAGCAAACACAAGGAGATGATGGACTGAGCGCTGAAACTTTTCAGACACTCACCCCCAGTCACTATTAGATCTGGGTTGAATCCATCATCGTTCTTTAGCTCAGTTCGCCACCCCAGATCAGACCTAGCCATATGCAAATCAGTCTTGACCCTGTTAATCAAGGAAACGGTCCAGGGAAGACCTGGCTTGGCAGTTTGGGCTGGACTGAAACAAGCATCCTGGGACCTGTTTCAGGGTAACACCCCACATCAGCCAGGCTAGCTTGAATCCAGTGGCAAAGTGAGCAAGGGACCCACGTCTGGGCATACCCTGCCAAGTTTCATTGCTCCGTCCATCATCTTCTTGTGTTTGCTTTGTTTGCCCTAAGGGTAGGGGGAGGGTAGAAAGTGGGTAATGTGATGTACTGCCCTAAGTGAAAAGGAGTGACCACCTTAGGCAGGAAACAAGCTCTGGTCTTAAGAACCATCTTATCCCCATGGAATGATGCAAAAGGAGGCTTGGAGCTAAGAAATTGCAACTCACTCACCCTCCCAACAGAAGTGATTGCAACAAAAAATATTGTTTTAAACGCTAGAAGCCTTAAAGGACAACTATGTAATGGTTCAATGGGTGAACCCATCAAGAAAGTGAGAACCACATTCATATCCCACTGAGGCATGATAAAAGGAGCGGGAGGAAACCTATTCGTGAGACCTTTAATGAATCTCATAACTACGGGACAATTAAACAACAAGGGTTGATCTGGTACACAGAGAAAAGCCGACAAGTAGCCCTTAACAGTAGCTACTGCATAACCCTGTTGTGCTAGGGAAAGAGAGAAACTCAGTATCAGACAAGTTGGTCTGCAAAGGATCAATCGATCTCTCTCCACACCATTTAAAGCTTGGCCCACCTACCAGAACAGACAGATTTGGTGGAGTGTCTCCTGGCCGATAAAATAACATCCACCACATCCGGTGGGAGAGAGAAAGAGCTCAGGTTGCCCCGTTCAATCTCCAGACATGAAGGTTCAGGCTCTGGAGGTGGGGATGTAGAACTAGCCCCTGCAACTGCGAGAGGAGGTCTGCCCTGAGAGGTAAAGGAGGTATGTGTACCACACACTTCTCGGGCAATCTGGAGTGATCAATATGACTTGGGCCCTGTCTGGCGAATCTTCCTCAGAACTTGAGGAATCAAGGGTATGGGAGGAAACACGTAAAGAAGATGTGAGCCCCAATCTAACTGAAATGCGTCCCCCAACGTTCCTTGCATCAGATACTGGAGACTGCAATACGATGGGCAGTGCGGGTTCTCGTGAGTGGCAAACAGGTCCAACCGAGGAAACCCCCACATCCTGAAAATGTGAAGGACCATCTCTGGATAGAGACGCCACTCATGATCGGCCGAATACTGCCGACTGAGGCTGTCCGTACGCACATTCAGTTCTCCGGCCAGATGATTTGCTTTCACGCAAATCCGATGGTCCTGAGCCCAGGACCAGAGTCGCAGAGCCTCTCTGCATAGAAGAAACAACCCTACTCCTCCCTGTATGTTGATGTACCACACTGCGGTAGTGTTGTCCATCAGGACCTGAACCAACTGACCGTGAAGGGAGGGAAGAAAGGCCATGAGAGCCTAACGCACCGCCTGCAATTCCAGAAGATTGATGTGAAACAATCTTTCCTCTGGAGACTAAAGGCCTTTGGCCTCCAGATCCCCTAGATGAGCTTCCCACCCTGAAGTGGAGGCATCAGTTACCACTGTGGCCATTGGAGATGGAGGTTGAAACGGCTTCCCTACAGAGAGGTTGCCTGCAACACTCTACCATAGCAGCTCTGCTGCAGTGTCGCTGGAGATTCTGACTAACTCTTCAAGATCTCTGCTGTGTTGAAACCACTGCCTGCGGAGGCACCACAGGAGGGCCCTCATATGCCAGCGTGCATGGTTGACCAACAGTATGCAGGAAGCGAACAGACCGAGCAGGCGCAAGACCTTCAGGACTGGACCAGCTGCGCCATTCTGAAAAAGTGGAATCATAGCCTGGATGTCTTGAATCCTCTGCAGAGGCGGGAAGGCATGACTCACAGTAGTGTCCAGTACTGCCCCTATGAACAGGTTACGCTGAGAGGGCACCAGGTAAGATTTGGGTACATTTATCGAAAACCCCAAGCCGAACAACAGTCGTATTGTCACCTGCAAGTGATGCAGAACCATCTCTGGTGACTTCCCTTTGAGCAGCCAGTCATCCAGATAGGGGAAAACAGGAACCCCGACCTTCTGAGATGTGCTGCCACCAGTGCCATCACCTTTGTGAAGACTCGAGGTGAGGAAGTAAGGCCGAATGGAAGAACCGCAAACTTGCAGACGATGCGACTTCTGGATGGGTATGTGAAAATACACATCCTGTAAATTGATTAACACCATCCAGTCTTCTTTCTGCAGCGCAAGAAGAACCTGAGCCAGGGTCAAAATCTTGAATTTCTCCTGTTTGAGGTAAAAATTCAAAACCCTGTGGTCTAGGATCGGCCTCAAGCGACCATCCTTTTAGAGGATCAAAGAGTACTGGGAGTAGCATCCTTGACCTCTTTCCTGCTCCGGAACTACCTCGATCGCACCTTTATGCAGTAGTGACAGAACCTCCTACTGGAGAAGCAGAAGGTGCTCCTCTGAGTACGAACACTGGCAGGGACGGAAAGGAGGAAGGAACTCCTGGAAGGGTAGGGCGTACCCATTCTCTATGATGTTCAACACTCAGATCTGTAGTAACAGACCTCCAATGTTGTAGAAAATGGGATACCCGTCCTCCCACGGTACAAGCATGCTCTAGGATGGAGGAGCTAGAGCTGCTTCTCTGCCGTACCAGTTGGAGGGACAGAAGAGAAGGAAGAGGAGGAGAAGGAGACTTGCTGGTGTGCTGCACCCCGCAGACAACCTCTGCCTTTTCCCCTGTAAGATCTGTACAGGGGATTTGCCTGCTGATGCTGCTGCTGCGGCTAGTGCCTGGCACGAAAGGACAAGTTCATGCCATATCCTCGAAACTTGCGATATCCAAAGCCCCTGGATTGAGACTGAAGACCCAAAGACCTTGCAGTGGCTCTACTGTCTTTAAAGCACTGCAGCACCAAGTCCGTTTTTGCCCCAAAAAGGCGACAGCCATCGAACTGCAGATCAAGGTGGCTTGGACATCAGGGGAGAACCCTGAACCCCGTAAACAAGCATGCCTCCTGGTAGCCACAGATGATCCCATCGCCCTGGCCACTGAATAAGCAGGGTCCACACCAGACTGTATGACCTGATGGGCTGCAGCCTGGGCATCCGATAACAGCTACGAAAAATGCCCTTAAACTTCCTCCGTCCGTTTCGGAAGCACCTCCCTGGCATAATACATAAGGGCGTGAATGTATCGTCCCAAAAATCATAGCATTTGTTGATTTGAGAGCCATACTGCCAGACGAGAATATTTTCTTTGCAGATTGCTCCATACGTTTCGATTCTCTATATGCAGGAGTAGTAGGGAATGACTCTGCAGACTGCTTCGAGGAGCACGAAGACTGGACGAACAAATCTTTGGTGACGGATGAGTGGACAGGAAAGCAGAATCCTCCAGAGCCACTTTGTACCTCCTTGCCACAGACCTAGACACCGCTGGAGAAGTCATAGGCTTCTGCCATACATCAAGGATGGGTTCAGTCAAAGCCTCGTTAAAAGGGAGTAAAGGCTCAGAGATAGAGAAGTGAGACCGGAGCACCTCAGTCAAGATGTTAGACTTTAATTCTGCTGTGGAATGAGGCAATTCCAGCTGATCCGCTGCCTTACTGATCAAAGCATGATAAGAGGTTACCTCCTGCGTTGTGAGACCTTTCGGAGATGAGAGATCCCATTCAGGAGAGGTGTCCAAGCCACTAGCCTCCTGAAAACCTTCAAAATCCAGGATCAACAATCTCACCTTCCTCAGCCTTTCCATGCTCCTCTTGATATTCTTGCTCTTCTATCAATCTCTGCGCTTCTCTCCGAGACCTCATCCTCGGAACCATAGTTGGTGGTGCCAGACGCAGTGATGGTGACTTCAGGATCGGCGTCAAAGGGAGGTGTACTGGAACAGTAGTCTATGCCGGCCGAGGTCAAGTTGGCACCGGTTCAGAAACAGACGGCGCCGGGAAAGATCCTTCCAGTGGCACTCACCCCTCCAGAGATTGTACCGGCATAGAAAATCTTGGTGTCAGGAGAGGCCAACTCCCTGGAGCCATCTGCATAAAAGGCATAAGAGGTGCCCGAGGGAAATGAGATGGCAAGCCTCCCGAGGAATATGCCAGCGGATCCATGGGGCCAACAAGCGCACCAGTTCGGTTAGCCGCTCTGGAGAACAAGCCAAACATTGCATTAAAAAAAATGCAGCGGACCCGTACCCGGAGTCGGGAAGGCAGGATACACCGGATCCGGCACAACAGGCTCTGAAGCCGGTCGCAGAGGGAGCACATTCGGCTGCGGCGCCAGAGACCCTGGAGCCAGAGGTGGAGTAATCGGCTTCGGCAACTGTGGAGACGTCACTTGCCTTGGAGTTGGTGGAGTCACCGGTCTCGGAGCTGGAGATGGGCCGGAGTCACCTCAAGAGATGGAGAGATTTCATCCTTCCTATGACGCCTGGGAACCGGGGACACTGACTTTGGCGCCTCATCCTTCAACGAACAACGCTGAGACCCACGGTGTCACTTTTTCTTGTGTTTCTTCGATGACCTCGAAGTATGCGGAGTTGGAGACTTGGAGCAGGACCTCAATCTTCTTCTATCCCTTTTTTGTTTCTTGGCTTTGGCCATGAACAATTTGGGCTCCCTCTACTTCAGCGCTTTGAGATTCATGTGCCTGCAAGATGAACACTCTTCGACGTCGTGGTCCGACGAAAGACACCACAAACAGTCTTCACAGGGGTCAGTGATCGACATTTGCCCCCCACATTCCCTGCATGGCTTGAAACCAGATTTCCTCTGAGTAGCCATAGTCACTGCTACAAAGACACTACGACTTGTAACAAAGAAACTCCCAGAAATGGAGAGCCCTGGGAAAAACCGTTACGCATCGACGGCGCAGAAAAAAGGGAACTGACATCAGCACACCGACGAGGTTTTCTTATGGCTCCGATTACGACACGCAAAGTCATACCATTGTGACGTCATCGACGAGGGAGAGCTGAGGAGAAAAGTTTCCGTGGAATGCTGCACATGGGAGTAATTCATAAGGTGAGGAATCCACAGACAGATGTATCCATCAGAATACAATTTGATAGAAAACTCAAATATTAACATGGTAATGTGGCATTTATTGCACAAGTTACTAACTTGTGTAACGATATATCTGTAAGAGACAGTAGTTAGTGATAGATTCCTTACCTTAGAATATCCCCAGGCGTCAGGCTGGATCCGGAAAGTTTTGCGTAGCAGTACCCTTGTGCGTCGGTAGGCGGCGTCGTGCGGCTCCGCGTCCGTCGTCGGCGTCGTGATCGCCGGGATGACGTCGCGGGCAGTACTTAGACGCCGCCCCTGCGCGCTGACGTCAGTTCTGTACACGACTTTCCGCGCCAGGAACGCAGAGCCATGCAAGAAGCTGACACAGGTGTCTGAAAAATACTAGGGCCCTGAAAGGGATGTCCTTAACCCTAGAAATCAGTTCGCAGAACGGGGAGGATGGGTGGGGCGGTAAGGAATCTATCACTAACTACTGTCTCTTACAGATATATCGTTACACAAGTTAGTAACTTGTGCATCTGAAAGAGACACGTTAGTGATAGATTCCTTACCTTAGAATAGATACCCCAGCAATACCAACCCCGGTGGTGGGTCTGCGAACAAAGATCAGACAAGGAAGTCCTGGAGGACAGAACGGCCAAAGAAGCCGTCCCTCCGGACCTGACTGTCAAGGCAGTAATGCTTAGTAAACGTGTGCAGCGAGGCCCACGTAGCTGCCTGACAGATAACCGGCAGCGGAACACCGCGGCCCAAGGCCGTGGTAGCAGCCGTTGCCCTGGTGGAATGGGCACGCAGCCCAACAGGAGGCTCCTTCTTAGCCAAAGAATAGCAGGTCTTGATGCACAAGGTAACCCAGCGGGAGATGGTCCTCTTGTGCACCGCCCGACCTTTTTGGCGCCCACGTAGCCAACAAAGAGCTGGTCATCCACCCGGAAGTGTTTTGTGCGGTCGATATAGAAGGAGAGCGCACGTTTTGGGTCCAGACGGTGGAGCCTCTCTTCCTCTCTGGAAGGATGCGGAGGCGGAAAGAAGGTGGGCAAAGTGATGGTCTGCCCAATGTGGAAAGCAGTAACCACCTTTGGCAAGAAGGACGGACGCGTCCGAAGAACAACCTTGTCTGGATGAACAGACAGAAAGGAGGTTTGCAAGAAAGAGCCTGGAGCTCACTCACCCGCCGAGCGGAGGTGATGGCCACCAGAAAGGCTGCCTTTAGAGTCAGAAGACGAAGAGGACAGTTATGCAGAGGCTCAAAGGGAGCGCACATTAAAAAGGTAAGAACCAAGTTCAAGTCCCACTGAGGCATTACAAACGGAACAGGAGGGAAGAGGTGAGTAATGCCTTTTAAGAACCTGTTAACAACAGGGGACTTGAAAAGGGAGGGCTGATCAGGGAGCCTGAGGAAGGCCGAGATAGCACAAAGATAACCCTTGATGGTACCCAGGGCAGAACCCTGTTGGGCCAGAGAGAGAAGGAACAGAAGGACCTCAGAAAGAGGGGCAGAAAGGGGATCCACAGCCTTTGCTGTGCACCATGCCACAAATTTGTTCCACCTGCAGGCGTATACCACCTTAGTGGAGGGACGCCTGGCTGCCAGAATCACATCACAAACTTCGGGAGGCAAGTCGAAAGGAATCAACTGCCGCCGCTCAATCTCCACGCAAGCAGGTGTAGACTGGACAGGTTCGGGTGGAGGACCGTCCCCTGCTGCTGCGACAGAAGATCCTCCCGAAGAGGCAGACGGATCGGGGATCTATGCTCATATTGAGTAGCTCGGGATACCAAACTCTTCGAGCCCAGTCCGAGCCACAAGAATGACTTGGGCCCGGTCGTGCCGAATCTTCTTCAACACTCTGGGTAGAAGTGGTATAGGCGGAAAGGCGTACAACAGACCGCAACTCCACTCGCGACGAAAGCGTCGCCGAGCCGAGTGCCGCCTTGGAAATTCCAACGCGCAGAACTGATGACATTGCGCGTTCTCTTCGATGGCGAATAGATCTAACCAAGGCTCTCCCCACTGTAGAAAGAGTCCTTGCGCCACTTCCGAGTGAAGACGCCATTCGTGATCCATCATGCACCTGCGGCTGCAGTTCGTCCGCCCTGGCGTTCAGAGAACCTGCCAGGTGTTGAACCATCAGGAACATGCCCTGATGTTCCAGCCATGTCCAGAGGCGCAGAGCCTCCTGACAAAGGGTCCAAGACCCCACCCCGCCCTGTTTGTTGCAGTACCACATGGCGGTGGTGTTGTCTGTGAACACCTGCACTACCTTCCCTTTGACAGAGGGAAGGAATGCCTTGAGTGCAAGCCGGATCGCCCGGAGCTCCAGAAGGTTGATATGGAGCCGGGACTCCGCCGGAGACCAGAGGCCTCTGATCTCCGCCTCTCCCAAGTGACCGCCCCATCCCAGAAGGGACGCGTCCGTCACAACTGTATGCTCTGGCTGGGGAAGGGAGAGGGATCTGCCCATGACCCATTGCCGGTTCGAGAGCCACCACTGCAACTGTTTTGCAGTCCCCTCCGAGATCTGGACGTGATCGGACAGGTTGCCCTGGTGCTGCGCCCACTGGAACTTCAGGTCCCACTGCAGAGCCCGCATATGCCATCTGGCATGATTGACCAGCAGGATGCAGGAGGCCATGAGGCCCAGCAGCCTCAGGGTCATCCTTACCGAAACCCAGGATAAAGGCCGAAAGATCGGAATCATAGCCTGAATATCCCGGACTCGCCGTTCGGGAGGATAGGCCCGAAACTGCGTCGTGTCCAGAACTGCTCCGATGAAAGGAGCTGTGGAGAAGGAATGAGATGCGACTTCGGCACATTGATGGAGAACCCCAGCGAGTGCAGGAGTTCGGCCGTAGTCTGGAGGTGGGAGACGACTGCCTGGGACGAGCCCGCCTTCAGCAGCCAGTCGTCGAGGTAGGGGAAGACTGAAACCCCTGCCCGGCGCAGATGAGCCGCGACCACCGCCATCACTTTCGTGAACACCCGAGGGGCACTTGTAAGGCCAAAGGGAGCACGGTGAACTGAAAATGCTCGTGGCCTACCGTGAACCGAAGGTAACGCCGGTGGGCCGGCAGGACGGGGATGTGGAAATATGCGTCCTGCAAGTCCAACGCTACCAACCAGTCTCCAGGGTCGAGGGCAGTCAAGACCTGAGCTAGGGTGAGCATCTTGAACTTCTCCTTCCGGAGGAAGCGATTGACGTTCCGGAGGTCCAAGATAGGACGCATGTCCTCCTTGTCCCTTTTGGGCACCAGAAAGTAGTGGGAGTAGCAACCACGCCCTACTTCTGGGGTCGGAACATGCTCGATGGCCCTCTTGGTCAAGAGGGCCGTGACTTCCTTCTGTAGAAGCACCAAGTGATCCCCTGACATGCGGTGGAGTTGAGGTGGCATGGCTGGGGGGTGGTCTCGAAGGGGAGGAGTAGCCCCTTCGGACAATGTCCAAGACCCACCTGTCCGAGGTGATGGTGCGCCAGTGGGGAAGGTGATGGCGGACCCTGCCCCCTACTGGCGTGCCGTGCACCTGAAAGGAGGGACTAGGAGGGCTTGGAGGCCGCGGACGGGTTGGAGGTGGTGGCCTGACCCGCACGCTGGTTGCCCGATCCGCCACGGCGGAATCCACGTCCTCGGCCACGCGAAGACGCCTGCTGCGCGGGCCGGTGGCTGGGCTGCTGACGTGAAGGGCGCCCCTACCGTGGCCACGATAGGGGCGAAAAGCAGAAGGCAGCGGAGGGCGTGTAGCAGAAAGGCCCAGGGACTTGGCAGTAGCCCGTGAGTCCTTAAAGCGCTCCAACGCATGGTCTGCTTTGGACCCAAAAGACCGACTCCATCAAAGGGCATGTCCATGAGAGTATTCTGGACATCCCCTGAAAAACCAGTGGTTCTCAGCCAGGCGTGGCGGCGGAGCGCCACCGTCGTTGCAATCGACCTGCCCAGCGAGTCGGCGGTGTCAAGGCCACAACGGATAGTGTATTTGGCCGCATCCCTTCCTTCCGCAATGGCGCGGGAAAGCAGTGCCTGGACCTCCTCAGGGCACTGGGGCAAAACATCCGCCACCGAATCCCACAGAGAGTGGGTATAGCGGCCCAAAAGACAAGCGGTGTTAACGGACCGCAAGCCAGCACTGGAGGAAGAAAAACCTTTCTTCCCAAACTGATCCAGGCATTTGGATTCCCTATCCGGAGGAAGCGGTAGGGAAGGCGGTTTGGGAAGCGGAGGCTTGGACAACCAAGCTCTCAGGAGTGGGGTGGACAGAAAGAAACAGGGGGTCGCCCGGAGCGGGGCGATGGCGTCGTGACACGTTCCGATCCACAGGAGCCCCTGTGTTGGGCTTGGACCAGGCGCCCAAAGAACGTCTGTGAGGGCGTCGTTAAACGGCAGCACAGTCTCCGCAGAGGAGGCTGCCGGCTGAAGCACCTCTGTCAAGATGTTAGGCTTGACCGTCAAAGTAGGGAGCTGGAGACGTAAGGCCCCAGCAGCCCTACGCAACACCGTACCAAAATTGGCCCCCTCCTCCGTAGCCACGGGAGGAGACAGCATGCCAGTGTCAGGAGAAGTATCCAGACCACTGGCCTCCCCTAGACTCTCTGTCCAGTCCTCATCATACTGACAGTTGCGAGTCAGAGGGTCATCAGACCCCTCCCAGTCCTCCTGGTCCTCCTCTGGTTCAAAATAAGGAGGAGGAGGGACATTTGGGACCCAAGGGCCCCTCGGCGCCGGAGCCGGCGTCGAGCGACGTCGCTCCGGGTCCATGTCCGGAGCCGGAAGGAACTGGGGGACGACGCCGCCCGGAGCCCAGGGCGGCGTCGAGAACGGCACCGGAGACATCGGCGCCGGCGGAGGTGTCGTGAGGTCGACCGGCGTCGATGGGGGTTGTGGAGCCGGGATCGAGGCCGGGGCCGAGCCGGAGCCGGGATCGAGGCTGGAGTCCCGGGCGACGCCGGGGCCGGAGCCGCCGGCGGCGCCGGAGCAGCCCCATCAGGGCCCGCGGGGCCCGAAGGCGCACCGGAGGGGCCTGAAGGCCCGAAGAGGCGGGCCATGGCCGACAGGAACTCCTGTACCTTGGCCGGATCCGCCCCCGAACCCGGGAAGGGCGGGTAGGACGGGGGCGACTCCACAGGCAAGTCCGGGGCCGCGGGGGCGGGGACGGTGCCGGGAGGGGCCTCAGCCGAGTCGCGAGACCGGCGAGGCGAAGTCCGAGAGCGACGATGCTTCTTGGACTTCTTGTGCTTAGACTTACCGGACGAAGAAGACTTCGACGCCGACGACCGGTGTGCACTCCGCGAGCGACCCCTGGACCTCTCACGCGACCGGGGCCTCCGTGGAGCCGAATGCCGGGCCTCGAGGAGCTTTCGAGACCGCTCTCGCAAAGCTTTCGGGTTGAGGGCCTGGTATTCGGGACAAGACTCGGTGTCGTGGCCTCGGCCGAGGCAGAAGAGACACTCCCAATGCGGGTCGGTGACGGACAACATCCGCGCACAGGCGCCGCATCGCTTGAAGCCGGGCATCCCTACGACACCTTAAAGATGGAAAAAACAGTGAAAAAATCACCAAAAAGTATGGTCAAAAATTGACCAGGGCACTGCTCTTCCCGGATCTGCGCTTGCTGGCGCGGAAAAAGAAGAACTGACGTCAGCGCGCAGGGGCGGCGTCTAAGTACTGCCCGCGACGTCATCCCGGCGATCACGACGCCGACGACGGACGCGGAGCCGCACGGCGCCGCCTACCGACGCGCAAGAGGTCACTGCTACGCAAAACTTTCCGGATCCAGCCTGACGCCTGGGGATATTCTAAGGTAAGGAATCTATCACTAACGTGTCTCTTTCAGATATATTGCCTTTTCGTAGTAATTTAGCTAGTGATCACAATCAGCTAACAATGGCAAATAGTACAACTAGAGTTGCAAATCCTGGTAGGAATACTGGTAGTGGACTTTGTTACCGCAGAGAGAAGACTATATTCCTTAAGACTGGGAATACTGGAAGGCTCACAGCATAAGGATTGTGGAGCCAACAGTATATTCTGAATGCAATTTTGGGTACTCAGTGTTGTTAAATTGCAATTACTGTTGACACTGTGTTTTTATAATTGCATGATTCCACATCATCTTAACTGTTAATTTTTTTACCAATATAAAGAGAATACAAATAAATTACATAGTAACTGTATACTAATGATTTAGCTATGCTTCCCAATGAAATGCATTTCTGCATTGCTAATTTGGTTTGAAAATCTGCACAAACTTTTGCATAGCCGTACCAGAATCGCCTACGGTTTGGTGTGCAAAGAACAAGTTACTTACCTTCGGTAACGCATTATCTGGTAGAGACAATATCTAGCTGCAGATTCCTTACATTTGAATTTCCCAGGCGTCAGGCTGGATCCGGAAACTTTTGCTCGAGCAATACCCCTTGCGCGCACCGTCGGGTGGCTCCATTCGGCTCTGCGTGACGTTGTATGCATCGTTAGCGTTGGTTATGACGTTGCAGTCACCTATATAGGCTTCACCCAGGTGCAGACGTCAGCAGTTTTGACTTTTCCACGCCAGAAGCGCAGAGCCATTAAGTAACTGAGGTAATTGTGTGCCAAAACTAGGGCCCTGAAAAAGGGAGTAACCTTAGCCATAAGGAATAAGCCCACAGAGCTGGGAGGCATGGTGGGTCTGTAAGAAATCTGCAGCTAGATATTGTCTCTACCAGATGTTACGTTACCGAAGGTAAGCGACTTGTTCATCTGATAGAGACTTATAGCTGCAGATTCCTTATCTTTGAATAGATACCCAAGTCATACCCTCCTGGCGGTGGGCTGCAGACAAATTCGTCACACTAGAAAGTCCTGCAGGACCGAATGGGCAAAATGCCCGTCCCTGTGGACCTGAAGCTAGCCCCACTCATGACAAATGTAAATTTCCTTACATCTGAGGTCACTGCACTTAAAACCTATAAGTCACCCCTAAGGTAGGACTTTCAATCCTGAAGGCAGGGTGCTTGGTTCTAAGTGGTAGGGTGCCCTGCATGAGCAGGACACCCCTACAAACCTAGGAGTTGATTCTCCCAGCTTTGTAAGTGCGGTCAGCCGTTTTATACATATAGTGGACATCAAGTCAATTATGAGCTGTCTAACAATATAATGGCTGCACCGAAACTGGTCATGTTTGGTAACGAACATGTTGGAATCCTACCCCAACACAGATTCCAGTGTAGGATGTAGGATCCCATGTACTGGGGGCTCCTAAAGGGAGCCACCCTGTATTCCTGGTACCAGCCTTCCAGGGTCTAACAGAAAGCTAGTGCTGCTGCCGACCACAGACACGATTCGATCGTCTTGCTCATGAGCGAGGCTCAAGCAGGGGAAGGTAGAACAAAACATTTCCTGTCACAAGGAGGTGTGACCTTCTCCCAGATAGGACTTGGTGTATTGGGCTGGAGTGGGGGCGCTTGCCAGCGCAACCAGACTGCTTTGAAGAGCACATTTGGTGCCCTCAGTGCATATTCCAGTTGAAACCAGTTCAGGGAGCCGTTGGCTCGCGCTCTGACGTGAAACTGGACAAAGGACATGGGACTATCCTCCCCTCTGTCCAGCCCCTCCTCTGGCAGGGACCCCTGAATTGTCCCAACCCTTTCCTTTGGGTACTTGAGGGCTTACCTGTGGGTGGCTCTTCAGATTCGTCGTGGGACAAGATTCAGATCCGAAACCACTTCAACTTCAACAGTCTTGGCACCTTGGACTTCGTTGGACTTCCCCTGGAACCGAGACTGCATCAAGGAAGACTACTGCTGCTGCTGGTCTCATCGTCCTGTCTGTCTTCTGCGTCGTCTATGCCTGTGCTCCACCCAGGTTCTTCTCCAGGCCTGTGGGCATCAAAAAAACCTGAAGAAATCTCCCTTGGATTGAAGGAGTCACTCCCCTGCATCTGCAGGCACAACAACAAAGCTGACTGGTCTGCTGCTCCTGAGCTCCCACGGACTCCGAAAGGTTCAGCAACACAGGTGGTGATTTTGCAACTCCCACGAGGCCTGAACTGTCTTCTCACCTAGTTTGAGGCCAGTATCACTCGCCGGAACCGCTGGAACAGAACCCCCATGCACCGAGCTGACTTGCCGTTGCCAAGGCTTGTTGACTCACTACTCCAGAGATCTTCGGGCTCCAAGAAGCTCCGGCATCTCTTCCTGCCAAGATCTTCGTCCTCACCGCATCCTCTGCACCGTGGGCCTTCATCTTTGGTGAGCTGCTAGAGGTCCTCTTGCGACTTCTGTGCCTTTGACCTGTGGGTCCTCTCGAGGGTCTTCACTTGGTTCAGTCTTCAATCGAACGTCGAGGCCTGGTGGCTGGGAGCACCTCATTCCATCGAAAAGCCCTGGACATATTGAGAGACCAGAGGGGCCCCGGGAGCACGAGGAAATAAGCTGGGTGCCCTGATCCCTCAAGAAGCGGCCCCCACTTATTGCATTTGAGGGAAAACAGCGCGGTAGGGCAGGCAGCAAGATGGCGCCCGCGCCATAATGAAGCCCGGGCAGACGTTACAGGCCGAATAAATAGAAACAGGCCCAGCGGAGACACGCCACGGGAGGACTCAGGGGGCCCAACGCATCACTAGGGAGGAGTGCCTCCATAATTGAAGCCCATTGCAACAAACTGAGGAGAAGCTGCTTCCCAGAAGGGTCGGTTTTAAGAGTGAGGGTGCCCCTGCATGAGCAGGACACCCCTACAACCTTCGGAGTCCATTGCCCGGGGTTGTGAATGCATCAGCCATCACAACATATAGAGTGGCCATGCCTCATTACGCAATGACCATCTCTAAACTGGCTGTAACAAACCCGGTCGGGTTTGGTATCAAACATGTTGGAATCATACCCCCACACCATCAATGGTGTGGGAGGTATAATTCCATGGACTGTAAAGCTGCTCCGGGTGGCCCTCAGTGCTCCCGGTACCAATGTTCGAGTCCTGGACAGCAAACTATGGCTGCTGCCGACCTGAGACACTATTCTGCCCTCCTGCTGCGGAGCCAAGCTCGAGCAGAGGAAAGTAGGACAATAGGTTTCCTGTCACAGGGAGGTGTGACCACCTCCCAGACATGACACTGTATTGGGACAGGGTGGGGGCGCTTGCCAGCGCCACTTCGACTGCTTGAAGGGCACATTTGGTGCCCTTCTTGCATACTCCAGTTCAAACCAGTTCAGGGAACAGTTGGCTCCCTCTCTGGCGAGAAACTGGACAAAGGACATGGGAGTATCCTCCCCACCTTCCAGCCCCTCCTCTGAGAGGGACCCCTGAATCGTTCCAACCCTTTCCCTACGGTTCTTAAGGGCTTACCTGTGGGTGGTTCCTTGCATTTGTCAAGGGACATGATTCAGATCCAATACCACTTCAACTTCGACCGTCTGGGCACTTTGGACATCTCTGGACTTCGCGTTGGGGAATGGAGACTGCAACTGGGAAGACTCCTGCTGCTCCTGGTATCATCGTCCTGCAAGTCAGCTGCAACGTCTGTGCCTGTGCTCCATACAGGTTCTTCACAAGTCCTGTGGACATCCAAGACACCTTAAGGACTCTCCCTTGGAGTGAAGGAGTCCCTTCCCTGCATCTGCGGGCACCGAAACGAAGCTGACTGGTCTGCTGTTCCTGAGCTCCTACAGACTCTGAAAGGTTCAGCAACACAGGCGGTGGTTCTGCAACTCCCTCGTTGCCTGCACTGTCTTCCTTGCAAGTTGGAGGCCGGTATCCCTCGTCGGAACCGCTGGAGCAGTACCCCTGTGCAACGCGCCGACTTGCCGTTGCCACGGCTTGTTGACTCTCTCCTCCAGAGATCTTCGAGCTCCAAGAAGTTCCAGCCTCAAGCATCTCCTGCAACCAAGATATTCGCCTGCACTGCATCATTTGCACTCTGGGCCTTCATCCTTTGGTGAGCTGCTAGAGGTCCTCTTGCGACTTCTGTGCCTCCGGCCTGTGGGTTCTCTTAAGGGTCTTCTTTGGCTCCAGTGGGCTCCCCTGCTTGCTCGGGCCTGCTCTGACTTACCTGCTCGTGGTGAGTCACTTGGACCTTGCTGGTCCCGACACTGCACCTTTTTCTTCAACTACGTTGTTTGACGCTGCCAAGGCTTGTTGGTGCCCCTGCCGGACACTGACCTCATGGCTCTCGACATCCGACGTGGGACAGCTCGTGCACGGCTCCTGGACTTCCTCTGCGTTGCCTGATCCGTACAGCTGCAACTTGAAGGGCAACGCCAAGTCTCCTGCATCCCCGACATCGGTGAGCATGCGTCTTCCCTGCCTCCTGGTCACTCTGTCCCTTCTGCTTGCAGGTATCTCACCTCTCATCTTGAATCCACCTTTGGGTTCCACCAGAAACTTTCAACTTCATCAGCGGCATCTTCCTGAAGTCCTCCATTGTGGTCTGCGGCGGTTTCCGATGTCACTTCACACCTATGCACCCGGCTTCCCTGGTGTAGGAATCCTGGTTCCTGGGATATCCACGGGTGGGGTGACTCTCCAACCTTCCATCTTCTACGGGGTTTCGTCAGGGTCCGCTGGGAAGGGTCCATTTTAGGTCTCGCATGGCGTTGCAGCATAAAGCGCTGCTCACCTCGGCGACATTTATTGTGAACGAGGAGTTTCAGTAAAGGGCTTTAAGCCCCGCCCATCATTTCCATTGGCTGGCGTCACCGTTTATGCTAAACGGTGGCCTGCCATTGGAAATGAGGGTTTTTGGTTGACGCCCTTTGGCCTCCGAGCCGGACTGGGTCGCCTGCTTTGCTGCTGTCGCAAAGCACTTTCTTATCTTTATGGGGCCATGTGTTTGGCCCCATAAAGACAAGAGATCGATGCTTGTTTGTCCTATGTATCATACAGCGTTCACACTTATTCTATGACCCTCTCCCGGAGCCCCCCTACCCTCTCCCACACCCATCTGTCCTCTTGTCCACTCGACCACACCAGCTCCTCCCAGGACAGCAATTACAGGCTCCCCCACGGCAGGCAAGCTGGGCGGCCAAAGTTAGCTGACGGGCTTCAGGTCCTCCCATGGAAGCCCCCAGGAGGTAAGCTCAGTTCAGCCGGGGGCAGCGCTCACGCTTCGGCCACTCTCCCCAGGGCTCCTGGCACCTCTCACACTGTCTTCTCCCCCCAGGGGCCCGCCGTACGACTCCTGCTCACCTCAGGCCGCTGCAAATTCCCTGGCCAGTTGTCTCTGCAGGTCCCGCGACACACGGGCACGCGAAAATGGCCGCAGACCTGGGGGAGCTGCTGGTGCCCTACATGCCCACCATCCGCGTGCCCAAGACCGGAGATCGCGGCTACCGCTCCGAGTGCGCCTACTCCTACGACTCTCCGGTGAACGCGCGAGCAGCCAGGGGCGGGGGTCCTGCTCAGGCAGCGCGCGCAGCGGACTTCCCCCTCAGTACAGACCTCTGTGCTCACCACACACTGCATGCCACCGGACAGCTTACCTTCCGTTCCTACACACGAGTTTGGGGTCCTATGCTGGACCCTTCTCAGGGCAGGGGACTGTCACTCCTCGGGCGTTTTTTTTTGGGGTTTGTAGCCCGGCTTTTTTAACCCGCCTTTCTTTGGTATGAAGCTTCTTTGAAAGCTATGTGCAAGCCCCCACGTACCAGAATCCACTTTCACCAGGTGTCCTGACTCACAGCCGGCTCTCGGGGTTTCTCACAAATGGCGTTCGCTGAAGCACTGCGCGCACATAAGCATGGGTAAGTGGAAAAAACCCGCGTAAGCTGTATTTTCGCTTTATCCCGCATGCAGTTGAGCCCATATGCACTCCGAGTTATATTCAGGGGTCACGCTCGGGGCGTGCGTTTGTTTCTCCACTTTTCTGTTTTATTTGTGGGCCTCCCAACTTGACGCCGAAATACTTAGTCACTGAGTTTGTTCACTACGAAGACCCAGTCCCATTGGCACCTCTCGTCGTGCAGCACAAGTTACTAACTTGTGTAACGATATATCTGTAAGAGACAGTAGTTAGTGACAGATTCCTTACCTTAGAATATCCCCAGGCGTCAGGCTGGATCCGGAAAGTTTTTGCATAGCAGTACCCTTGCGCGTCGGTGGCGGCGTCGTGCGGCTCCGCGTCCGTCGTCGTGATCGCCGGGATGACGTCGCGGGCAGTATTTAGAAGCGCCGCCCCTGCGCGCTGAGCGTCAGTTCTGTACACGACTTTCCGCGCCAGGGCATGCAGAGCCATGCAAGAAGCTGACATAGGTGTCTGAAAAATACTAGGGCCCTGAAAGGGATGTCCTTAACCCTAGAAATCAGTTCGCAGAGCGGGGAGGATGGGTGGGCGGTAAGGAATCTGTCACTAACGCACAAGTTACTAACTTGTGTAACGATATATCTGTAAGAGACAGTAGTTAGTGACAGATTCCTTACCTTAGAATATCCCCAGGCGTCAGGCTGGATCCGAAAAGTTTTTTGCGTAGCAGTACCCTTGCGCGTCGGTAGGCGGCGTCGTGCGGCTCCGCGTCCGTCGTCGGCGTCGTGATCGCCGGGATGACATCGCGGGCAGTACTTAGGCGCCGCCCCTGCGCGCTGACGTCAGTTCTGTACATGACTTTCCGCGCCAGGAACGCAGAGCCATGCAAGAAGCCGACATAGGTGTCTGAAAAATACTAGGGCCCTGAAAGGGATGTCCTTAACCCTAGAAATCAGTTCGCACAACAGGGAGGATGGGTGGGGCGGTAAGGAATCTGTCACTAACTACTGTCTCTTACAGATATATCGTTACACAAGTTAGTAACTTGTGCATCTGAAAGAGACACGTTAGTGACAGATTCCTTACCTTAGAATAGATACCCCAGCAATACCAACCCCGGTGGTGGGTCTGCGAACAAAGATCAGACAAGGAAGTCCCGGAGGACAGAACGGCAGAAGAAGCCGTCCCTCCGGACCTGACTGTCAAGGCAGTAATGCTTTGTAAACGTGTGCAGCGAGGCCCACGTAGCTGCCTGACAGATATCCTGCAGCGGAACACCGCGGCCTAAAGCCGTGGTAGCAGCCGTTGCCCTGGTGGAATGGGCACGCAGCCCAACAGGAGGCTCCTTCTTAGCCAAAGAATAGCAGGCCTTGATGCACAAGGTAACCCAGCGGGAGATGGTTCGTTTGTGCACCGCCCGACCTTTTTTGGCGCCCACGTAGCCAACAAAGAGCTGGTCATCCACCCGGAAGTGTTTGGTGCGGTCGATATAGAAGGAGGCGCACGTTTTGGGTCCAGACGGTGGAGCCTCTCTTCCTCTCTGGAAGGATGCGGAGGCGGAAAGAAGGTAGGCAAAGTGATGGTCTGCCCAATGTGGAAGGCAGTAACCACCTTTGGCAAGAAGGACGGACGCGTCCTAAGAACAACCTTGTCTGGATGGACAGACAGAAAGGGAGGTTTGCATGATAGAGCCTGGAGCTCACTCACCCTCCGAGCGGAGGTGATGGCCACCAGAAAGGCTGTCTTCAGAGTTAGAAGACGAAGAGGACAGTTATGTAGAGGCTCAAAGGGAGCGCACATTAAAAAGGTAAGAACCAAGTACAAGTCCCACTGAGGCATCACAAACGGAACAGGAGGGAAGAGGTGTGTAATGCCTTTTAAGAACCTGTTAACAACAGGGGACTTGAAAAGGGAGGGCTGATCAGGGAGCCTGAGGAAGGCCGAGATAGCAGAGAGATAACCCTTGATGGTACTCAGGGCAGAACCCTGTTGGGCCAGAGAAAGAAGGAACAGAAGGACCTCAGAAAGAGGGGCAGAAAGGGAATTCACAGCCTTTGCTGTGCACCATGCCACAAATTTGTTCCACCTGCAGGCGTATACCACCTTAGTGGAGGGACGCCTGGCTGCCAGAATCACATCACAAACTTCGGGAGGCAAGTCGAAAGGAATCAGCTGCCGCCGCTCAATCTCCACGCAAGCAGGTGGAGGCTGGACAGGTTCGGGTGGAGGACCGTCCCCTGCTGCTGCGACAGAAGATCCTCCCGAAGAGGCAGACGGATCGGGGGATCTACGCTCATACTGAGTAGCTCGGGATACCAAACTCTTCGAGCCCAGTCCGGAGCCACAAGGATGACTTGGGCCCGGTCGTGCTGAATCTTCTTCAACACTCTGGGTAGAAGTGGTATAGGCGGAAAGGCGTACAACAGACCGCAACTCCACTCGCGACGAAAGCGTCGCCGGCGGGTGCCGCCTTGGAAATTCCAACGCGCAGAACTGATGACATTGTGCGTTCTCTTCGGTGGCGAATAGATCTAACCAAGGCTCTCCCCATTGTAGAAAGAGTCCTTGCGCCACTTCCGAGTGAAGACGCCATTCGTGATCCATCATGCACCTGCGGCTGCAGGTTCGTCCGCCCTGGCGTTCAGGGAACCTGCCAGGTGTTGAACCATCAGGAACATGCCCTGATGTTCCAGCCATGTCCAGAGGCGCAGAGCCTCCTGACAGAGGGTCCACGACCCCACCCCGCCCTGTTTGTTGCAGTACCACATGGCGGTGGTGTTGTCTGTGAACACCTGCACAACCTTCCCTTTGACAGAGGGAAGGAATGCCTTGAGTGCAAGCCGGATCGCCCGGAGCTCCAGAAGGTTGATATGGAGCCGGGACTCCGCCCGGAGACCAGAGGCCTCTGATCTCCGCCTCTCCCATGTGACCGCCCCATCCCAGAAGGGACGCGTCCGTCACAACTGTGTGCTCTGGCTGGGGAAGGGAGAGGGATCTGCCCATGACCCATTGCCGGTCCGTGAGCCACCACTGCAACTGTTTTGCAGTCCCCTCCGAGATCTGGACGTGATCGGACAGGTTGCCCTGGTGCTGCGCCCACTGGAACTTCAGGTCCCACTGCAGAGCCCGCATATGCCATCTGGCATGATTGACCAGCAGGATGCAGGAGGCCATGAGGCCCAGCAGCCTCAGGGTCATCCGTACCGAAACCCAGGATAAAGGCTGAAAGATCGGAATCATAGCCTGAATATCCCGGACTCGCCGTTCGGGAGGATAGGCCCGAAACTGCGTCGTGTCCAGAACTGCTCCGATGAAAAGGAGCTGTGGAGAAGGAATCAGATGCGACTTCGGCACATTGATGGAGAATCCCAGCGAGTGCAGGAGTTCGGCCGTAGTCTGGAGGTGGGAGACGACTGCCTGGGGCGAGCCCGCCTTCAGCAGCCAGTCGTCGAGGTAGGGGAAGACTGAAACCCCAGCTCGGCGCAGATGAGCTGCGACCACCGCCATCACTTTCGTGAACACCCGAGGAGCACTGGTAAGGCCAAAGGGAGCACGGTGAACTGAAAATGCTCGAGGCCTACCGTGAACCGTAGGTAACGCCGGTGGGCCGGCAGGGCGAGGATGTGGAAGTAAGCGTCCTGCAAGTCCAACGCTACCAACCAGTCTCCAGGGTCGAGGGCAGTCAAGACCTGAGCTAGGGTGAGCATCTTGAACTTCTCCTTCCGGAGGAAGCGATTGACGTTCCGGAGGTCCAAGATAGGACGCATGTCCTCCTTGTCCTTTTTGGGCACCAGAAAGTAGTGGGAGTAGCAACCACGTCCTACTTCTGGGGTCGGAACATGCTCGATGGCCCTCTTGGCCAAGAGGGCCGTGACTTCCTTCTGCAGAAGCACCAAGTGATCCCCTGACATGCGGTGGAATTGAGGTGGCATGGCTGGGGGGTGGTCTCGAAGGGGAGGGAGTAGCCCCTTCGGACAATGTCCAAGACCCACCTGTCCGAGGTGATGGGACGCCAGTGGTGAAGGAGAAGGTGATGGCGGACCCTGCCCCCTACTGGCGTGCCGTGCACCTGAAAGGAGGGACTAGGAGGGCTTGGAGGCCGCGGACGGGTTGGAGGTGGTGGCCTGACCCGCACGCTGGTTGCCCGAACCGCCACGGCGGTATCCACGTCCTCGGCCACGCGAAGGCGCTTGCTGCGCGGGCCGTTGGCCGGGCTGCTGACGTGACTGGGCGCCCCTTCCGTGGCCACGAAAGGGGCGAAAAGCAGAAGAGAGCGAAGGGCGCACAACAGCAAGGCCCAGGGACTTGGCAGTAGCCCGCGAGTCCTTGAAACGCTCCAGCGCATGGTCTGCTTTTGAACCAAAAAGACCGACTCCATCAAAGGGCATGTCCATGAGGGTATTCTGGACATCACCCGAAAAACCAGTGGTCCTCAGCCAGGAGTGGCATCGCAGCGCCACCGTCGTTGCAAGCGATCTGCCCAGCGAGTCGGCGGTATCAAGGCCACAACGTATGGTGTATTTAGCCGCATCTCGCCCTTCCACAATGGCGCGGGTAAGCAGTGTCTGGACCTCCTCAGAACACTGCGGCAAAACAGTTGCCACCGAATCCCACAGGGAGTGGGTATATCGGCCCAAGAGGCAAGAGGTGTTGACGGACCGCAAGCCAGCACTGGAGGAAGAGAAAGCCTTCTTCCCAAAGTGGTCCAGGCGCTTAGATTCCCTATCCGGAGGGGCGGTAGGGAAGGCGGTTTGGGAGGCAGAGGCTTGGACAACCAAGCTCTCAAGGGTGGGGTGTTGGGAGAGAAACAGGGGGTCGCCCGGAGCAGGGCGATGGCGTCGGGCCACGTTCCTATCCACAGGAGCCCCTGTGGTGGGCTTGGACCAGGCACCCAAAAGAACGTCAGTGAGTGCATCATTGAACGGCAGCACAGTCTCCGAAGAGGAGGCCGCCGGCTGAAGCACTTCTGTCAGGAGGTTAGTCCTGGCGGCCACAGTAGGCAACTGGAGATTCAAGGCTCCAGCAGCTCTACGCAACACCGTTGCAAAATTAGCCCCCTCCTCCGTAGCCACGGGAGGAGACAGCATGCCAGAGTCAGGGGAGGTGTCTAGACCACTGGCATCCCCAAGTTCCTCAACCCAGTCCGGGTCAAACTCGCACTGTTGTGTGAGAGGGTCCTCAGACCCCTCCCAGCTCTCCTGGTCCTCCTCAGGTTCATAATATGGAGGAGGAGGGACATTAGGGACCCAAGGTCTCATCGGCGCCGGAACCGGCGTCGGGCGGCGTCGGTCCGGCTCCATGTCCGGAGCCGGAGAGAACCGGGGAACGACGCCGTCCGGAGCCCCGGACGGCGTCAGGAACGGCACCGGGGACATCGGCGTCGGCGTGGTTAGGTCAACCGGCGTCGATGGGGGTTGCGGCACCACCGGAGCCGGGATCGAGGCCGGGGCCGAGGCCGGGATGAAGGCTGGTGGGACAGGCGACGCCGGGACCGGAGTCGGCGGCAGCGCCGGAGCAACCCCATCAGGGCCCGCGGGGCCCGAAGGCGCACGGAGGGACCTTGAGGCCCGAAGAGGCGGAGCCATGGCCGACAGGAACTCCTGTACTTGGGCCGGAGTCGCCCCGAACCCGGGAAGGGACGGGTAATGCGGGGGTGACTCGACAGGCACGTCCGGGGCCGCGGGGACGGTGCCGACAGGGGCCTCAGCCGAGTCGCGAGACCGGCGAGGCGAAGTCTTAGAGCGATGACGCCGCTTAGACTTCTTGTGCTTCGACTTACCGGAGGAGCGCAAAGACTTGGATTCCGACGAACGATGGGGGCTCCGCGACCGGCCCCTCGACCTCTCCCGTGACCGGGGCTTGGTGCGGCGCGGAGCCGGCTGCCGGACCTCGAGCAGCTTTCGAGACCGCTCTCGCAAAGCCTTCGGATGAAGTTTCCGGCAGTCAGGGCACGACTTCGTGTCGTGGTCTCGGCCGAGACAGAAGAGACACTCGAGATGCGGGTCCGTGATGGACATCATGCGGGCACAGACCTCGCAGGGCTTAAGCCGGGCATCCCTACGACACCTTAGGAGTCGTGAAGACTCGTAGAAGAAAACAGTGAAAAAATTCACAAAAAGTAGTCAAAAAGTGACTAGGGCACTGCTCTTCCCGGATCTGCGCTTACTGGCGCGGAAAAAGAAGAACTGACGTCAGCGCGCAGGGCGGCGTCTAAGTACTGCCTGCGACGTCATCCCGGCGATCACGACGCCGGCCGACGGACGCGGGCCGCACGACGCCGCCTACCGGCGCGCAAGGGTACTGCTACGCAAAAACTTTCCGGATCCAGCCTGACGCCTGGGGATATTCTAAGGTAAGGAATCTGTCACTAACGTGTCTCTTTCAGATAAAAAGGTATACTCCCATCGCATTATCTCGACAAAAAGATTTTGTGCAAGAACAACAATATAATGACAAAAGTTGGAAGTTTTCTTTGTGGAAGGAAGCCTCTTCATGGCACGATGAAATACGATAAAGTTCCTTTGACAATCTTGTTAGAATGGGAACTGAAGCCCATTCTCGTGATTGCATTCGTAATTGTGCACTAATATCATTTCAAACCACTGCTACTACACTCGAGGAAAGCTATGGTGGGGTAACTGGACACCCTCCCTCCCCCTTTCTCAGAACTGGGAGGAGGCGATGACGCTTTCACCTGTTGTGCGAGTTTCTTTTGCGGTGTTTTTTTAAAACTAGGTTTCAGAGGAATGTCCCTTTTTTCGCCATGCCTCAAAATTGAGCTCTCCACTAACATCTTCAGTGTTCAAATACACGGTATATGACCTTAGGCCCAGACTTTGCAAACAACCCCTTAATTAAAAAACAAAACAAACATGTACCTGCCCTGTCGCAGTTTCTTTACTGGAATAAACGGGGCTGACTGTTCACTCCACTAAGCAGACATTCCCGATTCTAATCTAGGATTCTTATTTGCCAAGCCAGTGGATTCTGGGACTTGCAGTCTTTTGCTGATAAAAAAAGGATCTGTGAAATGAAAACCCAGGTCTGAAAACTTGATACCGGTCAGTAGGGAATGCTCCCCCAAAAAGAAGTGTTCATCTTTGTGACTTGCAGGTGGGCTGGGGCATTCAGGATATTAGTGTGCATGCTGTTCCAGACCCTGGGTGTGAAGATGGACAAATGCCCTTCTTCAGATATATATATATATATATATATATTTTTTTTTTTTCCTTTCCTTTTTGCATCATTTGGTCTGCAGTGATTGGATTATTGGGCAGGGTTGCCGGTGTATTGTTCTGGGATGCCTTGTAGGTGATGCATCTGCTCTTGAAAGCCTTATGAGCGTAGAGCGGGACCTTTGTAGGTCTTTCGCTGTTGGGAGATGTGGTCGACCTTCTTCGGGTCCTTATCGAGACGTCCCGCTGTCAAGGATGCTTAGGTTTACATTACTAGATATCGCTGCCATAAACAACCCAATGCATGTAAACCTTCATCCATTCCGACCTTGGTTACCAGCATTTTACATTCTAGATTCTGTAAATTTGGATTTTCAAGTATAATTAGGGAGTTGCATGTTCCAATACTGCCAGTGAAACATCCAGTAGGTGCCTAAGCTACCATTAATGGCTTGAAACCCCTTAGCAGCTATACGGAATAACGCACCAATCATTAAAATGTATCTGTTACACTGTGTGGGACAGAGACATTATTTCTCACTTGAATAAATGAAGGCTGTCATTCTCTGGTTTAAAAACAACCAGGAGCAAATCTATCTATCTATCTTTGTAGTAACCTGTTTTGAGTATACAGGATGAAGGGCTCCGATCCTACCTCCTGCAGCAAGGCCTGGTGTCTCTGTTCAACGAGGTGAAGTACACATGAGAACTTGGCACTGATAGCACTTATGGGAGGTGGTTGCACGTGCGAACCACTTGGCTGTTGTCGTTGTGGGTTATTACGCCATCAAATCCCTCAGCAGCATTTAAGATCCTACTACACCATACCGGGTATGTGCATTTGTGTAGGACATTACTACCGTCTCTATGGTCTCATCGCGCTTTCCAGGTCTGTGTACCAATTACATATTATTATCATGGTGGTCTACGAAGATGAGTGACTACACAGAGAGGAAAGGGGAGGCAGTTTCACTGAATGTTGGTTAATTTGCAATCTGCAAGAAACAATATTTTTAGTGCAGATGCAACCTTTCCCCTCAATTTACTGTGTGAGACATCTATTTTGTGTAGAGTAACTGAGGCTATCGTTTCCTAGCAGTCTCCAAGAAGACATCAAATTAGTCAATCCAATTATTATCATATGATGTCATGTGTTTTTTTGTCTCACTTCAGGTTTTAGACCTTTTTATAACACCCCTTCTATTGCTTTGTTTAATGGAGCTGCCTGTGCTTTTCCAAGATAGGAAAATAGCGCCTATTGCACAAGTTACTAACTTGTGTAACGATATATCTGTAAGAGACAGTAGTTAGTGACAGATTCCTTACCTTAGAATATCCCCAGGCGTCAGGCTGGATCCGGAAAGTTTTGCGTAGCAGTACCCCTGCGCGTCAGTAGGCGTCGTCGTGCGGCTCCGCGATGACATCGCAGCCAGTACTTAGACTCCGCCCATGCGCGCTGGCGTCAGTTCTGTACATGACTTTCCACGCCAGAAACGCAGAGCCATGCAAGAAACTGACACTGGTGTCTGAAAACTAGGGCCCTGAAAGGGATGACCTTAACCCTAGAAATCAGTTTGCAGAACGGGGAGGATGGGTGGGGCGGTAAGGAATCTGTCACTAACTACTGTCTCTTACAGATATATCGTTACACAAGTTAGTAACTTGTGCATCTGAAAGAGACACGTTAGTGACAGATTCCTTACCTTAGAATAGATACCCCAGCAATACCAACCCCGGTGGTGGGTCTGCGAACAAAGATCAGACAAGGAAGTCTCGGGGAACAGAACGGCTGAAGAAGCCGTCTCTCCGGACTTGGCTGTCAAGGCAGTAATGCTTGGTAAATGTGTGAAGCGAGGCCCACGTAGCTGCCTGACAAATGTCCTGCAATGGGACACCACGTGCCAAAGCCGTGGTGGCAGCTGTCGCCCTGGTGGAATGGGCACGTAGACCAACAGGGGGCTACTTCTTAGCCAAAGAATAGCAGGCTTTGATACACAAGACGGCCCAGCGGGAGATGGTCCTCTTGTGTACCGCCCGACCTTTTTTGGCACCCACGTAGCCAACAAAGAGCTGGTCGTCCACCCGGAACTGTTGTGTGCGGTTCAGATAGAAAGAAATCGCACGTTTTGGGTCCAGGCGGTGGAGCCTCTCTTCCTCTCTGGAAGGATGCGGAGGCGGAAAGAAGGTGGGCAAAGTGATGGTCTGCCCAATGTGGAAGGCAGTAACCACCTTTGGCAAGAAGGACGGACGCGTCCTAAGAACAACCTTGTCTGGATGAACAGACAGAAAGGGGGGCTTGCAAGAAAGAGCCTGGAGCTCACTCACCCGCCGAGCGGAGGTGATAGCCACCAGAAAGGCTGTCTTTAGAGTGAAAAGACGAAGAGGACAGTTATGGAGAGGCTCAAAGGGAGCGCACATTAAAAAGGTAAGAACCAAGTTCAAGTCCCACTGAGGCATCACAAACGGAACAGGAGGGAAAAGGTGTGTAATGCCTTTAAGAAACCTGTTAACAACAGGGGACTTGAAAAGGGAGGGCTGATCAGGAACCTGAGGAAGGCCGAGATTGCACAAAGGTAGCCATTGATGGTACCCAGGGCAGAACCCTGTTGGCCCAGAGAAAGAAGGAACAGAAGAACCTCAGAAAGAGGGGCAGAGAGGGGATTCACAGCCTTTGCTGTGCACCATGCCACAAACTTGTTCCACCTGCAGGCGTATACCACCTTAGTGGAGGGACGCCTGGCTGCCAGAATCACATCACAAACTTCGGGAGGCAAGTCGAAAGGAATCAACTGCCGCCGCTCAATCTCCATGCAAGGAGGTGG
This sequence comes from Calotriton arnoldi, assembly GCA_963921515.1. Lineage (NCBI taxonomy): Eukaryota > Metazoa > Chordata > Amphibia > Caudata > Salamandridae > Calotriton > Calotriton arnoldi. Next base: position 509,267 of record CAWUFW010011909.1, on the reverse strand, counting down.
AGACTGGACAGGTTCGGGTCGAGGACCGTCCCCTGCTGCTGCGACAGAAGATCCTCCCGAAGAGGCAGACGGATCGGGGGATCGACGCTCATACTGAGTAGCTCGGGACACCAAACTCTTCGAGCCCAGTCCGGAGCCACAAGGATGACTTGGGCCCGGTCGCGCCGAATCTTCTTCAACACTCTGGGTAGAAGTGGTATAGGCGGAAAGGCGTACAACAGACCGCAACTAAACTCGCGACGAAAAGCGTCGCAGAGCGAGTGCCGCCTTGGAAATTCCAACACGCAGAACTGCTGACATTGCGCGTTCTCTTCGGTGGCGAATAGATCTAACCAAGGCTCTCCCCACTGTAGAAAGAGTCCTTGCGCTACTTCCGAGTGAAGACGCCATTCGTGATCCATCATGCACCTGCGGCGGAGTTCGTCCCCCTGGCGTTCAGGGAACCTGCCAGGTGTTGAACCATCAAGAACATGCCCTGATGTTCTAGCCATGTCCAGAGGCGCAGAGCCTCCTGACAGAGGGTCCACGACCCCACCCCGCCTTGTTTGTTGCAGTACCACATGGCGGTGGTGTTGTCTGTGAACACCTGCACTACCTTCCCTTTGACAGAGGGAAGGAATGCCTTGAGTGCAAGTCGGATCGCCCGGAGCTCCAGAAGGTTGATATGGAGCCGGGACCCCGCCGGAGACCAGAGGCCTCTGATCTCCGCCTCTCCCATGTGACTGCCCCATCCCAGAAGGGACGCGTGCGTCACAACTGTGTGCTCTGGCTGGGGAAGGGAGAGGGATCTGCCCATGACCCATTGCCGGTTCGAGAGCCACCACTGCAGCTGTTTTGCAGTCCCCTCCGAGATCTGGACGTGATCGGACAGGTTGCCCTGGTGCTGCGCCCACTGGAACTTCAGGTCCCACTGCAGAGCCCGCATATGCCATCTGGCATGATCGACCAGCAGGATGCAGGAGGCCATGAGGCCCAGCAGCCTCAGGGTCATCCGTACCGAAACCCAGGATAAAGGCTGAAAGATCGGAATCATAGCCTGAATATCCCGGACTCGCCGTTCGGGAGGATAGGCCCGAAACTGCGTCGTGTCCAGAACTGCTCCGATGAAAAGGAGCTGTGGAGAAGGAATCAGATGCGACTTTGGCACATTGATGGAGAACCCCAGCGAGTGCAGGAGTTCGGCCGTAGTCTGGAGGTGGGAGACGACTGCCTGGGGCGAGCCCGCCTTCAGCAGCCAGTCGTCGAGGTAGGGGAAGACTGGAACCCCTGCCCGAGCGCAGATGAGCTGCGACCACCGCCATCACTTTCGTGAACACCCGAGGGGCACTTGTAAGGCCAAAGGGGAGCACGGTGAACTGAAAATGCTCGAGGCCTACCGTGAACCGCAGGTAACGCCGGTGGGCCGGCAGGGCGAGGATGTGGAAATAAGCGTCCTGTAAGTCCAACGCTACCAACCAGTCTCCAGGGTCGAGGGCAGTCAAGACCTGAGCTAGGGTGAGCATCTTGAACTTCTCATTCCGGAGGAAGCGATTGACGTTCCGGAGGTCCAAGATAGGACGCATGTCCTCCTTGTCCCTTTTGGGCACCAGAAAGTAGTGGGAGTAGCAACCACGTCCTACTTCTGGGGTCGGAACATGCTCGATGGCCCTCTTGGCCAAGAGGGCCGTGACTTCCTTCTGCAGAAGCACCAAGTGATCCCCTGACATGCGGTGGAATTGAGGTGGCATGTCTGGGGGGGTCGTCTCGAAGGGGAGGGAGTAGCCCCTTCGGACAATGTCCAAGAGCCACCTGTCCGAGGTGATGGCACGCCAGTGGTTAAGGTGATGGCGGACCCTGCCCCCTACTGGCGTGCTGTGCACCTGAAAGGAAGGACTAGGAGGGCTTGGAGGCCGCGGACGGGGCGGGGTTGGTGGCCTGACCCGCACGCTGGTTGCCTGACCCGCCACGGCGGGAGACACGTCATCGGCCACGCGAAGACGCTTGCTGCGCGGGCCGATGGCTGGGCAGCGGACGTGACTGGGCGCCCCTTCCGTGGCCACGAAGGGGCGAAAAGCAGAAGGTTAGCGGAGGGCGCACAGCAGAAAGGCCCAGGGACTTGGCAGTAGCCCGTGAGTCCTTAGCAAACGCTCCAGCGCATGGTCTGCTTTGGTACCAAAAGACCGACTCCATCAAAGGGCATGTCCATGAGTGTGTTTTGGACATCACCCGAGAAACCAGTTGTCCTCAGCCAGGCGTGGCGGCGCAGCGCCACTGTCGTTGCAAGCGATCTGCCCAGCGAGTCGGCGGTATCAAGGCCACAACGGATGGTGTGCTTTGCCGCATCCCTTCCTTCCGCAATGGCGCAGGAAAGCAGTGTCTGGACCTCCTCAGGACACTGGGGCAAAGCGAGCGCCACCGAATCCCACAGAGAGTGGGAGTATCGGCCCAAAGGCAAGCGGTGTTGACGGACCGCAAGCCAGCACTGGAGGAAGAAAAGACCTTCTTCCCAAATTGATCCAGGCGTTTGGATTCCCTATCCGGAGGGCGGTAGGGAAGGCGGTTTGGGAGGCAGAGGCTTGGACAACCAAGCTCTCGGGGGTGGGATGTTGAGAGGGAAACGAGGGGTAGCCCGGAGCGGGGTGATGGCGTCGGGCCACGTTCCTATCCACAGGAGCCCCTGTGGCGGGCTTGGACCAGGAGCCCAAAGAACGTCAGAAAGTGCGTCATTAAACGGCAGCACAGTCTCCGAGGAGGAAGCCGCCGGCTGGAGCACTTCTGTCAGGAGGTTAGTCCTGACGGCCACAGTAGGCAACTGGAGATGTAAGGCTCCAGCTGCTCTACGCAACACCGTTGAAAAATTAGCTCCCTTCTCCGTAGACACGGGAGGAGACAGCATGCCAGTGTCAGGGGAGGTGTCTAGACCACTGGCATCCCCAAGTTCCTCAGCCCAGTCCGGATCATACTCACACTGTTGTGTGAGGGTCCTCAGACCCCTCCCAGCTCTCCTGGTCCTCCTCTTGTTCAAAATATGGAGGAGGAAGGACATTTGGGACCCAAGGTCTCATCGGCGCCGGAGCCGGCGTCGAGCGACGTCGGTCCGGCTCCATGTCCGGAGCCGGAGAGAGCCGGGGACCGACGCCGTCCGGAGCCCCGGACCGGCGTCAGGAGACGGCACCGGGGACATCGGCGGAGGCGTGGTTCGGTCAACCGGCGTCGATGGGGGTTGCGGTACCACCGGAGCCGGGATCGAGGCGGGGGCCGGAGCCGAGGCCAGGATGAAGGCTGGTGGGACAGGCGACGCCGGGACCGGAGTCGACGGCGGCGCCGGGGCAACCCCATCAGGGCCCGCGGGGCCCGAAGGCGCACGGAGGGACCTGAAGGCCCGAAGAGGCAGGCCATGGCCGACAGGAATTCCTGTACTTCGGCCGGAGTCGCCCCCGAACCCGGAAAGGACGGGTAATGCGGGGCGGCTCTACAGACATGTCCGGGGCCGCGGGGGCGGGGACGGTGCCGACTGGGGCCTCAGCCGAGTCGCGAGACCGGCGAGGCGAAGTCTTAGAGCGATGATGCTTCTTAGACTTTTTGTAGCTTCGACTTACCCGAGGAGCGCGAAGACTTGGACTCCGACGACCGGCGGGGACTCCTCGACCGGCCCCTCGATCTCTCCCGGGACCGGGAGCTTGGTGCGGCGCGGAGCCGACTGCCGGACCTCGAGTAGCTTTCGAGACCGCTCTCGCCAAGCCTTCGGATGAAGTTTCCGGCAGTCAGGGCACGACTTCGTGTCGTGGTCTCGGCCGAGACAGAAGAGAAACTTCGAGATGCGGGTCCGTGATCGACATCATGCGACCACAGGCTCCGCATGGCTTGAGCCGGGCATCCCTACGACACCTAGGAGTCGTGAAGACTCGATGAAGAAACAGTGAAAAAATTCACAAAAAGCGTTAGTCAAAAATTGACTAGGGCACTGCTCTTCCCGGATCTGCGCTTACTGGCGCGGAAAAGAAGAACCGGCGTCAGCGCGCAGGCGGCGCCTAAGTACTGCCCGCGGCGTCATCCCGGCGATCACGACGCCGGCGACGGACGCGGAGCCGCACGACGCGCCGCCTACCCGACGCGCAAGGGTACTGCTACGCAAAAACTTTCCGGATCCAGCCTGACGCCTGGGGATATTCTAAGGTAAGGAATCTGTCACTAACGTGTCTCTTTCAGATACATCTACACAATAGTGTTTTGTGAATGTGTGAGGTGTAGACCATGTTGCAGCTTTGCAGATGTCATCTATGGGTATATTCCCTAAGACTGCCATAGAAGCCCCTAGTTTGCGTGTGGAGTGCGCTCTAGGGGAAATTGTTAGTGTTCGTTTTGCTTTTGCATAGCATGTCTAAATGAAATTGACTATCCACCGTGCAATACCTGATTTTGATATAGGATTGCCTTTATGTGGTGGCGCAAAAGCGACAAACAGTTGTTTTGTCTTGCGGAAAGGTTTCGTCCTTTCCACATAGTAAAGTAGTGCTCTTTTCACATCTAAAGTGTGCAAATTACGTTCTGCCACAGAATCTGGTTGAGGGAAGAACACAGGCAACTCAACAGATTGGTGGATATGAAAGGCAGAAATGACCTTTGGTAGGAATTTAGGGATGGTCCGAAGAACCACTTTGTTTTGGTGTACTTGTAACAATGGTTCCTCTATGGTTAGTGCCTGCAGCTCACCTACTCTCCTCAGTGATGTGATAGCTATGAGGAAAGCTACCTTCCAAGTGAGAAATTGCAGTTCAAATCTATGCAATGGCTCAAAGGGTGGACCCATCAGTCTTGCAAGGACAATGTTAAGGTTCCACACTGGAGCAGGTGGAAGTCTTGGAGGAATGATTCTTTTAAGTCCCTCCATAAATGCTTTAATGACAGGCACTCTAAAGAGAGACAGATGTCTGTTCTGTAGGTATGCAGCTATTGCAGCAAGATGTAAGCGTATGGAAGAGTACGCTAAATTGGAACGCTGCAGATGTAATAAATAGCAAATGATGTTTTGAACTGAAGCGTCCAGCGGATCGATTTGATTGTTATTGCAGTATATTACAAATCGCTTCCACTTTGCTGCATAGCATGCTCTTGTAGTAGGACCTCTAGCCTCTTTGATGATGTTCATGCAGTCTGGCAGGAGATTAAGGTAGCCAAACTCTAAGATTTCAGGTGCCAGATGGCAAGATTGAGATGACTGGGATCTGGATGTCTTATCTCTCCACGGCTCTGAGTGAGAAGATTGGGAGTGAGATGTAGTTTTTGGTGAAGAACTACAGAGAGCTCCAACAGGGTTGTGAATCAGGGTTTTCGGGCCCATGTTGGAGCAACTAGGATTAGTGTCAAGGACGCCTGTCTGAGCTTCCGAACCACTAATGGAATGAGTGGGAGAGGCGGAAATGCGTAGGCAAATATCCCTGACCAATTCATCCTTAGTGCATTGCCTTTGGACAATGGGTGTGGATGCCTGGATGCGAAGCTTTGGCATTTTGCGTTTAGGTTTGTGGCGGACAGATCTATGTCCGGAAAGCCCCACATTTGGAAGAATGGGAAGAGAACTTGAGGGTGGAGTTCCCATTCGTGGATCTGTTGTCTTTGACGACTGAGCAGAACTGCAATCTGATTGTTTACTCCTGGAAGGTGTTCTGCAAGGAGATACATTTTGTGACCTATAGCCCATCCCCAGATGGTCTGTGCTAGTTGTGACAGCTGGAGAGTGTGTCTCCCCCCTGTTTTTGTATGTAGTACATTGCTGTCATGTTGTCTGTACAGATCAGGACAGCTATGCGTACTAGATGTACTTGAAACGCTTTGAGCGCTAGAAAAATCCCTAGCAGCTCTAGATGATTTATGTGAAGCTGCTTTTGCTGAATTGTATGCGTCTGGAGAAGAGCTCCCCAACCAGTGAGCGATGCGTCTGCTGTTAGCACTATCTGTGGAACCGGGTCGATGAAGGGCCGCCCTTTTGAAAGGTTTTGTGTATTCCACCACTACAGAGAGCGATGGGTGCGACCGTCCACCAACACTAGATCTGATAACAGACCCTGAGCCTGGTTCCACTGACGTGCTAAGCACTGCTGAAGGGGACGCATCTGGAGTCTTGCGTAAGGGACTATTAGAATGCAAGACGCCATCATCCCTAGTAACTGCATGAACACTCGAGCTGGCAATGAGTGTTGAGGCTAAAACTGACAGAGTAAAGTTTGCATGTTGCGGATTCTGGCCGGATTGGGTTAGGCCAAAGCCTTTTGTGCATCTATTGTGGCTCCCAGATACGCCTGTGTGTTGGATCGCTGTAGATGGGATTTGGACAGATTTACTGTGAATCCAAGATCGTGGAGCAACTGTACTGTTTTGTGAGTGTGACGTAGACAGCTTTTTTGCGAGCTGGCTTTTATGAGCCAGCCGTCCAAATATGGGAAGACGTGAATGTGTTGTCTTCATAGATGTGCTGCGACTACTGCCAGGCACTTGGTGAAAACCCTGGATGTGGTAATTACTCCGAATGAGAGCACCTTGAACTGATAGTGCTGGCCTGCTACTACGAACCTGAGGTACTTGCGGTGAGCAGGGTGTATTGGAATATGGAAATAGGCGTCCTTTAAGTCCAGAGTGGACAGAAAGTCGCCTTGTTGAAGGAGCGGGAGCACTTGCTGGAGTGTGACCATGTGAAAGTGGTCCGACTGAATGCATAGATTTAGTTCTCTGAGGTCTAGTATAGGCCTGAGAGAGCCGTCCTTCTTGGGAATTAAGAAATACAGGGAGCATACCCCTGCCCCTTGATATTTTAATGGGACTGGTTCTATAGCTCCTTTCTCTAACAGAGAGAGAACTTCTTGCTTTAGAAGGGTAAGATGTTCTTGTGACATTGCGTGTGATCTTGGAAGAATGTTTGGGGGAGTGTCCAAGTTCCAGGCAGGAGCCATATTGGATAATCTGTAAAACCCATTTGTCTGAGGTGATTATGGTCCAGACAGGGAGAAATTGTGAAAGACGGCCCCCAACAGGAGTGGAATGATCGCACAAGTTACTAACTTGTGTAACGATATATCTGTAAGAGACAGTAGTTAGTGATAGATTCCTTACCTTAGAATATCCCCAGGCGTCAGGCTGGATCCGGAAAAGTTTTGCGTAGCAGTACCCTTGCGCGTCGGTAGGCGGCGTCGTGCGGCTCCGCGTCCGTCGTCGGCGTCGTGATCGCCGGGATGACGTCGCGGGCAGTACTTAGGCGCCGCCCCTGCGCGCTGACGTCAGTTCTGTACACGACTTTCCGCGCCAGGAACGCAGAGCCATGCAAGAAGCTGACACAGGTGTCTGAAAAATACTAGGGCCCTGAAAGGGATGTCCTTAACCCTAGAAATCAGTTCGCAGAACGGGGAGGATGGGTGGGGCGGTAAGGAATCTATCACTAACTACTGTCTCTTACAGATATATCGTTACACAAGTTAGTAACTTGTGCATCTGAAAGAGACACGTTAGTGATAGATTCCTTACCTTAGAATAGATACCCCAGCAATACCAACCCCGGTGGTGGGTCTGCGAACAAAGATCAGACAAGGAAGTCCTGGAGGACAGAACGGCCAAAGAAGCCGTCCCTCCGGACCTGACTGTCAAGGCAGTAATGCTTAGTAAACGTGTGCAGCGAGGCCCACGTAGCCGCCTGACAGATAACCGGCAGCGGAACACCGCGGCCCAAGGCCGTGGTAGCAGCCGTTGCCCTGGTGGAATGGGCACGCAGCCCAACAGGAGGTTCCTTTTTAGCCAAAGAATAGCAGGCCTTGATGCACAAGGTAACCCAGCGGGAGATGGTCCTCTTGTGCACCGCCCGACCTTTTTGGCGCCCACGTAGCCAACAAAGAGCTGGTCATCCACCCGGAAGTGTTTTGTGCGGTCAATATAAAAAGAGAGCGCACGTTTTGGGTCCAGACGGTGGAGCCTCTCTTCCTCTCTGGAAGGATGCGGAGGCGGAAAGAAGGTGGGCAAAGTGATGGTCTGCCCAATGTGGAAAGCAGTAACCACCTTTGGCAAGAAGGACGGACGCGTCCGAAGAACAACCTTGTCTGGATGAACAGACAGAAAGGGAGGTTTGCAAGATAGAGCCTGGAGCTCACTCACCCGCCGAGCGGAGGTGATGGCCACCAGAAAGGCTGTCTTCAGAGTCAGAAGACGAAGAGGACAGTTATGTAGAGGCTCAAAGGGAGCGCACATTAAAAAGGTAAGAACCAAGTTCAAGTCCCACTGAGGCATCACAAACGGAACAGGAGGGAAGAGGTGAGTAATGCCTTTTAAGAACCTGGTAACAACAGGGGACTTGAAAAGGGAGGGCTGATCAGGGAGCCTGAGGAAGGCCGAGATAGCACAAAGATAACCCTTGATGGTACCCAGGGCAGAACCCTGTTGGGCCAAGAGAGAAGGAACAGAAGGACCTCAGAAAGAGGGGCAGAAAGGGGATTCACAGCCTTTGCTGTGCACCATGCCACAAATTTGTTCCACCTGCAGGCGTATACCACCTTAGTGGAGGGACGCCTGGCTGCCAGAATCACATCACAAACTTCGGGAGGCAAGTCGAAAGGAATCAACTGCCGCCGCTCAATCTCCACGCAAGCAGGTGTAGACTGGACAGGTTCGGGTGGAGGACCGTCCCCTGCTGCTGCGACAGAAGATCCTCCCGAAGAGGCAGACGGATCGGGGGATCTATGCTCATATTGAGTAGCTCGGGATACCAAACTCTTCGAGCCCAGTCCGGAGCCACAAGAATGACTTGGGCCCGGTCGTGCCGAATCTTCTTCAACACTCTGGGTAGAAGTGGTATAGGCGGAAAGGCGTACAATAGACCGCAACTCCACTCGTGACGAAAGCGTCGCCGAGCGAGTGCCGCCTTGGAAATTCCAACGCGCAGAACTGATGACATTGCGCGTTCTCTTCGGTGGCGAATAGATCTAACCAAGGCTCTCCCCACTGTAGAAAGAGTCCTTGCGCCACTTCCGAGTGAAGACGCCATTCGTGATCCATCATGCACCTGCGGCTGCAGGTTCGTCCGCCCTGGCGTTCAGGGAACCTGCCAGGTGTTGAACCACCAGGAACATGCCCTGATGTTCCAGCCATGTCCAGAGGCGCAGAGCCTCCTGACAAAGGGTCCACGACCCCACCCCGCCTTGTTTGTTGCAGTACCACATGGCGGTGGTGTTGTCTGTGAACACCTGCACTACCTTCCCTTTGACAGAGGAAGGAATGCCTTGAGTGCAAGTCGGATCGCCCGGAGCTCCAGAATGTTGATATGGAGCCGGGACTCCGCCGGAGACCAGAGGCCTCTGATCTCCGCCTCTCCCATGTGACCGCCCCATCCCAGAAGGGACGCGTCCGTCACAACTGTATGCTCTGGCTGGGGAAGGGAGAGGGATCTGCCCATGACCCATTGCCGGTTCGAGAGCCACCACTGCAACTGTTTTGCAGTCCCCTCCGAGATCTGGACGTGATCGGACAGGTTGCCCTGGTGCTGCGCCCACTGGAACTTCAGGTCCCACTGCAGAGCCCGCATATGCCATCTGGCATGATTGACCAGCAGGATGCAGGAGGCCATGAGGCCCAGCAGCCTCAGGGTCATCCGTACCGAAACCCAGGATAAAGGCCGAAAGATCGGAATCATAGCCTGAATATCCCGGACTCGCCGTTCGGGAGGATAGGCCCGAAACTGCGTCGTGTCCAGAACTGCTCCGATGAAAAGGAGCTGTGGAGAAGGAATTAGATGCGACTTCGGCACATTGATGGAGAACCCCAGCGAGTGCAGGAGTTCGGCCGTAGTCTGGAGGTGGGAGACGACTGCCTGGGGCAGAGCCCGCCTTCAGCAGCCAGTCGTCGAGGTAGGGGAAGACTGAAACCCCTGCCCGGCGCAGATGAGCTGCGACCACCGCCATCACTTTCGTGAACACCCGAGGGGCACTTGTAAGGCCAAAGGGGAGCACGGTGAACTGAAAATGCTCGGGGCCTACCGTGAACCGAAGGTAACGCCGGTGGGCCGGCAGGGCTGGGGATGTGGAAATACGCGTCCTGCAAGTCCAACGCTACCAACCAGTCTCCAGGGTCGAGGGCAGTCAAGACCTGAGCTAGGGTGAGCATCTTGAACTTCTCCTTCCGGAGGAAGCGATTGACGTTCCGGAGGTCCAAGATAGGACGCATGTCCTCCTTGTCCTTTTGGGCACCAGAAAGTAGTGGGAGTAGCAACCACGCCCTACTTCTGGGGTCGGAACATGCTCGATGGCCCTCTTGGTCAAGAGGGCCGTGACTTCCTTCCGTAGAAGCACCAAGTGATCCCCTGACATGCGGTGGAATTGAGGTGGCATGGCTGGGGGGTGGTCTCGAAGGGGAGGGAGTAGCCCCTTCGGACAATGTCCAAGACCCACCTGTCCGAGGTGATGGTGCGCCAGTGGGGAAGGTGATGGCGGACCCTGCCCCCTACTGGCGTGCCGTGCACCTGAAAGGAGGGACTAGGAGGGCTTGGAGGCCGCGGACGGGTTGGAGGTGGTGGCCTGACCCGCACGCTGGTTGCCCGATCCGCCACGGCGGAATCCACGTCCTCGGCCACGCGAAGACGCCTGCTGCGCGGGCCGGTGGCTGGGCTGCTGACGTGAAGGGCGCCCCTACCGTGGCCACGATAGGGGCGAAAAGCAGAAGGTGGCGGAGGGCGTGTAGCAGAAAGGCCCAGGGACTTTGCAGTAGCCCGTGAGTCCTTAAAGCGCTCCAACGCATGGTCTGCTTTGGACCCAAAAGACCGACTCCATCAAAGGGCATGTCCATGAGAGTATTCTGGACATCCCCTGAAAAACCAGTGGTTCTCAGCCAGGCGTGGCGCCGGAGCGCCACCGTCGTTGCAATCGACCTGCCCAGCGAGTCGGCGGTGTCAAGGCCACAACGGATAGTGTATTTGGCCGCATCCCTTCCTTCCGCAATGGCGCGGGAAAGCAGTGCCTGGACCTCCTCAGGGCACTGGGGCAAAACATCCGCCACCGAATCCCACAGGGAGTGGGTATATCGGCCCAAAAGACAAGCGGTGTTAACGGACCGCAAGCCAGCACTGGAGGAAGAAAAACCTTTCTTCCCAAACTGATCCAGGCGTTTGGATTCCCTATCCGGAGGAGCGGTAGGGAAGGCGGTTTGGGAAGCGGAGGCTTGGACAGCCAAGCTCTCAGGAGTGGGGTGGACAGAAAGAAACAGGGGGTCGCCCGGAGCGGGGCGATGGCGTCGTGACACGTTCCGATCCACAGGAGCCCCTGTGTTGGGCTTGGACCAGGCGCCCAAAGAACGTCAGTGAGGGCGTCGTTAAACGGCAGCACAGTCTCCGCAGAGGAGGCTGCCGGCTGAAGCACCTCTGTCAAGATGTTAGTCTTGACCGTCAAAGTAGGGAGCTGGAGACGTAAGGCCCCAGCAGCCCTACGCAACACCGTACCAAAATTGGCCCCCTCCTCCGTAGCCACGGGAGGAGACAGCATGCCAGTGTCAGGAGAAGTATCCAGACCACTGGCCTCCCCTAGACTCTCTGTCCAGTCCTCATCATACTGACAGTTGCGTGTTAGAGGGTCATCAGACCCCTCCCAGTCCTCCTGGTCCTCCTCTGGTTCAAAATAAGGAGGAGGAGGGACATTTGGGACCCAAGGTCCCATCGGCGCCGGAGCCGGCGTCGGCGGCGTCGCTCCGGGTCCATGTCCGGGCCGGAAGGAACTGGGGGACGACGCCGCCCGGAGCCCAGGGCGGCGTCGAGAACGGCACCGGAGACATCGGCGCCGGCGGAGGTGTCGTGAGGTCGACCGGCGTCGATGGGGGTTGTGGAGCCGGGATCGAGGCCGGGGCCGAAGCCGGAGCCGGGATCGAGGCTGGAGGCTCGGGCGGCGCGCGGGGCCGGAGCCGCCGGCGGCCGGAGCAACCCCATCAGGGCCCGCGGGGCCCGAAGGCGCACCGGAGGGGCCTGAAGGCCCGAAGAGGCGGGCCATGGCCGATAGGAACTCCTGTACCTTGGCCGGGAAGGGCGGGTATGACGGGGGCGACTCCACAGGCAAGTCCGGGGCCGCGGGGGCGGGGACGGTGCCGGGAGGGGCCTCAGCCGAGTCGCGAGACCGGCGGGCGAAGTCCGAGAGCGGCGATGCTTCTTGGACTTCTTGTGCTTAGACTTACCGGACGAAGAAGTCGGCGACCGGTGTGCACTCCGCGAGCGACCCCTGGACCTCTCACGCGACCGGGGCTTCCGCGGAGCCGAATGCCGGGCCTCGAGGAGCTTTCGAGACCGCTCTCGCAAAGCTTTCGGGTTGAGGGCCTGGCATTCGGGACAAGACTCGGTGTCGTGGCCTCGGCCGAGGCAGAAGAGACACTCCCAATGCGGGTCGGTGACGGACATCATCCGCGCACAGGCGCCGCATCGCTTGAAGCCCGGGCATCCCTACGACACCTTAAAGTTGGAAAAAACCAGTGAAAAAATAACCAAAAAGTATGGTCAAAAATTTACCAGGGCACTGCTCTTCCCGGATCTTCGCTTGCTGGCGCGGAAAAAGAAGAACTGACGTCAGCGCGCAGGGCGGCGCCTAAGTACTGCCCGCGACGTCATCCCGGCGATCACGACGCCCGACGACGGACGCGGAGCCGCACGACGCCGCCTACCGACGCGCAAGGGTACTGCTACGCAAAACTTTCCGGATCCAGCCTGACGCCTGGGGATATTCTAAGGTAAGGAATCTATCACTAACGTGTCTCTTTCAGATGGGGGTAGCGGAAGGAAGTCACTGCTTGTTATTTGCGGGGAAAGTGCGTGTGGAGTTGCCTCTGCCCTTACCAGTGTTTCCTCTAAAACCTCCTCTGAAATAGCCTCTTGATGAGGGCGATTGGTTATTGCCCTTGTAAGAGGAGGATGGATTTTCTGTAGAAATATTTTTGGAGCGACCCTTGTAAAAGGAGCGACGAAAGGAACCCCTATTTGCAGGTAACTGCAAGGCCCCCATGGACTTTGCGACCTCAGTATCTTTTTTCATCTTTTCCAGCGAGGTGTCAACTGCTGGACCAAAGAGGTGCTCTTTGTCAAATGGCTGGTTGAGAATAGAGGCCTGTACCTCAGGTTTGAAACCTGAAATTCTCAACCATGCATGTCTGCGTAGCAACTGCGCTGGTGTTTACTGCACGCGCTGCTGTGTCTGCTGCATCTAGGGCGCACTTGATGGAGGTATTGGTGAAAAGTTTGCCCTCCTGAATAAGATCATTTGCCTTAGATTTATGTTCATCAGGCAGAAATTGCATGAGTTTTTCTAACTCATCATAATGAGCCCTATCAGATCTGGCTAACAAAGCCTGAGCATTAGCGATGCACCAGTGATTAGCCGCTTGTGAGGCTACCCTTTTGCCAGAGGCATCAATTAACTTGGACTCCTTATCAGGAGGAGGGGCCTCACCTGTGGCTTGTGAGTTAGCTCTGTTGCGAGCATTGGAAACCACAAGAGAGTCTAAGGGCAGCTGACCCTTGATGTAAGCAGGGTCAGTAGGTTCCGGTTTATATTTCTTCTCCACCCTAAGCGTGATGATTCCTGCCCTTACAGGATCTTTGAAAACCTCATCTGCGTGTTTAAGAATCCCCTTAAGCATTGGCAGTGTATGGGTAGTTTTTTGAGAGGAACTTAGGGTCTCAAACAAGAAGTCCTCCTCTAAAGCCTCCTTATGCAGTTCCACCCCGTGATAATGAGCAGCCCTGTTAAGAAGCTCAATGTACTCTATATTGTCAGGTGGTGATGGTCTGGACGGATATAAGTCAGGGTCATTATCCGCGTTTGGGTCAGTGTCATAATCCTCCCATGGGTCAACATCCTGTGGCCGATCCTCATCCCCATCATCGTGTGGGTCAGGTGATAGTGGTGGTGGTGAATTAGTGGGTGTGATGAGTAACTGAGGATTAGTGGGCGAAGGAGGTGGAATATATGGTCGTGAAGGATTAGTACCCACATTTTATCTCTTTAGGGGAATGTGGTACTCTTCCCGTTGGCCCATTTTCCTTTTTTCAGTCAATTTGGGATGGATATGACCAGTGTCTGGGTTTATAACCAGTTCTTTCTGTTTCGGACCTGAAGGTGGAACATCGGACCTTTTGGTGGAGTCTTTTTGTCTTTGCTTGCCGTCTGCGGCGTTGAAAGTTTTGGCTCCGAACTCTTCGGTACCGAAGATTTACTGTTCGATAAAGATGGAATATGGACCGCTACATGCTTTGATTTCGGCGCCGAGGATTTCGCCGGCATGGGGCCGACTCGAGCCCGAGCCGGAAGGCTTCTATTTGTGTTTCAGCGCCGGGCCCAGGGCGCTCAACATTTTTTCTCGGTGCCGACCTTGGCCCGCAGGCAGAGGAAGGACCGGAGCCTTTTTGGTCTTGTGTTGTTGGGGCGAGAGGGCTTCTGTACTCACAGCACAAGTTACTAACTTTTGTAACGATATATCTGTAAGAGACAGTAGTTAGTGACAGATTCCTTACCTTAGAATATCCCCAGGCGTCAGGCTGGATCCGGAAAGTTTTTGCGTAGCAGTACCCTTGCGCGTCGGTAGGCGGCGTCGTGCAGCTCCGCGTCAGTCGTCGGCGTCGTGATCGCCGGGATGACGTCGCGGGCAGTACTTAGAAGCCGCCCCTGCGCGCTGACGTCAGTTCTGTACACGAATTTCTGCGCCAGGAACGCAGAGCCATGCAAGAAGCTGACATAGGTGTCTGAAAAATACTAGGGCCCTGAAAGGGATGTCCTTAACCCTAGAAATCAGTTCGCAGAACGGGGAGGATGGGTGGGGCGGTAAGGAATCTGTCACTAACTACTGTCTCTTACAAATATATCGTTACACAAGTTAGTAACTTGTGCATCTGAAAGAGACACGTTAGTGACAGATTCCTTACCTTAGAATAGATACCCCAGCAATACCAACCCGGTGGTGGTCTGCGAACAAAGATCAGACAAGGAAGTCCCGGAGGACAGAACGGCCAAAGAAGCCGTCCCTCCGGACCTGACTGTCAAGGCAGTAATGCTTTGTAAACGTGTGCAGCGAGGCCCACGTAGCTGCCTGACAGATATCCTGCAGCGGAACACCGCGGCCTAAAGCCGTGGTAGCAGCCGTTGCCCTGGTGGAATGGGCACGCAGCCCAACAGGAGGCTCCTTCTTAGCCAAAGAATAGCAGGCTTTGATACACAAGGTTACCCAGCGGGAGATGGTTCTCTTGTGCACCGCCCGACCTTTTTGGCGACCACGTAGCCAACAAAGAGCTGGTCATCCACCCGGAAGTGTTGTGTGCGGTTGATATAAAAAGAAAGCGCACGTTTTGGGTCCAGACGGTGGAGCCTCTCTTCCTCTCTGGAAGGATGCGGAGGCGGAAAGAAGGTGGGCAAAGTGATGGTCTGCCCAATGTGGAAGGCAGTAACCACCTTTGGCAAGAAGGACGGACGCGTCCTAAGAACAACCTTGTCTGGATGGACAGACAGAAAGGGAGGTTTGCATGAAAGAGCCTGGAGCTCACTCACCCGCCGAGCGGAGGTGATGGCCACCAGAAAGGCTGTCTTCAGAGTCAGAAGACGAAGAGGACAGTTGTGCAGAAGGCTCAAAGGGAGCGCACATAAGAAAGGTAAGAACCAAGTTCAAGTACCACTGAGGCATCACAAACGGAACAGGAGGGAAGAGGTGTGTAATGCCTTTTAGAAACCTGTTAACAACAGGGGACTTGAAAAGGGAGGGCTGATCAGGAAGCCTGAGGAAGGCCGAGATAGCACAAAGATAGCCCTTGATGGTACCCAGGGCAGAACCCTGTTGGGCCAGGGAAAGAAGGAACAGAAGAACCTCAGAAAGAGGGGCAGAAAGGGGATTCACAGCCTTTGCTGTGCACCATGCCACAAACTTGTTCCACCTGCAGGCGTATACCACCTTAGTGGAGGGACGCCTGGCTGCCAGAATCACATCACAAACTTCGGGAGGCAAGTCGAAAGGAATCAACTGCCGCCGCTCAATCTCCACGCAAGCAGGTGGAGAGTGGACAGGTTCGGGTGGAGGACTGTCCCTTGCTGCTGCGACAGAAGATCCTCCCGAAGAGGCAGACGGATCGGGGGATCTACGCTCATACTGGGTAGCTCGGGATACCAAACTCTTCGAGCCCAGTCCGGAGCCACAAGGATGACTTGGGCCCGGTCGCGCCGAATCTTCTTCAACACTCTGGGGAGAAGTGGTATAGGCGGAAAGGCGTGCAACAGACCGCAACTCCACTCGCGACGAAAAGCGTCGCCGAGCGAGTGCCGCCTTGGAAATTCCAACGCGCAGAACTGCTGACATTGCGCGTTCTCTTCGGTGGCGAATAGATCTAACCAAGGCTCTCCCACTGAAGAAAGAGTCCTTGCGCCACTTCCGAGTGAAGACGCCATTCGTGATCCATCATGCACCTGCGGCTGGGTTCGTCCGCCCTGGCGTTCAGGGAACCTGCCAGGTGTTGAACCATCAGGAACATGCTCTGATGTTCCAGCCATGTCCAGAGGCGCAGAGCCTCCTGACAAAGGGTCCACGACCCCACCCCGCCTTGTTTGTTGCAATACCACATGGCGGTGGTGTTGTCTGTGAACACCTGCACTACCTTCCCTTTGACAGAGGAAGGAATGCCTTGAGTGCAAGTCGGATCGCCCGAAGCTCCAGAAGGTTGATATGGAGCCGGGACTCCGCCCGGAGACCAGAGGCCTCTGATCTCCGCCTCTCCCATGTGACCGCCCCATCCCAGAAGGGACGCGTCCGTCACAACTGTGTGCTCTGGCTGGGGAAGGGAGAGGGATCTGCCAATGACCCATTGCCGGTTCGAGAGCCACCACTGCAACTGTTTTGCAGAACACTCCGAGATCTGGACGTGATCGGACAGGTTGCCCTGGTGCTGCGCCCACTGGAACTTCAGGTCCCACTGCAGAGCCCGCATATGCCATCTGGCATGATCGACCAGCAGGATGCAGGAGGCCATGAGGCCCAGCAGCCTCCGGGTCATCCGTACCGAAACCCAGGATAAAGGCTGAAAGATTGGAATCATAGCCTGAATATCCCGGACTCGCCGTTCGGGAGGATAAGCCCGAAACTGCGTTGTGTCCAGAACTGCTCCGATGAAAAGGAGCTGTGGAGAAGGAATCAGATGCGACTTCGGCACATTGATGGAGAACCCCAGTGAGTGCAGGAGTTCGGCCGTAGTCTGGAGGTGGGAGACGACTGCCTGGGACGAGCCCGCCTTCAGCAGCCAGTCGTCGAGGCAGGGGAAGACTGGAACCCCTGCCTGGCGCAGATGAGCTGCGACCACCGCCATCACTTTCGTGAACACCCGAGGGGCACTGGTAAGGCCAAAGGGGAGCACGGTGAACTGAAAAGGCTCGAGGCCTACCGTGAACCGCAGGTAACGCCGGCAGGACGGGGATGTGGAAATAAGCGTCCTGCAAGTCCAACGCTACCAACCAGTCTCCAGGGTCGAGGGCAGTCAAGACCTGAGCTAGGGTGAGCATCTTGAACTTCTCCTTCCGGAGGAAGCGATTGACGTTCCGGAGGTCCAAGATAGGACGCATGTCCTCCTTGTCCTTTTGGGCACCAGAAAGTAGTGGGAGTAGCAACCACGTCCTACTTCTGGGGTCGGAACATGCTCGATGGCCCTCTTGGCCAAGAGGGCCGTGACTTCCTTCTGCGGAAGCACCAAGTGATCCCCTGACATGCGGTGGAATAGAGGTGGCATGGCTGGGGGGGTGGTCTCGAAGGGGAGGGAGTAGCCCCTTCGGACAATGTCCAAGACCCACCTGTCCGAGGTGATGGCACGCCAGAGGGAAAGGTGATGGCGGACCCTGCCCCCTACTGGCGTGCTGTGCACCTGAAAGGAAGGACTAGGAGGGCTTGGAGGCCGCGGGCGGGGTTGGTGGCCTCACCCGCACGCTGGTTGCCTGACCCGCCACGGCGGGAGCCACGTCCTCGGCCACGCGAAGACGCTTGCTGCACGGGCCGGGGGCTGGGCAGCAGACGTGACTGGGCGCCCCTTCCGTGGCCACGAAAGGGGCGAAAAGCAGAGGTTAGCGGAGGGCGCACAGCAGAAAGGCCCAGGGACTTGGCAGTAGCCCGTGAGTCCTTAAAACGCTCCAGCGCATGGTCTGCTTTGGTACCAAAGACCGACTCCATCAAAGGGCATGTCCATGAGTGTGTTCTGGTCATCACCCGAGAAACCAGTTGTTCTCAGCCAGGCGTGGCGACGCAGCGCCACCGTCGTTGCAAGCGATCTGCCCAGCGAGTCGGCGGTATGAAGGCCACAACGGATGGTGTACTTTGCCGCATCCCTTCCTTCCGCAATGGCGCGGGAAAGCAGTGTCTGGACCTCCTCAGGACACTGGGGCAAAACTTGCGCCACCGAATCGCACAGAGAGTGGGAGTATCGGCCCAAAAGGCAAGCGGTGTTCACCGACCGCAAGCCAGCACTGGAGGAAGAAAAGGCCTTCTTCCCAAATTGGTCCAGGCGTTTGGATTCCCTATCCGGAGGGGCGGTAGGGAAGGTGGTTTGGGAGGCAGAGGCTTGGACAACCAAGCTCTCGGGGTGGGATGTTGAGAGAGAAACAAGGGGTCGCCCAGAGCGGGGCGATGGCGTCGGGCCACGTTCCTATCCACAGGAGCCCCTGTGGCGGGCTTGGACCAGGAGCCCAAAAGAACGTCAGAAAGTGCATCATTAAACGGCAGCAATGGCTCCGAGGAGGTAGCCGCCGGCTGAAGCACTTCCGTCAGGAGGTTAGTCCTGACAGCCACAGTAGGCAACTGGAGGTGTAAGGCTCCAGCTGCTCTACGCAACACCGTTGCGAAATTTGCTCCCTCCTCCGTTGCCACGGAAGGAGGAGACAGCATGCCAGTGTCAGGGGAGGTGTCTAGACCACTGGCATCCCCAAGTTTCTCTGCCCAGTCCTGGTCATAGTCACACTGCTGTGTGAGAGGGTCATCCGACCCCACCCAGCTCTCCTGGTCCTCCTCTGGTTCAAAATAAGGAGGAGGAGGGACATCTGGGACCCAAGGTCTCATCGGCGCCGGCGTCGAGCGACGTCGGTCCGGCGCCATGTCCGGAACCGGAGAGAACCGGGGAACGACGCCGCCCGGAGCCCCGGGCGGCGTCAGGAAAGCACCGGGGACATCGGCGCCGGCGTGGTTAGGTCAACCGGCGTCGATGGGGGTTGCGGTACCACCGGAGCCGGGATCAAGGCCGGGGCCGGAGCCGGGGCCAGGATCAAGGCTGGCGGGACGGGCGACGCCGGGACCGGAGTCGTCGGCGACGCCGGAGCAACCCCATCAGGGCCCGCGGGGCCCGAAGGCGCACCGGAGGGACCTCGAGGCCCGAAGAGGCGGGCCATGGCCGACAGGAATTCCTGAATTTGGGCCGGAGTCGCCCCCGAACCCGGAAAGGACGGGTATTGTGGGGGCGGCTCCACAGGCACGTCCGGGGCCGCGGGGACGGTGCCGACAGGGGCCTCAGCCGAGTCGCGAGACCGGCGAGGCGAAGTCTTAGAGCGATGATGCTTCTTAGACTTTTTGTGCTCGACTTACCCGAGGAGTGCGAAGACTTGGACTCCGACGACCGGCGGGGACTCCGCGACCGGCCCCTCGACCTCTCACGGGACCGGGGCTTGGTGCGGCGCGGAGCGGACTGCCGGACCTCGAGTAGCTTTCGAGACCGCTCTCGCAAAGCCTTCGGGTGTAAGGCCCGGCAGTCGGGGCACGACTTCGTGTCGTGGTCTCGGCCGAGACAGTAGAGACACTCTAAATGCGGGTATGTGATCGACGACATTCGACCACAGACGTCGCATGGCTTGAAGCCGGGCATCCCTACCGACACCTAGGAGTCGAGATGACTCGAAAAGAAACATTGAAAAAATCACCAAAAAGTTAGTCAAAAATTGACTAGGGCACTGCTCTTCCCGAATCTGCGCTTACTGGCGCGGAAAAAAGAAGAACTGACGTCAGCGCGCAGGGGCGGCGTCTAAGTACTGCCCGCGACGTCATCCCGGCGATCCCGACGACGGACGCGGAGCCACACGACGCCGCCTACCGACGCGCAAGGGTACTGCTACGCAAAAACTTTCCAGATCCAGCCTGACGCCTGGGATATTCTAAGGTAAGGAATCTGTCACTAACGTGTCTCTTTCAGATTTAGTCTTCACTTCCATAGCAGGTAGCCGTCAGACTTCTATTTCTGCCACTCTCTGCATAACAATGAAGGAGGTGTTTTCCTCAGTGGCAGGCCCAGGGGGAGAAAAAAGGGCAGTATCTGGAGAAGTATCCAAGTCTCTGGCACCCTATAATTCCTCATACCAATTCTCCTCATATTAGAGGACAAAATCATCTCCATCATAATTATTTTCTGAATCAGTCCCAAAAAATTGCGTAAAATCTGAGCCCTACCATATATCGGAATCAGAAGTGTTGCCGGTCGTCTGCGCTCAGGTGGAAGCAGGGTGTGTCCTCAGTCGAGGTGGATTCATCTCTGAGTTGGAAAGCACAATGGGCTGCAACTCCTTCTCCGTCATCGATGCCTAGAGAACTGGTGCAGTGGATGGCGTCAGTACAGAATTTGACACCAGAGCCATTGTGGAAGCAGAGACAGGTTCGAGGGCAGAGACAGCACCAAGGTTGGACCTGCCAGTGGAAGTATGACTGGAGGCCCCTGTGGATTCTTAAAGTCTGAAGGAGCGGCAGACGGAGCCGTAAAGTGCTGAAAATGCACAGTATGCCCCCCCCGAAGGCCTCCATTTGCTGTAATATTGCTGACTGACTCAGAAATTCATGGTGCACGGGGACTAGACTGATGGAAATTGGGAGCAAACGGGTGGCATGCTGATGCCCTTGCAACCTCTCTCGAGTTTGAGAGTGGTGGGAAAGGGCTTATTCCTGCTTCGATTTCCTATGCTTCTTCTTGGACTTACCCAAAGACAGTAATGCCGATTAGCCACTTTAATGACTTCAGGAGCAGGAACGGGATCTTCCTTTCGACTTGGACTGGTCATGGCGCAGAATCTTCATATGTTTGACGACATACAGCTTAGCCTCGCAGTCCCGTATGGCCTTCGGTTTCATCTGGGCTCTGGAATCGTGCTCCGACCACAGGCACCATAGACATACTTCATGAGAGTCTGTCACAGACATCTGTTTGCAACAGTTCCTATATGGCTTGAACCCTATTGACATTTTCTATAGGACACTGGTAAAATTTTTGAAAAAAGAGTCTTAAAAGACAAAGGAGTAGCTCTAGATCCAAGTCTGAAGGCGCATAAAGGAACTGAAATCAGTGCGCAGGATTGGCACTTATTTGAAGCTCCGTTCGTCAATTCCAGAAACATCAGCACGAAGACGCACAAAGTCACCTAGAGGCACGCAGGAGTACTGTTTTAAAGTTTCTGGATCCATTCGGACACCTGGGACCTATTCACAAGGTAAGCAATCTGCAACTGAAAATATCCATCAGAAAAATAGGAACTGACACCAGCGAGCACTGTGGCGCTTATATGCAGCACCGCTCGTCACTTCCGGAGCGCAGGAGTAGTGGTTTTGAGATTTAGAATCCAGTCCGACGCCTGTAGAAATATTTACAAGGTGAGAAATCTGCAGTTAGAGGTATTCATCTAAATTACTGGTTGGAAGTATATATCCGAAACAAAGTTGTAAACTAAAACATAGTGCAAGAAAAAACACAAAGAAAAACATACAAAACACATATGTATAATAAAGTACTAAATATGAGGAATAGCAATGTTCATAAATTCTGCTGTGATAGTTGAAAATACAACCCTAAAATGGATGCTAGTACTGCAACAATTTTTAAAGCTGTTCATCTCAAGAAGCACCAAGAGCTCTCACTTGATTATCAGGGAGATTCAAAACAATGGGGCCATACATAAAATGTCATGCGAGCAGAATATTCAAAAGAAGGCATATGAAATAATTTCCTTTTCTGAATTGCTGTGTATATGAAAGTACTTGAACATTCCAAAGGCAGATAAAGCCCCACTGCTAGCTGTCATTAATGGTCAGATAAACTAATTGTACTGAATAACTGCTGTAACTGAAGTGCTTTCCCTTTACCTCTTCATGTAAAAGATGTTATTGCTTTTGGCAACATGTCCTTCTCATGTTTGTGCATTTTGTACTTGGGCTGTGACTCGGGTTACAAATGAGAGAATGTGTCAGTGAAAGCAAGGTCCATAAAGATGTTTGAAAAAGTGAAGTCATGGCTGTATGGGTATGGTATAGATTCTTCGAGAGTCTATCGCAGGCTTTCCCATACTTTCTTGTTTTTCTCCTTGATGACTGTGGCTATGGACCTGGTTATCAAATTGGAGTAAGAACACAAAGTACAGGATAAGCATATGCTTAGAATTTGGAGCACATGGGTAACAAAACATGGCAGATTACAAGTAGCAAGTCACTAAAGTTTGTTTTGTATGATCTCTTGACTGTTCAATTTATGTGGAGTTTTGACTGTAGCCTATTTTCTTCAGGGTACATCTCAACCTTTAGTGGTATGAGCCTCCTATAAAACGGGAGGCATAGATTTACAAAAAAGCAAAAATTAAGTAATATATATTAAGTATCTGTTATAGACCTTCACTCAACAAACAAATGATGGGTATGGGAGAATGAGGGGAGTAAAGGTGTATAGTTGCCCAAAGGCATCCCGCTCCTTCATTCGATACCTTTCATAAATATGCATATAACCTGCATTCGGCTCAAGATAGGTACTCAAAATTATGAATACATGATTGTAATTTGGGTAGAAACAGTGAATGTTAGGCAGCTGAAAATCCTCTTGGGAGTATCGCACAAGTTACTAACTTGTGTAACGATATATCTGTAAGAGACAGTAGTTAGTGACAGATTCCTTACCTTAGAATATCCCCAGGCGTCAGGCTGGATCCGGAAAGTTTTTTGCGTAGCAGTACCCTTGCGCGTCGGTAGGCGGCGTCGTGCGGCTCCGCGTCCGTCGTCGGCGTCGTGATCGCCGGGATGACGTCGCGGGCAGTACTTAGGCGCCGCCCCTGCGCGCTGACGTCAGTTCTGTACACGACTTTCCGCGCCAGGAACGCAGAGCCATGCAAGAAGCTGACATAGGTGTCTGAAAAATACTAGGGCCCTGAAAGGGATGTCCTTAACCCTAGAAATCAGTTCGCAGAACGGGGAGGATGGGTGAGGCGGTAGAGAATCTGTCACTAACTACTGTCTCTTACAGATATATCGTTACACAAGTTAGTAACTTGTGCATCTGAAAGAGACACGTTAGTGACAGATTCCTTACCTTAGAATAGATACCCCAGCAATACCAACCCCGGTGGTGGGTCTGCGAACAAAGATCAGACAAGGAAGTCCTGGAGGACAGAACGGCCAAAGAAGCCGTCCCTCCGGACCTGACTGTCAAGGCAGTAATGCTTTGTAAACGTGTGCAGCGAGGCCCACGTAGCTGCCTGACAGATAACCGGCAGCGGAACACCGCGGCCCAAGGCCGTGGTAGCAGCCGTTGCCCTGGTGGAATGGGCACGCAGCCCAACAGGAGGCTCCTTCTTAGCCAAAGAATAGCAGGTCTTGATGCACAAGGTAACCCAGCGGGAGATGGTCCTCTTGTGCACCGCCCGACCTTTTTGGCGCCCACGTAGCCAACAAAGAGCTGGTCATCCACCCGGAAGTGTTTTGTGCGGTCAATATAGAAGGAGAGCGCACGTTTTGGGTCCAGACGGTGGAGCCTCTCTTCCTCTCTGGAAGGATGCGGAGGCGGAAAGAAGGTGGGCAAAGTGATGGTCTGCCCAATGTGGAAAGCAGTAACCACCTTTGGCAAGAAGGACGGACGCGTCCGAAGAACAACCTTGTCTGGATGAACAGACAGAAAGGGAGGTTTGCAAGATAGAGCCTGGAGCTCACTCACCCGCCGATCGGAGGTGATGGCCACCAGAAAGGCTGTCTTCAGAGTCAGAAGACGAAGAGGACAGTTATGTAGAGGCTCAAAGGGAGCGCACATTAAAAAGGTAAGAACCAAGTTCAAGTCCCACTGAGGCATCACAAACGGAACAGGAGGGAAGAGGTGTGTAATGCCTTTTAAGAACCTGCTAACAACAGGGGGCTTGAAAAGGGAGGGCTGATCAGGGAGCCTGAGGAAGGCCGAGATAGCACAAAGATAACCCTTGATGGTACCCAGGGCAGAACCCTGTTGGGCCAGAGAGAGAAGGAACAGAAGGACCTCAGAAAGAGGGGCAGAAAGGGGATTCACAGCCTTTGCTGTGCACCATGCCACAAATTTGTTACACCTGCAGGCGTATACCACCTTAGTGGAGGGACGCCTGGCTGCCAGAATCACATCACAAACTTCGGGAGGCAAGTCGAAAGGAATCAACTGCCGCCGCTCAATCTCCACGCAAGCAGGTGTAGACTGGACAGGTTCGGGTGGAGGACCGTCCCCTGCTGGTGCGACAGAAGATCCTCCCGAAGAGGCAGACGGATCGGGGGATCTACGCTCATATTGATTAGCTCGGGATACCAAACTCTTCGAGCCCAGTCCGGAGCCACAAGAATGACTTGGGCCCGGTCGTGCCGAATCTTCTTCAACACTCTGGGTAGAAGTGGTATAGGCGGAAAGGCGTACAATAGACCGCAACTCCACTCGTGACGAAAAGCGTCGCCGAGCGAGTGCCGCCTTGGAAATTCCAACGCGCAGAACTGATGACATTGCGCGTTCTCTTCGGTGGCGAATAGATCTAACCAAGGCTCTCCCCACTGTAGAAAGAGTCCTTGCGCCACTTCCGAGTGAAGACGCCATTCGTGATCCATCATGCACCTGCGGCTGAGTTCGTCCGCCCTGGCGTTCAGGGAACCTGCCAGGTGTTGAACCATCAGGAACATGCCCTGATGTTCCAGCCATGTCCAGAGGCGCAGAGCCTCCTGACAAAGGGTCCACGACCCCACCCCGCCTTGCTTGTTGCAGTACCACATGGCGATGGTGTTGTCTGTGAACACCTGCACTACCTTCCCTTTGACAGAGGGAAGGAATGCCTTGAGTGCAAGTCGGATCGCCCGGAGCTCCAGAAGGTTGATATGGAGCGGGGACTCCGCCGGAGACCAGAGGCCTCTGATCTCCGCCTCTCCCATGTGACCGCCCCATCCCAGAAGGGACGCGTCCGTCACAACTGTGTGCTCTGGCTGGGGAAGGGAGAGGGATCTGCCCATGACCCATTGCCGGTTCGAGAGCCACCACTGCAACTGTTTTGCAGTCCCCTCCGAGATCTGGACGTGATCGGACAGGTTGCCCTGGTGCTGCGCCCACTGGAACTTCAGGTCCCACTGCAGAGCCCGCATATGCCATCTGGCATGATTGACCAGCAGGATGCAGGAGGCCATGAGGCCCAGCAGCCTCAGGGTCATCCGTACCGAAACCCAGGATAAAGGCTGAAAGATTGGAATCATAGCCTGAATATCCCGGACTCGCCGTTCGGGAGGATAGGCCCGAAACTGCGTCGTGTCCAGAACTGCTCCGATGAAAAGGAGCTGTGGAGAAGGAATCAGATGCGACTTCGGCACATTGATGGAGAACCCCAGCGAGTGCAGGAGTTTGGCCGTAGTCTGGAGGTGGGAGACGACTGCCTGGGACGAGCCCGCCTTCAGCAGCCAGTCGTCGAGGTAGGGGAAGACTGAAACCCCTGCCCGGCGCAGATGAGGTGCGACCACCGCCAACACTTTCGTGAACACCCGAGGGGCACTGGTAAGGCCAAAGGGGAGCACGGTGAACTGAAAATGCTCGGGGCCTACCGTGAACCGAAGGTAACGCCGGTGGGCCGGCAGGACGGGGATGTGGAAATATGCGTCCTGCAAGTCCAACGCTACCAACCAGTCTCCAGGGTCGAGGGCAGTCAAGACCTGAGCTAGGGTGAGCATCTTGAACTTCTCCTTCCGGAGGAAGCGATTGACGTTCCGGAGGTCCAAGATAGGACGCATGTCCTCCTTGTCCTTTTTGGGCACCAGGAAGTAGTGGGAGTAGCAACCACGCCCTACTTCTGGGGTCGGAACATGCTCGATGGCCCTCTTGGCCAAGAGGGCCGTGACTTCCTTCTGCAGAAGTACCAAGTGATCCCCTGACATGCGGTGGAATTGAGGTGGCATGGCTGGGGGGTGGACTCGAAGGGGAGGGAGTAGCCCCTTCGGACAATGTCCAAGACCCACCTGTCCGAGGTGATGGTACGCCAGTGGGGAAGGTGATGGCGGACCCTGCCCCCTACTGGCGTGCTGTGCACCTGAAAGGAGGGACTAGGAGGGTTTGGAGGCCGCGGACGGGTTGGAGGTGGTGGCCTGACCCGCACGCTGGTTGCCCGATCCGCCACGGCGGAATCCACGTCCTCGGCCACGCGAAGACGCCTGCTGCGCGGGCCGGTGGCTGGGCTGCTGACGTGAAGGGGTGCCCCTACCGTGGCCACGATAGGGGCGAAAAGCAGAAGTCAGCGGAGGGCGTGTAGCAGAAAGGCCCAGGGACTTGGCAGTAGCCCGTGAGTCCTTAAAGCGCTCCAACGCATGGTCTGCTTTGGACCCAAAAAGACCGACTCCATCAAAGGGCATGTCCATGAGAGTATTCTGGACATCCCCTGAAAAACCAGTGGTTCTCAGCCAGGCGTGGCGTCGCAGCGCCACCGTCGTTGCAATAGACCTGCCCAGCGAGTCGGCGGTATCAAGGCCACATCGAATCGTGTATTTGGCCGCATCCCTTCCTTCCGCAATGGCGCGGGAAAGCAGTGTCTGGACCTCCTCAGAACACTGGGGCAAAACATTCGCCACCGAATTCCACAAGGAGTGGGTATATCGGCCCAAAAGACAAGCGGTGTTGATGGACCGCAAGCCAGCACTGGAGGAAGAAAAACCTTTCTTCCCAAATTGATCCAGGCGTTTGGATTCCCTATCCGGAGGGCGGTAGGGAAGGCGGTTTGGGAAGCGGAGGCTTGGACAACCAAGCTCTCAGGAGTGGGGTGGACAGAGAGAAACAGGGGGTCGCCCGGAGCTGGGCGATGGCGTCGGGACACGTTCCTATCCACAGGAGCCCCTGTGTTGGGCTTGGACCAGGCGCCCAAAAGAACGTCAGTGAGGGCGTCGTTAAACGGCAGCACAGTCTCCGTAGAGGAGGCTGCCGGCTGAAGCACCTCTGTCAAGAGATTAGTCTTGACCGCCACAGTAGGGAGTTGGAGATGTAAGGCTCCTGCCGCCCTACGCAACACCGTTGCAAAATTGGCTCCCTCCTCCGTAGCCACGGGAGGAGACAGCATGCCAGTGTCAGGGGAAGTATCTAGACCACTGGCATCCCCTAGACCCTCTGTCCAGTCCTCATCGTACTGACACTGTAGTGCCAGAGGGTCATCAGACCCCTCCCAGTCCTCCTGGTCCTCCTCTGGTTCAAAATAAGGGGGAGGAGGGACATTTGGGACCCAAGGTCTCATCGGCGCCGGAACCGGCGTCGAGCGGCGTCGTTCCGGGTCCATGTCCGGAGCCGGAAGGAACTGGGGGACGACGCCGCCCGGAGCCCCAGGCGGCGTCGAGAACGGCACCGGAGACATCGGCGCCGGCGGAGGTGTCGTTAGGTCGACCGGCGTCGATGGGGGTTGCGGAGCCGGGATCGAGGCCGGGGTCGAAGCCGGAGCCGGGATCGAGGCTGGAGGCACGGGCGATGCCGGGGCCGGAGCCGTCGGCGGCGCGGAGCAGCCCTATCAGGGCCCGCGGGGCCCGAAGGCGCACCGGAGGGGCCTGGAGGCCCGAAGAGGCGGGCCATGGCCGACAGGAATTCCTGTACTTGGGCCGGATCCGCCCCCGAACCCGGGAAGGACGGGTATTGCGGGGGCGACTCCACAGGCATGTCCGGGGCCGCTGGGACGGTGCCGGGAGGGGCCTCAGCCGAGTCGCGAGACCGGCGAGGCGAAGTCCTAGAGCGACGATGCTTTTTGGACTTTTTATGTTTGGACTTACCGGACGAAGAAGACTTCGATGCCGACGACCGGTGTGGACTCCGCGATCGACCCCTGGACCTCTCACGCGACCGGGGCTTGCGCGGAGCCGAATGCCGGGCCTCCAGGAGCTTTCGAGACCGCTCTCGCAAAGCTTTCGGGTTGAGGGCCCGGCAGTCGGAACAATACTCCGTGTTGTGGCCTCGGCCGAGGCAGAAGAGACACTCCTGATGCGGGTCGGTGATGGACATCATCCAAGCACAGGCGCCGCAACGTTTAAACCCGGGCATCCCTACGACACCTTGAAGTCGATGAAAGAAAAACAGTGAAAAATTCACCAAAAAAGATTGGTCAAAAAATGACCAGGGCACTGCTCTTCCCGGATCTGCGCTTGCTGGCGCGGAAAAAGAAGAACTGACGTCAGCGCGCAGGGGCGGCGCCTAAGTACTGCCCGCGACGTCATCCCGGCGATCACGACGCCGACGACGGACGCGGAGCCGCACGACGCCGCCTACCGACGCGCAAGGGTACTGCTACGCAAAAAACTTTCCGGATCCAGCCTGACGCCTGGGGATATTCTAAGGTAAGGAATCTGTCACTAACGTGTCTCTTTCAGATACTAGTCTTTGGGTAAATTATGATACCTTTTGTTTGACCCTTGCAGGAAATCTCAAGGTCACTACTACCTTGGGAAGATGGAGGCTCTTACAACACTTCAATGTGGGGGACAAATATGCCCTTCCTGAAAATTGTTAAGGGAACACTAATGCATTCTTTAAACATTCATTTTGACCCAGAGGCTCCATGAGATTCTCAATTGCTTTAGACCACGGCTCTGAGAATCAGGTTACTCACTGTAGCCATCATCTGTCTCTCTACCTGGCACAGCTCCTAGAATGCAGTACAGGTAACCACATTACATACGTCTTGTGTGAGCTTTCAAGCGCATGTGCTGCATTCAATGGAAAAGGGAGGGTGCAAGCTCCACTGCCTGCCAACTTTATACTGCCATTATATTGCCCCTCTTATCTTTGAGTGTATATTGAGACAATTATGCTAAGTGTTCAGAAAAAACATTAATAAACATATAAATGTGATTCTTCAATTCCGTTTAGGTCTATTACTCACTTCTGTAATATCAAAATGAAAGTCTAAGGTCTTTCCAGGAAGCTCTTTGGATGGACAACTGAAGATTTTAGCGAATGATATTTCAGGAGAACCTAATTCTCCTGTGTGTGTCTTTGGAGCATCACTAGGAACAACCAAGCTTGCTGATCGAGACACCACCAGTTTCAGAATGTTAAGGGCTTCTTTCCAGTATGGACTCTGAAAGGAAAGAGCATTTCTATTAATATACGGTTCCCGAATTACGAATTTACAAATTAACAAGCATCACATTTTGAAAGACCATAGGCCTTCATATCCCAGACAAAACAAACTATGCATCATTGCCAAACCATATTGTCTATGAGGTAGTGGTGAGCACAGTAGTTACAAGGTTTCAGCTAGTCAATCTTCTTCCTTTGCAGATTTACTTTCTCAAACATCCACTTTTAACCAAAGACGATGCTGCCATTGCATGCATGTACTTATTTATCAATGGTGGATAGCCCACACCACAAAACTCCACCTCAAACTATTACTTGATGTCCTTACATTATAGCAAAAATCTTCTATATAAAACTCATCCTTGCCATCTATTCCTAACTATGTAAACGACCAAGGACACTTTAATTACTACTTCCTTCCCTTACCTTCCCCTCATCTAGTCATAGTACTACAAAAGAACATGGATTACAACTTTGAAACCTTCCTTTATTTTGATAGTTTTTTATTCTTCAAAAATCCAAACTACCCGATTGTCCTCATTTCTGTATCACATCTCAACAGAGTTTTGTGTACCTGATCCATCCCAAAATGTAAAGATCTCTCCAGCTTATAATACATCACCATACTAAATAGGTCAGCAGTTCATTATGCACTTATATACCACTCCCTAGCCTTACCTTACTCTGCCCTAAATAGGGTGGGTTTGCTCTAATCATTCACCCAACTACCAGTCTAGTTTCACTCCTTTTCAGCAAAGCCCTTGAGTGGAGATTTCAAAATAATCATTGACTACCACTCCATCAATGCCTGCAACCTAGCAACCCCAGGACAGCACCCTTTGCCACATCTAACGTCTTCACTGTCTTCCAACACAATGATTTCTTCCTTCACACAGACCCTTCCCAACTGCTCTGCAAACTCTATATTGTTCACCACAAAATCCTGCTAGCATTCATGTCGGTCACAGAAATGCCTCTTCACTCGCCGGCTCCTACATAGAGGGCCAGTCCTATTGTTCAGTATATATCAGTCAATGGCTCAATAGGGATTTGTTGCTCTCTTCTAAGTTTAACATCGCCCTAAGCGATAATCTCCTACTTCTACTACATCTGCAGGCGACAAAAAATAAATATCTACTTTGCCCCATCATCTTTATCTTCCACAGCAAAAGAACAATTTCTTCACTGCCATGGAAAAGTTACTCATCTGTATTCTTAATTCTCTTCCAGGGGAATCCTCATCAAAGTCATAAGCACTGAATCCCGGAGCACTTTTAAAATGGTGGGGATCCCGGAGCACTTTTAAAATGATACATAAATGTTTGCTGCCTAAAGGAAGGCTAAAAATGGTGACATTTAATTTAATTTTTATTTTAAAAAGAAACCAATTAAATAAATGTTAGTCACCGATAGAAACGTCACCATAGAAAATCTTTCACAAACCTTTCTCTTTTAAATTCAAAGGGAATGTGTGACACTTTTAGCCAATAGGCTGCAATGCAAACCATATGAGAGAAATGCTGGCACCGTGACTTAAAGAACTTCACAAAACATCCTGCATCCCATCATGCTGTCCAGGTGACAGTTAGGTTAGGCCATTTTTACGGAAACTAGAGGATCCTGGGTGGAACATTGTTAAAACCTGTAGTAGTTCCTGTCTGGGAAGGTGGAAGGGTTGCCTATGACTTTGAGGGGGATTTCCCTAGAAGAGAACATTTCTAAGAAGAACTATTGTGGTAGCTTTTCCCCCCGTGGAATGTGCTTTAGGTCTAGCAGGTAGGGCCTTTTAGCAAGTTGGTATGAAAGAAGTCTACAGGAAACTATCCATCTAGACTTGGTGGATGGGCAACGAGCAGCCAGGATCACGTCCACCTCCTCTGAAGGTAGATCAAGATCACTCAACTGATTCTGCTCAAGTTCAGGCATGGAGGAGTAGGTTGTGGTCATTTGAGTGCAGGACTTTGCCCGGCTACTGGGACAGTAGGTGCTCGCTAAGAGTTCTCTAAAGTGAAAGACATCTGCTCAAATTCAAACCAGACCCTCCTGCCCAATCTTGGCAATCAGTACAAGCTGAGCTCAGTCGCTCTTAACTTTCCTTCGGTACCGTGGATGAGCGGCACAGGGAAGAGATGCATAAAGGAGGGCTGCGCTCCACCAAAGGTGGAACGAGTCCTAGCAGACCTCAAGGAGGAAACTCCAAGCCTTAAGGAACAATTTTTGTCTAGTGGATACTCTATACAAACAGATTCCTCACCTTTAGAATATTCCCAGGCGCGAAACTGTATCTGAAGATGTTTCGAAGCAGTGTTCCTGTGTGCTGGCAGGAGGCGTTGTGCGGCTCACTGGAACAGTGAGCCGCACAAGTGATTGAGCGGAGACATATATGAGCACCACAGCTGTATGCTGATGTCAGATTTATTCATCTTTCTCATTCCGCCCCTTCAGACAGAGTGCTGGGCATAATATTGGTGACCTTGTGCCAATACCTAATTTGAGACTTTGTGTTAGATGTAAAAGAGGCTACTCCACAGAAAGCGGAGATGGGAGGGCAGTGAAGAATTTGTAGTTCAATAGAGAATCAATCAGCGTCACTGGAGGGAGGTAGCTTGTGTTTCTGATGGATACATCTATCCTTAGATTTCTTCTCACCTTAGAATAGATGCTTAAAGAGTACCTGTAGGTGGAGGGGCTGGGTAATGGACTTAGACCAAACAGTCCTGAAGAACCAAACTGGTAAAGTGACCTGTTCGCGAGACCTGTCTGTCAAGACAGAAGTGTTTCGTGACGCCCATGTTGCAGCCACAGAGATGTCTAGAACCAGCACTCCTGGTGCGAACGCCTTGGGTCTGGAAGAATGGTCTCTCAGACCTACAGGGGGCTGCAAGCCATGGACCTTGGCCTGCTGGGGGGTGACCACGAGGAGTTTTTAGACAGCATGAAACACACAGAATCTCTGCTCTGGGATCTTAAACCAACCATTGACCAACTACAGGAACAAGTGAAAGACCTCACGGAATGAGTATAATTCCTTAAACGCAGGACAGAAAACTTGAAGGGGAGACTGCAGGTAACAATGTGCAAGTAGTGGGGCTACTGAAATGCATGAAAGGAGCAGACATGGTAGCATACCTGGAAAAATGACTGAGGCAAACTGTTTCGTCATTAAGTCTTTCTAGTTTTTACGGTGCAGGGAGGGCACAGGAGGAGGGCGTGACGACCTCTGCCTAAACACTCCCAAATCCAGTGATGGCATACCTCTTAAATTACAGGGAGAGGGACGTGCTTTCGTAGAGAGTAATAAAGGTGGGCCATCTCTAGGCAGAAAATGCAAAAATGGGGAGGGTTATGCATCCAACCTCACCTTGAGGAGATGCAAAGACAGCCACAAGTTGGCAGAATTAGTAGATCTATTCCATCCCAGGTCAAACAGTATAGGAAGGCAGAAGTGGTTTTGAAGGGAGAATCAGTGGTGTTTGTTGTAATGGGGAAGGTACATGTTTATTAATGTTTATCATGCATTGGCAACATCAAAAACTCAAATGCATCGCAGCGTGGTGACGCAAATAAGGTGCAGGAACAATGGCGGGGTGGAGGGTTAAAGGGGGAGGGGATTAACCTTCTAAGGTCAGGACTCAGTCAGGCTTTCCCAGATAAATGTGGTATTACACATAAAAAGGTGATGGGAGGATTGCTTGCAAATACCTCGCCAGTGAAGTATAGCTTGGATCCAGTGGCACAGTGAGCGAGGGACCAAAGTCTTGGCATATTCCTGGCAACTTAGGGGGGGTTGCATCAAACAAGCAAAATGTGATGGGAGGAATGCCTGCAAATAGTTTAAACCACTGGCATCTGCTCGCTGTGCCACAGGATCCAAGCAATACCTCACTGACGCAGCCTCCGTAGGCTAAAACTGGTCTGGGGTTGCTTGTGTTCCCTCCTGATGAGGGTCTCGGATAGCAGTATGGGATGAACAGCAGGATCAGTGCTGATTTGATATACAGAGGGGCACTGCTGGTAAATAAAAAAAAAAGGGTTTGGAAAGCTACCCAGATTTATTGCCAGTGCTTTGCGATGATTTGCAAGCATTCCTTCAGTCAGCTTTTTTGTGTTAAATATGTGGCATTGACATACAATGCAAGGGCTATGAACAGTGCAAATAAGAGACAAAATACACTGTTACTTAAAACATCGCAGGGCTCACTTCACCCAAATGTAGACCATCTTGCATTCCAGAATTCACTGTCCGGAGTGTTAGACACACACACACATACATGATGCTGTTGGGTGGAGACTATAAATGTGTGACCAACAAGC
This sequence comes from Calotriton arnoldi, assembly GCA_963921515.1. NCBI lineage: Eukaryota > Metazoa > Chordata > Amphibia > Caudata > Salamandridae > Calotriton > Calotriton arnoldi. The sequence continues at coordinate 475,648 of CAWUFW010011909.1, read as the reverse complement.
ACTGTGACAGGCCTTGTCCACTTCCACCTTCCTAGCCAGTGGTCAGGGTGACAAAGGAGATGGTGGATTGTGTGACAAACTAGGAATTGATTGGCACATGGACGTCACATAATCAGACTCTTAGGGAATACTCCTATTAGTCAGCGCATGGCCTGCACATGTGAATGAACAGTTTTTATTGCACTTGAGCAGTGCACACGTTTCCCACACTGAATACTTGTGCAGAAAAGTTTCTGAACACAACCCACTGCTTTTGCACCTGAGCTGGAGTAGCTGCAGGGTGATAATACTGACATGGTAGCTTCTGAGACCTGCATTGGAAGACCTATTATTTCAGGCCTTCTTAGGGAATGAGGCTAAAAAATAGTTCAGGGAAAATGAGGAAATGAACTTGATGACGTAGCAGAGTGGGAAGCGTTGATGGTGGTACTGAGAAGGGACTGTATTAGAAAAGTAGATTGTGTTATAAAATCTGTAGAAAACTAGTTGGGGACCTTGGAGGGGAAGTTTAGAAGGGAAGTTTAGAGACATGGAGAATGCAATCCCATAAGCACCTACAGGGTGGGCAGCACTGTTGTCAAAGAAAGAAAATGTGAGGCTCATGAAGCAACTGACTGCAACTCCTATATGGCTAGGATACATGGAGCAGGTACAAGTCTAGGAATTAACTAGCTTGGCTCATTAAATTTGGCAAGGGGGAGGGTTCCGGTCACTAGAACACAACAAAACACGACAAACAGTTATGTACAAGAAGTGTATACTCAACACGAAACTAACAGCGATATTCAGATATGAATGAAAAGCGTAATGGTGGGGGAGAACAGATGTTGATCCAATACCTGGGTGGAGCAAGCCTGCAACCGGACCAAATCAACGATCCAGAAGAATCAGTGAATGAACCATAGATCAAGGAAGCCACTAATGAAATAGTTTAGGTGAAAACCCAGGGAGCAGATAGATTATCTGCTGATTTTAGCACAACATATGTTGATATACAGGTCTTTATGTGGCAACATATTTGTGGTGAGTACAGCCACCGACTGCAACAAAGGCACTTGTAGTCTTGCTCCCTAAGCTGGGCCAAGACGTGTGGGATATGGCAGTGTTCTGACCATTGTCGATGCTAAGCACTGCTTTTAAGGTTTTTAGCAAATTGATAGTGAACCATCTTTTTAGAATATTGCCATCAATGGTCCAGCAAGATGAGAGTTGATTTGTATCTGGCCCTAAAACCTTCTTGAATATCATGCACCGGCTCCACAATTTGGAGCAAATACCAGTGACAGCCCTGTGGTACTTGTGAATAATTCAGAAAAGGATTTCAACACTGTCTGCTGGAAATATATTTTTGCATTTCTGAAACATGAGATTTAGTGAAGCTTTCTTGACAAAATTACAGTTACTGCATACTAAATGGACTACTAGGTTACAGACAGGTAAAGTTATGTCTGATGTGTTTATCATAAGTAAGGAGATACAGCAAGGCTGTTCACTGTCTCCCTTGATCTTTGCATTGGTGATGCAGCTTCTGCCAACTAAGATGAAAAGCAGAGGGCAGTCTAGGGGTATCATCATTGCACGAGTAGAACACTCCACTTCATTTATTTTAATTTTTATTGATTAATTATTAAACAGACATTGGAGCATCACAAATTAACATGTACAGATATTTCATCATGAATAAGATATGCTTTCCTTAAACTTTTCATTACATAAGAAGATAGGAACATAACAAAAATTAAATAGTTCGGGTATCAAACAACAAAAGTAAATAAAGGTTATCCACAAAATCAGATACCCGACAATCCGCCCCATCCTTCTGAGTTAGTCAGCCCTCTCTTACAGAACAAAGTCTAACCAGTCCCTACCACCATGGTGCCTTCTAAGCCATCTGCTCATTGGTGCCCAGATCTTACTGCCTTTCTTACTGGTACGTCTACCCTTACAATTATATAGTGTTCGTTCAAGATTATAGATAGTGAGCAAGCGGCCTAACCAAGCCTGGTAAGTAGGGGGCTCCATATCTTTCCACTGAGTGGCGATAAGCAGTCGAGCAACGGCGACCACAATAAATGTAAAATCCACCTGATGATTATCCAGTTGCACACTACTATCATGGCCCAATACCATCAGTAATGGAGTCATGATAACTCTCGTGCCCAGTGTTTCATACAGAAACATCTCGATACCATCAATTAAATGTATCAGTTTCCCACACGTAAAATACATATGCATCAAGTCAGCTGGTCCCTGAGCACATCTAGGGCATAGATCGTCCTCCCTCTTACCCCAAATAAAAAGTTTAGCCGGCGTAAAGTAAAGATTAAAAACCGTTTGATAGTGTTGGGCTTTTAGATTAGCGGCTAGAAAAATTTCCAAACCCAATGCAATTGACCTATATAAATCTACATCACCATCGCCCAGCTTCCGAGTCCAATTGACTTCAACCTGCTCTAGATCATCAGGAACTGTATCCAGTAAGATTTTATAAATGTGTTTGATCATAGAACCGGGGCACATAATTGCCTCCAATAGTGGAATTTTTATTAAAGAGAATTGTTTATTCCGGGCTTGGGAGAGATAACTGATGAACAAGTTACTTACCTTCGGTAACAATATATCTGTAAGAAACATTAGTAGTGATAGATTCCTTACCTTAGAATATCCCCAGGCGTCAGTCTGGATCCGGAAAGTTTTCGTCAGCGGTACCCCTGCGCGTCAGAAGGTGGCGTCGTGTGGCTCCGCGTTCTCAGTTCTGTACACGACTTTCCGCGCCAGGAACGCAGAGCCATGCAACATACTGACCACTGGTGCATTGAAACTAGGGCCCTGAAAGGGATGACCTTAACCCTAGAAATCAGTTCGCAGAACGGGGAGGATGGGTGGGGCGGTAAGGAATCTATCACTACTAATGTTTCTTACAGATATAGCGTTACCGAAGGTAAGTAACTTGTTCATCTGAAAGAAACATGTAGTGATAGATTCCTTACCTTAGAATAGATACCCCAGCAATACCAACCCCGGTGGTGGGTCTGCGAACCAAGATCACACCAGAAAGTCACGGAGAACAGAACGGCCAAAGAAGTCGTCTCTTCGGACTTGGCTGTCAAGGCAATAATGCTTAGAAACAGTGTGCAGCGAGGCCCACGTGGCTGCCTGACAGATGTCTTGCAGGGGGACACCACGTCCCAATGCAGTAGTAGCTGCGGTTGCCCTGGTAGAATGGGCGCGCAGCCCCACCGGAGGCTCCTTTTTAGCTAGAGAATAGCAGGCTTTTATACACAAGACAACCCAGCGGGAGATAGTCCTCTTGTGTACAGCCCGGCCTTTCTTGGCGCCTACGTAGCCAACAAAGAGCTGGTCATCCACCCGGAACTGTTGTGTGCGGTTGAGGTAAAATGAGATCGCACGTTTTGGGTCTAGACGGTGGAGCCTCTCTTCCTCTCTGGAAGGGTGCGGAGGCCGAAAGAAAGTGGGCAAGGTGATAGTTTGCCCGATATGGAAGGCAGTAACAACCTTTGGCAAAAAGGATGGACGTATGCGTAGCACAACCTTGTCTGGATGAACAGACAGAAAAGGAGGTTTACATGACAGAGCCTGGAGCTCACTCACGCGCCTAGCGGAGGTGATGGCAACCAGGAAAGCAGTCTTCAAGGTTAATAAACGAAGAGGACAGATGTGAAGCGGCTCAAAGGGAGCGCACATCAAATAAGTAAGAACTAGATTCAAGTCCCACTGTGGCATCACAAACGGAATAAGAGGGAAAAGGTGAGTAATGCCTTTGAGAAATCTATTTACAACAGGGTACTTGAAAAGAGAGGGCTGATGAGGTAGCCTGAGAAAGGCTGAAATTGCAGAAAGGTAGCCCTTGATAGTGCCCAGAGCAGAGCCCTGCTGGGCTAAAGAGAGAAGGAACAGTAGGACCTCAGAAAGAGGGGCAGAAAGGGGATCCACAGCCTTGCTGTGCACCATGCCACAAATTTGTTCCACCTGCAGGCGTATACCGATTTAGTGGAGGGACGTCTGGCTGCCAGAATGACATCACAGACCTCGGGAGGCAAGTGAAATGGAATCAACTGTCGCCGCTCAATCTCCACGCAAGAAGGTGGAGGCTGGACAGGTTCGGGTGGAGGACCGTCCCCTGCTGCTGCGACAGAAGATCCTCCTGAAGAGGCAGTCTGATTGGGGGATCGATGCTCATACTGAGTAGCTCGGGATACCATACTCTTCGAGCCCAGTCCGGAGCCACAAGGATGACTTGGGCCCGGTCGCGTCTGATCTTCAGCACTCTGGGTAGAAGTGGTATAGGCGGAAAGGCGTACAATAGACCGCAGCTCCACTCGCGACGAAAAGCGTCGCCGAGCGAGTGCCGCCTTGGAAATTCCAACGCGCAGAACTGCTGACATTGCGCGTTCTCTTCGGTGGCGAATAGATCTAACCAAGGCTCTCCCCACTGTTGAAAGAGACCTTGCGCCACGTCCGAGAGAAGACGCCATTCGTGATCCATCATGCACCTGCGGCTGAGTTCGTCCGCCCTGGCGTTCAGTGAACCTGCCAGGTGTTGAACCACCAGGGAAATGCCCTGATGTTCCAGTCATGTCCAGAGGCGCAGAGCCTCCTGACATAGGGTCCACGACCCCACCCCGCCCTGTTGGTTGCAGTACCACATGGCAGTGGTGTTGTATGTGAACACCTGCACTACTGTCCCCTTGACAGAGGGAAGGAATGCTTTGAGTGCAAGTAGGATCGCCCGGAGCTCCAGAATGTTGATATGGAGCTTGGACTCCGCCCGGAGACCAGAGGCCTCTGATCTCCGCCTCTCCCATGTGGCCGCCCCATCCCAGGAGGGACGCGTCCGCCACCACTGTGTGCTCTGGTTGGGGAAGGGAGAGGGATCTGCCGCTGACCCAATGCTGGTTCGTGAGCCACCACTGCAACTGTCTTGCAGTGCCCTCCGAGATCTGGACGTAATCGGACAGATTCCCCTGATGCTGCGCCCACTGGAACTTCAGGTCCCACTGCAGAGCCCGCATATGCCATCTGGCATGATTGATCAGCAGGATGCAGGAGGCCATGAAGCCCAGCAGCCTCAAGGTCACCCTGACCGAAACCCAGGACAAGGGCTGAAAGATTGGAATCATAGCCCGAATATCCCGGACTCGCTGTTCGGGAGGATAGACCCGAAACTGCGCTGTGTCCAGAACTGCTCCGATGAAGAGGAGCTCCTGAGAGGGAATCAGGTGCGACTTCGGCACATTGATGGAGAACCCCAGCAAATGCAGGAGGTCGGCTGTAGTCTGGAGGTGGGAGACGACTGCCTGGGGCGAGCCCGCCTTCAACAACCAGTCGTCGAGATAGGGGAAGACTGAAACCCCTGATCTGCGCAGATGAGCTGCGACCACCACCATCACTTTCGTGAACACCCGAGGGGCGCTGGTAAGGCCAAAGGGAAGCACGGTGAACTGAAAATGCTCGTGGCCTACCGTGAACCGCAGGTAACGCCTGTGGGCCGGCAGGACGGGGATATGAAAGTAAGCGTCCTGCAAGTCCAACGCTACCATCCAGTCTGGTAGGTCGAGGGCAGACAAGACCTGAGCAAGTGTGAGCATCTTGAACTTCTCCTTTCGGAGGAAGAGATTGACGTTCCGAAGAATCAAGATAGTACGCAGGCCCTTGCCCTTCTTTGGAATCAGAAAGTAGTGGGAATAACAACCACGACCTACTTCTGGCGTTGGAACAAGCTCTATGGCCCATTTGGCCAAGAGGGCCACAACTTCCTGCTGGAGAAGTGCCAAGTGATCCCCCGATATGCGGTGGCATTGAGGTGGCATGGCTGGAGGGGTAGTCTCAAAGGGGAGGGAGTAGCCCCTTCGGACTATCTGTAAAACCCACCTGTCCGACGTGATGGTGCACCAGTGGGGGAGGTGATGGCGAAGCCTTCCACCCACTGGCGTTTGGTGGGCCTGAAAGGTCGGACTAGGAAGGTTTGAAGGCAGTGATGGTTGGGGTGGTGGTGGACTGACCCGCCCGCTGGCCCCCTGAACCGCCGCGGCGGTTCCCACATCCGTGGCCGCGCGTGGACTGTTGCGCCGGCCTGTGGCCCTGTTGCGAACGTGGTGGGTTGCCCTTTCCGCGAGCACGAAAGGAGCGAAAGGCAGAAGGCTGAGGAGGTCGTGTGGCCGAAAGGCCCAAGGACTTGGCCATAGCCCGTGAGTCCTTAAATCTCTCCAAAGCACTGTCTGCCTTGTTGCCAAAGAGGCGAATGCCATCAAAGGGCATGTCCATCAAAGTGTTTTGGACATCCCCCGAGAAGCCAGTTGTTCTCAGCAAGGCGTGGCGGCGGAGCGCCACTGTCGTGGAAATCGTCCTGCCCAGCGAGTCGGCGGTGTCAAGGCCACAACGGATCGTGAACTTGGCTGCATCTCTCCCCTCAGCAATAGCCTGGGCGAGTAGTGTCCGAGCCTCCTCCGGATACTGAGGCAGCACCTGCGCCACCGTATCCCACAGAGAGTGAGAATAACGGCCCAAGAGGCATGCGGTGTTCACCGACCGCAGCCCTAGACTGGCGGAAGAAAAAACCTTCTTCCCAAATTGTTCCAGCCTCTTGGATTCCCTGTTCGGAGGTGCGGTAGGGAATACGCTTGGGGATGCGGAGGATTGGACAACCAAGCTCTCAGGGGTGGGGTGTTGGGAGAGGAAGATGGGGTCGGCCGGGGCCGGGCAATGGCGTCGGGCCACGTTCCTGTCCACAAGAGCCCCTGTGTTGGGCCCGGACCAAGAGCCCAAAAGAACGTCCGAAAGTGCGTCATTAAAGGGCAGCAGTGGTTCCGCAGAGGTAACTGCTGGCTGAAGCACTTCCGTCAGGAGGTTAGTCCTGACAGCCACAGTAGGTAGCTCGAGGTGGAGAGACCCGGCTGCCCTATGCAACACCACAGAAAAAGAAGCGCCCTCCTCTGTAGACACGGTAGGAGGAGACAGCATGCCAAGGTCTGGAGAGGTGTCCAGACCACTGGCATCCCCCAACTCCCCTGCCCAGTCCGGGTCATACAAGCATTGAGCAGCGAGAGGGTACTCCGACCCCTCCCATTCCTCCCCTTCCTCCTCATGCTGTTGTACAGGCCTAAAAGGAGGAGGATGGAGATAGGGAAACAGATTCCCAAACGGCGTCGGTCGACACCGTTCCGGCACCGTCTCCACTTTGGGGCTGAAACCGGGGAAGACGTCGTCCGGCGTGCCGGGCGACACGAAACGTGGTGCTGGTGTGGTCGACGTCGGTGGAGGTGTCACGAGGTCAACCGGCATCGACCGGGATCCACAGGATTCCTGCGGTGCCGAGGCCGGAGCCGCCGGCGACGCGGGAGCCGCCGGCGTCAAAGGGTGAGGACTCCCAGTCGGGCCCGCGGGGCCCAAAGGCGCACCGGAGGGGCCCGACGGCCCAAATAGGCGAGCCATAGCGGACAGGAATTCCTGCACTTGGGCCGGAGTCACCGATGAACCCGGGAAGGGCGGGTAGGTCACCGGCGACTGCGTAGGCTCCGCCGGAGCCGTGGGGGTGGCACCACCAGCCAAGTCGCGCGACTGGGGAGGGGAAGTCGGGGAACGATTATGTTTCTTCGACTTCTTTTGGCGCTTCGCCTTACCGGACCCCGAGTGCGAAGACTTGGATTCGGACGACTTCCGATGGTGGTGGCTCCGCGACCGGTCCCTCGACCTCCCTCTGGACCGGGACCTTTCGCGGAGCCGACTGCCGGGCTTCAAGCAGCTTTCGGGACCGCTCCCGCAAAGACTTCGGAGCCATGGACCGGCAGTCGGAGCACGACTTGGGGTCGTGGTCGGGCCCCAGGCAGAAGAGACATACGCGGTGCGGGTCTGTCCCCGACATCATCCGATGACAGTCCTCGCAAGACTTAAACCCGGGCATCCCTAACTGCACCAGGAGTCATATCGACTCGAAAAGGTGAGACAAAAATCTAAAAAAACTCAGTCAATAAAGACAGGGGGTACCGCTCTCTCCGGATCTGCGCTTGCTGGCGCGGAAAAAGAAAGAACTGACGTCAGCGCGCGTGGGCGGCGTCTAAGTAGCTGCCGCGACGTCATCCCGGCAATCACGACGCCTACGACGGACGCGGACCCGCACGACGCCACCTTCCGACGACCAGGGGTACTGCTGACGAAAACTTTTCCGGATCCAGACTGACGCCTGGGAATATTCTAAGGTAAGGAATCTATCACTACGTGTTTCTTTCAGATAATCTGGATATATTTAAAATATGATCCTGCTGTTACACCATACCCCTCCTGCAGATCAGAGAACGAACGGGTTTGGTTAGCCCAACATAAATCCCCAATTCTAGTTATACCTTTTTGCTCCCACTGTTTACCCACAGCGTCATAAGACGCTGCAGGAAACAAGATCGCCACAACAGCGAATATCTATTATAGATAGGGATCTTCATGAACTTCACCACTTTAGACCACACTTTCCATACTGCGATCACACACTTAAATCGTGTTTTCTTATAATAACTAGCTTCAAGTTGTCTAAGAAGCATACCACGGGCCGATCGGCCCATGACCAGCTCATAAATAGAAGGGATAGCTGTATCATACTCCTGGCCCCTAATATTAACACCATTATAATAAATGGGGTAACCCAGTTTAGTCAACGAACCTGGGTATCGATCGGTAAGGAAAACAATTGGTCTTAGACAATCCTATTCACACTTGAATTGGTGATAGTAAGAGGATTCCGTGATATATGATTAAATCACATGAACAAGCGATATATTAAGAAAAAGCACATTCCACAGTAATGACTCGTAGATCAAGGCACCCAAAGTTGATTAAATTATAAGCATTAATTTATTCATATTCATCAAATGAAAAGCATACAAAAAGACATAGCGTTCAGTATATAATACTCAAAAGGTTACTTTGAAGAAGGGAGAAGAAAGTGAAAGTTGGTGCTCATGTGTGGGGTAAAGAAAAAGATGAAGATCATCAAGAAACATTTGAAAGAAGCAGTTCAGAACACTAAAATACACAAGGGGATCTGGCTGTGGTTCCCAAAAGTGCCAGTATCCCTACTTAGAAAGGCCTGCCCCTAAACACAATAACAATTGAAAATTTCGAAAATAATTCCTTAGATTAGATGCACAGAGAAAACTTCATCTGTGGTTGGGGTAGGGAGGGGGTAGATGTTGAGTGCAGGCCCACTGGGGGAATGTCGACGTTTCGACCCTAACGCAATAGGTAGTTAAACTCCTCTGCTGCGGGTCTTCCTCAGGACAGGGAAGGGGGAACCTATATTCAACGAAGTCAAGTACACTGCCCCCGAATGGTGGGTAGTCCGAACATGGTTGTGGTGTGATGAAAGCAATTCCAAATCGGAGACTCAAGAGTCTCCGACTTGATTGAAGATTCTAATGTGCCTAAGGGACCGAAGGCAGCAATAAATTAGGAGGTCTCACGCCACTACTCTTCAGCGGTACCTCGGGGTGATTTGTCCCCTTCTTTGGAAGTACTTTTTAGTACAGTATGATCAAGTGAACGATTTGGAATTGCTTTCATCACACCACGACCATGTTCGGACTACCCACCATTCGGGGGCAGTGTACTCGACTTCGTTGAATATAGGTTCCCCCCTTCCCTGTCCTGAGGAAGACCCGCAACAGAGGAGTTTAACTACCTATTGCGTTAGGGTCGAAACGTCGACATTCCCCAGTGGGCCTGCACTCAACATCTACCCCCTCCCAACCCCAACCACAGATGAAGTTTTCTCTGTGCATCTAATCTCAGGAATTATTTTCTTAATGTTCAATTGTTATTGTGTTTAGGGGCAGGCCTTTCTAAGTAGGGATACTGGCACTTTTGGGAACCACACCCAGATCCCCTTGTGTATTTTAGTGTTCTGAACTGCTTCTTTCAAATGTTTCTTGATGATCTTCATCTTTTTCTTTACCCCACACATGAGCACCAACTTTCACTTTCTTCTCCCTTCTTCAAAGTAACCTTTTGAGTATTATATACTGAACGCTATGTCTTTTTGTATGCTTTTCATTTGATGAATATGAATAAATTAATGCTTATAATTTAATCAACTTTGGGTGCCTTGATCTATGAGTCATTACTGTGGAATGTGCTTTTTCTTAATATATCGCTTGTTCATATGATTTAATCATATATCACGGAATCCTCTTAGTATCACCAATTCAAGTGTGAATAGGATTGTCTAGGACCTAATATTAACACCAGCATTATCCACTAAAAACAACTCCGCCATCTGTTGTAGAAAGGTAGCATAATAGTAACAGAGCATATTCGGAACCGCCCACCCTCCACGGTCTTGTGGTAGAGTTAAAAACTTCAAAGATCGGCTGATTTTCTTATACCGCCAAATGAAATTAATAAAGAGAGAGTCTAATTTCTTTAACAGATGACCTTCAATCTCCAAAGCAATGGAGCGAAATAGATACAAAATCTTGGGGAAAATCAACATTTTGAGAATGTTACATCTACCAATTATCGTGAGATGTAGCCTATCCAGGCGTTTTAGGTCTGTACTGATCTTGTTAATCATGGGGCATAGATTTATTGGCCACACTTCACTAACCCTACTGCTGACTCTAACTCCAAGATAAACTACTACATCCGACCTGCGAATATCGTGAACAAAGTATTAGAGTTGCAGACAATTTGAGTTTTCTCTGCATTCAGGAGATATCCTGAGGTCGTACCATATTCCTCAGCCAGCCTTTCTATTTCTGACACCGCCATCTCAGGATCTGAAGTCACAATGGCGATATCATCCGCATATGCCATTACCTTAGTGTCCAAACCATTGATGGATACTGGCTTTATACACCGATTTTGGAGTAATTGCTGTATAAACGGATCAATGTATAGGGCAAACAGGATTGGAGAGCAGGGGCAGCCCTGTCTTGTTCCCCTGGCAACCTGAATACAGCCTGACTCTTGGCCCATGATCTGCAGCTTAGCATAGGGTCTAAAATACATTGCTCGTATTGCTGTAATGAGACCCGGACCAAACCCCTTATACTCCAGAATTCCCCATAAATACTGCCAGGCCACACGATCAAAGGCCTTTTCTGCATCCAGGAGAATCAAGGCCATCTTCTCCCCTAATACCTCTTATACATCAAATAAGGCGATAGTTCGCCTAATATGTTCGGTGGTGCCCCTCCCCGGAATGAAGCAATGTTGCCAGGGGGAAACAATGTGGGCTATAATCCTACTTAGCCGCGACGCAAACATTTTAGAATAAAGCTTGGCATCGGCATTAATGAGCGATATAGGTCGATACGAAGCCGGACTATCTGGGGGTTTATCCTTCTTCAAAAAGATAACTATGTCCGTCCCTTGCCATGAAACCGGTGGAAAACCACTATGTTGTACCCCAATAAACAAATCTAGGAGTAAGGGTGCGAGTTCCGACTGGAATACCTTATATACTTCTAAGGGTATTCTATCAGGACTCGCCGCCTTTCCTGAGGCTATAGATTGTAGGGCAATTACCACTTCCTCCAATGTGATCTCGGTCTCTAACTCCTGTCGCGTCTCATCATCAATCCCTTGAAGACACCTCATACCGTCTATCCAATTAGAGGAGAAGGAGTATGTATCCTCCTGCCGATATAGATCCTGATAAAAGCATTCGAATACTTTAATGTCTTTTAAACTTGTGGCATACCGCCCATCCTGCCCTTTAATTCCCGAAATATTATTCTTTGTTGACTTCTGTTTTGTACGGAGCGCAAGTAGTTTGCCCACAGATTCTCCATATTCATAGCTTTCTTCTTTATGTGCCTGATACGCTGCTGCAAAAGAAACAATTGATGGGCGGAATGCTGGACAATGCAAACATTCACCCCCAGTCACAAGGATCTGGGTTAAATCCATCATTCTTTTGCTCACTACACCACCCCAGTTTGGACCCAGCCATATGCAAATCAGTCTTGACCCTGTTCCTTGTGGGAACAGTCCAGTCCGAACTGCCAAGCCAGGTCCTCCCTGGACCGGAAACAAGCATCCTGGGACCGCTGCTGCACACCTCCTGTTATAATAGCTACTGATTTCAGCTTTAGTCATTGCAATTTCTTGCTGCAAGGATAATACTGTCACGTGTTGCTTTTGGCTGATCGCTAGAGTATGGTCCTTTTCTAAAACAGCTAGTCTACCAATCAAACCCTCTATTTCCACCTTTTCCAATCGTCAATTCTTACCAACAAAACTAATAATTTCCCCCTGCAAACCAGCCTTAAAACTGTCCCAGACCATACCTCGAGAAGTGCTATAGCGGTTCACATCAAAATATTGTACAATCCATTGCCTAATGTGTTGTATAAAGGAGGCATTATAAAACAATTTTCTATCAAATGTCCATTTCGACTGAACTCGTACACCCAACTGTATTGCACACTCCAACATTAATGGGTTATGGTCAGATAGTAGTTTAGGTAACTTCTTAATTTCTACATCATTACCCATTGATTGACGATACAAAAAAGTAGTCTAGCCTAACATATTTACTGTGGGGATATGAAAAATACGTATAGCCCGGATCTGAGGGGCACTTCTCATCCCACACATCCACTAAGTCATAACTTGTCTTTAGTGCAACCAGAGCTTGATATACCAATGTCTTCCTCCCATTATATTTTGATCTAGAGTCCCAGCGCACATCCAGATTGATGTTAAAATCCCCACAGATAACTAATGGTGCTGGCCAGGATGCCAGCTCAACTTCTAGGTCATTAAAGATTTTTGGTTCATCCTGATTCGATCCATAAATAGTGCAGATTGTCAATCCCATTGGTAGTAACACAATCTCCCATCTGCCCCATTTATCCTCCAATACCTGAGTAACAGGCCCTATACCATTCCTAACATGGATAGCGACCCCCCTTATGTTGGAAGTTTGGGTGGAGCACGCAGCCAAAGTATAGCCGCTAATCGTCAAAGTATCCCGCTTTCCCCATGGGATGTGTGTTTCCTGCTGACAAATAATATCAGGCCCTTGCATTCTCAGGACCGCGGCAACTCTTGCTCGTTTAGCCCCATCATTTAGGCCCCCCACATTGATAGTACATATATTTATCTTACCCATTCCCCAAACAGAGACTGTCCCGCCAGATTCTCTCAAGTCCCTTCTCCATCTGAATCTTCTCGTCCACCATGCTACACCTTTTCTTCACAATTTCCATCCTCTCTCCGTACTTAATCATTATGTGATGCTCCTCCTCCTTCCATAGTATTACTTTTTTAAAATTATTTTTGTCCCCCCCTTCCTCCCCAAACCCCCCTCCTACCTCTTCCCCAATCCACCCTCCACCCCACACCCTCCGTGCCTCCCGTCCCTTCCCCCCCACTTGATGAGGCATAAGGACCGAAGGTCCTCAGTGATGAGAAGCTGGCAAGCCCCCACACTCCCTGGAACCCCCCTTAGAAAAGGTAGAAAAGAAGAAAACACTTAACCTTCCAAACTAAATATCCACCAATCCCGAATCTTTTGCGAAGCCAGCATTATATATACATATCCTATCTATTCTAGATTGATTGCAGAAATTCTTTTACTTGAACTTCGGAAGTAAAAAACTGCGTCTGGCCCTTACATATAACTTTTAGTTTGGCTGGGTTGAACAAAAAAACCTGCGCTCCCTTTGCCTGGAGCATTGGGATCAATTGCCGCAACTGCCATCTTTTCTCTACTGTCGCATGACAGAAATCGGGCCTTAGAAAAAATTCAAATCCATTTCCTGCCCTTTTCCGATCTGGTCTGGCCAAATCATAAATTGCTTCTGGGGCCAAAAAATTGTTCAAACATATCAAAATAGCTCTGGGTTTGGTTGTAGACTGTCCCGATCTTTTATGCTGGTTGAAGGGGAATCCATGGGCCCTCTGGATCTCCACCTTCCAGTCCCACTGCTTGAGTTCCAGGAATGCCTCCGTAAAAAGTTTTACCATGAAGTTCCGGACATCCGTTCCCTCTGTGCCTTCAGGAACACCCAGGACTCGCAAGTTATTCCTTCTCGCACGATTTTTTCAGGTTGGTTAATTTCCAGATAGTATCATCTTTTTGTGTTTTAAGAGAATCCGTGAGGGTTCTTTGAGTGACGAGCTAGCCTCCAGTGTTGAATTCTGGGCTTCTGCCTCCCCAATCCTTACTGCGAACTCCGAACAAGACTTCGCAACTCTGCGAATAGAGTTTTGCAATTTACGACATGCACCTTGGGTCCTTAGGCTCTCTGTCCGAGTCTCCTCCCTATGGGCCATGATACTCTGATAGATAATGGAGAGCGAGATTTCTTCTGGATTTTCCAGCATCCCAGTCCCAGTAGCCGCCCTACCAGTGACTACATCTCTGCTTTCTCCCAGATTGGGGGAAAAAAAGAGTAGTCCCATACTAATGACCCAGCATGTTACTTAGCCTCAGATGCAGAGATCTTTCCGTGCTCTTTCTGCTTTCGAACCGTTGATGGGGCGTTTGTGGGATTACCACCTGAATCCCCCGCTTCCACATGTAGGCTGCTTATGTCACTCTCGTCCCATAACTTAACTCTTCTTCTGCCCAGCCCATTCACAGGCTCTCATCACCAGAGGAGTTAGAAGGGTCCGACATTGAGTAAAGCTTGTCCCCAGAGTCCCCCTCCTTTATAGGACCTGAATTGTCCCAGCCTCCAACTTGATCTGCCGATGAGGGATTCGAGCTCCCTGTTTTACCTTTCCCCCTGGATCTGCCACCACAGGATCTGTCAAGAACCCCCTTTTCTAACCGGGAGATTTGCAGGCATTCAGTCTCCTTAGCAGTCCTTTGGGAGGTTACTGGCGTTACACCCTCTCCAACATGTGGTCCCTCATCCGTCAGGGTTTTCCCCCACACTCTGTTGCTCCCCCTACAATCATCCCCAGTCACCCCGCTACCAACATTCACCTCTTTACCAAAGAGAGAAATTGGGGAGGTGACCTGGGTGATTGCATCCTGGTGCAGCAAGGGATTCCCCATCACAGAGGCTTTGGCTGCGGTCCCGTCATCAGCCGCCATCTAGCTAGCCTGCTTTGTTCTTACTGTCTGCGCTTTGAAGAGCGCAGGCACCGTTTGCCTGCCGCGTGCGGGGGCGCCTACTTTCAAAATCGGTTCACCAGGGTCAGGGGGCACACCACCAGCCGCGCTCCATCCTCCGACTCCTGTTCCGGTCCCACGGGATTCGCGTAATTCGTTAGTGAGCGGTCCGCGGCTCTTTGCGCCTCTCGCCATCTTTGGAGGCATCGGGCGTGCTGTGCGAGCCGACCAAGTCCAGAGAAAGAAGGGACCGGCATTAAGTCACAAAGGTGCCGGCAACTCGCAGCACTTCAGCCAGAGCCTCCAGATCATGCCCGATGGGAGAATATCACCCGTAGGTCAATTCCATGCAGACCAAGGTAGGAGGGCGAGTTACTCAGGGGGTGACAGCCAGCTTACTCGACCGCGAGCGCGGCCGCCATCTTGCCTACTAGACTCAGAACACTCCACTCCATAGTATGCAGATGACATAGTACCATAGCAGCTAAAGGCCAAAGGAGATGAGTTATGGAACACATGGCGATATTTGGCATAAGGGTCAACTGCAATAGCTTGTGTATATAGAAACAGATTGGCCAACTCTACTCCAAATAACGTCCTCAAGTGGGAACACCAAAAGTTCAGTTATTTAGGAGTATACCAAACCTCATCAGACGTGACTGAGGGGAAATTACACTAGTCACACACCAACTTGAACACACGTGACTGAGGGGAAATTACACTAGTCACACACCAACTTGAACACCAGCATTGCTTTCAGGAGGACATTACCCATCATGAAAATGGTGACCTTAATGAGATAAGTGTATTTTTTTCAAACCTGCCAGGGAACTGCCTGCATGTGTAATAAATCAGAGGCAGACTTCTATCACGTAGCCTAGTTTGGCTCAGTTACAATAGAGTTTTTTGGAAAGAGTACTGGAAAACACGAAAACACATTTAAAAAAATCCGAGATTTTAAAGCCACAAACCTGTCTTTTTGGCCTGATGACTAGACTGAACATGCAGGAATTTGGTAATGGTTTCTGGAACTAGCCCTGATGCACAAGTTACTAACTTGTGTAACGATATATCTGTAAGAGACAGTAGTTAGTGACAGATTCCTTACCTTAGAATATCCCCAGGCGTCAGGCTGGATCCGGAAAGTTTTTTGCGTAGCAGTACCCTTGCGCGTCGGTAGGCGGCGTCGTGCGGCTCCGCGTCCGTCGTCGGCGTCGTGATCGCCGGGATGACGTCGCGGGCAGTACTTAGGCGCCGCCCCTGCGCGCTGACGTCAGTTCTGTACACGACTTTCCGCGCCAGGAACGCAGAGCCATGCAAGAAGCTGACATAGGTGTCTGAAAAATACTAGGGCCCTGAAAGGGATGTCCTTAACCCTAGAAATCAGTTCGCAGAACGGGGAGGATGGGTGGGGCGGTAAGGAATCTGTCACTAACTACTGTCTCTTACAGATATATCGTTACACAAGTTAGTAACTTGTGCATCTGAAAGAGACACGTTAGTGACAGATTCCTTACCTTAGAATAGATACCCCAGCAATACCAACCCCGGTGGTGGGTCTGCGAACAAAGATCAGACAAGGAAGTCCTGGAGGACAGAACGGCCAAAGAAGCCGTCCCTCCGGACCTGACTGTCAAGGCAGTAATGCTTTGTAAACGTGTGCAGCGAGGCCCACGTAGCTGCCTGACAGATAACCGGCAGCGGAACACCGCGGCCCAAGGCCGTGGTAGCAGCCGTTGCCCTGGTGGAATGGGCACGCAGCCCAACAGGAGGTTCCTTTTAGCGAAAGAATAGCAGGTCTTGATGCACAAGGTAACCCAGCGGGAGATGGTCCTCTTGTGCACCGCCCGACCTTTTTTGGCGCCCACGTAGCCAACAAAGAGCTGGTCATCCACCCGGAAGTGTTTTGTGCGGTCAATATAGAAAGAGAGCGCACGTTTTGGGTCCAGACGGTGGAGCCTCTCTTCCTCTCTGGAAGGATGCGGAGGCGGAAAGAAGGTGGGCAAAGTGATGGTCTGCCCAATGTGGAAAGCAGTAACCACCTTTGGCAAGAAGGACGGACGCGTCCGAAGAACAACCTTGTCTGGATGAACAGACAGAAAGGGAGGTTTGCAAGATAGAGCCTGGAGCTCACTCACCCGCCGAGCGGAGGTGATGGCCACCAGAAAGGCTGTCTTCAGAGTCAGAAGACGAAGAGGACAGTTATGTAGAGGCTCAAAGGGAGCGCACATTAAAAAGGTAAGAACCAAGTTCAAGTCCCACTGAGGCATCACAAACGGAACAGGAGGGAAGAGGTGAGTAATGCCTTTTAAGAACCTGTTAACAACAGGGGACTTGAAAAGGGAGGGCTGATCAGGAGCCTGAGAAAGGCCGAGATAGCACAAAGATAACCCTTGATGGTACCCAGGGCAGAACCCTGTTGGGCCAAAGAGAGAAGGAACAGAAGGACCTCAGAAAGAGGGGCAGAAAGGGGATTCACAGCCTTTGCTGTGCACCATGCCACAAATTTGTTCCACCTGCAGGCGTATACCACCTTAGTGGAGGGACGCCTGGCTGCCAGAATCACATCACAAACTTCGGGAGGCAAGTCGAAAGGAATCAACTGCCGCCGCTCAATCTCCACGCAAGCAGGTGTAGACTGGACAGGTTCGGGTGGAGGACCGTCCCCTGCTGCTGCGACAGAAGATCCTCCCGAAGAGGCAGACGGATCGGGGGATCTACGCTCATATTGAGTAGCTCGGGATACCAAACTCTTCGAGCCCAGTCCGGAGCCACAAGAATGACTTGGGCCCGGTCGTGCCGAATCTTCTTCAACACTCTGGGTAGAAGTGGTATAGGCGGAAAGGCGTACAAGAGACCGCAACTCCACTCGTGACGAAAAGCGTTGCCGAGCGAGTGCCGCCTTGGAAATTCCAACGCGCAGAACTGATGACATTGCGCGTTCTCTTCGGTGGCGAATAGATCTAACCAAGGCTCTCCCCACTGTAGAAAGAGTCCTTGCGCCACTTCCGAGTGAAGACGCCATTCGTGATCCATTATGCACCTGCGGCTGAGGTTCGTCCGCCCTGGCGTTCAGGGAACCTGCCAGGTGTTGAACCACCAGGAACATGCCCTGATGTTCCAGCCATGTCCAGAGGCGTAGAGCCTCCTGACAAAGGGTCCACGACCCCACCCCGCCTTGTTTGTTGCAGTACCACATGGCGGTGGTGTTGTCTGTGAACACCTGCACTACCTTCCCTTTGACAGAGGGAAGGAATGCCCTGAGTGCAAGTCGGATCGCCCGGAGCTCCAGAAGGTTGATATGGAGCCGGGACTCCGCCGGAGACCAGAGGCCTCTGATCTCCGCCTCTCCCATGTGACCGCCCCATCCCAGAAGGGACGCGTCCGTCACAACTGTGTGCTCTGGCTGGGGAAGGGAGAGGGATCTGCCCATGACCCATTGCCGGTTCGAGAGCCACCACTGCAACTGTTTTGCAGTCCCCTCCGAGATCTGGACGTGATCGGACAGGTCGCCCTGGTGCTGCGCCCACTGGAACTTCAGGTCCCACTGCAGAGCCCGCATATGCCATCTGGCATGAGTGACCAGCAGGATGCAGGAGGCCATGAGGCCCAGCAGCCTCAGGGTCATCCGTACCGAAACCCAGGATAAGGGCTGAAAGATCGGAATCATAGCCTGAATATCCCGGACTCGCCGTTCGGGAGGATAGGCCCGAAACTGCGTCGTGTCCAGAACTGCTCCGATGAAAAGGAGCTGTGGAGAAGGAATCAGATGCGACTTTGGCACATTGATGGAGAACCCCAGCGAGTGCAGGAGTTCGGCCGTAGTCTGGAGGTGGGAGACAACTGCCTGGGACGAGCCCGCCTTCAGCAGCCAGTCGTCGAGGTAGGGGAAGACTGAAACCCCTGCCCGGCGCAGATGAGCTGCGACCACCGCCATCACTTTCGTGAACACCCGAGGGGCACTGGTAAGGCCAAAGGGGAGCACGGTGAACTGAAAATGCTCGAGGCCTACCGTGAACCGAAGGTAACGCCGGTGGGCCGGCAGGACGAGGATGTGGAAATAGGCGTCCTGCAAGTCCAACGCTACCAACCAGTCTCCGGGGTCGAGGGCAGTCAAGACCTGAGCTAGGGTGAGCATCTTGAACTTCTCCTTCCGGAGGAAGCGATTGACGTTCCGGAGGTCCAAGATAGGACGCATGTCCTCCTTGTCCTTTTGGGCACCAGAAAGTAGTGGGAGTAGCAACCACGCCCTACTTCTGGGGTCGGAACATGCTCGATGGCCCTCTTGGCCAAGAGGGCCGTGACTTCCTTCTGTAGAAGCACCAAGTGATCCCCTGACATGCGGTGGAATTGAGGTGGCATGGCTGGGGGGTGGTCTCGAAGGGGAGGGAGTAGCCCCTTCGGACAATGTCCAAGACCCACTTGTCCGAGGTGATGGGACGCCAGTGGTGAAGGTGATGGCGGACCCTGCCCCCGACTGGCGTGCTGTGCACCTGAAAGGAGGGACTAGGAGGGCTTGGAGGCCGCGGACGGGTTGGAGGTGGTGGCCTGACCCGCACGCTGGTTGCCCGAACCGCCACGGCGGTATCCACGTCCTCGGCCACGCGAAGGCGCTTGCTGCGCGGGCCGTTGGCCGGGCTGTGGACGTGACTGGGCGCCCCTTCCGTGGCCACGAAAGGGGCGAAAAGCAGACGTTTGCGGAGGGCGCACAACAGCAAGGCCCAGGGACTTAGCAGTAGCCCGTGAATCCTTGAAACGCTCCAGCGCATGGTCCGCCTTTGAACCAAAGAGACCGACTCCATCAAAGGGCATGTCCATGAGAGTATTCTGGACATCCCCTGAAAAACCAGTGGTTCTCAGCCAGGCGTGGCGACGCAGCGCCACCGTCGTTGCAAGCGATCTGCCCAGCGAGTCGGCGGTATCAAGGCCACAGCGGATGGTATACTTAGCCGCATCACGCCCTTCCGCAATAGCGCGGGTAAGCAGTGTCTGGACCTCCTCAGAACACTGCGGCAAAACATCAGCCACCGAATCCCACAGGGAGTGGGTGTATCGGCCCAAGAGGCAAGCGGTATTAACAGACCGCAAGCCAGCACTGGAGGAAGAGAAAGCCTTCTTCCCAAAGTGATCCAGGCGCTTGGATTCCCTATCCGGAGGGGCGGTAGGGAAGGCTGTTTGGGAGGCAGAGGCTTGGACAACCAAGCTCTCAGGGGTGGGGTGTTGGGAGAGAAACAGGGGGTCGCCCGGAGCCGGGCGATGGCGTCGGGCCACGTTCCTATCCACAGGAGCCCCTGTGGTGGGTTTGGACCAGGCACCCAAAAGAACGTCAGTGAGTGCATCGTTGAACGGCAGCACAGGCTCCGAAGAGGAGGCCGCCGGCTGAAGCACTTCAGTCAGGAGGTTAGTCCTGACGGCCACTGTAGGCAACTGGAGATTTAAGGCTCCAGCAGCTCTACGCAACACCGTTGCAAAATTAGCCCCCTCCTCCGTTGCCACGGGAGGAGACAGCATGCCAGAGTCGGGGGAGGTATCCAGCCCACTGGCATCCCCAAGTTCCTCAACCCAGTCCGGGTCAAACTCGCACTGTTGTGTGAGAGGGTCGTCAGACCCCTCCCAGCTCTCCTGGTCCTCCTCAGGTTGAAAAGATGGAGGAGGAGGGACATAAGGGACCCAAGGCCTCATCGGCGCCGGAACCGGCGTCGGGCGGCGCCGGTCCGGCTCCATGTCCGGACCCGGGGAGAACCGGGGAACGACGCCGCCCGGAGCCCCGGACGGCGTCGGAAACGGCACCGGGGACATCGGCGTCGGCGGAGGCGTGGTTAGGTCAACCGGCGTCGATGGAGGTTGCGGCACCACCGGAACCGGGGTCGAGGCCGGGGCCGGAGCCGAGGCCGGGACGAAGGCTGGTGGGACAGGCGACGCCGGGACCGGAGTCGACGGCGACGCCGGAGCAACCCCATCTGGGCCCGCGGGGCCCGAAGGCGCACCGGAGGGACCTTGAGGCCCGAAGAGGCGGGCCATGGCCGACAGGAATTTCTGTACTTCGGCCGGAGTCGCCCCCGAACCCGGGAAGGACGGGTAATGCGGGGGCAACTCGACAGGCACGTCCGGGGCCGCGGGGCGGGGACGGTGCCGACAGGGACCTCAGCCGAGTCGCGCGACCGGCGAGGCGAAGTCTTAGAGCGATGACGCCGCTTAGACTTCTTGTGCTTCGACTTACCGGAGGAGCGCGAAGACTTGGATTCCGACGAACGGCGGGGACTCCGCGTCCGGCCCCTCGACCTCTCCCGGGACCGGGGCTTGCTGCGGCGCGGAGCCGACTGCCGGACTTCAAGGAGCTTTCGAGACCGCTCTCGCAAAGCCTTCGGATGAAGTTTCCGGCAGTCAGGGCACGACTTCGTGTCGTGGCCTCGGCCGAGGCAGAAGAGACACTCGAGGTGGGGGTCCGTGATGGACATCATACGACCACATACCTCGCAGGGCTTAAAGCCGGGCATCCCTACGACACCTTAGGAGTCGTGAAGACTCGTTGAAGAGAACAGTGAAAAATTTCACAAAAAGATAGTCAAAAAGTGACTAGGGCACTGCTCTTCCCGGATCTGCGCTTACTGGCGCGGAAAAAGAAGAACTGACGTCAGCGCGCAGGGGCGGCGCCGCCTAAGTACTGCCCGCGAGGTCATCCCGGCGATCACGACGCCGACGACGGACGCGGAGCCGCACGACGCCGCCTACCGACGCGCAAGGGTACTGCTACGCAAAAAACTTTCCGGATCCAGCCTGACGCCTGGGGATATTCTAAGGTAAGGAATCTGTCACTAACGTGTCTCTTTCAGATGCACAAGTTACTAACTTGTGTAACGATATATCTGTAAGAGACAGTAGTTAGTGATAGATTCCTTACCTTAGAATATCCCCAGGCGTCAGGCTAGATCCGGAAAGTCTTGCGTAGCAGTACCCTTAGCGCGTCGGTAGGCGGCGTCGTGCGGCTCCGCGTCCGTCGTCGGCGTCGTGATCGCCGGGATGACGTCGCGGGCAGTACTTAGGCGCCGCCCTGCGCGCTGACGTCAGTTCTGTACACGACTTTCCGCGCCAGGAACGCAGAGCCATGCAAGAAGCTGACACAGGTGTCTGAAAAATACTAGGGCCCTGAAAGGGATGTCCTTAACCCTAGAAATCAGTTCGCAGAACGGGGAGGATGGGTGGGGCGGTAAGGAATCTATCACTAACTACTGTCTCTTACAGATATATCGTTACACAAGTTAGTAACTTGTGCATCTGAAAGAGACACGTTAGTGATAGATTCCTTACCTTAGAATAGATACCCCAGCAATACCAACCCCGGTGGTGGGTCTGCGAACAAAGATCAGACAAGGAAGTCCTGGAGGACAGAACGGCCAAAGAAGCCGTCCCTCCGGACCTGACTGTCAAGGCAGTAATGCTTAGTAAACGTGTGCAGCGAGGCCCACGTAGCTGCCTGACAGATAACCGGCAGCGGAACACCGCGGCCCAAGGCCGTGGTAGCAGCCGTTGCCCTGGTGGAATGGGCACGCAGCCCAACAGGAGGCTCCTTCTTGGCCAAAGAATAGCAGGTCTTGATGCACAAGGTAACCCAGCGGGAGATGGTCCTCTTGTGCACCGCCCGACCTTTTTGGCGCCCACGTAGCCAACAAAGAGCTGGTCATCCACCCGGAAGTGTTTTGTGCGGTCGATATAGAAGGAGAGCGCACGTTTTGGGTCCAGACGGTGGAGCCTCTCTTCCTCTCTGGAAGGATGCGGAGGCGGAAAGAAGGTGGGCAAAGTGATGGTCTGCCCAATGTGGAAAGCAGTAACCACCTTTGGCAAGAAGGACGGACGCGTCCGAAGAACAACCTTGTCTGGATGAACAGACAGAAAGGGAGGTTTGCAAGAAAGAGCCTGGAGCTCACTCACCCGCCGAGCGGAGGTGATGGCCACCAGAAAGGCTGTCTTTAGAGTCAGAAGACGAAGAGGACAGTTATGCAGAGGCTCAAAGGGAGCGCACATTAAAAAGGTAAGAACCAAGTTCAAGTCCCACTGAGGCATCACAAACGGAACAGGAGGGAAGAGGTGAGTAATGCCTTTTAAGAACCTGTTAACAACAGGGGACTTGAAAAGGGAGGGCTGATCAGGGAGCCTGCGGAAGGCCGAGATAGCACAAAGATAACCCTTGATGGTACCCAGGGCAGAACCCTGTTGGGCCAGAGAGAGAAGGAACAGAAGGACCTCAGAAAGAGGGGCAGAAAGGGGATCCACAGCCTTTGCTGTGCACCATGCCACAAATTTGTTCCACCTGCAGGCGTATACCATCTTAGTGGAGGGACGCCTGGCTGCCAGAATCACATCACAAACTTCGGGAGGCAAGTCGAAAGGAATCAACTGCCGCCGCTCAATCTCCACGCAAGCAGGTGTAGACTGGACAGGTTCGGGTGGAGGACCGTCCCCTGCTGCTGCGACAGAAGATCCTCCCGAAGAGGCAGACGGATCGGGGGATCTATGCTCATATTGAGTAGCTCGGGATACCAAACTCTTCGAGCCCAGTCCGGAGCCACAAGAATGACTTGGGCCCGGTCGTGCCGAATCTTCTTCAACACTCTGGGTAGAAGTGGTATAGGCGGAAAGGCGTACAACAGACCGCAACTCCACTCGCGACGAAAGCGTCGCCGAGCGAGTGCCGCCTTGGAAATTCCAACGCGCAGAACTGATGACATTGCGCGTTCTCTTCGGTGGCGAATAGATCTAACCAAGGCTCTCCCCACTGTAGAAAGAGTCCTTGCGCCACTTCCGAGTGAAGACGCCATTCGTGATCCATTATGCACCTGCGGCTGGGTTCGTCCGCCCTGGCGTTCAGAGAACCTGCCAGGTGTTGAACCATCAGGAACATGCCCTGATGTTCCAGCCATGTCCAGAGGCGCAGAGCCTCCTGACAAAGGGTCCAAGACCCCACCCCGCCCTGTTTGTTGCAGTACCACATGGCGGTGGTGTTGTCTGTGAACACCTGCACTACCTTCCCTTTGACAGAGGGAAGGAATGCCTTGAGTGCAAGCCGGATCGCCCGGAGCTCCAGAATGTTGATATGGAGCCGGGACTCCGCCGGAGACCAGAGGCCTCTGATCTCCGCCTCTCCCATGTGACCGCCCCATCCCAGAAGGGACGCGTCCGTCACAACTGTATGCTCTGGCTGGGGAAGGGAGAGGGATCTGCCCATGACCCATTGCCGGTTCGAGAGCCACCACTGCAACTGTTTTGCAGTCCCCTCCGAGATCTGGACGTGATCGGACAGGTTGCCCTGGTGCTGCGCCCACTGGAACTTCAGGTCCCACTGCAGAGCCCGCATATGCCATCTGGCATGATTGACAAGCAGGATGCAGGAGGCCATGAGGCCCAGCAGCCTCAGGGTCATCCTTACCGAAACCCAGGATAAAGGCCGAAAGATCGGAATCATAGCCTGAATATCCCGGACTCGCCGTTCGGGAGGATAGGCCCGAAACTGCGTCGTGTCCAGAACTGCTCCGATGAAAAGGAGCTGTGGAGAAGGAATCAGATGCGACTTCGGCACATTGATGGAGAACCCCAGCGAGTGCAGGAGTTCGGCCGTAGTCTGGAGGTGGGAGACGACTGCCTGGGACGAGCCCGCCTTCAGCAGCCAGTCGTCGAGGTAGGGGAAGACTGAAACCCCTGCCCGGCGCAGATGAGCTGCGACCACCGCCATCACTTTCGTGAACACCCGAGGGGCACTGGTAAGGCCAAAGGGGAGCACGGTGAACTGAAAATGCTCGGGGCCTACCGTGAACCGAAGGTAACGCCGGTGGGCCGGCAGGACGGGGATGTGGAAATACGCGTCCTGCAAGTCCAACGCTACCAACCAGTCTCCTGGGTCGAGGGCAGTCAAGACCTGAGCTAGGGTGAGCATCTTGAACTTCTCCTTCCGGAGGAAGCGATTGACGTTCCGGAGGTCCAAGATAGGACGCATGTCCTCCTAGTCCCTTTTGGGCACCAGAAAGTAGTGGGAGTAGCAACCACGCCCTACTTCTGGGGTCGGAACATGCTCGATGGCCCTCTTGGTCAAGAGGGCCGTGACTTCCTTCTGCAGAAGCACCAAGTGATCCCCTGACATGCGGTGGAATTGAGGTGGCATGGCTGGGGGTGGTCTCGAAGGGGAGGGAGTAGCCCCTTCGGACAATGTCCAAGACCCACCTGTCCGAGGTGATGGTGCGCCAGTGGGGAAGGTGATGGCGGACCCTGCCCCCTACTGGCGTGCTGTGCACCTGAAAGGAGGGACTAGGAGGGCTTGGAGGCCGCGGACGGGTTGGAGGTGGTGGCCTGACCCGCACGCTGGTTGCCCGATCCGCCACGGCGGAATCCACGTCCTCGGCCACGCGAAGACGCCTGCTGCGCGGGCCGGTGGCTGGGCTGCTGACGTGAAGGGGCGCCCCTACCGTGGCCACGATAGGGGCGAAAAGCAGAAGGCAGCGGAGGGCGTGTAGCAGTAAGGCCCAGGGACTTGGCAGTAGCCCGTGAGTCCTTAAAGCGCTCCAACGCATGGTCTGCTTTGGACCCAAAAAGACCGACTCCATCAAAGGGCATGTCCATGAGAGTATTCTGGACATCCCCTGAAAAACCAGTGGTTCTCAGCCAGGCGTGGCGTCGGAGCGCCACCGTCGTTGCAATCGACCTGCCCAGCGAGTCGGCGGTGTCAAGGCCACAACGGATAGTGTATTTGGCCGCATCCCTTCCTTCCGCAATGGCGCGGGAAAGCAGTGCCTGGACCTCCTCAGGGCACTGGGGCAAAACATCCGCCACCGAATCCCACAGGGAGTGGGTATATCGGCCCAAAAGACAAGCGGTGTTAACGGACCGCAAGCCAGCACTGGAGGAAGAAAAACCTTTCTTCCCAAACTGATCCAGGCGTTTGGATTCCCTATCCGGAGGAGCGGTAGGGAAGGCGGTTTGGGAAGCGGAGGCTTGGACAACCAAGCTCTCAGGAGTGGGGTGGACAGAAAGAAACAGGGGGTCGCCCGGAGCAGGGCGATGGCGTCGTGACACGTTCCGATCCACAGGAGCCCCTGTGTTGGGCTTGGACCAGGCGCCCAAAGAACGTCAGTGAGGGCGTCGTTAAGCGGCAGCACAGTCTCCGCAGAGGAGGCTGCCGGCTGAAGCACCTCTGTCAAGATGTTAGGCTTGACCGTCAAAGTAGGGAGCTGGAGACGTAAGGCCCCAGCAGCCCTACGCAACACCGTACCAAAATTGGCCCCCTCCTCCGTAGCCACGGGAGGAGACAGCATGCCAGTGTCAGGGGAAGTATCCAGACCACTGGCCTCCCCTAGACTCTCTGTCCAGTCCTCATCAAACTGACAGTTGCGCGTCAGAGGGTCATCAGACCCCTCCCAGTCCTCCTGGTCCTCCTCTGGTGCAAAATAAGGAGGAGGAGGGACATTTGGGACCCAAGGTCCCATCGGCGCCGGAGCCGGCGTCGAGCGGCGTCGCTCCGGGTCCATGTCCGGAGCCGGAAGGAACTGGGGACGACGCCGCCCGGAGCCCAGGGCGGCGTCGAGAACGGCACCGGAGACATCGGCGCCGGCGGAGGCGTGGTTAGGTCGACCGGCGTCGATGGGGGTTGTGGAGCCGGGATCGAGGCCGGAGCCGGAGCCGGGATCGAGGCTGGAGGCACGGGCGACGCCGGGGCCGGAGCCGTCGGCGACGCAGGAGCAACCCCATCAGGGCCCGCGGGGCCCGAAGGCGCACCGGAGGGGCCTGAAGGCCCGAAGAGGCGGGCCATGGCCGACAGGAATTCCTGTATTTTGGCCGGATCCGCCCCCGAACCCGGGAAGGGCGGGTATGACGGGGGCGACTCCACAGGCATGTCCGGGGCCGCGGGGGCGGGGACGGTGCCGGGGAGGGGCCTCAGCCGAGTCGCGAGACCGGCGAGGCGAAGTCCTAGAGCGATGATGCTTTTTGGACTTTTTGTGCTTCGACTTACCGGACGAAGAAGACTTCGACGCCGACGACCGGTGTGGACTCCGCGATCGACCCCTGGACCTCTCACGCGACCGGGCCTTCCGCGGAGCCGAATGCCGGGCCTCGAGGAGCTTTCGAGACCGCTCTCGCAAAGCTTTCGGGTGGAGGGCCTGGCAGTCGGTACAGGACGCCGTGTCGTGGCCTCGGCCGAGGCAGAAGAGACACTCCCGATGCGGGTCGGTGACGGACATCATCCGCGCACAGGCGCCGCATCGCTTGAAGCCGGGCATCCCTACGACACCTCGAAAGATGGAAAAACAGTGAAAAAATCACCAAAAAGTATGGTCAAAAAATGACCAGGGCACTGCTCTTCCCGGATCTGCGCTTGCTGGCGCGGAAAGAAGAACAGAACTGACGTCAGCGCGCAGGGCGGCGCCTAAGTACTGCCCGCGACGTCATCCCGGCGATCACGACGCCGACGACGGACGCGGAGCCGCACGACGCCGCCTACCGACGCGCAAGGGTACTGCTACGCAAAACTTTCCGGATCCAGCCTGACGCCTGGGGATATTCTAAGGTAAGGAATCTATCACTAACGTGTCTCTTTCAGATGATAATCAATAGGTGTGTATCATTATACTGGATGTCGGACAGAAACCCACAATTCAAGAAATGGAATGAAAGGCCCACTTATTAGGCCGAACTGGAAAGGTGGAGTGCTCCATTGAAAGAAATGTAAAGAAAAGAGAAGCTCAGATGCCACAGCAGCCTAGGAAAAGATGCTGCTTTCTTTTAAAAATGATGACAAAGCACTCTGTACTGGCTTTCTGACACGGAGATCTTAGGCCATGCCACAACGCAAAATACTTCGAGAAAGTAGTAGTGATAAGGTCAACTATTTGGCTCTCCTCTGATGATGACAACATATTATCCACGGATACATATAATGATAGGCTCCTACAGACCTCAGCGTATGTTTAAGTTGTACAGTTAGTAGGTGTAGGAACGTAGGATCTGCTTTCATGGTCACCCCCACTTTTTGCTGGTGTCATTATTTTCTGACTGTGATCCTGCGAATCAGGACCCCAGTCTCTGTGCTTCTTCCCTAAATTGGACATGGTGAGTACTTAGGTACACTACAGAATGGCTACTGGTGTACCATAGTAAGTCCCTAGTCTATGGTACTAAGGTACCCAGGGCATAGGTACACCAGGAGTCCCCATGGGCTGAAGTATGTATTATGCCACCCATGAGAGACCACTCAAATTGTGACTGCAGGCCTGCCATTGCAGCCTGTGTAAGCTGGTGCTAGCACCACTTAAGACAGATAAGTTACCTTATATCTGAGGTCACTGAACATAAGACCTATAAGTCACCCCTAAGGCAGGACTTACAATCCTGAAGACAGGGTGCTCGGTTCTAAGTGTAAGGGTGCCCCTGCATGAGCAGGACACCCCTACAACCTTTGGAGTCCATTCTCCCGGGTTGTAACTGCAACAGCCATTACGATACATAGAGGGGCCATGGGTCATTATGCGATGACCATCTTAAACTGGCTGTAACGAACCCCGTCGTGTTTGGTATCAAACATGTTGGAATCATACCTCCACACCATAAACCGTGTGGGAGGTATGATTCCATGCACTGTAAAGCTCCTCCGGGAGGCCCTCAGTGCTCTTGGTACCAGTCTTCTAGACCCAGACAGCAAACTATGGCTGCTGCCGACCAGAGACACGATTCTGCCCTCCTGCTGCTGAGCCAAGCTTGAGCAGGGGAAGGTAGGACAATAGGTTGCCTGTCACAGGGAGGTGTGACCACCTCCCAGACAGGACTTCGGGTATTGGGACAGGGTGGGGGCGCTTGCCTGCACCACTAAGACTGCTTGAAGGGCACATTTGGTGTCCTCCTTGCATACTCTAGTTCAAACTAGTTCAGGGAGCCGTTGGCTCTTGCTCTGGCGTGAAACTGGACAAAGGACATGGGAGTATCCTCCGCACTGTCCAGGCCCTCCTCTGAGAGGAACCCCTTAATCGTCCCAACCCTTTCCTGAGGGTACTTAAGGGCCCACCTGTAGGTGGGTCCCTAGATTCATCATGGACAAGATTCAATCCAATACCACTTCAACTGCCTGGACACTCTGGACTTTGCATTGGGAACCAACACTGCAACTGGGAAGACTCCTCCTGCTCCTGGTCTCGTCGTCCTACAAGTCTGCTGCATTGTCTGTGCCTGTGCTCCATACAGGTTCTTCACAGGACCTGTGGACATCTAAAACACCCAAAGAAATCTCCCTTGGAGTTAAGGAGTCACTTCTCTGCAACTACAGGCACTGCAACGAAGCTGACTGGTCTGCTGATCCTGGGCTCCCACGGACTCTGAAAGGCTCAGCAACACAGGTGGTGGTTCTGCAACTCCCTCAAGGTCTGCACGGTCTTCTTACCAAGTTTAAAGCCAGTATCCCTTGTCAGAACCGCTGGAACAGAACCCCTGTGCACCGCGTCGACTTGCCGTAGCAAAGGCTTGTTGACTCTCTCCTCCAGAGATCTTCGGGCTTCAAGAAGCCCCAGCCTCAAGCATCTCCTCCAGCCAAGATCTTCGCCTGCACCGTATCCTGTGCACCGTGGGCCTTCATCCTTTGGTAAGCTGCTCAAGGTCCTCTTGTGACTCCTGTGCCTTCGGCATGTGGGTCGTCTTGAGGGTCTTCTTTGGCTCCCCTGCTTGCTCGGGGCCTGCACTGACTAACCTGCTCGTGGTGAGTCATCTGGACCTTGCTGGTCCCGACACTGCACCTTTTTTCACGACTACGTACGTTGCCGTAGCCAAGGCTTGTTGGCCCCCCTGCCGGACACTAACTCCTTGGCACTAGACATCAGACGTGGGACAGCTCGTAAACAGCTCCTGGTCTTCCACAGCTTTGCCTGGTCCGCACAGCTTCAACTTTAAGGGCACAGTCATCTCTCCTGCATCTTCGACATTGGTGGGCATTCCTGGTCACTCCTGAGTTTCATAGACTCTGTCCCCTCTGCTTGCAGGTACCTCTGATCCTGAATCCACCTTTGGGTTCCATCGGACTTTTCTCACCTTCATCAGCGGCATCTTCCTGCAGTCCTCCATTGTGGCCTACGGTGGCTTGCAACGCCACTTCGCACCTGTGCACCCGGCTAACCTGGTATAGGTATCCTGGTTCCTGGGGTATCCCCGGGTGGGGTGGCTCTCCAACCTTCCGTCCTCTACAGGGTTTCTTCAGGGTCCGCTGGGAAGTGTCTTTCTTTAACATTGCAACCGCGACTTATCTTTTGACTTGAATTGAGTACGCAGTCGTGTTCCCACACTGCACCCGACCTCTTTGGGGTTCCTAGATATTCACCTTGGGTCCTCTACGTCTTCTGGGTCCACTCTCGACTTTGAGGCACAAGTTACTAACTTGTGTAACAATATATCAGTAAGAGACAGTAGTTAGTGACAGATTCCTTACCTTAGAATATCCCCAGGCGTCAGGCTGGATCCGGAAAGTTTTTGCGTAGCAGTACCCTTGCGCGTCGGTAGGCGGCGTCGTGCGGCTCCGCGTCAGTCGTCGTGATCGCCGGGATGACGTCGCAGGCAGTAATTAGACGCCGCCCCTGCGCGCTGACGTCAGTTCTTTTTTCCGCGCCAGGAACGCAGAGCAATGCAAGAAGCTGACATAGGTGTCTGAAAAAAGTCTAGGGCCCTGAAAGGGATGTCTTTAACCCTAGAAATCAGTTCGCAGAACGGGGAGGATGGGTGGGGCGGTAAGGAATCTGTCACTAACTACTGTCTCTTACAGATATATCGTTACACAAGTTAGTAACTTGTGCATCTGAAAGAGACACGTTAGTGACAGATTCCTTACCTTAGAATAGATACCCCAGCAATACCAACCCCGGTGGTGGGTCTGCGAACAGATTCAGACAAGGAAGTCCCGGAGGACAGAGCGGCCAAAGAAGCCGTCCCTCCGGACCTGGCTGTCAAGGCAGTAATGCGTGGTAAACGTGTGCAGCGAGTCCCACGTAGCTGCCTGACATATATCCTGCAGCGGAACACCGCGGCCCAAGGCCGTGGTAGCAGCCGTTGCCCTGGTGGAATGGGCCCGCAGCCCAACAGGCGGCTCCTTCTTAGCCAAAGAATAGCAGGCTTTGATACACAAGATGACCCAGCGGGAGATGGTCCTCATGTGTACCGCCCGACCTTTTTTGGCGCCCACGTAGCCAACAAAGAGCTGGTCGTCCACCTGGAACTGTTGTGTGCGGTTGATGTAGAAGGCAAGCGCACGTTTTGGGTCCAAACGGTGGAGCCTCTCTTCCTCTCTGGAAGGATGCGGAGACGGAAAGAAGGTGGGCAAAGTGATGGTCTGCCCAATGTGGAAGGCAGTAACCACCTTTGGCAAGAAGGACGGACGCGTCCGAAGAACAACCTTGTCTGGATGAACAGACAGAAAGGGAGGTTTGCATGAAAGAGCCTGGAGCTCACTCACCCGCCGAGCGGAGGTGATGGCTACCAGAAAGGCTGTCTTCAGAGTAAGAAGACGAAGAGGACAGTTATGCAGAGGCTCAAAGGGAGCGCACATTTAAAAAAGTAAGAACCAAGTTTAAGTCCCACTGAGGCATTATAAACGGAACAGGAGGAAAGAGGTGTGTCATGCCTTTAAGAAACCTGTTAACAACAGGGGACTTAAAAAGAGAGGGCTGATCAGGAAGCCTGAGGAAGGCCGAGATTGCACAAAGATAGCCCTTGATGGTACAAAGGGCAGACCCCTGTTGGGCCAGAGAAAGAAGGAACAGAAGAACCTCAGAAAGAGGGGCAGAGAGGGGATTCACAGCCTTTGCTGTGCACCAGGCCACAAACTTGTTCCACCTGCAGGCGTATACCACCTTAGTGGAGGGACGCCTGGCTGCCAGAATCACATCACAAACTTCGGGAGGCAAGTCGAAAGGAATCAACTGCCACCGCTCAATCTCCACGCAAGCAGGTGTAGACTGGACAGGTTCGGGTGGAGGACCGTCCCCTGCTGCTGCGACAGAAGATCCTCCCGAAGAGGCAGACGGATCAGGGGATCGACGCTCATACCGAGTAGCTCGTGATACCAAACTCTTTGAGCCCAGTCCGGAGCCACAAGGATGACTTGGGCCCGGTCGCGCCGAATCTTCTTCAACACTCTGGGCAGAAGTGGTATAGGCGGAAAGGGGTACAACAGACCGCAACTCCACTCGCGACCAAAGCGTCGCTGAGCGAGTGCCGCCTTGGAAATTCCAACGCGCAGAACTGCTGACATTGCGCGTTCTCTTCGGTGGCGAATAGATCTAACCAAGGCTCTCCCCACTGTAGAAAGAGTCCTTGCGCCACTTCCGAGTGAAGACGCCATTCGTGATCCATCATGCACCTGCGGCTGAGTTCGTCCGCCCTGGCGTTCAGGGAACCTGCCAGGTGTTGAACCATCAGGAAAATGCCCTGATGTTCCAGCCATGTCCAGAGGCACAGAGCCTCCCGACATAGGGTCCAAGACCCCACCCCGCCCTGTTTGTTGCAGTACCACATGACGGTGGTGTTGTCTGTGAACACCTGCACTACCTTCCCCTTGACAGAGGGAAGGAATGCCTTGAGTGCAAGTCGGATCGCCCGGAGCTCCAGAAGGTTGATATGGAGCCCGGACTCCGCCGGAGACCAGAGGCCTCTGATCTCCGCCTCTCCCATGTGACCGCCCCATCCCAGAAGGGACGCGTCCGTCACGACTGTGTGCTCTGGCTGGGGAAGGGAGAGGGATCTGCCCCTAACCCATTGCCGGTTCGAGAGCCACCACTGCAACTGTTTTGCAGTCCCCTCCGAGATCTGGACGTGATCGGACAGGTTGCCCTGGTGCTGCGCCCACTGGAACTTCAGGTCCCACTGCAGAGCCCGCATATGCCATCTGGCATGATCGACCAGCAGGATGCAGGAGGCCATGAGGCCCAGCAGCCTCAGGGTCATCCGTACCGAAACCCAGGATAGAGGCTGAAAGATCGGAATCATAGCCTGAATATCCCGGACTCACCTTTCGGGAGGATAGGCCCGAAACTGCGTCGTGTCCAGAACTGCTCCGATGAAAAGGAGCTGTGGAGAAGGAATCAGGTGCGACTTCGGCACATTGATGGAGAACCCCAGCGAGTGCAGGAGTTCGGCCGAAGTCTGGAGGTGGGAGACGACTGCCTGGGACGAGCCCGCCTTCAGCAGCCAGTCGTCGAGGTAGGGGAAGACTGGAACCCCTGCCCGGCGCAGATGAGCTGCGACCACCGCCATCACTTTCGTGAACACCCGAGGGGGCACTTGTGAGGCCAAAGGGAGCACGGTGAATTGCAAATGCTCGAGGCCCACCATGAACCGTAGGTAACGCCGGTGGGCCGGCAGGACGAGGACGTGGAAATAAGCGTCCTGCAAGTCCAACGCTACCATCCAGTCTCCAGGGTCGAGGGCAGTCAAGACCTGAGCTAAGGTGAGCATCTTGAACTTCTCCTTCCGGAGGAAGCGATTGACGTTCCGGAGGTCCAAGATAGGACGCATGTCCTCCTTGTCCTTTTGGGCACCAGAAAGTAGTGGGAGTAGCAACCACGTCCTACTTCTGGGGTCGGAGCGCGCTCGATGGCCTTCTTGGCCAAGAGGGCCGCAACTTCCTTCTGAAGAAGCACCAAGTGATCCCCTGACATGCGGTGGAATTGAGGTGGCATGGCTGGGGGGATGGTCTCGAAGGGGAGGGAGTAGCCCCTTTTTTACAATGTCCAAGACCCACTTGTCCGAGGTGATGGCACGCCAGTGGTGAAGGTGATGGCGGACCCTGCCCCCTACTGGCGTGCTGTGCACCTGAAAGGAGGGACTAGGAGGGTTTGGAGGCCGCGGACGGGGCGGGGTTGGTGGCCTGACCCGCACGCTGGTTGCCTGACCCGCCACAGCGGGAGCCACGTCCTCGGCCACGCGAGGCGCTTGCTGCGCGGGCCGGTGGCTGGGCAGCGGACGTGACTGGGCGCCCCTTCCGTGGCCACGAAGGGGCGAAAAGCAGACGGTAGCGGAGGGCATACAGCAGAAAGGCCCAGGGACTTGGCAGTAGCCCGCGAGTCCTTAAAGCGCTCCAGCGCATGGTCTGCTTTGTTTCCAAAGAGCCGACCCCATCAAAGGGCATGTCCATAAAGGTGTTTTGGACATCACCCGAGAAACCAGTGGTCCTCAGCCAGGCGTGACGGCGCAGCGCCACTGTTGTCGCAAGCGATCTGCCTAGCGAGTCGGCGGTATCAAGGCCACATCTAATGGTGTATTTAGCCGCAACTCTTCCGTCCGCAATGGCGCGGGAAAGCAGGGTCTGGACCTCCTCAGGACACTGGGGCAGAACTTGCGCCACCGAATCCCACAGAGAGTGGGAATATCGGCCCAAAAGGCAAGCGGTGTTGACGGACCGCAAGCCAGCACTGGAGGAAGAAAAGACCTTCTTCCCAAATTGATCCAGGCGTTTGGATTCCCTATCCGGAGGAGCGGTAGGGAAGGCGGTTTGGGAAGCAGAGGCTTGGACAACCAAGCTCTCAGGAGTGGGGTGTTGGGAGAGGAACAGGGGGTCGCCCGGAGCGGGGCGATGGCGTCGGGCCACGTTACTATCCACAGGAGCCCCTGTGGCAGGCTTGGACCAGGTGCCCAAAGAACGTCGGAAGCGCGTCATTAAACGGCAGCAGTGGCTCCGAGGAGGTAGCCGCCGGCTGAAGCATATCCGTCAGGAGGTTAGTCCTGACAGCCACTGTAGGCAATTGGAGGTGTAAGGCCCCAGCTGCTCTACGCAACACCGTTGCAAAATTTGCTCCCTCCTCCGTTGCCACGGACGGAGGAGACAGCATGCCAGAGTCAGGGGAGGTGTCCAGACCACTGGCATCCCCAAGCTCCTCAGCCCAGTCCTGATCGAACTCACACTGCTGTGTGAGAGGGTCATCCGACCCCTCCCAGTTCTCTTCGTCCTCCTCTGGTTCAAAATAAGGAGGAGGGACATGCGGGACCCAAGGTCTCATCGGCGTCAGAGCCGGCGTCGTGTCCGGCGTGTCCGTCGTCGGAGCCGGCGACGCCAGTCCGGCGCCGTGTCCGAATCCGGAGAGAACCGGGGAACGACGCCGCCTGGAGCCCCGGACGGCGTCCGGAACGGCACCGGAGAGATCGGCGCCGGTGGAGGTGTCGTCAGGTCAACCAGCGTCGATCGGGGTTGTGGCAGCACCGGAGCCGGGGTCGAGGCTGGGGCCGGAACCGAGGCTGGTGTGACAGGCGGCGCCGGGACCGGAGTCGCCGGAGAAACCCCATCAGGGCCCGCGGGGCCCGAAGGCGCACCGGGGGGACCTTGAGGCCCGAAGAGGCGGGCCATGGCCGACATGAACTCCTGTATCTCGGCCGGAGTCGCCGCCGAACCCGGATAAGGGGGGTAATGCGGCGGCGGCCCCACAGGCACTCCCGGAGCCGTGGGGGCGGGGACGGTGCCGACAGGACCCTCAGCCGAGTCGCGAGACCGGCGAGGGGAAGTCGTCGAGCAATGACGCTTCTTCGACTTCTTATGCTTCGACTTACCGGAGGAGTGCGAAGACTTGGACCCAGACGACCGGTGAGCACTCCGCGACCGGCCCCTCGACCTCTCACGTGACCAGGGCTTGGAGTGGCACGGAGCCGACTGCTGGACCTCGAGGAGCTTTCGAGACCGCTCTCGCAAAGCCTTCGGATGGAAGGCCCGGCAGTCGGGGCACGACTTCGTGTCGTGGTCGCGGCCGAGGCAGTAGAGACATTCCTGATGCGGGTCTTTGATCGACATCATCCGACCACAGGCGTCGCATGGCTTGAAGCCGGGCATCCCTACCGACACCTTCGGAGTCGAGAGACTTGTTTAGAAAAACAGTGAAAAATCACCCAAAAACTTAGTCAAAAAATGACTAGGGCACTGCTTTTCCCGGATCTGCGCTTACTGGCGCGGAAAAAAGAAGAACTGACGTCAGCGCGCAGGGGCGGCGTCTAAGTACTGCCCGCGACGTCATCCCGGCGATCACGACGCCGACGACGGACGCGGAGCCGCACGACGCCGCCTACCAACGCGCAAGGGTACTGCTACGCAAAAACTTTCCGGATCCAGCCTGACGCCTGGGGATATTCTAAGGTAAGGAATCTGTCACTAACGTGTCTCTTTCAGATTCGTGGTTTGCATTCCACTATATTATTACATGGTTTTTCCTCCCCTGGAGACCATTGTGTATTCTGTGCTATTTACGTATTCTATTGGTAAAGTACTGTGTGTATTGTGTTTATATCTCCGGGTAGGAGATAATACATTGTGTTAGTGAGTGTTAATAATAAATACATATTTTCTACAACTACACTGTGTGGTTCTTTTTCCACTTAACCTATACCATAAGATTAAGTACTGGTAAAACAAGCTGCTTTACACTCCTTCTGGACTAAGCCCGAAGGCTGCTCTCCACATCTACCACTTAGAGAGCTTTCTAAGGTTGTCAGAACATCAAAATCACCATAAGGGTTGTCTGGATTAGTGCAGGGTACTACACTTACGTAAGTGTGCACCATATACTAAGGCAGCCTCCTACAGTAGGTATATAAGGAACACATTACTTACCTTCTAAAGTCTTTATCTGGTAGAGACTATCTAGGTGCAGAATCTTCACCTTCACAATATTCTTCACCAGACATCAGACTGGATCCCGAAACTTTTCGGTAGAATCTGTGTCCTGGGATGTGGCGCCTTGCGACTCCACACTGATGCTGTTCTGCTCCAGAAATGACATGCAGAGCCTATCTAGGTGCTACTCTCATATGCTGATGATCATTGCTTTCATGACTGTCCGCGCCTTAAGACCCTGAGCATCAATAGCAAATTGGTTGTGGCAGATTCATAGACTTGGAATTTAATAATGGATAGAGTCCAATCACAGAAGAGAAAGGATGGAAGGGTCGTGAGGAATCTGCGGCTAAAAGAGTCTCTACCAGAAGGGGTATTATCAAAATTAAGTAACATGTTCTTCTGACAGAGACTTCAAGCTGCAGATTCCTTACCTTTTGAACAGACATTAAAGAAGTACCTATTTGGAAGTGGGCCTGTGAATGGACTCAAACCAAAAAATCCTGCAGGATGAGTAAGTTACTTACCTTTGTTAATGCCTTCTCTGGTAGAGACTAGATCTAGCCGCAGATTCCTTACCTTAGAATCATCCCCAGACTGGATCCGGAAATCTTTCTACAGCAGTACCTCTGCGTGTCGGTAGAGGGTGCCGAGCAACTCTGAACTACGTCATCCACCGGATGCGATGTGGTTAGAGTTCATATAAGCCTTCCCCTGACGCGCTGACGGCGGTTTCTTCCGTGACCACTTTCCGCGCTCAAACGTGGATCCACATATAGAAACTGCTATAGAGACAGTGTACCCAAAATAGAATCCTCTTTTTGAAAAACGCTTATATTAGTATCATCGGTTGTTTGGTGTATCTTATAGTAATACATTTTTTTCTAACCAACAAAAAGCAGAAAGGTGCATAGACGAGATCTAGAAGAGAAGGAGAATCAGCTCACAGAGCGGGGAGGATGGGTGGGTCGGCAAGGAATCTGTGGCTTGATCTAGTCTCTACCAGATGCACAAGTTACTAACTTGTGTAACGATATATCTGTAAGAGACAGTAGTTAGTGACATATTCCTTACCTTAGAATATCCCCAGGCGTCAGGCTGGATCCGGAAAGTTTTTGCGTAGCAGTACCCTTGCGCGTCGGTAGGCGGCGTCGTGCGGCTCCGCGTCCGTCGTCGGCATCGCCGGGATGGCGTCGCGGGCAGTGCCTAGACGCCGCCCCTGCGCGCTGAGCGTCAGTTCTGTACACGACTTTCCGCGCCAGGAACGCAGAGCCATGCAAGAAGCTGACATAGGTGTCTGAAAAATACTAGGGCCCTGAAAGGGATGTCCTTAACCCTAGAAATCAGTTCGCAGAACGGGGAGGATGGGTGGGGCGGTAAGGAATCTGTCACTAACTACTGTCTCTTACAGATATATCGTTACACAAGTTAGTAACTTGTGCATCTGAAAGAGACACGTTAGTGACAGATTCCTTACCTTAGAATAGATACCCCAGCAATACCAACCCCGGTGGTGGGTCTGCGAACAAAGATCAGACAAGGAAGTCCCGGAGGACAGAACGGCCAAAGAAGCCGTCATTCCGGACCTGACTGTCAAGGCAGTAATGCTTGGTAAACGTGTGCAGCGAGGCCCACGTAGCTGCCTGACAGATATCCTGCAGCGGAACACCGCGGCCTAAGGCCGTGGTAGCAGCCGTTGCCCTGGTGGAATGGGCACGCAGCCCAACAGGAGGCTCCTTCTTAGCCAAAGAATAGCAGGCTTTGATACACAAGGTTACCCAGCGGGAGATGGTTCTGTTGTGCACCGCCCGACCTTTTTTGGCGCCCACGTAGCCAACAAAGAGCTGGTCATCCACCCGGAAGTGTTGTGTGCGGTTGATACAAAAAGAAAGCGCACGTTTTGGGTCCAGACGGTGGAGCCTCTCTTCCTCTCTGGAAGGATGCGGAGGCGGAAAGAAGGTGGGCAAAGTGATGGTCTGCCCAATGTGGAAGGCAGTAACCACCTTTGGCAAGAAGGACGGACGCGTCCTAAGAACAACCTTGTCTGGATGGACAGACAGAAAGGGAGGTTTGCATGAAAGAGCCTGGAGCTCACTCACCCGCCGAGCGGAGGTGATGGTCACCAGAAAGGCTGTCTTCAGAGTCAGAAGACGAAGAGGACAGTTATGTAGAGGCTCAAAGGGAGCGCACATAAGAAAGGTAAGAACCAAGTTCAAGTCCCACTGAGGCATCACAAACGGAACAGGAGGGAAGAGGTGTGTAATGCCTTTTAGAAACCTGTTAACAACAGGGGACTTGAAAAGGGAGGGCTGATCAGGAAGCCTGAGGAAGGCCGAGATGGCACAAAGATAGCCCTTGATGGTACCCAGGGCAGAACCCTGTTGGGCCAGGGAAAGAAGGAACAGAAGAACCTCAGAAAGAGGGGCAGAAAGGGGATTCACAGCCTTTGCTGTGCACCATGCCTACAAGCTTGTTCCACCTGCAGGCGTATACCACCTTAGTGGAGGGACGCCTGGCTGCCAGAATCACATCACAAACTTCGGGAGGCAAGTCGAAAGGAATCAACTGCCGCCGCTCAATCTCCACGCAAGCAGGTGGAGGCTGGACAGGTTCGGGTGGAGGACCGTCCCCTGCTGCTGCGACAGAAGATCCTCCCGAAGAGGCAGACGGATCGGGGGATCTACGCTCATACTGAGTAGCTCGGGATACCAAACTCTTCGAGCCCAGTCCGGAGCCACAAGAATGACTTGGGCCCGGTCGTGCCGAATCTTCTTCAACACTCTGGGTAGAAGTGGTATAGGCGGAAAGGCGTACAACAGACGGCAACTCCACTCGCGACGAAAAGCGTCGCCGAGCGAGTGCCGCCTTGGAAATTCCAACGCGCAGAACTGATGACATTGCGCGTTCTCTTCGGTGGCGAATAGATCTAACCAAGGCTCTCCCCACTGTAGAAAGAGTCCTTGCGCCACTTCCGAGTGAAGACGCCATTCGTGATCCATCATGCACCTGCGGCGCAGGTTCGTCCGCCCTGGCGTTCAGGGAACCTGCCAGGTGTTGAACCATCAGGAACGTGCCCTGATGTTCCAGCCATGTCCAGAGGCGCAGAGCCTCCTGACAAAGGGTCCACGACCCCACCCCGCCTTGTTTGTTGCAATACCACATGGCGGTGGTGTTGTCTGTGAACACCTGCACTACCTTCCCTTTGACAGAGGAAGGAATGCCTTGAGTGCAAGTCGGATCGCCCGGAGCTCCAGAAGGTTGATATGGAGCCGAGACTCCGCCCGGAGACCAGAGGCCTCTGATCTCCGCCTCTCCCATGTTAACGCCCCATCCCAGAAGGGACGCGTCCGTCACAACTGTGTGCTCTGGCTGGGGAAGGGAGAGGGATCTGCCCATGACCCATTGCCGGTTCGAGAGCCACCACTGCAACTGTTTTGCAGTCCCCTCCGAGATCTGGACGTGATCGGACAGGTTGCCCTGGTGCTGCGCCCACTGGAACTTCAGGTCCCACTGCAGAGCCCGCATATGCCATCTGGCATGAGTGACCAGCAGGATGCAGGAGGCCATGAGGCCCAGCAGCCTCAGGGTCATCCGTACCGAAACCCAGGATAAAGGCTGAAAGATGGGAATCATAGCCTGAATATCCCGGACTTGCCGTTCGGGAGGATAGGCCCGAAACTGCGTCGTGTCCAGAACTGCTCCGATGAAAAGGAGCTGTGGAGAAGGAATCAGATGCACATTGATGGAGAACCCCAGCGAGTGCAGG
Source organism: Calotriton arnoldi (assembly GCA_963921515.1). Classification (NCBI taxonomy): domain Eukaryota; kingdom Metazoa; phylum Chordata; class Amphibia; order Caudata; family Salamandridae; genus Calotriton; species Calotriton arnoldi. Next base: position 435,199 of record CAWUFW010011909.1, on the reverse strand, counting down.
AGTGCGGCCGTAGTCTGGAGGTGGGAGACGACTGCATGGGACGAGCCCGCCTTCATCAGCCAGTCGTTGAGGTAGGGGAAGACTGGAACCCCTGCCCGGCGCAGATGAGCTGCGACCACCGCCATCACTTTGGTGAACACCCGAGGGGCACTTGTAAGGCCAAGGGGAGCACGGTGAACTGAAAATGCTCGAGGCCTACCGTGAACCGCAGGTAACGCTGGTGGGCCGGCAGGACGAGGATGTGAAAATAAGCGTCCTGCAAGTCCAACGCTACCAACCAGTCTCCAGGGTCGAGGGCAGTCAAGACCTGAGCTAGGGTGAGCATCTTGAACTTCTCCTTCCGGAGGAAGCGATTGACGTTCCGGAGGTCCAAGATAGGACGCATGTCCTCCTTGTCCTTTTTGGGCACCAGGAAGTAGTGGGAGTAGCAACCACGTCCTACTTCTGGGGTCGGAACATGCTCGATGGCCCTCTTGGCCAAGAGGGCCGTGACTTCCTTCTGCAGAAGTACCAAGTGATCCCCTGACATGCGGTGGAATTGAGGTGGCATGGCTGGGGGGTGGTCTCGAAGGGGAGGGAGGAGCCCCTTCGGACAATGTCCAAGACCCACCTGTCCGAGGTGATGGGACGCCAGTGGTGAAGGTGATGGCGGACCCTGCCCCCTACTGGCGTGCTGTGCACCGGAAAGGAGGGACTAGGAGGGCTTGGAGGCCGCGGACGGCTTGGAGGTGGTGGCCTGACCCGCACGCTGGTTGCCCGAACCGCCACGGCGGTATCACGTCCTCGGCCACGCGTAGACGCTTGCTGCGCGGGCCGGTGGCTGGGCAGCTGACGTGACTGGGCGCCCCTTCCGTGGCCACGAAAGGGGCGAAAAGCAGAGGTGAGCGGAGGGCGTACAACAGAAAGGCCCAGGGACTTGGCAGTAGCCCGTGAGTACTTAAACCGCTCCAGCGCATGGTCTGCCTTTGAACCAAAAAGACCGACTCCATCAAAGGGCATGTCCATGAGTGTATTCTGGACATCACCAGAGAAACCAGTCGTTCTCAGCCAGGCGTGGCGACGTAGCGCCACCGTCGTCGCAAGCGATCTGCCCAGCGAGTCGGCGGTATCAAGGCCACAACGTATAGTGTATTTAGCCGCATCACGCCCTTCCGCAATGGCGCGGGTAAGCAGTGTCTGGACCTCCTCAGAACACTGCGGCAAAACAACCACCACCGAATCCCACAGGGAGTGGGTATATCGGCCCAAAGGCAAGCGGTGTTGACGGACCGCAAGCCAGCACTGCAGGAAGAAAAAGCCTTCTTCCCAAATTGGTCCAGGCGTTTGGATTCCCTATCCGGAGGGCGGTAGGGAAGGCGGTTTGGGAGGCAGAGGCTTGGACAACCAAGCTCTCGGGGGTGGGATGTTGGGAGAGAAACAAGGGGTCGCCCGGAGCAGGGCGATGGCGTCGGGCCACGTTCCTATCCACATGAGCCCCTGTGGTGGGTTTGGACCAGGCACCCAAAGAACGTCAGTGAGTGCATCATTAAACGGCAGCACAGTCTCCGAGGAGGAAGCCGCCGGCTGAAGCACTTCTGTCAGGAGGTTAGTCCTGACGGCCACAGTAGGCAATTGGAGATGTAAGGCTCCAGCTGCTCTACGCAACACCGTTGCAAAATTAGCTCCCTCCTCCGTAGCCACGGGAGGAGACAGCATGCCAGTGTCAGGGGAGGTGTCTAGACCACTGGCATCCCCAAGTTCCTCAGCCCAGTCCGGATCATACTCACACTGTTGTGTGAGAGGGTCCTCAGACCCCTCCCAGCTCTCCTGGTCCTCCTCTTGTTCAAAATATGGAGGAGGAGGGACATTTGGGACCCAAGGTCTCATCGGAGCCGGCGTCGGCGGCGTCGGTCCGGCTCCATGTCCGGGCCGGAGTGAGCCGGGGACCGGCGCCGTCCGGAGCCCCGGACGGCGTCAGAAACGGCACCGGGGACATCGGCGTCGGCGGAGGCGTGGTTAGGTCAACCGGCGTCGATGGGGGTTGCGGTACCACCGGAGCCGGGATCGAGGCCGGGGCCGGAGCCGAGATGAAGGCTGGTGGGACAGGCAACGCCGGGACCGGAGTCGACGGCGGCACCGGGGCAACCCCATCAGGGCCCGCAGGGCCCGAAGGCGCATCGGAGGGACCTGAAGGCCCGAAGAGGCGGAGCCATGGCTGACAGGAATTCCTGTATTTCGGCTGGAGTCGCCCCGAACCCGGAAAGGACGGGTAATGTGGGGGCGGCTCTACAGGCATGTCCGGGGCCGCGGGGCGGGGACGGTGCCGACTGGGGCCTCAGCCGAGTCGCGAGACCGGCGGGCGAAGTCTTAGAGCGATGATGCTTCTTAGACTTTTTGTGCTTCGACTTACCCGAGGAGCGCGAAGACTTGGACTCCGACGACCGGCGGGGACTCCGCGACCGGCCCCTCGACCTCTCCCGGGACCGGGGCTTGGTGCGGCGCGGCGCGGAGCTCACTGCCGGACCTCGAGTAGCTTTCGAGACCGCTCTCGCAAAGCCTTCGGATGAAGTTTCCGGCAGTCAGGGCACGACTTCGTGTCGTGGTCTCGGCCGAGACAGAAGAGACACTCGAGATGCGGGTCCGTGATCGACATCATGCGACCACAGGCTCCGCATGGCTTGAAGCCGGGCATCCCTACGACACCTAGGAGTCGTGAAGACTCGATGAAGAAACAGTGAAAAAATTCACAAAAAAAGTTAGTCAAAATTTGACTAGGACACTGCTCTTCCCGGATCTGCGCTTACTGGCGCGGAAAAAGAAGAACTGACGTCAGCGCGCAGGGGCGGCGTCTAAGTACTGCCCGCGACGTCATCCCGGTGATCACGACGCCGACGACGGACGCGGAGCCGCACGACGCCGCCTACCGACGCGCAAGGGTACTGCTACGCTAAAACTTTCCGGATCCAGCCTGACGCCTGGGGATATTCTATGGTAAGGAATCTGTCACTAACGTGTCTCTTTCAGATACCTATATACAATTGGAGACTTAAAGAAAGGGCTGGTCTGGCAGCCGCAAAAAAGCAGACAGAGCAGAAAGGTAACCTTTAAGAGTTCCCTAAGCCGAGACCTGCTGGGCAAGGGCCAGAATGAATAAAAGAACAGTGGAAAAAAAAGCAGAAAGAGGGTCAATAGACCTTTCTGTACAGTAAAATATAAATTTCTGCCAACGGCAGGCATATACCGTCTTAGTGGAGGACCGCCTGGCTGGCAAAATAACATTACATACTTCGGGAAGAAGGTCAAAAGCCATCAACTGCCGCTGCTAAAACTCAAAGCATGGAGGCGCAGACTTGACAGGTTCGGGTGGAGAACCCTCCCCTGCTGTTGCGACAGAAGATCCTCCTGAAGGGACAACCTGATCAGAGGATCGATGCTCATCTTCCTCGCCCAGTCCGGAGCCACAAGAATGATTTGGGCCTGGTCGCTCCTGATCTTCAGAACCCTGGGCAGGAGTGGCAAGGGCGGAAAGGGGTACGGCAGGCCTGAGCTCCACTCTCGACGAAACGCATCACTGAGCAATAACCGCCTTGGAAACTCAAGCATGCAGTACTACTGACACTGCGAGTTCTCTTCGAAGGCGAACAAATCTTACCAAGGTTCTCCCCACTGCTGAAAGAGACCTTGCGCCACCTCCGACGGGAGACACCATTCGTGATCCGCTAGGCATCGACAGCAGAGTTCGTCCGCCGTGGCATTCAGGGAACCTGCCAGGTGTTGAACCACCAGGGTTATGCCCTGCTGTTCCAGCCATGTCCAAAGACGCAGGGCCTCTCGACAAAGGGTCCACGATCCCCACCTCGCCCTGCTTGTTGCAGTACCACATGGTGGTGGTGTTGTCCGTGAACACCTGCACTAACTTTCCCTTGACAGAGGGAAGGAATGCTTTCAATGCCAATCAAATCGCTCGGAGCTCCAGCAAATTTATGTGGAGCCCCAACTCCGCCGGAGACCAGTGTCCCCTGATCTCCACCTCTCCCAGATGGCCGCCTTATCCCAGAAGTGACGCATCAGTCACAACTGAGTTCTGGTTGGGGAAGGGAGAGGGGTCTGCCGTTGACCCAATCGCGGTTCGTCAACCACCACTGCAGATCTTTCGCAGTCCCTTCTGAGATCTGAACCACATCAGTGAGATTTTCCTGATGCTGTGCCCACTGGAACTTCAAGTCCCACTGCAGAGCCCGCATACACCACCTGGCATGCTTTGCCAACAGGATGCAGGAGGCCATAAGGCCCAACAGCCTCAGAGTCAGTCTCTCCGACATCCAGGATAGAGGCTGAAATATCGGTATCATAGCCTGAATATCCTGGACTCGCTGCTCGGGAGGATAGACCCGAAAGTGCACTGTGTCCAGAACAGCTGCGATGAAAGGGAGCATCTGAGAAGGAGTCAGGTGTGACTTCGGCACGTTTATAGAGAACCCCAGTGAATGGAGGAGGTTCGCCGCAGTCTGAAGGTGGGAGACGACTGTAAGGGCGAGGACGCCTTCAACAGCCAGTCTTCAAGGTAGGGTAAGACTGACACCCCTAAGCTGCACAGATGAGCTGCAACCACCGCCATAACCTTGGTGAACACCTGAGGGGCCCTGGTAAGGCCAAAAGGGAGCACGGTAAACTGAAAGTGCTTGCAGCCTACCTTGAACCGGAGGTAATGCCCGTGGCCTGGCAGGATGGGGGATCGTGAAAATATGCATCCTGCAGGTCCAACGCTACCATCCAGTGTCCTTGGTCTAGGGCAGACAAGACCTGAGCCAGAGTGAGCATCTTGAATTTCTCCTTCTTGAGGAAGAGATTGACGGTCCGAAGATCTAAAATGGGCCGCAACCCTTTGTTCTTCTTCGCAATCAGCAAGTAGAGGGAATAACAGCCACTGCCTACTTCTGAAACTGGGACACTTTCTATAGCTCCCTTAGCCATGAGAACTGTAACTTCCTCCTGGAGCAATTTTAAATGATCCTCTGTCAGCCGTTTCTGATTTGACAGAATGGGAGGAGGAAAAGAAAGGAAAGGCAGAGAATAGCCCTCCTGAATGATCTGCAAGACCCACTTGTTCGATGTTATAGACCTCCAGTGGGGGAGAGGATGGATTCTCCCACCAAGTGGAGTGGCGTGGTCTAGCAGAGTCAGTGCTTGGAGGCTGCGGCTGGCGAGGGCAGGGTGGCCGATGACTTCTGGTGTCCATTCCTAGGTCGGAATGAATCGCGTCCACGTCCCTGCACAGCTTGGGAGGCCTGCACAGGACGGTGGCTGGGGTAGGGCTGACGCAGCTGGAAACCCTTCCGTTGCCATGAAATGGGTAAAAGGTAGACTGGCTACGAGGAGTAGTAGAGAGGCCCAAGGGTCTGGCTGTAGCACGAGAGTCCTTGAACCTCAGTAGGGCCGAATCTGCCGTTTCCCCAAAAAGGCGAGTACCATCAAAGGGTATGTCCATCAGATTTGCCTGGACATCCCCAGAGAAGCAAGTTGGCCTAAGCCAGGTGTGGCGCCTCAAGGCCACTGTTGTAGAAATTGATCTGCCCAGCAAATCAGTAGTATGCAGGCCACACCTGATGGTGAATTTTGCTGCATCTCTTCCATCCTTAACAGCTTGAGAGAGCACAGCCTGGGCAACCTTCGGGACTCGTAATCAATAAGGAAAAACCCACTGCCTGAAAATAGTTTAAGGTAAAGCTGTACGTCAAGGATAAAACAAAGGAACAGCAAAATCACATCCCCCAGGAGCAAAAATATAGTGTGCTAACAGCCAAAAGGCAGCAGACGTTCAAACGCTGATACTCTGAGACCATCATTATAACAAATGTGTCTCCACAGGTGGGTCTTTGAAGATGTTGTACATAGAATGAGCCACAAAATGCTTTATAGTTCTTCCATTATGTCATACAGTCACCATTTCAACATATATTTCCATTAAGGTGAAATAATGATATTTTCAAGACTTCATGTGAACCTCAAAGGAGGACACAACATGATGGTATTAGAGGAGATATAAAGATCAGGGAACACCAGCACCGACGCGTGTTTCGGTGGACGACCCTGCATGTGGGATACACCTTCTTCAGTACGCAGAAAAACAGGAAGCAAGGCAAACTGAGGGCGCCTGGGAATCCTGAACTGGAATCAGTTCAGCTTGAACTGACCGGATAACCTAAGAGTCCAGAAGGAGTATCGGATGAGGGAGGCCCCAAGGGGTGAAATTTGTAGGCAGGGGGCCTACAGGGCATCAACTAGATGCAGGGATCAGATGGTCTATGTGCCAGAGCCATGGAAGGTCCAAAACAGGAATGCGGTTGGCGAACAAACCAGGGCAGAGATGGAAAGTCCCCGATATCTCGGGCTGGGCCAGCAGAGGAGTTCACACGGTTCCGGATGACTAGGGATCCTGGGGAGCTCCCCCGATGAGGACTTGTGGCAGCATTTGCGCAACCGTCTCCCAAAGAGTGGGAGAAACAGCCCAATAAGCATGGGGTATTCACCGACAGCAATGCCAGGCTGGAAGAAGAAAACATTTTCTTCCCAAATGAATCCAGCCTCTTGGCAGAAGGGAACACGCCCTGGGATGTAGAGGCCTGCACCACCAAACTTTCTGGGTTGGGGTGATGGCTGAGGAACTTTAGGTCGTCCGGAGCTGGGCGATGGCGGCGTGCAATTGTCCTTTTCACAGGAGCCCCTGTGCTAGGCTTGGACCACGTGCCTAGTAGGACATCAGTAAGTGCTTCATTAAAGGGGAAAGGGGTTCTGAGGTGGAAGCCCCAGGCTGAAGCACTTTGGTCAGGAGATTAGTCCTGACCTCCACTGAGGGTAGCTCCAATCCAAGGACCTCAACTGCCCTCTTAACCACCATGGCATAAGATGCCCCCTCCTCCGTAGCCACAGTTGGCGGAGAGAGCATGCCAGTCCACTGGTTTCCCCAAGTTCCCCATACCAGTCCAACTGCTCCACAGAGTTATCCTGGTGATCTAGAGGGTCCATAGACCCCTCCCATTCCTCTCCCGAGCCTAACACATCCACAAAGTGCTCAGGCAACAACATAGAACCTCTGGGTTCAATCGACGTCGGAATCGGCGTTGAGCGACGTCGTTCTGGCTCCGTGTTGTCGGGGATGAGGAAGGAGCTGGCACTGCCGATGAGCACTGGCAGCACCGCAGGCACAGACTTCGGGTCCGACGATGGAGGAGGTCGCGGTTGCATGAGCTGCGTCAACCTGGATCGGAATGATGAGGCCCCACCGGCGCCGTGGCCAGAGCAGACTGCGTCGAATCTGACGGGGCCTCTCCGACCCCGTGGGGCCCGAAGGCTCACCAGAGGGGTCGGACCCTCAAATACGTGGCGCATGGCCTCGTAAAACTCTTTAATCTGAGCAGGGGTCGCTCCGGCTCCCAGAAAAGGAGGAAGGCGTGAAGTCGACCCTGGCTCCGTCTCCGCAGAATAGCACCTTGAGCGTCAGTGCTCCTTACCTCCTTCTTCGACGGATGACATTTGAGGTGAAGACGAAGTCCGCTTGGACTTCTTCTTGTGCCTCTTCCCTGAGTTTCCCCAACGACCTTGAGTGGGACAAAGAGGACTTTGGGCTCCGGGGGCGTTCCGCGACCTCCTCTTCCTCGATCGGGACTGGGACCTCCGCTGAGTCTCGCTTGACTGTGTCAGCTGTCAGGCCGCAAGGAGCTTCAAAGCCCAGTCCCTCATGGTCTAAGGAGCCACGGCCTGACTGTCTGAGCACGACTTTGGATCATGGTTGCGCTCGAGACACAGTAGGCAGACGCAGTGGGGATTGGTGATGGACATAGTGAGGGGACAAGCCCCGCACAGCTTAAACCCCGTCTTCCTCAAAGACATCCCTCGCACACGATGAAAAAATACAGAAGTCGACAAAACGTTGAGAAAAAAACCTGTCAAAAAGCGACAGAGGGGTAGCTCTTCTTGGATCAGCGCTTAACTGGCGCGGAAAGAAAAGAAATGACGTCCGCACGCCTGGGTGGCACTTATATAGGTACCGCGATGTCATAACCGACGCCGACATCACGAGGAGCCGAACGGAGCCGGGGTATTGCTTAGCAAAAATTTCCGGATCCAGCCTGACGCCTGGGAAATTCAAAGGTAAGGAATATGCAGATAGAAGTCTATCAGATATAGAATCTTTCGGTGCTTGTGGACAGTTTCACCTTGTGGTCTCGAATGCCTTTCGGGTTAATCGACGCGCAGTCACCACAAGCCTTAGGGTCATGGTATGACCGCAGACACCACAGGCAAACCTGATAAGGATCGGACACAGACATTTGTTTGCGACAACCCTCACAGGGCTGAAAACCAGTCATTTTAGGAGACATTTCTCTAGAACACAGATTTTTTGGGGGGGGAAATTGTCTCAGAGACGATGTAGTTCCGGATCGGTGTCTAGTGGCACAGAAAGAAAGCAACTGACGCCAGCAGGCAGAAGTGGTACCTATATGGCCCCTACATGACATTTCCAGAGCGGAACAGAGTCCGTGCATAGCTGCGCAGCACCACCTACCAGCTAGCAGAGGTATTGCTCAAAAGTTAACAGATTTAATCTGTTGCCTGGGAAATATTCAAAAGGTGAGAAATCTGCGGTTAAAAACCTCCATTAACATAATGGTTCAGATGAGCCACTATTACCCCCTACCAACTTTGTGAACAGCTTGGGAGCGGAGGCCAATCCAAAAGGTGTAACAGCATAGTGATTAACTATAATAAACCTCCGTCACTTCCTTTTCTGAAAAGATATCAAGATGGGTTTAAGCATCCTTGAGGATTAGAGAAACCGAAAACCAGTCTTGTTTTTGAAGGGCTTGAGGACCTCTTGTATTGGTGAGCACCTTAATTTCTTTTTGGTGCATTTGTTCAGTAACCTCAGCTCTACAATCTAGCGCAATCTCTCCTTTTGTTTTAAGATTAGGAAATGCATTAAGTAACACCCATTCCCTACCTCCGAGGGCAGAACTAGTTGAATTATCCCATTCACTGGCAGTAAAGCCATGTCTTTTTTATCAAGATGTTTGTGCGTGTTGGAAAGTTGTTTGTAGAGGGCAAGGAGGCGATGTCCTAAATAAGCAGGTTTCAGATTCTGGAGGGTCCACTGATCCAATGTTATCTCTGAACATTTCCAAAAGATTTTTTAGTTGTTCCACGCCAACGAGCAGGAGGATTAAACCACTAGTCTAACCTGGCCACACCTCTACAGGGGCAAAACGTATTCTGCTGAGGTGGTTAGGAAGTTGGTGCTATTATAGTATTGGGGAGGAAAGGCTAACTCTAGTGTCCTGGACTGTGGACCAGCTCTATTTGAAGTCTAACGTCCAAAGATATCTCAACAAAAAGTGTATAGTCTTTTACAGAAAAACTTGTTGGCTTTCATCCAGGTATGTCTGTGCAATACTACATTGGACCGCATAGCTGTGGCAACTGCAGTCAGTCCACTGTGCATAGCTTGCTTTGATGCTGCTATACCACGAGGCAGTAGCTCATGAAAAGACTGCATGAAGATATATTGGAGGTATGTGATAACAAAAGCATCTATCATATATGGGTGCATTTTTCCAAAAGGCAAGATGCAATAAATGTTTTCAGGGCTAGTCTGCGTGAAGTAAGTATTTTATTTCCCAAGGCATCAATTGTTTTTGGTTTCCTGTCAGGAGGATTAGTGTTGCTTTGTTCTGAAGTGTATGGAGATGTTTATAGCATCAGAATCTCTGAACTCTGGTTCAGCGTGAGGAAGGCTGTGTACGATGGGAAAGCTCTTTTCCCATAGGAGGCTCACCTAGCAACTGCTGCTATTTCCTAACAAGATTTGACCCATGACTCTTTGGCGTGCGCCCATCAAGCCTCCTTGAAATGAGGGATTGGATTTCATGTCTGTTTATCTGGATATATCTCCATTAAGGCTAATTAAGGCGGTTCTTCTGGATGATGGAAATTACACCTCAGAAGACTTATTCGAAACACACACACACTTCAAGTCAGACTGTTATTTGGAAACTGTATTTTCTTTATGGATTAAACAGTCTCATACACTTTCATCATCTTAAGGTGCCTGGACTGATGACAACGGATCAGAACTGGAACCAAAATGATCATGAAGCATCAGGAATATCTCAGGTCTAGTGGGGGAATCTGAGGGAAATCTCTCATGCAGATAGCTTTCAATCTTCATTGTAGCAAAGTAGTTGCGTTGACTTCAGGCAGCAAAAGGAATCAACTGAGTGATTGTGGTCACTCTCGACTGTGGAAGCAGCTTTGAAGCAGCATACATAGCAGCAGAGACATAGAGCAAAGTCACTGTAGTTGTAACACATTATTTGAAGCCTTAGCGCTTTAGTGCACTGTGGCAGCTCCTGCAGAGCTATCCGAGTGCAGTGTGGCAAACATTGCCAACATGGCACAATGAAAAAACTGAATCTAATCAGCAGAGTCCTGTTGGGGAGCTAGGAGCATTTCAGGGGAGGTTCAGTCAACTTGCAAGAAGGGTTTTCTGCAGCAAAGGGATGGAGCTTAGGAAGAGCACAAAAAACTCCTTAGCTATTTTATGCAAGGAAGAATGATTCTCGTTCCTGTGCTTGTTATGATTGTGGTTGGTAATACTTTGGAAATGGGCACAGTCAATGCCTTCTGCTGGAAGGAGGTTTTGATTTTTCTGTGACTGAGGCCCTCACAACTTATTCTTTCTCTGATTGTCTTAGAGTGTATGAGTCAAAAAAGAAAAGTAAAGGGCCACCCAATAGCCCCTTGTGAGATAGGGTCCGAGTATACAGCAACAGTAAAAAAGCACACAAGGGGTTCATTCAAAGGAACATGTAATCACCCGTTAAGACAGATTTAAACAATCATAACTTATTCATATCATTGCTATCATCATATAGTTGCTCAATTGCATAAGGGAAAATCTAAACAGAGGGGTACATGTGGAGTAAACTGATTTACTTATTATGACAAGAAAACTACATTGATCACAAAAGGGATGAATTTACTGCTGCTGTCTACTTAAGAGTGCACAAGGGCACAAATATTGAATGATGAGCTGTCATTTGAGCTGCCAAGGTTCCAGAAACAGTTGGTGTGAGGATCCGTATAAGACATATACAGAGTGAGCCTAAAAGATTGAAGCTAGGGGACCAGGGAGAAGTCATTCTGCACAAAGCACAAGTTACTAACTTGTGTAACGATATATCTGTAAGAGACAGTAGTTAGTGATAGATTCCTTACCTTAGAATATCCCCAGGCGTCAGGCTGGATCCGGAAAAGTTTTGCGTAGCAGTACCCTTGCGCGTCGGTAGGCGGCGTCGTGCGGCTCCGCGTCCGTCGTCGGCGTCGTGATCGCCGGGATGACGTCGCGGGCAGTACTTAGGCGCCGCCCCTGCGCGCTGACGTCAGTTCTGTACACGACTTTCCGCGCCAGGAACGCAGAGCCATGCAAGAAGCTGACACAGGTGTCTGAAAAATACTAGGGCCCTGAAAGGGATGTCCTTAACCCTAGAAATCAGTTCGCAGAACGGGGAGGATGGGTGGGGCGGTAAGGAATCTATCACTAACTACTGTCTCTTACAGATATATCGTTACACAAGTTAGTAACTTGTGCATCTGAAAGAGACACGTTAGTGATAGATTCCTTACCTTAGAATAGATACCCCAGCAATACCAACCCCGGTGGTGGGTCTGCGAACAAAGATCAGACAAGGAAGTCCTGGAGGACAGAACGGCCAAAGAAGCCGTCCCTCCGGACCTGACTGTCAAGGCAGTAATGCTTAGTAAACGTGTGCAGCGAGGCCCACGTAGCCGCCTGACAGATAACCGGCAGCGGAACACCGCGGCCCAAGGCCGTGGTAGCAGCCGTTGCCCTGGTGGAATGGGCACGCAGCCCAACAGGAGGTTCCTTTTTAGCCAAAGAATAGCAGGCCTTGATGCACAAGGTAACCCAGCGGGAGATGGTCCTCTTGTGCACCGCCCGACCTTTTTGGCGCCCACGTAGCCAACAAAGAGCTGGTCATCCACCCGGAAGTGTTTTGTGCGGTCAATATAAAAGAGAGCGCACGTTTTGGGTCCAGACGGTGGAGCCTCTCTTCCTCTCTGGAAGGATGCGGAGGCGGAAAGAAGGTGGGCAAAGTGATGGTCTGCCCAATGTGGAAAGCAGTAACCACCTTTGGCAAGAAGGACGGACGCGTCCGAAGAACAACCTTGTCTGGATGAACAGACAGAAAGGGAGGTTTGCAAGATAGAGCCTGGAGCTCACTCACCCGCCGAGCGGAGGTGATGGCCACCAGAAAGGCTGTCTTCAGAGTCAGAAGACGAAGAGGACAGTTATGTAGAGGCTCAAAGGGAGCGCACATTAAAAGGTAAGAACCAAGTTCAAGTCCCACTGAGGCATCACAAACGGAACAGGAGGGAAGAGGTGAGTAATGCCTTTTAAGAACCTGTTAACAACAGGGGACTTGAAAAGGGAGGGCTGATCAGGGAGCCTGAGGAAGGCCGAGATAGCACAAAGATAACCCTTGATGGTACCCAGGGCAGAACCCTGTTGGGCCAGAGAGAGAAGGAACAGAAGGACCTCAGAAAGAGGGGCAGAAAGGGGATTCACAGCCTTTGCTGTGCACCATGCCACAAATTTGTTCCACCTGCAGGCGTATACCACCTTAGTGGAGGGACGCCTGGCTGCCAGAATCACATCACAAACTTCGGGAGGCAAGTCGAAAGGAATCAACTGCCGCCGCTCAATCTCCACGCAAGCAGGTGTAGACTGGACAGGTTCGGGTGGAGGACCGTCCCCTGCTGCTGCGACAGAAGATCCTCCCGAAGAGGCAGACGGATCGGGGGATCTATGCTCATATTGAGTAGCTCGGGATACCAAACTCTTCGAGCCCAGTCCGGAGCCACAAGAATGACTTGGGCCCGGTCGTGCCGAATCTTCTTCAACACTCTGGGTAGAAGTGGTATAGGCGGAAAGGCGTACAATAGACCGCAACTCCACTCGTGACGAAAAGCGTCGCCGAGCGAGTGCCGCCTTGGAAATTCCAACGCGCAGAACTGATGACATTGCGCGTTCTCTTCGGTGGCGAATAGATCTAACCAAGGCTCTCCCCACTGTAGAAAGAGTCCTTGCGCCACTTCCGAGTGAAGACGCCATTCGTGATCCATCATGCACCTGCGGCTGAGGTTCGTCCGCCCTGGCGTTCAGGGAACCTGCCAGGTGTTGAACCACCAGGAACATGCCCTGATGTTCCAGCCATGTCCAGAGGCGCAGAGCCTCCTGACAAAGGGTCCACGACCCCACCCCGCCTTGTTTGTTGCAGTACCACATGGCGGTGGTGTTGTCTGTGAACACCTGCACTACCTTCCCTTTGACAGAGGAAGGAATGCCTTGAGTGCAAGTCGGATCGCCCGGAGCTCCAGAATGTTGATATGGAGCCGGGACTCCGCCCGGAGACCAGAGGCCTCTGATCTCCGCCTCTCCCATGTGACCGCCCCATCCCAGAAGGGACGCGTCCGTCACAACTGTATGCTCTGGCTGGGGAAGGGAGAGGGATCTGCCCATGACCCATTGCCGGTTCGAGAGCCACCACTGCAACTGTTTTGCAGTCCCCTCCGAGATCTGGACGTGATCGGACAGGTTGCCCTGGTGCTGCGCCCACTGGAACTTCAGGTCCCACTGCAGAGCCCGCATATGCCATCTGGCATGATTGACCAGCAGGATGCAGGAGGCCATGAGGCCCAGCAGCCTCAGGGTCATCCGTACCGAAACCCAGGATAAAGGCCGAAAGATCGGAATCATAGCCTGAATATCCCGGACTCGCCGTTCGGGAGGATAGGCCCGAAACTGCGTCGTGTCCAGAACTGCTCCGATGAAAAGGAGCTGTGGAGAAGGAATTAGATGCGACTTCGGCACATTGATGGAGAACCCCAGCGAGTGCAGGAGTTCGGCCGTAGTCTGGAGGTGGGAGACGACTGCCTGGGACGAGCCCGCCTTCAGCAGCCAGTCGTCGAGGTAGGGGAAGACTGAAACCCCTGCCCGGCGCAGATGAGCTGCGACCACCGCCATCACTTTCGTGAACACCCGAGGGGCACTTGTAAGGCCAAAGGGGAGCACGGTGAACTGAAAATGCTCGGGGCCTACCGTGAACCGAAGGTAACGCCGGTGGGCCGGCAGGACGGGGATGTGGAAATACGCGTCCTGCAAGTCCAACGCTACCAACCAGTCTCCAGGGTCGAGGGCAGTCAAGACCTGAGCTAGGGTGAGCATCTTGAACTTCTCCTTCCGGAGGAAGCGATTGACGTTCCGGAGGTCCAAGATAGGACGCATGTCCTCCTTGTCCCTTTTTGGGCACCAGAAAGTAGTGGGAGTAGCAACCACGCCCTACTTCTGGGGTCGGAACATGCTCGATGGCCCTCTTGGTCAAGAGGGCCGTGACTTCCTTCCGTAGAAGCACCAAGTGATCCCCTGACATGCGGTGGAATTGAGGTGGCATGGCTGGGGGGTGGTCTCGAAGGGGAGGGAGTAGCCCCTTCGGACAATGTCCAAGACCCACCTGTCCGAGGTGATGGTGCGCCAGTGGGGAAGGTGATGGCGGACCCTGCCCCCTACTGGCGTGCCGTGCACCTGAAAGGAGGGACTAGGAGGGCTTGGAGGCCGCGGACGGGTTGGAGGTGGTGGCCTGACCCGCACGCTGGTTGCCCGATCCGCCACGGCGGAATCCACGTCCTCGGCCACGCGAAGACGCCTGCTGCGCGGGCCGGTGGCTGGGCTGCTGACGTGAAGGGCGCCCCTACCGTGGCCACGATAGGGGCGAAAAGCAGAAGGTAGCGGAGGGCGTGTAGCAGAAAGGCCCAGGGACTTTGCAGTAGCCCGTGAGTCCTTAAAGCGCTCCAACGCATGGTCTGCTTTGGACCCAAAAGACCGACTCCATCAAAGGGCATGTCCATGAGAGTATTCTGGACATCCCCTGAAAAACCAGTGGTTCTCAGCCAGGCGTGGCGCCGGAGCGCCACCGTCGTTGCAATCGACCTGCCCAGCGAGTCGGCGGTGTCAAGGCCACAACGGATAGTGTATTTGGCCGCATCCCTTCCTTCCGCAATGGCGCGGGAAAGCAGTGCCTGGACCTCCTCAGGGCACTGGGGCAAAACATCCGCCACCGAATCCCACAGGGAGTGGGTATATCGGCCCAAAAGACAAGCGGTGTTAACGGACCGCAAGCCAGCACTGGAGGAAGAAAAACCTTTCTTCCCAAACTGATCCAGGCGTTTGGATTCCCTATCCGGAGGAGCGGTAGGGAAGGCGGTTTGGGAAGCGGAGGCTTGGACAACCAAGCTCTCAGGAGTGGGGTGGACAGAAAGAAACAGGGGGTCGCCCGGAGCGGGGCGATGGCGTCGTGACACGTTCCGATCCACAGGAGCCCCTGTGTTGGGCTTGGACCAGGCGCCCAAAGAACGTCAGTGAGGGCGTCGTTAAACGGCAGCACAGTCTCCGCAGAGGAGGCTGCCGGCTGAAGCACCTCTGTCAAGATGTTAGTCTTGACCGTCAAAGTAGGGAGCTGGAGACGTAAGGCCCCAGCAGCCCTACGCAACACCGTACCAAAATTGGCCCCCTCCTCCGTAGCCACGGGAGGAGACAGCATGCCAGTGTCAGGAGAAGTATCCAGACCACTGGCCTCCCCTAGACTCTCTGTCCAGTCCTCATCATACTGACAGTTGCGTGTCAGAGGGTCATCAGACCCCTCCCAGTCCTCCTGGTCCTCCTCTGGTTCAAAATAAGGAGGAGGAGGGACATTTGGGACCCAAGGTCCCATCGGCGCCGGAGCCGGCGTCGAGCGGCGTCGCTCCGGGTCCATGTCCGGAGCCGGAAGGAACTGGGGGACGACGCCGCCCGGAGCCCAGGGCGGCGTCGAGAGCGGCACCGGAGACATCGGCGCCGGCGGAGGTGTCGTGAGGTCGACCGGCGTCGATGGGGGTTGTGGAGCCGGGATCGAGGCCGGGGCCGAAGCCGGAGCCGGGATCGAGGCTGGAGGCTCGGGCGACGCCGGGGCCGGAGCCGCCGGCGGCGCCGGAGCAACCCCATCAGGGCCCGCGGGGCCCGAAGGCGCACCGGAGGGGCCTGAAGGCCCGAAGAGGCGGGCCATGGCCGACAGGAACTCCTGTACCTTGGCCGGATCCGCCCCCGAACCCGGGAAGGGCGGGTATGACGGGGCGACTCCACAGGCAAGTCCGGGGCCGCGGGGGCGGGGACGGTGCCGGGAGGGGCCTCAGCCGAGTCGCGAGACCGGCGAGCGGAAGTCCGAGAGCGACGATGCTTCTTGGACTTCTTGTGCTTAGACTTACCGGACGAAGAAGTCGACGACCGGTGTGCACTCCGCGAGCGACCCCTGGACCTCTCACGCGACCGGGGCTTCCGCGGAGCCGAATGCCGGGCCTCGAGGAGCTTTCGAGACCGCTCTCGCAAAGCTTTCGGGTTGAGGGCCTGGCATTCGGGACAAGACTCGGTGTCGTGGCCTCGGCCGAGGCAGAAGAGACACTCCCAATGCGGGTCGGTGACGGACATCATCCGCGCACAGGCGCCGCATCGCTTGAAGCCGGGCATCCCTACGACACCTTAAAGTTGGAAAAAACCAGTGAAAAAATCACCAAAAAGTATGGTCAAAAATTGACCAGGGCACTGCTCTTCCCGGATCTGCGCTTGCTGGCGCGGAAAAAGAAGAACTGACGTCAGCGCGCAGGGGCGGCGCCTAAGTACTGCCCGCGACGTCATCCCGGCGATCACGACGCCGACGACGGACGCGGAGCCGCACGACGCCGCCTACCGACGCGCAAGGGTACTGCTACGCAAAACTTTCCGGATCCAGCCTGACGCCTGGGGATATTCTAAGGTAAGGAATCTATCACTAACGTGTCTCTTTCAGATTCAAGAAAATAATGATCAAAGCATTGAGTAAATAACTCAGCAGGCCCAGATCCTATGTCTATTAGGGAGTAGAAATCAAAGAATTGATGTCACCAGCTTCTGTAGCACACCTCATGTATTCCGCCCATATCACTTCCAGTGCCCTCACGTCTCCAAGGACAATATTCACAGTCACACAGTGCTGTTAACTAATTATTGCTGAAATGTTTCCAGATCCACATTGATGCTTAGCAAGAGCGTTCACATAAGTAATTTATGCAGCATCAAGCATCCACAAAACAATGCAAGTTAATTTGAATTTGGAGCAGAGAATCACCATAATATTTGTAGGTTGTACACGGATGCAGGCAGACGTAAAAGTAGAGGGAGATGAAGGAAGGGGACTACTGTAAACAGAAAGAAAAAGAAACAACGAGAGATGCTGATTGCTTGTAAGTTTTCAAAACTCAGAATAATACCTAATGTTACATCAATTATGGCCTCATGTTTAAAAAAACCTTAGACAGTTCACTTTGTAGATTACGTACCTGCACATATTTTCCAATCACCTTTATAATCTCTAGATTAAACTGCTTCACTGGAGCTGCAGAAAGATCGATGTGACTGAGAAGGCTGTAGATAATCTGCAGCAAAGATTGCTGCATGCTGGTCAACCCTTTTTCTAATAGCTAAAAAACATGAAGAACAAATTATTTCAGATTGTGTGTTAACATTTACTTCAATGATGAGGATGCAAAGAAAAAGTCTTTTGATGCACTGTTGCATAACATAGTTTAGCACTCAGACTCAGTAACTCACAATGTTCAAGTAAAGGAATAAGATAGCATAACAAGTGATGGATGTAATGCTTCAATTAATGACAGCAATGGTAATTTCTTTGGGACATGATCCAGCGCATTAATGGTGCTCGTTTGCACCATTGATATATGTTACAAACAAGCACCAGTCATCTGCAAACAAATCTTCATTCCATTCTGCAAAGCATGGTACAAACTGAACTGCCAAGCCAAGTCCACTCTGAACGAGAACACACGGAACCCCAGACAAGTTTTCAATTTTGATGGGCTGAAGTCTGTCTACATTCTGGAGCATGCACTGATTTTGGCAACATATCAACACATATTTAAAGATTCCTTAGTGAGAGTATTGCGATTAATAGAAATGAGAATGTTTTATAGGACAGAAACACTACCCTTTTTCGTTCGTGAAAAGAGCCATGACTTTATTCAAAGATATTAATCCACCAGACAATAAAATACATTATTAGAAACCCGGCCAATCCTATAGCTGCTTCAAAAATGGCTTGATCATTCCACCCCCCCCCGCTCCCCCATGCTCCCCTCCCAAAAAAGTAAGGCACAAGTTACTAACTTGTGTAACGATATATCTGTAAGAGACAGTAGTTAGTGACAGATTCCTTACCTTAGAATATCCCCAGGCATCAGGCTGGATCCGGAAAGTTTTTGCGTAGCAGTACCATTGCGCGTCGGTAGGCGGCGTCGTGCGGCTCCGCGTCCGTCGTCGGCGTCGTGATCGCCGGGATGACGTCGCGGGCAGTACTTAGACGCCGCCCCTGCGCGCTGGCGTCAGTTCTGTACACGACTTTCCGCGCCAGGAGCGCAGAGCCATGCAAGAAGCTGACATAGGTGTCTGAAAAATACTAGGGCCCTGAAAGGGATGTCCTTAACCCTAGAAATCAGTTCGCAGAACGGGGAGGATGGAGTGGGGCGGTAAGGAATCTGTCACTAACTACTGTCTCTTACAGATATATTGTTACACAAGTTAGTAACTTGTGCATCTGAAAGAGACACGTTAGTGACAGATTCCTTACCTTAGAATAGATACCCCAGCAATACCAACCCCGGTGGTGGGTCTGCGAACAAAGCTCAGACAAGGAAGTCCCGGAGGACAGAACGGCCAAAGAAGCCGTCCCTCCGGACCTGACTGTCAAGGCAGTAATGCTTTGTCAACGTGTGCAGCGAGGCCCACGTAGCTGCCTGACAGATAACCGGCAGTGGAACACCGTGGCCCAAGGCCGTGGTAGCAGCCGTTGCCCTGGTGGAATGGGCACGCAGCCCAACAGGAGGCTCCTTCTTAGCCAAAGAATAGCAGGTCTTGATGCACAAGGTAACCCAGCGGGAGATGGTTCTCTTGTGCACCGCCCGACTCTTTTTGGCGCCCACGTAGCCAACAAAGAGCTGGTCATCCACCCGGAAGTGTTTTGTGCGGTCGATATAGAAGGAGAGCGCACGTTTTGGGTCCAGACGGTGGAGCCTCTCTTCCTCTCTGGAAGGATGCGGAGGCGGAAAGAAGGTAGGCAAAGTGATGGTCTGCCCAATGTGGAAGGCAGTAACCACCTTTGGCAAGAAGGACGGACGCGTCCGAAGAACAACCTTGTCTGGATGAACAGACAGAAAGGGAGGTTTGCAAGAGAGAGCCTGGAGCTCACTCACCCGCCGAGCGGAGGTGATGGCCACCAGAAAGGCTGTCTTCAGAGTCAGAAGACGAAGAGGACAGTTATGTAGAGGCTCAAAGGGAGCGCACATTAAAAGGTAAGAACCAAGTTCAAGTCCCACTGAGGCATTACAAACGGAACAGGAGGGAAGAGGTGTGTAATGCCTTTTAAGAACCTGTTAACAACAGGGGACTTGAAAAGGGAGGGCTGATCAGGGAGCCTGAGGAAGGCCGAGATAGCACAAAGATAACCCTTGATGGTACCCAGGGCAGAACCCTGTTGGGCCAGAGAAAGAAGGAACAGAAGGACCTCAGAAAGAGGGGCAGAAAGGGGATTCACAGCCTTTGCTGTGCACCATGCCACAAATTTGTTCCACCTGCAGGCGTATACCACCTTAGTGGAGGGACGCCTGGCTGCCAGAATCACATCACAAACTTCGGGAGGCAAGTCGAAAGGAATCAACTGCCGCCGCTCAGTCTCCACGCAAGCAGGTGTAGACTGGACAGGTTCGGGTGGAGGACCGTCCCCTGCTGCTGCGACAGAAGATCCTCCCGAAGAGGCAGACGGATCGGGGGATCCACGCTCATACTGAGTAGCTCGGGATACCAAACTCTTTGAGCCCAGTCCGGAGCCACAAGAATGACTTGGGCCCGGTCGTGCCGAATCTTCTTCAACACTCTGGGTAGAAGTGGTATAGGCGGAAAGGCGTACAATAGACCGCAACTCCACTCGCGACGAAAAGCGTCGCCGAGCGAGTGTTGCCTTGGAAATTCCAACGCGCAGAACTGATGACATTGCGCGTTCTCTTCGGTGGCGAATAGATCTAACCAAGGCTCTCCCCACTGTAGAAAGAGTCCTTGCGCCACCTCCGAGTGAAGACGCCATTCGTGATCCATCATGCACCTGCGGCTGAGTTCGTCCGCCCTGGCGTTCAGGGAACCTGCCAGGTGTTGAACCATCAGGAACATGCCCTGATGTTCCAGCCATGTCCAGGGCGCAGAGCCTCCTGACAGAGGGTCCACGACCCCACCCCGCCCTGTTTGTTGCAGTACCACATGGCGGTGGTGTTGTCTGTGAACACCTGCACTACCTTCCCTTTGACAGAGGGAAGGAATGCCTTGAGTGCAAGTCGGATCGCCCGGAGCTCCAGAAGGTTGATATGGAGCCGGGACTCCGCCCGGAGACCAGAGGCCTCTGATCTCCGCCACTCCCATGTGACCGCCCCATCCCAGAAGGGACGCGTCCGTCACAACTGTGTGCTCTGGCTGGGGAAGGGAGAGGGATCTGCCCATGACCCATTGCCGGTTCGAGAGCCACCACTGCAACTGTTTTGCAGTCCCCTCCGAGATCTGGACGTGATCGGACAGGTTGCCCTGGTGCTGCGCCCACTGGAACTTCAGGTCCCACTGCAGAGCCCGCATATGCCATCTGGCATGATCGACTAGCAGGATGCAGGAGGCCATGAGGCCCAGCAGCCTCAGGGTCATCCGTACCGAAACCCAGGATAAAGGCTGAAAGATCGGAATCATAGCCTGAATATCCCGGACTCGCCGTTCGGGAGGATAGGCCCGAAACTGCGTCGTGTCCAGAACTGCTCCGATGAAAAGGAGCTGTGGAGAAGGAATCAGATGTGACTTCGGCACATTGATGGAGAACCCCAGCGAGTGCAGGAGTTCGGCGGTAGTCTGGAGGTGGGAGACAACTGCCTGGGACGAGCCCGCCTTCAGCAGCCAGTTGTCGAGGTAGGGGAAGACTGAAACCCCTGCCCGGCGCAGATGAGCTACGACCACCGCCATCACTTTCGTGAACACCCGAGGGGCACTGGTAAGGCCAAAGGGGAGCACGGTGAACTGAAAATGCTCGAGGCCTACCGTGAACCGAAGGTAACGCCGGTGGGCCGGCAGGACGGGGATGTGGAAATAGGCGTCCTGCAAGTCCAACGCTACCAACCAGTCTCCAGGGTCTAGGGCAGTCAAGACCTGAGCTAGGGTGAGCATCTTGAACTTCTCCTTCCGGAGGAAGCGATTGACGTTCCGGAGGTCCAAGATAGGACGCATGTCCTCCTTGTCCTTTTTGGGCACCAGAAAGTAGTGGGAGTAGCAACCACGCCCTAATTCTGGGGTCGGAACATGCTCGATGGCCCTCTTGGCCAAGAGGGCCGTGACTTCCTTCTGTAGAAGCACCAAGTGATCCCCTGACATGCGGTGGAATTGAGGTGGCATGGCTGGGGGGGGTGGTCTCGAAGGGGAGGGAGTAGCCCCTTCGGACAATGTCCAAGACCCACCTGTCCGAGGTGACGGGACGCCAGTGGTGAAGGTGATGGCGGACCCTGCCCCCTACTGGCGTGCTGTGCACCTGAAAGGAGGGACTAGGAGGGCTTGGAGGCCGCGGACGGGTTGGAGGTGGTGGCCTGACCCGCACGCTGGTTGCCCGAACCGCCACGGCGGTATCCACGTCCTCGGCCACGCGAAGACGCCTGCTGCGCGGGCCGGTGGCTGGGCTGCTGACGTGACTGGGCGCCCCTTCCGTGGCCACGATAGGGGCGAAAAGCAGAAGGTAGCGGAGGGCGTGTAGCAGAAAGGCCCAGGGACTTGGCAGTAGCCCGTGAGTCCTTAAAGCGCTCCAACGCATGGTCTGCTTTGGAACCAAAAGACCGACTCTATCAAAGGGCATGTCCATGAGAGTATTCTGGACATCCCCTGAAAAACCAGTGGTTCTCAGCCAGGCGTGGCGACGCTAGGGCCACCGTCGTTGCAATAGATCTGCCAAGCGAGTCGGCGGTATCAAGGCCACATCGTATGGTGTATTTGGCCGCATCCCTTCCTTCCGCAATGGCGCGGGAAAGCAGTGTCTGGACCTCCTCAGAACACTGGGGCAAAACAGTCGCCACCGAATCCCACAAGGAGTGGGTATATCGGCCCTAAAGACAAGTGGTGTTGATGGACCGCAAGCCAGCACTGGAGGAAGAAAAACCCTTCTTCCCAAATTGATCCAGGCGTTTGGATTCCCTATCCGGAGGGCGGTAGGGAAGGCGGTTTGGGAAGCGGAGGCTTGGACAACCAAGCTCTCAGGAGTGGGGTGGACAGAGAGAAACAAGGGGTCGCCCGGAGCTGGGCGATGGCGTCGGGACACGTTCCTATCCACAGGAGCCCCTGTGTTGGGCTTGGACCAGGCGCCCAAAGAACGTCAGTAAGTGCATCGTTAAACGGCAGCACAGTCTCCAAGGAGGAGGCCGCCGGCTGAAGCACTTCTGTCAAGAGATTAGTCTTGACCGTCACTGTAGGGAGTCGGAGATGTAAGGCTCCAGCTGCCCTACGCAACACTGTTGCAAAATTGGCTCCCTCCTCCGTAGCCACGGGAGGAGACAGCATGCCAGTGTCAGGGGAAGTATCTAGACCACTGGCATCCCCTAGTTCCTCTGCCCAGTCCTCATCATACTGACACTGCTGTGCCAGAGGGTCCTCAGACCCCTCCCAGTCCTCCTGGACCTCCTCCGGTTCAAAATAAGGAGGAGGAGGGACATTTGGGACCCAAGGTCCCATCGGCGCCAGACCCGGCGTCGAGCGACGTCGGTCCGGCTCCATGTCCGGAGCCGGAGAGTACATGGGGACGACGCCGCCCGGGAGCGGCGTCAGGAGCGGCACCGGAGACATCGGCGCCGGCGGAGGCGTGGTCAGGTCGACCGGCGTCGATGGGGGTTGCGGTACCACCGGAGCCGGGATCGAGGCCGGGGCCGAAGCCGGAGCCGGGATCGAGGCTGGAGGCACGAGCGACGCCGGGCCCGGAGTCGGCGGCGACGCCGGGGCAACCCCATCAGGGCCCGAAGGCGCACCGGAGGGACCTTGAGGCCCGAAGAGGCGGGCCATGGCCGACAGGAATTCCTGTACTTGGGCCGGATCCGCCCCGAACCCGGGAAGGACGGGTATTGCGGGGCGACTCCACAGGCATGTCCGGGGCCGCGGGGGCTGGGACGGTGCCGGGAGGGGCCTCAGCCGAGTCGCGAGACCGGCGAGCGAAGTCCTAGAGCGATGATGCTTTTGGACTTCTTGTGCTTAGACTTACCGGACGACGAAGACTTGGATCCCGACGACCGGTGAGGACTCCGCGACCGACCCCTCGACCTCTCACGCGACCGGGGCTTGGAATGGCGCGGAGCCGACTGCCGGGCCTCGAGGAGCTTTCGAGACCGCTCTCGCAAAGCTTTCGGGTGGAGGGCCTGGCAGTCGGAACAAGACTCCGTGTCGTGGCCTCGGCCAAGGCAGAAGAGACACTCCCAATGCGGGTCTGTGACGGACATCATCCGAGCACAGGCGCCGCAACGTTTAAACCCGGGCATCCCTACGACACCTTGAAGTCGATGGAGAAAAACAGTGAAAAAATCACCAAAAAGTTTTGGTCAAAAAATGACCAGGGCACTGCTCTTCCCGGATCTGCGCTTGCTGGCGCGGAAAAAGAAGAACTGACGTCAGCGCGCAGGGCGGCGCCTAAGTACTGCCCGCGACGTCATCCCGGCGATCCACGACGCCGACGACGGACGCGGAGCCGCACGACCGCCGCCTACCGACCGCGCAAGGGTACTGCTACGCAAAAACTTTCCGGATCCAGCCTGACGCCTGGGGATATTCTAAGGTAAGGAATCTGTCACTAACGTGTCTCTTTCAGATATATCTGTAAGAAACATTAGTAGTGATAGATTCCTTACCTTAGAATATCCCCAAGCGTCAGACTGGATCCGGGAAGTTTTCGTCAGCAGTACCCCTGCGTGTCGGTAGGTGGCGTCGTGCGGCTCCGCGTCCGTCGTTGGCGTTGTGGTCGCCGAGATGACGTCGCGGGCGCTACTTAGACGCCGCCCACGCGCGCTGACGTCAGTTCTGTACACGACTTTCCGCGCCAGGAACGCAGAGCCATGCAAGATACTGACCACTGGTGCATTGAAACTAGGGTCCTGAAAGGGATGATCTTAACCCTAGAAATCAGTTCGCAGAACGGGGAGGATGGGTGGGGCGGTAAGGAATCTATCACTACTAATGTTTCTTACAGATATATCGCTACCGAAGGTAAGTAACTTGTTCATCTGAAAGAAACACATAGTGATAGATTCCTTACCTTAGAATAGATACCCCAGCAATACCAACTCCGGTGGTGGGTCTGCGAACCAAGATCACACCAGAAAGTCACGGAGAACAGAACGGCCAAAGAAGCCGTCTCTCCGGACTTGGCTGTCCAGGCAATAATGCTTGGTAAACGTGTGCGAGGCCCACGTGGCTGCCTGACAGATGTCTTGCAGGGGGACACCACGTACCAATGTAGTAGTGGCTGCAGTAGCTCTGGTGGAATGAGCACGCAGCCCCACCGGAGGTTCTTTTTTAGCCAAAGAGTAACAGGCTTTGATACATAAGACAACCCAGCAGGAGATAGTTCTCTTGTGTACCGCCCGACCTTTCTTGGTGCCAACGTAGCCAACAAAGAGCTGGTCATCCACCCGGAACTGCTGTGTGCGGTTGAGATAAAAGGAAAGCGCACGTTTTGGGTCCAGGCGGTGGAGCCTCTCTTCCTCTCTGGAAGGATGCGGAGGCGAAAAGAAGGTGGGCAAGGTAATAGTCTGCCCAATGTGAAAGGCCATAACCACTTTTGGCAAAAAGGAAGGACGGGGCCTGAGCACAACCTTGTCCGGATGGACTGATAGGAAAGGAGGCTTACAAGAAAGAGCCTGGAGCTCACTCACTCGCCTAGCGGAGGTGATGGCCACCAGGAAAGCAGTTTTCAAGGTCAAGAGACGAAGAGGACAGTTATGAAGTGGCTCAAAGGGAGCACACATCAAGTATGTAAGAACCAAATTCCAGTCCCACTGAGGCATCACGAAAGGAATAGGAGGAAAAAGGTGTGCAATGCCTTTGAGAAATCTATTTACAACAGGGGACTTGAAAAGAGAGGGCTGATCAGGGAGCCTGAGAAAGGCCAAAATAGCAGCAAGGTAGCCCTTGACAGTGCCCAGAGCAGAGCCCTGCTGGGCCAAAGAAAGAAGGAACAGTAGAACTTCAGAAAGAGGGGCAGAAAGGGGATCCACAGCCTTTGCTGTGCACCATGCCACAAACTTGTTCCACCTGCAGGCGTATACCACTTTAGCAGAGGGACGCCTGGCTGCCAGAATGACATCACAAACTTCAGGAGGCAAGCCGAAAGGAATCAACTGCCGCCGCTCAATCTCCACGCAAAGAGGTGGAGGCTGGACAGGTTCGGGTGGAGGACCGTCCCCTGCTGCTGCGACAGAAGATCCTCCCGAAGAGGCAGACGGATCGGGGGATCTACGCTCATACTGAGTAGCTGGGGATACCATACTCTTCGACCCAGTCCGGGGCCACAAGGATGACCTGTGCCCGGTCGCGCCTGTACTTCTTCAGCACTCTGGGCAGAAGTGGCATAGGCGGAAAGGCGTACAATAGACCGCAACTCCACTCGCGACAAAAAGCGTCGCCGAGCGAGTGCCGCCTTGGAAATTCCAACGCGCAGAACTGATGACATTGCGCGTTCTCTTCGGTGGCGAAAAGATCTAACCAAGGCTCTCCCCACTGCTGAAAGAGACCTTGCACCACCTCCGAGTGCAGACGCCATTCGTGATCCAGCATGCACCTGCGGCTGAGTTCGTCTGCCCTGGCGTTCAGAGAACCTGCCAGGTGTTGAACCACCAGGGACATGCCCTGATGTTCCAGCCATGTCCAGAGACGCAGAGCCTCCTGACAGATGGTCCACGACCCCACCCAGCCTTGCTTGTTGCAGTACCACATGGCGGTGGTGTTGTCTGTGAACACCTGCACTACCCTCCCCTTGACAGAGGGAAGGAATGCTGTCAGTGCAAGCCGTATCGCCCGAAGCTCCAGAAGGTTGATATGGAGCTTGGACTCCACCGGAGACCAGAGGCCTCTGATCTCCGCCTCTCCCATGTGACCGCCCCATCCCAGGAGGGACGCATCCGTCACCACTGTAAACTCCGGTTGGGGAAGGGAGAGGGATCTGCCGTCGACCTAATGCCGATTCGTGAGCCACCACTGCAACTGTTGTGCAGTGCCCTCCGAGATCTGGACGTGATCGGACAGGTTCCCCTGATGCTGCGCCCACTGGAACTTCAGGTCCCACTGCAGAGCCTGCATATGCCATCTGGCATGATTGATCAGCAGGATGCAGGAGGCCATGAGGCCCAGCAGCCTCAGAGTCACTCTGACCGAAACCCGGGACAAGGGTTGAAAGATGGGAATCAGAGCCCGAATATCCCGGACTCGCTGTTCGGGAGGATAGACCCGAAACTGCGCCGTGTCCAGAACCGCTCCGATAAAGAGGAGCTTCTGAGAGGGAATCAGGTGCGACTTCGGCACGTTGATGGAGAACCCCAGCAAGTGCAGGAGGTCGGCCGTAGTCTGGAGGTGGGAGACGACTGTCTGGGGCGAGCCCGCCTTCAACAACCAGTCGTCGAGATAGGGGAAGACTGGAAACCCCTGATCTGCGCAGATGAGCTGCGACCACCGCCATCACCTTTGTGAACACCCGAGGGGCGCTGGTAAGGCCAAAGGGAGCACGGTGAACTGAAAGTGCTCGTGGCCTACCGTGAACCGCAGGTAACGCCGGTGGGCTGGCAGGACGGGGATATGGAAATAGGCATCCTGCAAGTCCAGCGCTACCATCCAGTCTTGGGGATCGAGAGCAGACAAGACCTGAGCTAGAGTGAGTATCTTGAACTTCTCTTTGCGGAGGAAGCGATTGACGTTCCGGAGGTCTAAGATAGAACGCAGGCCCTTGTCCTTCTTGGGCACCAGAAAGTAGTGAGAATAGCAACCACGACATACTTCTGGCGTCGGAACGCGCTCGATGGCCCCCTTGGCAAAGAGGGCTGCAACTTCCTGCTGAAGAAGCACCAAGTGATCCCCCGACATGCAGTGGTACTGAGGTGGCATGACTGGAGGGGTAGTCTCGAAGGGGAGGGAGTAGCCCCTCCGGACTATCTCTAAAACCCACCTGTCCGAAGTGATGGTGTGCCAGTGGGGGAGGTGATGGCGAAGCCTGCCGCCACTTGCGTTTGATGGGCCTGAAAGTTCGGACTAGGAAGGTTTGGAGGCAGTGGTAGCCGGGGTGGTGGTGGACTGACCCGCCCGCTGGCCCCTTGGTCCGCCACGGCGGAACCCGCGTCCGCGCTGGGATGCTTGCTGCGCAGGCCTGTGGCTCTGTTGCGAACGCTGCGGGGTGCCCCTTCCGGTACCACAAAAGTAGCGAAAAGTAGAAGGCAGAGGAGGGCGGACTGCAGAGAGTCCCAAGGACTTGGCCGTAGCCTGTGAGTCCTTAAACCGCTCCAACGCGCTGTCTGCTTTGTCGCCGAAGAGGCGACGGCCATCAAAGGGCAAGTCCATAAGTGTGTTTTGGACATCCCCAGAAAATTCAGTGGTCCTCACCCAGGCGTGGCGGCAAACCGCCACCGTCGTTGCAATCGATCTGCCCAGTGAGACGGCGGTGTCTAGGCCACAACGAATCATGAACTTAGCTGCATCTCTCCCCTCTGCAACAGCCTGGGAGAGAGCTGGCCGGGCCTCCTCCGGACAGTGGGGCAGCACGTCCGCCACCGTATCCCACAGAGAGTGGGAATAACGGCCCAAGAGGCATGCGGTGTTCACGGACCGCAGCGCAGAACTGGTGGAAGAAAATGTTTTCTTTCCAAACTGATCCAGTTTCTTGGATTCCCTATCCGGTGGTGCGGAATGGAAGGCGGTAGGGGAAGCAGAGGCTTGGACAACCAAGCTCTCGGGGGTGGGATGTTGGGAGAGGAAAAGGGGGTCACCCGGAGCCGGGCAATGGCGTCGGGCCACGTTCCTATCCACAGGAGACCCTGTGGTGGGCCTGGACCAAGTGCCCAAAAGAACGCCAGAAAGGGCTTCATTAAAGGGAAGCAGCGGCTCCGCAGAAGTAGCTGCTGGCTGAAGCACCTCTGTCAGGAGGTTAGTCCTGACGGCCACCGTAGGAAGCTCGAGGTGTAGGGCCTCGGCCGCCCTACGCAACACCACAGCATAACTAGCACCCTCCTCCGTAGCCATGGTAGGAGAAGACAGCATGCCAAGGTCTGGCGAGGTATCCATATCACTGGCACCCCCAACTCCTCAGCCCAGTCCTGTTCAGACTCGCAAGCAGCTGCGAGAGGGTCCTCAGAACCCTCCCAGTCCTCCCCTGGCTCCTCAGGCTGTTCAACAGGTGTAAAATAAGGAGCATGGACATGGGGATAGAAATCCCCGAGGAACGTCGAGAACGGCATCGATCGACGCCCCATCCACTTCGGGGCTGAAACCGAGGAGCGGGCGGCGTCAAAAGCGGTGCTGGTGGGGTCGACGTCAGTGGAGGTGTTATAAGGTCAACCGGCGTCGACCGGCATCCGTCCTGCGGCGCCGAGGCCGGAGCCGCCGGCGATGAAAGGCGAGGACCCCCAGTCGGGACCGCGGGGCCCGAAGGCGCACCAGCGGGCCCGACGGCCCAAAGAGGCGAGCCATGGCCGACAAGAATTCCTGTATTTGGGCAGGAGTCGCCGACGAACCCGGAAAGGGTGGGTAGTCCGGCAGCGACTGCATAGGCTCTGCCGGAGCCGCGGGGGAGGCACCACCGCGACCGGCGAGGGGAAGTCGGAGACGGATGCCGTTTCTTCGACTTCTTGTGCTTCGCCTTACCTGACCCCGAGTGCGAAGACTTGGATCCCGAAGACCGATGGTGATAACTCCGCGGATGGTCCCTCGACCTCCCACGGGACCGGAACCTCGAACGGCGCGGAGCCGACTGCCGGGCTTCCAGCAACTTTCGGGACCGCTCCCGCAAAGTCTTCAGCGCCATGGCTCGGCAGTCGGGGCACGACTTGGGGTCGTGGTCGCGCCCCAGGCAGGAAAGACACACACGGTGCGGGTCCGTCACCGACATCATACGGTGACAGTCCCAGCAGGACTTAAAACCGGGCATCCTATCTGCACCAGGAGTCGAAGACTCGATGAAAAAACAGAGACAAAAGCCTCAAAAAGTCAGTCAAAAATGGATTGGGGGTTCCTGCTCTTCCCGGATCTGCGCTTGCTGGCGCAGAAAAAGAAAGAACTGACGTCAGCGCGCGTGGGCGGCATCTAAGTAGCGCCCGCGACGTCATCTCGACGACCACGACGGACGCGGAGCCGCACGACGCCACCTACCGACGCGCAGGGGTACTGCTGACGAAAACTTTCCGGATCCAGTCTGACGCCTGGGGATATTCTAAGGTAAGGAATCTATCACTATGTGTTTCTTTCAGATATAAGGTTTTCTATGCTTTGGAGATGGGATTGTTTCGAATGCAAACTGCTCCTCTAATGTCAGTTTTCTTTTCCTTGGAAGAGTATCCTGAACCATAGGTGTCAGCTTTGTAGAGATCTTCCCAGTCTGTGGGTGAATAAAGATTCTTTTGGCACGCATCATGCTACTCCTGAA
Source organism: Calotriton arnoldi (assembly GCA_963921515.1). NCBI lineage: Eukaryota > Metazoa > Chordata > Amphibia > Caudata > Salamandridae > Calotriton > Calotriton arnoldi. The sequence goes on along the minus strand of CAWUFW010011909.1, from coordinate 405,338 downwards.
GATGCCGAAGTACAGGCTGCTCCAAAGTCCTCAGAGCAAGTCGTCGATGGGAGCCTTGATGCTGAATGGCTTGACGTCGAAGGACTCTGGGTTTTCGGCATCTAGGTGGCCTCTGAAGCAGATTTTGGCACCAGAGATGGCGGCAATAGGACTATTGGCACCAAGGACAGCAGAGGCTTGAGAGGGGTCTTCTGCACAGGTGAAGGGAGCAGGTACAGCTAAGAGGGTTTGGGATCGGTGTTGACCATGGCCTACAGACAATGATGGACTGGAGACCTGTTCATGGGTCTGTGGGACCGATGCCTGAACCCCGCTGGGGCGGTGCTCAGCCTTTACATGGTGTCGGTGTGTGACTACAGTGTGAGAGGCTGTACTCCTGGCCAAGGACTGCTGCTACTCCCCTGGAATCTGCTACTCCTCTGTTTCAGTTCAGTCCAGAGGTCAGATGGGGAGCTGACCTCGGGACTGAACTGTAGAGGCTGTGCTCCGGATGTTCTGGTCTCTGTCTCCTCCTAGACGTCCTCTGCTCCAAAAATGTCGCGGGGGGGTATCGCCTCTCTGGCGCTGAGTTGTGCAAGTATCCGATCATGCCAATATTGCAAGCTTTTCTTGGAGTGGAAGGTGAGGCAAGCCGGACACATGGCCTTATCGTGGTTGGGTGAGAGATAAAGGTTGCAGATCTGGTGGTGGTCGGTCCAAGGGTACTTTGAGTGGCACTGTGGACAGTTTTGTGTGGCAGTCCTTTCCATCAAGGTCTGTTAATTTTTATTGAGAAGACACCGAATCAGAACGCACAAGGCTCCACAAGGGGCAAGGTCCCAAGGAGGGGAGCTGAGGGAATCCCGGTTGCCAAAATCCAGCCACGCGAAGACCAAAAGAACTGATGACAAACATCGAGGGGCGTCAACCCAGAGCTGGTTCAGTTATACATCCGAACCAAACAGCAGGAAAAAACACAATCTAACAATGGAGCACATGCACATTACGGGTCATACAAGTAGTCACTAAACCTCGTGACTTGAAAGACTTCTTCGAAGAAAATAAAGTAGCACATGTCCGAGCCCTATACTAGATGGCAGGAGTATGCAGAGCATGTGTATCTACAGCTACACGACACAAACAGTTAGTTACCTTGCATTTTAAGGGTCCACTTATCGACACTGTAACAGATTCCAAGATCTGTGCTGGTCCCTTTCATATTGATGGCAGCACCAATGTCACTGGCGCCACATGAGGATATAGCACTGCCAAAACTACTTGAGCACATTCTCAGCCCGTGTATTGTGACCAAATGATAAAATCACAACTGGTCATCATGTGCCGTGACACTGACCTGATGCCTCTTCTGGAGAATGCACAACAGCATAGACTCCATTATGTTTTTGACTCGGAACAAGAGACACTTCTGGATTTGGATGATAATGATGGTGGTGAAGTGGATGTAAACTGATATTTCTCACTGCAGGTAGCACTGGGGCTGTCCCCAAGCATGAGCAGCCACAACATGGACACATTGAAAGTGAATTTTCCGCACTTGGCTGTCTTCAGCCTTTTTGAAGCAGTAATCAGGGACAAATAAAAAGGAAACCTGGCCTACAATCTCACCTTGCACAACAGAAACTGCAGTCCCACTCTTCACTTCTACCATCCACCAAATTGCACTGGATTGATTGCATTGTTGGACTTCTGGCTAAACCCTGAAATCCTTAACCAAGCATGTCTCCTTAGCAGGATGATGGTATTAACATCTCTAGCTGCGGTGTCTGCAGCATCTAGAGCACATCGTATAAAGGAATTAGAAATGAGTTTACCTTCATTTAATAAGTCCTGTTCCTTCGCCTTATGATCATCTGGGAGATATTGAAGCAATTGCTCCATCTCATCCCAGTGTGCCCTGTCGTATTTGGCTAAAAGACCCTGCGTATTCACAATGCCCATGGATTCGCAGCTTGAGCAGCTATGCGCTTGCCAGAAGCGTCAATTAACTTGGACTCTTTATCTGGCGGAGGAGCATCTCCTGATGTCTGAGAATTTGCCAGCTTACGAGCATTATACACTACTAGGGAATCTAATGGCAACCAGCCCTTGATAAATATAGGGTCTGTAGGGGAGGCCCTATATTTTTTGCCTACTCTAGGAGTTAAGATGCGTGCTCTGACTGGGTCTTTAAAAATCTCATCAGCGTGTCGCATCATGCCTTTAAGCATGGGAAGTGTTTGTGATGACCTGTGTGTGGATGCTAAAGTTTCAAACAAAAAATCTTCCTCTAGTGATTCTTTGAGCAGTGCCACCCCATGATATTGTGCAGCCCTGGCAATGGGTTCTTGATGGGACGCATTGTCGTCTGGAGGAGATGGTTTGACTGGGTAAAGATCTGGATCCTTATCACCCGGGGGATCAATTGTATAATCTGTCCAGGAATCTGTTGGGAGATGTATCCCCCAATCATCAGCATCGTCATCCTCATGGTAAGATTGTAGGGAATCCTGAGGTGTAATTTACAAGGGATTCTCAGGTGGAGAAGGTGGCGGTGATGGTAGATGAAAAGGACTTGTAGCCATAGATTTTTTTTCTTTAAAGGGATCTTCTAAGTGCCCTCATCCTGAAGCTTGCGTTTTTGAGGCGGCTTTGTGTGAATATGGCCAGCCTCTGGGTTAATATACAGCTTCTTTTGCTTAGGATCTGGTGTTAATGGAATAATGTCCATTTTCGGATCCGAAGGGGTCTCTTTCTGTTTAGGCACCGAAGTTTTCATTGCCGGTGTATTCGGAGCCGGAGGAGGAAGCTGGCCTAAAGGATGTTTGGTTTTCGACACAGAGGATTTCAGCTCCGAGCCGGACTTGTGTTTGGAATGGGAGGGCTTCGGTTCCGCGGAGGACTTTTGACGACTGTACCGAGCCGGAAGGCTTGACTGGCTGTTTCGGAGCCAGGCCTGGAGGCGGGGCGTCGGAAACGTTGTCTCGGTGCCGACCTTGGCCAGGAGGCAGAGGTGGTGCCGAAGCCTTGTGTTTTTGGGAGTTTGTGGGGGCAAGGGGTCTTCTGTACTCACGTCACCTTGTCCCTGCGGCAGTTCTTCGACGTCAAACTCTATCTCGAGCTCTGATTCTGAGTCTTGTGCAGAGAAGGCTTCCTCCTCCTCTGCCACTGATGCATCGATGTCTTCTTGGCCGTAATCTTGGCCGAAGATGTCCAGCGTATCTTCGATGCTTTGACGCTGCATCTCTCGACGTCGAGCCCGACGATCGCGAAGAGTTTTCTTTGATGGGAACGATCTGCAAGCGTCAGGGGTCCAGAAAGTGTGAGTGAGTGAGTGGGGGTGTGGGAGTGAGTGAGTGTGTGTGTGTGTGTGTGTAAAGGTACAGGGCCTTCAAGTGTGGCACAATAAATGCTGCAGCCCTTAGAGGCCTTCCCTGGTCACAGTGCCCTTGTTACCTATGAAGTTACATTATGGCAGAGTTGCCAATTTGGGCGTGCAACAGTACAGATTTAGGGAAAGAACAGGTTGGCAGGAACCCAGGGCACACTTAGTCAAAGAGCATCAACATCAGGCAAAAAGTGGGGCACTTTCCTACACCCATCCTTCGACACATGGGTTTACAAGATGAAGCAGGTGAATTCTAAGGAAAAATAATATTCCGAAAGAGCAGGGGGCTGTAGCGAAGTTTCAAAAAATTTGGTAAGGCGAGTCGCAGTAACATAATGTTCCTAAAGAATTGAGAGGCTGCAATATTGTGCCAGGTTTTACGCTGACTTGCTTTAGGATTATGTACACAAATTGGTTGTTTTACGTAATGATTCGGCATGAGTGTGCTTGGAAGATAAATTTATTTTTGATGAATTGCAATGCATTGTATTATTTCTACCTGCACCACAAAATTATTTTTTTTAAGAGATTTGACCCGGAGCTAGTCTATGCCACAGGAGATTATGATCTAAATTGGAATAAATCACCTAATAAAGAATGGTCAGATTTGTTTAAAGGTAAAAAAAACAACAACAAAAACTAAGCATTAGTTCAAATTGAGTCAGCATCAAATATGTAAGAACTAAGTTGAGGTACCACTAAGGCATCACAAAAGGCACTGCCTGCGGAGGCACCACTGGAGTGCCCTCATATGCCAGCGTGCATGGCGACCAACAGTATGCAGGAAGCGAACAGACCGAGCAGGCGTAAGACCTTCAGGACTGGAACTTCCGCCCCCTCTTGAAACAACGTAATCATAGCCTGGATATCTAGGATCCTCAGAGGAGGCGGTAAGGCACGATTCACAGTAGTGTCCAGTAACGCCCAAATAAACAGGTTGCGCTGGGAGGGCACCCGGTGAGATTTGGGTACATTTATCGAAAAACCAAAGTTGAACAACAGCCGAGCTGTTATCTGCAGATGATGCAGCACCAACTCTGGAGACTTCGCCTTGGCAGCCAGTCATCCAGATAGGGGAATACCGGAATCCCTGACCTTCCGAGATGAGCTGCAACCACTGCCATTACATTTGTGAAGACTCACGGTGCAGAAGCAAGTCCGAACGGAAGGACCGCAAATTGGTAGTGTAGGGATCCCACCGTAAAACGGAGATACTTACGATGCAACCTCAGGATGTGGATGTGGAAATACACATCCTGCAAATCGATCGACAGCATCCTGTCTTCCTGCTGCAGCGCCAGAAGAACCTGAGCTAGGGTCAACATCTTGAACTTCTCCTGCTTGAGGTAAAAATTCAAGACCCTGAGGTCCAGTATCGGTCTCAACCGCCCGTCCTTTTTGGGGATCAGGAAATATCAGGAGTAACAACCCTGACCCCTTTCCTGCTCTGGAACCACCTTTATCGCACCTTTCTGAAGCAAGGCCAGGACCTCTTGCTGAAGAAGCAGCAGATGGTCCTCCGAACACCAGCCCTGGCGAGGAGGGTAAGGAGGGGGAAACTCCTGGAAAGGAAGGGCGTACCCATTTTCTACAAGATTCAAATCCCACAGATCTGATGTAACAAATTTCCAATTTTGTAGAAAATGGGACACCCGACCTTCTACAGGGCCAACATGTTCCAAGATGGGGGATCTAGAGCTGCTTTCCTGTGGAACCGGTGGGGGGAAACAGGAGAGGAGGACTGCTGCTGAGCGGCTCCCCGCAAGCAGCCTCTTTCTTTCCCTCTGTACGATTTGTACAGGAGGTGCTGCTGCTGTTGTTGCTGACAGCCTCGAAAGGAAGCCACCTTTCCAAAACCACAAAACCTCCTGTAACCATAGCCCCTAGGCTGAGACGGCAGGCCCAGGGATCTCGCAGTAGCCCTGCTGTCCTTGAAGCGCTGAAGAGCAGAATCCGCCTTTGTCCCAAAGAGCCTGGATACATCGAAAGGAAGATCAAGCAGAGCAGCCAGGACATCCGGAGAAAACCCTGAACCTCTCAAATAGGCGTGCCTCCTGGTAGCCACAGAGGAGCCCATCACCCTGGCGACTCTGTCCGCTGTATCGAGACCTGACTGAATCACTTCACAAGCTGCAGCCTGCGTATCAGTCAATACCTCCAAAAAGTACCCTCGTACATCATCAGGCAGTTTAGGAGCCACCTCTTTGGCTGAGTCCATCAGAGCGTCGATATATCTTCCCAACAAGCATGTGGCGTTAGTAGATTTTAAAGCCATACTTGGCGAGGAGAACACCTTTTTGGCGGACTACTCCAGCTTTTTGGAGTCCCTATCCCTCGGGGTGGTGGGGAAGGATCCTGCTGACTGTTTAGATGAACATGACGCTTGAACCACCAAGCTCTCCGGAGAAGGGTGGGAGGTTAGAAAAGCCGAATCCCTGGAGCAGGATTATAGCGTCTTGCCACCGCTCTTGAACCTGCCGGGCAGACAAGGGGTTCTATCACACTTCAAGAATCGGCTCCGTTAATGCCTCATTAAATGGTAGTAAAGGCTCAACCACTGAAGATGGAGAGTGCAAAATTTCAGTTAGAATATTTGATCTAACCTCAGCTGTTGGCAATTGCAGATCCAACAGGTCAGCAGCTTTCCTGATGACAGCATGATAAGGAGCCACATCCTGAGAAGGCATTGCTTTTGGAGAAGAAGCTGTCCAATCCACTGGCCTCCTAAAGACCTTCGCAATCATCCATAGACTCAAGGATTTCCCCCTCTTCAGCTTGTTCCTGCTGTCCCTGGAACTCCTCCTCTTCAAGCACTCTCTGATCCTCCCTCCTGGAGCGCATCTTCAGGATCGGCGGCGCCAAGCGCTGCAACATCCGCGCTGGCGTCGAAGGAGGACCCTCGGTAGTGGTTATCGGTGCCGCTCGAAGGCATCGGCCCAAAACCAGACGGCGCTGGAGACTGCGGTCTCGGTGTCGAGAATCTCGGTGCCGGGAGATGCCATGATGGTGTCATCGGCATGAAGGGCACGAATGGTGCCTGGGCATATTGTTGGGGGATGCCCAAATTGTATGCAAGCGGACCCACGGGGCCAGCTGGTGCGCCGGATGGGTGAGCTGCTTTGGTAAACATGCCAAACATCGCATTGAGAAAATGCGATGGATCCACACCCGGACCGGTAAAGGGAGGGTAAGGATCCAGACCTGCCTGTTCTGGATCCGATCGAGGCCGGGAGGCGGGTTGCGGCTGCGGCGACACCAGGGCCGGCGAAGCCGAAGGAGCTGGAGACGACTCCCTAGGTGCTGGCGAATCTCGGCACTGGAGAAGGGACCGGAGATGCCTGCGGAGAAAGCGAGGGAGAAGGCGAGATGTCCTCATTCCCATGACGCCGGTGGACCGGAGAAGCCGACCTCGAAGACTTGCCTTTCGAAGACTGACGTCAGGACCCATGCCGACACTTCCTTTTGTGCTTCTTAGACGACCTCTAGGTGTGAGGGGTTGACTTAGACCTCTTGCAGCTGCTCTTCTCCTTTCTCGCTTGGGCCATGAATAGCTTCGCCTCTTGCTCCTTGAGTGCCTTCAGATTCATCCTCCGACAAGATGAACATCCCTGGATGTCGTGATCCGACGACAGGCACCACAGGCAATCTTTGTGGGGTCCGTGATGGACATATGACCCCCACACTCCCTACAAGGCTTGAACCCTGACTTCTTTTGTGTAGCCATCGTCCTGCTACACTAAAGACAGAAACTGTAACAAAGTGATGTCCTTAAGGAATTGGAGAGTCCCAGAAAAACAGTTACGCGTTTATGGTGCAGAAAAAAGGGAACTGACGTCAGCACGCCGACGAGGTCTTCTTATGGCTCCGGTGACGTCATACGGAGTCGTGAGCGGAGCTGTGCTGTTGTGACGTCCTTGTTGACGAGGGAGAGCTATGAAAAAAAAGTTTGTGGAATGCTGGTGCAGCGGTAATTCAAAAGGTGAGGAATCCACAGGCAGATGTATCCATCAGAAATGATTTTTACATCAAACAAATTGCCACAATTTGATTATTTCTCATATCCCACTGTGAGATTTTCATAAACATTGGGTACCTTTACAATCCTCAACTTGTGGGCAAAAAAGGACGTAAATATTGCCTAAAATCTTTTTGCGGAAAAACATCTGAAGGCTCAAGGGCAAACTGCTTCAAATATGAACAAAACATTGGCAAAGCCAGGAGGTCTAGCCTTTGGGATCTATTGGCTTTCTCAATTTTTTGTTCATGCTGCACAGCGTCCCCTGTGGGATGTGGAAGCAACATAGATGCGCAAAAGCTACACAGGTGAGAAAGAGCAATGTGGAGCTAGCGGGGGGAGAGACACAGGTGGCAAAGCAACACAGGGGAGTGTGAGAGAAGCCCACAGGTGAGAGAGGAACAATGGAGCGCAGAGGGGGGAGAAAAGTATACGAGGGAGACAGCTGAATGAGCAGGTCACAGCTGAAATTTTAGCCACAGGAGAACCGAAGGTTGGATAACTAAAGAAGGTTGGTCCTGTTGATTCTTTGGAGATTTCTCACCGAAAATACTTTAAGTACCAATGCAGACTAGAACTTACGTCGTTTTTATTAGAGGTGCGGGATCTTTGACTGGACAATTCAGAAATTCATTCCAACGTCATAAAACTGCTGGACACATTTTTTCGTGTAGGTACCCTTAAGCTCTGGAGGAAATGTTTTTCAGTTTCCAAAGTGTCTTCTGGTGCCCAAACAACCACGAGTACACTTTTAAGGCACCCAGAACCTCAGGGGAGGACACCTGGAAACTCTCAGGATACCAGGTAGAGGCAAACAGCAAAGTCCAGTGCAGGTCCACTTGCCAATGGACAGCTGGGCATTTCTAGGAAAAGGCCTCTTGCATCTTGTTGTGTCCACTACAGTAACATAGGAGGCCGCCCAATTGACCTCTGGTGTCCACTTCCTTGTCCTGTGTACAAGAGGGACAAGACCCAGTCCCTCGGTGAGCCTCTCGGGTCACAGCTGGTTCAGTCTGACTTTCAGCACGTCCAGTAAGTGTTCTGCGGAGGGTTCCTGGGTATGCCACATTTATACCTGGCACCAACTAGTGTATGGGTGGGAGGGAGGGGGCCGGGGGAAGGTTACTGCTGGGCACTCCGTATCCAAGGCATGGCAACCGTATCCACTTTTTCGCCAGTTCTTTTGTGCCCTACTGAAGGAAATCCCACAGTGCCTGTAATTTTCAAAATCAAAGATGGGGAAACCCTTCTCACCTGCTGCAGAGTTGAACAAGTTACTTACCTTCGGTAACGATATATCTGTAAGAGACAGATTAGTTATAGATTCCTTACCTTGGAATTACCCCCAGGCGTCAGACTGGATCCGGTAAGTTTTTTCGTCAGCAGTACGCCAGCGCGTCGAAAGGTGGCTTCGGTTGGCTCCGTGTTTGTCGTTGGTGTCGTGGTCGTCGGGATGACATCGCGGTAGCTACTTAGACGCCGCCCTCGCGCGCTGACGTCAGTTCTTTCTTTTTCCGCGCCAGCCAGCGCAGATCCGGAGAGAGCAGTACCTCAAGTCACTTTTTGACTGACTTTTTGTCGACACCGTTTTTGAGTCTTCGACTCCTGGTGCACGTCAGGGATGCCCGGTTTCAAGGCTTTCGGCTCCTGTAGCCGGCTGATGTCGGTGACGGATCCGCACCGCATGTGCCTGTTTTGCCTGGAGCGCGACCACGACCCAAAGTCGTGCTCCGACTGCCGGACCATGAATCCGCAGTCTTTGCAGGAGCGGTCCCGAAAGCTTCTAGAGGCCCGGCAGTCGGCTCCGCGCCGTTCGAGGTCCCGGACGCGTGGGAGGTCGAGGGACCGGTCGCCAAGCCACCACCACCAGTCTTCTTCAAAGTCTTCGCACTCCTCAGGTAAGTCGAAGCACAAGTAGAAGTCGAAGAAGCATCGTCGCTCTTTGACTTCTCCCCGTCGGTCGGCTGACGCGACGAGGGTGGTGCCCCTCCCACGGCTCTGCGTGCGGAGCCAGAAGGGTCGACTCAGAGTTTCACTCCCTTTCCGGGTTTCCGCCGTGTTTCCCTCCCTTTCTGTGTGCCTACTAAAAGGAGTAATACAAAAGGGGATGATGGACGGAACGTTTGAGCCAATCAAACACTCACCCCCAGTCAACTGATCTGGGTTTAATCCATCATCATTCTTTAGCTCACTCCACCACCCCAGTTCAGACATGGCCATATGCAAATCAGTCTGACCCTGTGCCTCATGGGAACAGTCCAGCCCGAACTGCCAAGCCATGTCTTCCCTGGACCGGAAACAAGCATCCTAGGACCGGTTTCTGGCATTCCCAGCCGTCATCAGCCAGGCTTGCTTGAATCCAGTGGCAAAATGAGCAAGGGACCCACGTCTGGGCATACCCCCGCCAACTTAGGGCGAACAAAGCGATACAAAGGGGATGATGGACGGAGCGTTTGAGCCAATCAAACACTCACCCCCAGTCAACTGATCTGGGTTTAATCCATCATCATTCTTTAGCTCACTCCACCACCCCAGTTCAGACATGGCCATATGCAAATCAGTCTGACCCTGTGCCTCATGGGAACAGTCCAGCCCGAACTGCCAAGCCATGTCTTCCCTGGACCGGAAACAAGCATACTTGGAGTAGCCAGGTCCAAGAGCCTCCTCCCCTGTGGCCACTCAAAATGGGTTCCGAGGTAGCTTTCCTCTCACAGCCTGACTGTGGGGACAAACATTGAGGCCTTTCCAGGTGTAAGCTTACATTTACTTGTGACAGGGCATGGCCCTTTGAAATAAGGAAAATGCTACTTACCAGTATGCATCTGTTCTTGGCATGTAGAGCTGTAGATTTGTATACTTGTGCATAGATCACCATCTGGTGTTGGGCTCGGATGTTTGCACTTTGTTTTTGTCTTGGAAGAAGTCTTTGAAGTCACAAGGTAGGTGACTCCTCTTTAGGACGATAGTGCGCATGGGCATCAACTTCATCTCCAGATTGTTTTGCCATGGAGGGTCATGATGGATTTAGTAAGAAATAGAAAGAGATGTCCATGTGTAATGTATCTAAGTAAGATAGTACTGGAACAGATAGAGGTATCCGGGTGGGCGTATACGAATCTACAGCTCTACATGCCAAGAACAGATGCATACTGGTAAGTAGCATTTTCCGTTCGAGGCATATGAGCTGTAGATAGTATACTTGTGCATAGACTATACAGCAGTTACCTCCTTAGCGGTGGCAACCTGTATCTGTTGCAATGATTTGAAAAAGTGTTTTTAATACAGCCTGGCCCACACTAGCTTGTGGTTTTGCTTGCAAATCTACACAATAGTGTTTTGTGAAAGTGTGTGGTGTAGACCAAGTTGCTGCTTTGCAGATGTCATCTAGGGAATGTTCCCTAAGAATGCCATAGAAGCCCCTAGTTTGCGTGTGGAATGAGCTCTAGGGGGAATGGTTAATGTGCGTTTGGCTTTAAGATAGCATATTTGAATGCATTTAACAATCCACCTTGCAATCCCCGCTTTTGAAATGGGATTGCGCTTATGAGGTGGGGAGAAAGCCACAAAGAGTTGTTTAGTTTTTCTAAAGGATTTTGTTCTTTCAATGTAGTAAAGTATTGCCCTTTTAACGTCTAACGTGTGAAGAGCCCGTTCTGCTACTGAGTCTGGTTGAGGGAAAAAAACTGGGAGTTCAACAGACTGGTTAAGATGGAAGGCAGAAACGACTTTAGGTAAACATTTTGGGTTAGGCCTAAGAACCACTTTGTTATGATGGATTTGTAAAAATGGTTCCTGTATGGTTAATGCCTGGAGTTCACTAACTCTTCTAAGAGATGTGATAGCGACTAGGAAGGCTACTTTCCAAGTGAGGAACTGTAGTTCGCATTCGTGCAGAGGTTCAAATGGGGGACCCATGAGTCTGGTAAGAACAATATTTAAATTCCATACTGGAGAGGGTGGAGCTCTGGGTGGAATTATTCTTTTAAGTCCTTCCATAAATGCTTTAATAGCGGGTACTATAAACAAAGACAAGTGTTGTCTGTTTTGGAGATAAGCTGCTATCGCAGTGAGATGTAGTCTTATGGATGTATATGCTAGGTTACATTGTTGTAGGTGTAAGAGATAACATATAATGTTTTGAATAGAAGCATCTAGTGGATTGATTTTGTTACTTGTACAGTAAATTACAAATTGTTTCCACTTTGCGGCGTAACATGCTCTGGTGGCAGGACGTCTAGTTTCTTTAATGATGTTCATGCAGTCTGGTGGGAGATTGAGGTAACCAAACTCCAAGACTTCAGGAGCCAGATCGCAAGGTTGAGTTGATTGGGATCTGGATGTCTTATCTCTCCATGGTTCTGAGTGAGAAGCTCGGGTGAGAGGCGCAGCTTTTGATGAGGAACTACTGATAGTTCCAAGAGGGTTGTGAACCATGGTTGTCGTGCCCATGTTGGAGCAACCAGGATCATTGTGAGGGAATGCTGTTTGAGCTTCCGATCCCCTAACGGAATTAGTGGGAGAGGTGGAAAAGCGTAAACAAATTTGCCTGACCAGTTCATCCATAGCGCATTGCCTTTGGACAATGGGTGTGGATACCGGGAGGCGAAGCTTGGGCATTTTGCGTTTTGATGTGTGGCGAACAGATCTATTTCTGGGTGGCCCCACGTGAAAGAATGGAAGAAGAATTTGAGGATGAAGTTCCCATTCGTGGATCTGCTGTGTTTGACGACTGAGCAGATCCGCAATCTGTTTGTGTACCCCTGGGAGGTGTTCTGCAAGGAGATATATGTTTTGCGGAATGGCCCATCTCCATATGCTTTGAGCTAGGTGTGAAAGCTGTAGAGAGTGTCCCCCCCCTTGTTTTTGTATGTAGTACATTGCTGTTATGTTGTCTGTACGGACCAGGACAGCTTTGCCTACCAGATGGAGTTGAAAGGATTTTAATGCCAGAAAAATTGCCAGTAGTTCCAGGTAATTTATGTGGTGTTGTTTTTGCTGAGGGGTCCATATACCCTGAATGGTATGGTTTTGAAGATGAGCTCCCCAGCCGGTGAGCGATGCATCTGCTGTTAGCACTATCTGTGGAACCGGGTCGAGGAACAGCCGCCATTTGGAAAGGTTTTGTGTGTTCCACCACTGCAGAGAGCGATGTGTGCGGCTGTCCACCAACACCAGATCTTTTAGCTGACCTTGAGCCTGGTTCCACTGTCGTGCCAAACACTCCTCTAAGGGACGCATTTGGAGTCTTGCATAAGGGACTATGAGAATGCAAGAGGCCATCATCCCGATTAACCTCATGAACACTCGAGCTGGTAATGAGTGTTGAGGTTGAAGCACAAGTTACTAACTTGTGTAACAATATATCTGTAAGAGACAGTAGTTAGTGACAGATTCCTTACCTTAGAATATCCCCAGGCGTCAGGCTGGATCCGGAAAGTTTTTGCGTAGCAGTACCCTCTGCGCGTCGGTAGGCGGCGCTCGTGCGGCTCCGCGTCCATCGCTCGTGATCGCCGGGATGACGTCGCGGGCAGTACTAGGCGCCGCCCCTGCGCGCTGACGTCAGTTCTGTACACGTACTTTCCGCGCCAGGAACGTGCAGAGCCATGCAAGAAGCTGACATAGGTGTCTGAAAAATACTAGGGCCCTGAAAGGGATGTTCCTTAACTCCTAGAAATCAGTTCGCAGAACGGGGAGGATGGAGTGGGCGGTAGAGAATCTGTCACTAACTACTGTCTTACAGATATATCGTTACACAAGTTAGTAACTTGTGCATTTAAAGAGACACGTTAGTGACAAGATTCCTTACCTTAGAATAGATACCCCAGCAATACCAACCCGGTGGTGGGTCTGCGAACAAAGATCAGACAAGGAAGTCCTGGAGGACAGAACGGCCAAAGAAGCCGTCCCTCCGGACCTGACTGTCAAGGCAGTAATGCTTTGTAAACGTGTGCAGCGAGGCCCACGTAGCTGCCTGACAGATAACCGGCAGCGGAACACCGCGGCCCAAGGCCGTGGTAGCAGCGTTGCCCTGGTGGAATGGGCACGCAGCCCAACAGGAGGCTCCTTCTTAGCCAAAGAATAGCAGGTTTTGATGCACAAGGTAACCCAGCGGGAGATGGTCCTCTTGTGCACCGCCCGACCTTTTGGCGCCCACGTAGCCAACAAAGAGCTGGTCATCCACCCGGAAGTGTTTTGTGCGGTCAATATAGAAGGAGAGCGCACGTTTTGGGTCCAGACGGTGGAGCCTCTCTTCCTCTCTGGAAGGATGCGGAGGCGGAAAGAAGGTGGGCAAAGTGATGGTCTGCCTCAATGTGGGAAAGCAGTAACCACCTTTGCCAAGAAGGACGGACGGCGTCCGAAGAACAACCTTAACCGGATGAACAGACAAAAGGGAGGTTTGCAAGATAGAGCCTGGAGCTCACTCACCCGCCGAGCGGAGGTGATGAGCCACCAGAAAGGCTGTCTTCAGAGTCAGAAGACGAAGAGGACAGTTATGTAGAGGCTCAAAGGGAGCGCACATTAAAAAGGTAAGAACCAAGTTCAAGTCCCACTGAGGCATCACAAACGGAACAGGAGGGAAGAGGTGATAATGCCTTTTAAGAACCTGTTAACAACAGGGGACCTGAAAAGGGAGGGCTGATCAGGGAGCCTGAGGAAGGCCGAGATAGCACAAAGATAACCCTTGATGGTACCCAGGGCAGAACCCTGTTGGGCCAGAGAGAGAAGGAACAGAAGGACCTCAGAAAGAGGGGCAGAAAGGGGATTCACAGCCTTTGCTGTGCACCATGCCACAAACTTGTTCCACCTGCAGGCGTAGACCACCTTAGTGGAGGGACGCCTGGCTGCCAGAATCACATCACAAACTTCGGGAGGCAAGTCGAAGGAATCAACTGCCGCCGCTCAATCTCCACGCAAGCAGGTGTAAACTGGACAGGTTCGGGTGGAGGACCATCCCCTGCTGCTGCGACAGAAGATCCTCCCGAAGAGGCAGACGGATCGGGGGATCTACGCTCATATTGAGTAGCTCGGGATACCAAACTCTTCGAGCCCAGTCCGGAGCCACAAGAATGACTTGGGCCCGGTCGTGCCGAATCTTCTTCAACACTCTGGGTAGAAGTGGTATAGGCGGAAAGGCGTACAACAGACCGCAACTCAACTCGCGACGAAAAGCGTCGCCAGCAGCGAGTGCCGCCTTGAGAAATTCCAACGCGCAGAACTGATGACATTGCGCGTTCTCTTCGGTGGCGAATAGATCTAACCAAGGCTCTCCCCACTGTAGAAAAGAGTCCTTGCGCCACTTCCGAGTGAAGACGCCCATTCGTGATCCATCATGCACCTGCGGCTGCAGGTTCGTCCGCCCTGGCGTTCAGGGAACCTGCCAGGTGTTGAACCATCAGGAACATGCCCTGATGTTCCAGCCATGACCAGAGGCGCAGAGCCTCCTGACAAAGGGTCCAAGACCCCACCCGCCCTGTTTGTTGCAGTACCACATGGCGGTGGTGTTGTCTGTGAACACCTGCACTACCTTCCCTTTGACAGAGGGAAGGAATGCCTTGAGTGCAAGTCGGATCGCCCGGAGCTCCAGAAGGTTGATATGGAGTTGGGACTCCGCCCGGAGACCAGAGGCCTCTGATCTCCGCCTCTCCCATCGTGACCGCCCCATCCCAGAAGGGACGCGTCCGTCACAACTGTATGCTCTGGCTGGGGAAGGAGAGGGATCTGCCCATGACCCATTGCCGGTTCGAGAGCCACCACTGCAACTGTTTTGCAGTTCCCTCCGAGATCTGGACGTGATCGGACAGGTTGCCCTGGTGCTGCGCCCACTGGAACTTCAGGTCCCACTGCAGAGCCCGCATATGCCATCTGGCATGATTGACCAGCAGGATGCAGGAGGCCATGAGGCCCAGCAGCCTCAGGGTCATCCGTGCCGAAACCCAGGATAAAGGCCGAAAGATCGGAATCATAGCCTGAATATCCCAGACTCGCCGTTCGGGAGGATAGGCCCGAAGCTGCGTTGTGTCCAGAACTGCTCCGATGAAAAGGAGCTGTGGAGAAGGAATCGGATGCGACTTCGGCACATTGATGGGAGAACCCCAGCGAGTGCAGGAGTTCGGCCGTAGTCTGGAGGTGGGAGACGACTGCCTGGGACGAGCCCGCCTTCAGCAGCCAGTCGTCGAGGTAGGGAAGACTGAAACCCCTGCCCGGCACCAGATGAGCTGCGACCACCGCCATCACTTTCGTGAACACCCGAGGGCACTGGTAAGGCCAAAGGGGAGCACGATGAACTGAAAATGCTCGGGGCCTACCGTGAACCGAAGAGTAACGCCGGTGGGCCGGCAGGACGGGGATGTGGAAATATGCGTCCTGCAAGTCCAACGCTACCAACCAGTCTCCAGGGCAGTCAAGACCTGAGCTAGAGGTGAGCATCTTGAACTTCTCCTTCCGGAGGAAGCGATTGACGTTCCGGAGGTCCAAGATAGGACGCATGTCCTCCTTGTCCTTTTGGGCACCAGGAAGTAGTGGGAGTAGCAACCACGCCCTACTTCTGGGAGTCGGAACATGCTCTGATGGCCCTCTTGGTCAAGAGGGCCGTGACTTCCTTCTGTAGAAGCACCAAGTGATCCCCTGACATGCGGTGGAATTGAGGTGGCATGGCTGGGGGTGGTCTCGAAGGGGAGGGAGTAGCCCCTTCGGACAATGTCCAAGACCCACCTGTCCGAGGTGATGGTGCGCCAGTGGGGAAGGTGATGGCGGACCCTGCCCCTACTGGCGTGCCGTGCACCTGAAAGGAGGGACTAGGAGGGTTTGGAAGGCCGCGGACGGGTTGGAGGTGGTGGCCTGACCCGCACGCTGGTTGCCCGATCCGCCACGGCGGAATCCACGTCCTCGGCCACGCGAAGACGCCTGCTGCGCGGGCCGGTGGCTGGGCTGCTGGCGTGAGAGGCGCCCTACCGTGGCCACGATAGGGGCGAAAAGCAGAAGGCAGCGGAGGGCGTGTAGCAGAAAGGCCCAGGGACTTGGCAGTAGCCAGTGAGTCCTTAAAGCGCCCAACGCATGGTCTGCTTTGGACCCAAAAGACCGGACTCCATCAAAGAGCATGTCCATGAGAGTATTCTGACATCCCTGAAAAACCAGTGGTTCTCAGCCAGGCGTGGCGTCGCAGCGCCACCGTCGTTGCAACAGACCTGCCCAGCGAGTCGGCGGTATCAAGGCCACATCGTATCGTGTATTTGGCCGCATCCCTTCCTTCCGCAATGGCGCGGGAAAGCAGTGTCTGGACCTCCTCAGAACACTGGGGCAAAAACATTCGCCACCGAATCCCACAAGGAGTGGGTATATCGCCCAAAAGACAAGCGGTGTTGATGGACCGCAAGCCAGCACTGGAGGAAGAAAAACCTTTCTTCCCAAACTGATCCAGGCGTTTGGACTTCCCTATCCGGAGGAGCGGTAGGGAAGGCGGTTTGGGAAGCGGAGGCTTGGACAACCAAGCTCTCAGGAGTGGGGTGGACAGAAAGAAACAGGGGGTCGCCCGGAGCGGGCGATGGCGTCGTGACACGTTCCGATCCACAGGAGCCCCTGTGTTGGGCTTGGACCAGGCGCCCAAAAGAACGTCCAGTGAGGGCGTCGTTAAACGGCAGCACAGTCTCCGCAGAGGAGGCTGCCGGCTGAAGCACCTCTGTCAAGATGTTAGGCTTGACCGTCAAAGTAGGGAGCTGGAGACGTAAGGCCCCAGCAGCCCTACGCAACACCGTACCAGAATTGGCCCCCTCCTCCGTAGCCACGGGAGGAGACAGCATGCCAGTGTCAGGGGAAGTATCTAGACCACTGGCATCCCTAGACCTCTCTGTTCAGTCCTCATCGTACTGACACTGTTGTGCCAGAGGGTCATCAGACCCCTCCCAGTCCTCCTGGTCCTCCTCTGGTTCAAAATAAGGGGAGGAGGGACATTTGGGACCCAAGGTCTCATCGGCGCCGGAACCAGCGTCGAGCGACGTCGATCCGGGTCCATGTCCGGAGCCGGAAGGAACTGGGGAAGACGCCGCCCGGAGCCCCAGGCGGCGTCGAGAACGGCACCGGAGACATCGGCGCCCGGCGGAGGTGGTCGTTAGAGTCGACCGGCGTCGATGGGGGTTGTGGAGCCGGGATCGAGGCCGGGGCCGGGATCGAGGCTGGAGGCACGGGCGACGCCGGGGCCGGGCCGTCGGCGACGCCGGAGCAACCCTATCAGGGCCCGAAGCGGCGCACCGGAGGGACCTTGAGGCCCGAAGAGGCGGGCCATGGCCGACAGGAATTCCTGTACTTGGGCCGGATCCGCCCCGAACCCAGGAAGGACGGGTAGTGCGGGGCGACTCCACAGGCATGTCCGGGGCCGCGGGGACGGTGCCGGGAGGGGCCTCAGCCGAGTCGCGGGACCGGCGAGGCGAAGTCCTAGAGCGACGATGCTTTTTGGACTTTTTGTGTTTGGACTTACCGGACGAAGAAGACTTCGATGCCGACGACCGGTGTGGACTCCGCGATCGACCCCTGGACCTCTCACGGACCGGGGCTTGCTGGAGCCGAATGCCGGGCCTCGAGGAGCTTTGAGACCGCTCTCGCAAAGCTTTCGGGTTGAGGGCCCGGCAGTCGGAACAAGACTCCGTGTCGTGGCCTCGGCCGAGGCAGAAGAGACACTCCCGATGCGGGTCTGTGATGGACATCATCCGAGCACAGGCGCCAGCAACGTTTAAACCCGGGCATCCCTACGACACCTTGAAGTCGATTGAAGAAAAACAGTGAAAAATTCACCAAAAAGTTTGGTCAAAAAATGACCAGGGCACTGCTCTTCCCGGATCTGCGCTTGCTGGCGCGGAAAAAGAAGAACTGACGTCAGCGCGCAGGGGCGCGCCTAAGTACTGCCCGCGACTTCATCCCGGCGATCACGACGCCGACGATGGACGCGGAGCCGCACGACGCCGCCTACCGACGCGCAAGGGTACTGCTACGCAAAAAACTTTCCGGATCCAGCCTGACGCCTGGGGATATTCTAAGGTAAGGAATCTGTCACTAACGTGTCTCTTTCAGATATTTGGATATTAGAGCTTGCATACTGCTCATCCTGAGGGGGTTGGGGTATGCTAAAGCTTTTGAGGCGTTTATTGTAGCTCCTAGGTATTGCTGTGTGCTGGACGGTTGGAGGTGGGATTTGGTGAGATTCACCCTGAAGCCCAAGTTGTGAAGCAGCTGGATTGTGTTGTGTGTTGCACACAGCTGCTGTGACTTGGCTTTTATGAGCCAGTCGTCCAGATAAGGGAACACGTGAATGTGTTGTCTTCGTAAGTGAGCTGCCACTACTGCGAGGCACTTGGTGAAGACTCTGGGTGCTGTAGTCACTCCGAACGGAAGGACTTTGAATTGATAGTGTTGGCCGTCCACCACGAACCTGAGATATTTCCTGTGAGCGGGGTGAATGGGAATATGAAAGTAGGCGTGCTTTAGATCTAGAGTGGAGAGAAAGTCGCCTTGTTGAAGCAGTGGGAGCACCTGTTGGAGAGTGACCATGTGGAAGTGGTCTGACTGAATGTAGAGGTTTAACGGTCTGAGGTCCAGTATTGGCCTGAGAGAGCCGTCCTTTTTTGGGATTAGAAAGTAGAGGGAGTAAACTCCTGTGCCTTGATGATGTAAGGGGACTGGTTCTATTGCATGTTTTTGTAATAGAGAAAGAACCTCTTGTTTCAGGAGAGTCAGATGTCCCGGGGACATTGGACGTTGTCTGGGAGGGATATTTGGGGGAGTGGAGGTGAGTTCCAGGCAATAACCATACTGGATAATTTGTCTTACCCACTTGTCTGTTGTGATAGAATTCCAGAGAGGTAGGAACTGTGAGAGGCGTCCCCCGACCGGAATGGGATGATCGGGGGGAAGTGAAGGGAAGTCACTGCTTGGTGGTAGGGGAGTTGCGGGTATTGTTATCACAACCTCTTCCCTTACCATTGTTGCCTCTGTACCCTCCATGAAAGTATCCTCTGGAGAAATTGTTTTGATTGGGGCTTTTATAGGAAGAAGAGGGATGCTCCGAGCCAATAGTTTTGGAGCCAGCCCTGTAAAAGGAGCGACAAAATGAACCTCTAGGGGATTGTAAGGCCCCCATGGACTTGCCAGTGTCTGTATCCTTTTTTCATCTTTTCTAAAGATGTATCGACTGTGGGCCCAAAAAGATGCTGTTGGTCAAAGGGCTGATTGAGAATAGCGGACTGCACTTCCTGCTTGAATCCGGAGATTCGGAGACAAGCGTGTCTGCGTAGCAAAACGCTGGTATTAATAGCACGAGATGCCGTATCAGCCGCATCAAGTGCACATTTGATGGATGTATTTGTTATTAGTTTTCACTCCTGTATAAGGTCATTAGCTTTGTCTTTATATTGGTCAGGAAGATGTTGCATTAGCTTTTCAAGCTCATCATAGTGAGCTCTGTCATATCTGGCCAACAAAGCTTGGGCATTGGCAATCCGCCAATGATTTGCAGCCTGTGACGCAATGCATTTTCCAGATGCGTCTATGAGTTTAGATTCCTTATCAGGAGGAGGGGTGTCGCCGGTGCTTTGTGAATATGCCCTTTTGCGTGCATTAGACACTACAAGAGAATCTAAAGGGACCTGACCTTTAATGTACATTGGGTCATTGGGAGCTGCTTTATATTTTTTGTCTACCCTGGTGTTAAGAATCCTGGCTCTGACGGGGTCCTTAAAAACTTCTGGTGCATGTTTCAGCATGCCTTTTAACATTGGCAGGGTGTGCGTGGACCTTTGTGTGGGTGTAAATGTCTCCAGTAAAAAGTCTTCCTCTAAAGGGTCAGAGTGTAATTGTACCCCATGGTATTGAGCAGCTCTATTAATTAGTTGCGCAAACCCAATGTGGTCATCTGGTGGTGATGGCCTAGAGGGATAGAGGTCTGGGTCATTGTGTGGGTCGGGATCTGTGTTGTAATCATCCCAAGGATCTGTATTGTGTGGAATGGTATGTGCATCATCATCCTTATCTGGATCTCCATCCCCACCCTCATCAGTATAATTGTCTTCATCACCTGTGGTTGAGGTGAAAATGTATGTTGTGGGAGTGTGCTGGAGAAATTAGTAGATTTGGATCAGCTGGACAAGGAGAAAGAGGTGGAGAAGTATTAGTGCCCATCTCCTTGCGCTTCATTGGTATTTCAGGGTCTTCTGAAGTGTCCAATTTTCTCTTTTTAGGAGGCTTGGTGACAACTTTGCCACTTTCTGGGTCCATGTAGAGAGTTTTTTGCTTTGGGTCCGAAAAGTCTGGTGGAGGGTGTTGTGTGGGTACAATGTCCTTTGTCGGTGCCGAAGACTTAGGGTCAGAATGTTGTTTAGCCCGTGTCTCTGAAGCTTTCTGTGGGGTCTTGAACTCCTTAGCTTTTGGTATACGAGTTTGTGGCTCCGAGAGTTTTTTCGGCTCCGAAGGTTTGTTCGGCTCCGAAGATTTTTTTCGGCTCCAAACATTTTTTCGGCTTTGAATGTTTGTCCTTTGTTTATTTCGACGCCGAGGGCTTCGGCGTCGAGGCTGTTTTCGGTGCCGAGGAAGAAGGGCGTGGCACCTCTTTGGTTTTGGTGCCGAAGGTGATTTTTTGGCACCGGAATGGGGTTGGCTCGATCCCGAGCCAGAAGGCTTATGTTTTGGTTTCATAGCCGGGCCAGAGGGCGGGGCGTCTGAAATGTGTTGCCGGTGTGAACCTGAGCCCGAGGGCAAAGGTGTTAACGGAGCCTTAGGTTTGGTTTTGGACGGAAGAAGGGTTTCGGTACTCACGGACCGCTGAGCCGGGGTGACTGTCTGGTCTTCGTCGTCAGAGTCGGCTTCGGAGACGGAGATGTCACCTTCATCAGCTTGTTGTTCCGGCTGGAGATTGGGATCTGCTCCGAAGATGTCCGGAATCGAGCTGCTGCCGCGAGACACTTCGTGACGTCGAGCCCGACGGTCACGGATGGTTTTCTTCGACCTGAAAGATGCGCAGGCCTCACAGTTCCTGTCTTCGTGCTCCGGGGAGAGGCAGAGGTTACAAACCTCGTGTAAGTCCGTGTGTGGGAACTTAGCACCACACCCGGGCATTTTTTGAAAGGAGTCCTTTCCATTGACTGCTGGCGTGGTCTGCGCGGATAGGCCCAACGGCCCGCGTCGAAGATCGAGGCCGAGGATTTTTATATATCCCGAAGATACGCATCTAAAAGGAAACGCGATCGAGAGAATACCGTCGAGTGGAGAGGGATTGCGCGTCGAAGGGGGTTCAAAAACGACACCGACCCGGAGCGCAGCGAATCACATACGAACCCGATGGCGGAAAAAAACAATCTGGGGATGGAGTCGATGCCCATGCGCACTATCGTCCTAAGGAGGAGTCACCTACCTCGTGACTACAAAGACTTCTTCCAAGACAAAAACAAAGTACAAACATCCGAGCCCAACACCAGATGGCGATCTATGCACAAGTTTACGATCTACAGCTCATATGCCTCGAATATTAAGTTCCTGGGCCCAACCTAACTGGTTTTTACTGCCAGAGGAAAAAAGCCTCTCCACTCTAATGCCATTTTCCGTGCTCTGAGAGAAGGTTTCACTACCATTAAATTGGATTTTTTAATAAATATGAAAAAAAGTCTGAGTGGAGTCTGTAGGTGGAGCAGGTCACAAGTCAGAGTTTAAAGTGTATAATCTATACAATGACTTTTCCTATGTGCAAGCTTCAGCCTGCCCAGTGACAATGTTTTGGGCCTAGTCACTGGGGGAACATGCAATTTCTAATGTTACACATGTTCCGCTCTCACAAATTATACACCCTACCTTCTGGGCAGCAAGGTGAACTTAGGGGTGATTTTTTATATTTAAAATCAGGTTTTCCTACCTGGCAAAAGGGTGCTTTTGACAGGTTTGTGCAGCAAGGGTCAAGCTGCTGCTGTCAGGCTACACAGGGCAGGCCTGAAGCCATGTTTTCACTGCCTCTGTAGTGGATGGCACAACAGGTGCTGTAGTCCAGAAGTTGCATTTAACTTTCCGTACCTTTTATTTGTTTATAAAAATATTATATATATTATGTCTAATATGTTTATTTATATGACTTTATAAGAAAGTTAAATGTGTCAATCAGGTTTCAAGCCAATTTTGACATGCTTAAGGTGTCAGAGCACATACTAGAGCATAGGATAGCAGTATCCCAGTGTTAGAGGTCAAGATCAACAGCTTGGGAATCCCCAAAAAATGAAATTACTGGGGGTGCCCACACAAAAAGGGGTCACTTTGCAACAAATATATTTTGCAAATTCTTTGTTTTTTTCTCCAAACATCAGCTTATGAGTTTTGAAAATAAACACATTTTCATCTCAAAAACACGCTGTTGATTTTGGTATACGTATATGTTATCAACCAAGCAAAAGCTTATAATTTTGTAGGCTGGACTGCACATAGGAGAGCTACTTACACTTAACTGGAGAGATACTATTAGCCCACAAGATACTCATGGGAGAAGACTGTTCAAGCAGAACAAGGAATGTAGGCAAGAGCCTGGAAGAAGAAAGCACCACATATTGATTAAGTTTCCGTGACATTCAGCCTTACAGGATTCCGCCTGTAGAACAAGGACATTTGCATTCCTGCAAAATAAACACCCCATTCAACAGCTAAGGGCCACAGAGGCACACCTATTGAGAGTCAAGGTAGCACATTTTATTTAGTCAGCACCAACTGGTGAGCCTCAAGCTTGGGTTACACCATTAGCTTGCAGGAGGCCACAGTCTAGGCCCTGGGAATTCCTCAGTACAACTCCTGATTAAGGCCACAAGGAACCCACAGGCCAAATCCTAGGCCACACTGAAATTTTGGGATGGAGCAAAAAAGAGCAAGCTTAGAGGGGGTCTATCCTTGCAGTGGTAGACTCTGGTATAGACCTTCGTTGGATAACGACATCTGACTTTAAATAAAATCACAGAGGACCTTCATAAAAAAAGTGAACTCATGTTTGTCTTTGTATAAAAAAAGTCCTCGACTATATAGTGCGTGCAAAGTGCTACTTATAAAACTAAAAGCATGGATTAGTCAGGACATAGACATTCAATTAAATAAAAGCAGGGTAGGTGTAAAAGAAAGATCTTCAGAAGCCGGCATGCATAGAACCCAAGAACTAGGTGAAGAGGAAACTACTGGCTATATAAAATGTCTATTTCGCAAAACTGATTAATTCTGTGCCCCAAGCAGACTTCTAATATGGATGTTCAATCCACTTGTAGAGAGAGGGGACTGGAGCAGAGGCAGTACCAATGTATGGTGGAAAAAGCTGGGGAGTAATATGTAGACCTGGATGTGTATACACACACACACCCCTATCAAATGATCTTTGATTCACTCCTGCACTGGAAATATAATCTATTTGATTACAGGACGGTGACTAGGATGAGGGCCATATTGAAATGCACAGAGCAAATGCTGGTAATTCATTAGTTTGTCATACCAATTAACCTGTTTATGGATTATGGTTGCACAAATGAGCAGACTCTTGCTTTAGGGATTCTGTGCTCGGAGGTTCAGATCAACAACATTTAATAGTTCTAGGCATTTTACTCTTAAGGATCATGTTGTATGTATTCAAGATGATGGCTACCAAGTCAGTGGACAGCAAGATTCTGGCTAGGCCTTACTTAAGTGTCTGGTATTTTGGGTCTTTCCCTTGCTAAATATTGTATACAATACTGAAGATCTGAAATTCTTGTTATTTTCAACAAAACAACTTGAAACAAACACATAATGCTTCACTTTGCTTAGTCACAACAAGATGTCCAAAATGATTTCACACTGATTTTAATAGTCAAGACTTTACGAATTTATAGGGTGAAATATATTTTTAATAAATATTACCTCTGCAAGATATGTTACAAGACTGAATGTGATATCAGAGAAGGAGTCGTGCAGATAGCGACATACAACATTGATCCAGTTGGCGCAGTCTCTTGAGTAGCTATGAGTGCTGTACAGACTCATCATGTGAGCTAAATTAGACAGTGTTGAGGACTTCTCTTCTGCACAAACCTAAAAAGAATTAAACATGCTTTTTAATGCTTTTTAGACCACGTGGGAGCCATTTAACAACAATTACATATAAAATAAAACTCCAAAACAATAGCGGAATTTAGAAAACATGCGCAATGAAGCAAAAATCACGATCAGCAAGACTGCCAACAAGGTTGTCTAAAACAGCTCATTTGGCAGCATTCTCATTTTCTACAAATTCTTAAAATGTATCAACAAGAAAAATCTGTGAGGGACATTTTGAAAAATTTGGGTGGGAAATTGTTTTGTTTATTCACCTATTTTAGGGCGAATTAACCCTGCTTGATTTTTAAATTTAACTAGCCTGTCTTCCCAATACTTGCTGCCAAAACTCTGTCCTTTGGCAATAGTATGTGGGAAGAAAGTATGTTTATTTGCAGCACTATTTAAACACTTCAGACACTTGAATTTGACACCAATTATTTTGCCCTTTCAAAGTAATTTAGCAAATCCAAGATGAGCCTAAAAGAGTATCAGCTCCCTCTTCGAAAGTCTTGACCACATTCATACTCTGTGAACAAACTAGAGCGATGGACTGCAAGTGTACTGCATAGGTAAATCCAAAAACTGGTCACTAGACCCCAGCTGGCTACTAGTCTTTACCAAGGGAGTTTGCTAGGCCATTTGACGTCACCTCTTAAATTCCCCTGCAAGTGCACCTGCCAACTCCCAGAATAACAGGCTGCTTACGTTATGTAATATCTTTATGGTGCACACTATCTTCCAAAAGATTTCTCATCGTTTGAATACCCTTCAGTGGCCAGCTAAGATCTGAAAAAAAAAATCTGTAGCAATAACTCCCTGGCAGCATTATGTAGTGTGGACGAACGGCACTCTGTGAATCACCATATAGGACAATAACAATCTCAATAGGGTAGGCCCGTGCGCTGAAGTCAGTTCTCTATTCGAGTTCCAACAAACAAGTGCATCTTTTGCCATAGGCAGAAAAACTAACCTTGACCCAATCCGCAGAAATGGGAGGAGCGTGGACAAAGAAATATCTGCAAAATAGAGTATCTATGGAAATTAGCGTTATCAAAGGTAAGTAACCTATTCATTTTATGGGTACTTCTTGCAGTTTCCTCATCTTTAAATGCACCCATCTGCAATACACTTTCAGGAAACAAAACTAAAAATCAATCAGGACAAAGGGTAATGGCAAATGTTTCTGGCAAAATGACCTATCGCTCCAAGCTTGTAAATCTAAAAGTGCTTCACAAATATGTGCACAAACAACCACATCACCATAATATGAATATTAGTTAGCGAGCTGCCTTGGGACACTACTGAGGTGCCTGATAGGTCCCTACCAAATTGATTGCAAATGTCCACAAGTGGACTCTTTCGTTACAAAAACAAAACAAAAAAAAAAGATTTTTGATACAAAGCATAATCCTTATGGAAAGAGCATGATGGAGGACTACAATATCTTTACAGACCAGCAAGCCCACAAACAACTGATCATCTATGTGTTTCTCTATTCCACTGCATATAAAAACTACTGGCTCGTCTAGGGATAACCTCACCTCATGCTTAAAAGGATGGAAGGGGGAGAGGAAGGAAGGCACAGTAATAAATTGCACAAAGTGGAAAAGAGTAACTGTCTTGGACAAAAAAATTAAGAAAACATAGATGTGGCTGCAGGAATGTCTTAAAAGTCAGCAATCTCAAGGATCATTAAAGCATAGGCTTTACTGTTGAAGACATCAAAACGGGTCTACACCCAATTCAGAAATCACTGAGGCATGACAAAGGTAGGGAGAGACAACAAATTCAAACCAGTTTGAAAACACATTACCACCGGCGACTTATACAGAGAAGGCTGGTCAAGTAAACAGAAAGCTAACTAGAAGGCTAGGTAACCTTTAACTGCAGGCAATGCAAAGCTTTGCTCAGCTATAAAGCAAACTTCACAAAACCTTACAGCTTGGTTTCAAATGAGTCCACCTAACTGCCGCACCACAAAGCGGGAAACCGATTTTATCAAAAAACCGTTCTAAGCCAGGATTACATCTGCAACCAACTAGATGGAAACATCATGAACTAAAGCTCCCCCTTTCAATTTCTAAACACTGAGACGCAATCTGTGAAGGTCCAGGTGCAGAAGCTGCCTATATTGTTCAAACAGAAGGTCCTCCCTATGATAGGTGTAAACACAGAGCTATCCCTATCCATAACACTGACGATCAAATGTGCATATTCCTATAATTTCAGGACCACCCTTGGGATCACAGCGATTACATTACATAAGGGGGTTTTACATCGAGAAATATCACATTACAAAATTTGAACTACGTTTATATTAGAGTCTTTTACTTCTCAGGTGAGTAATGAAAAAAAAAAAAAGTTTAAATGTGTTTAACCATACGAGAGTGTGTGTGTGTGTGTGCGCGCGCGTCTGTGTGTGTGTATATATATATATATATATATTACTCAGTCGCATGCAGCCTACGTAGAGAAAATGTAGAGTGCGCATGACTGGTTTGGTCGGCCCCAGAGGGCCGACCAAACAGTCAAGGCCCACAGCATTGGGCAAGCCACTCCTTCCTAGATGCCCACCCGCCCGCCCGCCCCCAACCAGGCATACCGTTCTGCTTTCTCGCAGCGCGAGAAGCAGAAACATAAAATGGTATTTGAAATACCATTTTATGTTTCTGCTTCTCGCACTGCGAGAAAGCAGTGGGGCGACGCTCCTCCGCCCTAATGGGTCCAGTCCTCATCATACTGACAGTTGCGTGTCAGAGGGTCATCAGACCCCTCCCAGTCCTCCTGGTCCTCCTCTGGTTCAAAATAAGGAGGAGGAGGGACATTTGGGACCCAAGGTCCCATCGGCGCCGGAGCCGGCGTCGAGCGGCGTCGCTCCGGGTCCATGTCCGGAGCCGGAAGGAACTGGGGAACGACGCCGCCCGGAGCCCAGGGCGGCGTCGAGCACGGCACCGGAGACATCGGCGCCGGCGGAGGTGTCGTGAGGTCGACCGGCGTCGATGGGGGTTGTGGAGCCGGGATCGAGGCCGGGGCCGAAGCCGGAGCCGGGATCGAGGCTGGAGGCACGGGCGACGCCGGGGCCGGAGCCGCCGGCGACGCCGGAGCAACCCCATCAGGGCCCGCGGGGCCCGTGGCGCACCGGAGGGGCCTGACGGCCCGAAGAGGCGGGCCATGGCCGACAGGAACTCCTGTACCTTGGCCGGATCCGCCCCCGAACACGGGAAGGGCGGGTATGGCGGGGGCGACTCCACAGGCAAGTCCGGGGCTGCGGGGCGGGGACGGTGCCGGGAGGGGCCTCAGCCGAGTCGCGAGACCGGCGAGGCGAAGTCCGAGAGCGACGATGCTTCTTGGACTTCTTGTGCTTAGACTTACCGGACGAAGAAGACTTCGACGCCGACGACCGGTGTGCACTCCGCGAGCGACCCCTGGACCTCTCACGCGACCGGGGCCTCCGTGGAGCCGAATGCCGGGCCTCGAGGAGCTTTCGAGACCGCTCTCGCAAAGCTTTCGGGTTGAGGGCCTGGCATTCGGGGACAAGACTCGGTGTCGTGGCCTCGGCCGAGGCAGAAGAGACACTCCCAATGCGGGTCGGTGACGGACATCATCCGCGCACAGGCGCCGCATCGCTTGAAGCCGGGCATCCCTACGACACCTTTATTTGGAAAAAAACAGTGAAAAATCACCAAAAAGTATGGTCAAAAATTGACCAGGGCACTGCTCTTCCCGGATCTGCGCTTGCTGGCGCGGAAAAAGAAGAACTGACGTCAGCGCGCAGGGGCGGCGCCTAAGTACTGCCCGCGGCGTCATCCCGGCGATCACGACGCCCGACGACGGACGTGGAGCCGCACGACGCCGCCTACCGACGCGCAAGGGTACTGCTACGCAAAAAACTTTCCGGATCCAGCTTGACGCCTGGGGATATTCTAAGGTAAGGAATCTGTCACTAACGTGTCTCTTTCAGATATACCATTTTATGTTTCTGCTTCTCGCACTGCGAGAAAGCAGTGGGGCGACGCTCCTCCGCCCTTATGGAGGAGCCGCCCCTGATGTACGAGTTACTTACCTTCGGTAACGATGTATCTGGTAGAGACACAGTCTAGCCGCAGATTCCTTAACTTAGAATATCCCCAGGGGTCAGACTGGATCCGGAAAACTTTCCGCAGCAGCACCTCTGCGCGCCGGGGGGCGGCGCCGCGTGGCTCCGCCCTGACGTCGTCCACAGACATGACGTCAGCTGAGCCATATAGGACCTCTCCCGGCGCGCTGACGTCAGTTTTCTACGGAGAAACTTTTCTG
The DNA here is from genome assembly GCA_963921515.1 of Calotriton arnoldi. Lineage (NCBI taxonomy): Eukaryota > Metazoa > Chordata > Amphibia > Caudata > Salamandridae > Calotriton > Calotriton arnoldi. Next base: position 376,596 of record CAWUFW010011909.1, on the reverse strand, counting down.
CGCCACAACGCGGAGCCACCACCAAAAAAACTGTGAGAGTATGGGAACAGTGTGCGAAAAAGATGAAAATCAGTGAGACAAAAAGAACCGAACGGTGAGAAACATCTTCAGAAACGACAGTGACAAGCACTGTAACCTGAAAGCTATTGAAAGGAAAGAGCAGAGCAACGCTCTGAGAAGGAGCCCCGCAGAGCGAAGACAATGCCCTCCCTGAGGCAAAACAACATATGAAAGAATGCCAAGGCAGACAGAAAGCCTGCACCAGATGAATTGAAGGAAAAAGCAGAGCAGGACACTGAGAAGCAGTCCCGCAAAAGGAAGACTATGCCCTCTCCGGAGGCAAAACGACATATGAAAAGAACGTCAAGGCAGACGACAGAACGCCTGCAATCACAAGATCTAACTGTGACAGGCAAGAAAGCCCGGAACCACAGAATAAAAAATGAGCTATGAAGATGTGCAACACCAGGGATACCCCTTCCCCTGTAAGAGATCCATTGGACTGAGGTACAGGCCAAGAGACCCCAACCAATTGACTATAGGAGAGTCTTTTTTTTAAAATTTGTTTATTGACCGACTTGCAATATGTATACAAAAGAAACACCAAAACTGGGGTGCAATAGTACAATCCTTACATATGTCGATGCTAGCCAAATTTTGTATATAACTGAGAAAATATCATGTGAGCACATACGGGTGGTAGTCCATAAGAAGTAGTTCCATGTCCAACAAGTCCGGGCCAGACCTAGGAAAAAAGGCATCCTATATAATAAAGCAGGACGAATCACTCAACAGGATGGCTCAATAAATACACTGTTAGTGGAGCCCAAAAATCTTTAGGTCGTGAGGCCTCCGGTAACTCCTCTGCATACACCTCCAGTTGTACACTACAATATAGTAAGTCTTTGATCCATTTCTTTAAAGTGGGCGTGGATTTTGCACCCCAATATTGCGCCACAGCACGATTAGCCAACAGGGTCGAAACAGCGACCAATCTCCTGTTGCAGGGTTTGAGATATTTTACACTTCCCAGCAGGCACACCGCAGGCTCACACCGCACATTCTCCAGCACAACATCCGAGAGCACACCCGCAACCCGGGCCCAGAACGCAGCTATCCCATCACACTGCCACGCCAGGTGCAAAAAATCAGCATCAGCCTGCCCGCACCGCACACTATCAGCTGTGTCCCGCAGGCCGAACCTGCGTAACCTCACCGGCGTGTAATATAACTGGTGCAAAAATTTAAAACGAATCATACGCAGATTATAGTTTGCCGTGAGGCGACCTGTCAGCTTGCAGCAAAATCTCCAGTTATCAAGCGACAACTCAAACCCCAGCGTAGTGTTCCATTTGAGATATGAAGGGTGGTCCTCCAGTTCCCGCTCACGCTGTGACGCAGCATACAGCCACAGGCCCTTGCGTTCCGCCCCAGCTAGCACCGCCTGCAGTGCCTTCAATGTTTGTGGTTCAGTGGGATAATTAGGATAAACGGACCTGACTGCCTGTCGCACTCTCACGTAAGTAAATCCTAGCATCAACCCAGAGTCGTGACCCGCCTGTACACTCTGGAGTGAGCGGAACTGACCACCTTCATACAGGTCTCCCATTCGTGTAACACCTACGTTCGCCAGCGCTCGCATAGCCGGGCGCTCCTAGGCTGCCGATATGTCAGGATGTGCCTCAATAGGGAGCTTCGGGGCGCATAGGTAATCGAGCTGCGCCCTCCGAGCTAGAGTCCGCCAGGCCCAAGCAGTGCACTGCACCGGGTTGATTTCCGTACTGGGGCCTCCACTCCCTCCGGAGAGTGCTGCGGCCACTAGCGGCCTTGGAAGTACCGCGTCGGACTCAATCGCCGTGTGCGGCAAGAACCGTTGCGGGAAAAACCAATAGTGGGCAAATTGCGCCTGTGCGCATAAATGCACAAGTTACTAACTTGTGTAACAATATATCTGTAAGAGACAGTAGTTAGTGACAGATTCCTTACCTTAGAATATCCCCAGGCGTCAGGCTGGATCCGGAAAGTTTTGCGTAGCAGTACCCTTGCGCGTCGGTAGGCGGCGTCGTGCGGCTCCGCGTCCGTCGTCGGCGTCGTGATCGCCGGAATGGCGTCGCGGGCAGTACTAGAGCGCCGCCCCTGCGCGCTGACGTCAGTTCTGTACACGACTTTCCGCGCCAGGAACGCAGAGCCATGCAAGAAGCTGACATTGGTGTCTGAAAAATACTAGGGCCCTGAAAGGGATGTCCTTAACCCTAGAAATCAGTTCGCAGAACGGGGAGGATGGGTGGGCGGTAGGAATCTGTCACTAACTACTGTCTCTTACAGATATATCGTTACACAAGTTAGTAACTTGTGCATCTGAAAGAGACACGTTAGTGACAGATTCCTTACCTTAGAATAGATACCCGAGCAATACCAACCCCGGTGGTGGGTCTGCGAACAAAGATCAGACAAGGAAGTCTCGGAGGACAGACCGGCCAAAGAAGCCGTCTCTCCGGACTTGGCTGTCAAGGCAGTAATGCTTGGTAAACGTGTGCAACGAGGCCCACGTAGCTGCCTGACAAATGTCCTGCAAAGGGACACCACGTCCTAAAGCCGTGGTGGCGGCTGTCGCCCTGGTGGAATGGGCACGCAACCCAACAGGGGGCTCCTTTTTAGCCAAAGAATAACAGGCCTTGATACACAAGACGACCCAGCGGGAGATGGTCCGCTTGTGTACCGCCCGACCTTTTTGGCGCCCACGTAGCCAACAAAGAGCTGGTCGTCCACCCGGAACTGTTGTGTGCGATTTAGATAAAAGGAAATCGCACGTTTTGGGTCCAGACGGTGGAGCCTCTCTTCCTCTCTAGAAGGATGCGGAGGCGGAAAGAAGGTGGGCAAAGTGATGGTCTGCCCAATGTGGAAAGCAGTAACCACCTTTGGCAAGAAGGACGGACGCGTCCTGAGAACAACCTTGTCTGGATGGACAGACAGAAAGGGAGGCTTGCAAGAAAGAGCCTGGAGCTCACTCACCCGCCGAGCGGAGGTGATAGCCACCAGAAAAGCTGTCTTCAGAGTTAGAAGACGAAGAGGACAGTTATGCAGAGGCTCAAAGGGAGCGCACATGAGAAAGGTAAGAACCATATTCAAGTCCCACTGAGGCATCACAAACGGAACAGGAGGGAAGAGGTGTGTAATGCCTTTTAGGAATCTGTTAACAACAGGGGACTTGAAAAGGGAGGGCTGATCAGGAAGCCTGAGGAAGGCCGAGATTGCACAGAGATAGCCCTTGATGGTACCCAGGGCAGAACCCTGCTGGGCCAGAGAAAGAAGGAACAGAAGAACCTCAGAAAGAGGGGCAGAAAGGGGATTCACAGCCTTTGCTGTGCACCATGCCACAAATTTGTTCCACCTGCAGGCGTATACCACCTTAGTGGAGGGACGCACGGCTGCCAGAATCGCATCACAGACTTCGGGAGGCAAGTCGAAAGGAATCAACTGCCGCCGCTCAATCTCCACGCAAGCAGGTGGAGACTGGACAGGTTCGGGTGGAGGACCGTCCCCTGCTGCTGCGACAGAAGATCCTCCCGAAGAGGCAGACGGATCGGGGGATCGACGCTCATACTGAGTAGCTCGGGATACCAAACTCTTCGAGCCCAGTCCGGAGCCACAAGAATGACTTGGGCCCGATCGCGCCGAATCTTCTTTAACACTCTGGGTAGAAGTGGTATAGGCGGAAAGGCGTACAACAGACCGCAACTCCACTCGTGACGAAAAGCGTCGCAGAGCGAGTGCCGCCTTGGAAATTTCAACGCGCAGAACTGATGACATTGCGCGTTCTCTTCGGTGGCGAATAGATCTAACCAAGGCTCTCCCCACTGTAGAAAGAGTCCTTGCGCCACTTCCGAGTGAAGACGCCATTCGTGATCCATCATGCACCTGCGGCTGAGTTCGTCCGCCCTGGCGTTCAGGGAACCTGCCAGGTGTTGAACCATCAGGAATATGCCCTGATGTTCCAGCCATGTCCAGAGGCGCAGAGCCTCCTGACAAAGGGTCCAAGACCCCACCCGCCCTGTTTGTTGCAGTACCACATGGCGGTGGTGTTGTCTGTGAACACCTGCACTATCCTCCCCTTGACAGAGGGAAGGAATGCTTTCAGTGGAAGTAGGATCGCCCTGAGCTCCAAAAGATTGATATGGAGCTCGGACTCCGCCGGAGACCAGAGGCCTCTGATCTCCGCCTCTCCATGTGGCCGCCCCATCCCAGGAGGGACGCATCCGTCACCACTGTATGCTGTGGTTGGGGAAGGGAGAGGGATCTGCCGCTGACTCAACGCTGGTCCGTGAACCCCCACTGCAAGGCCTGTGCAGTGCCCTCCGAGATCTGGACGTAGTCGGACAGATTTCCCTGATGCTGCGTCTATTGGAACTTCAGGTCCCACTGCAGAGCCCGCATATGCCATCTGGCATGATTGATCAGCAGGATGCAGGAGGCCAAGAGGCCCAGCAGTCTCAGTGTCTTCCTGACCGAAACCCAGGACCAGGGCTGAAAGATTGGAATAATAGCCTGAATGTCCCGGACTCGCTGTTCGGGAGGATAAACCCGAAATTGCGCCGTGTCTAGAACCGCTCCGATGAAGAGCTTCTGAGAGGGAATCAGATGCGACTACGGCACGTTGATGGAGAACCCCAGCAAATGCAGGAGGTCGGCCGTAGTCTGGAGGTGGGAGACGACTGCTTGGGGCGATCCTGCCTTCAACAACCAGTCGTCGAGATAGGGGAAGACTGAGACCCTTGATGTGCGCAGATGAGCTGCGACCACCGCCATCACTTACGTGAGCACCCGAGGGGCGCTGGGAAGGCCGAAAGGGAGCACGGTGAACTGAAAGTGCTTGTGGCCAACCGTTAACCGCAGGTAACGCCGGTGGGCCGGCAGGGTGGGCGATATGAAAATAAGCATCCTGCAAGTTCAACGCTACCATCCAGTCTTGCGGGTCTAAGGCAGACAAGACCTGAGTAAGCGCGAGCATTTTGAACTTTTCCTTCCTGAGGAAGCGATTGACGTTCCGGAGGTCTAAGATAGGACGCAGGCCCTTGTCCTTCTTTGGAACCAGGAAGTAGTGGGAGTAATAACCACAACCTACTTCTGGCGACGGAACGTGCTCGATGGCCCCCTTGGCCAAGAGGTCCGCAACTTCCTGCCGGAGAAGTGCCAAGTGATCCCCCGACATGCGGTGGCACTGAGGCGGCATGGCTAGAGGGGTAGTCTCGAAGGGGAGGGAGTAGCCCCTTCGGATTATCTGCAGAACCCACCTGTCCAAAGTGATGGTGCGCCAGTGGGGGAGGTGATGGCGAATCCTGCCGCCCACTGGCGTTCGGTGGGCCTGAAACACCGGACTAGGAAGGTTTTGAGGCAGTGGTGGCAGGGGCGGTGGCGGACCGACCCGCCCGCTGGCCCCGTGACCCACTTCGGCAGGCCCCCCGACCGCGGCTGCGCTGAGTCTGTTGCTGCGCAGGCCGGCGGCTCTGAAAGGAACGCGTTTGTGTGCCTTGACCTCGAAAGGCAGACCCCAAGGGAGTGCCCGTGGTGGCAAGACCCAAGGACTGGGCCGTAGCCCAGGAGTGTTTAAAGCGTTCCAATGTGCTGTCACCAAAGAGGCGCGTGCCGTTCAAAAGGCATGTCCAACAAAGTGTTCTGGACATCCCATGAGAAGCCAGTTGTTCTGAGCCAGGAGCTCAAGTTTTTTGGATTCCTTGTCCGGAGGTGCGGAAGGGAATGCGCTCGGAGAGGCAGAGGTCTGGACAACCAGACTCTCAGGCGTAGGGTGTTGCGTGAAAAAACTGGGGTCGCCCGGGGCCGGGCGATGGCGTCCAGGTGCCTAACAGAATGTCTGTAAGCGTGTTATTAAAGGGCAGTAGCGGCTCTGCCGAGGAGGCCGCCGGCTGCAGCACTTCAGTCAGGAGATTGGTCCTGATAGGCACAGATGGGAGCTGGAGGTTAAGAGCCTCAGCCGCCCTACGCAACACCACAGAAAAGGACCCAACCTCCTCCGGAGCTACAGAAGAAGGGGACAGTGTATCAGGGTGCGGAGAGAAATCCAGATCGCCTGGACCCTCCACATCGCCCTCCCATTCCAGCTCATCCTCACACTGAGCTGCGAGGGGGTCCTCAGACCCCTCCCAGTACTCCCCTTCGTCCACCGTCTGTTTAAGAGGCTGGTAAGGACGAGGGGCCCGGGGAAAGTGAATAATTTCCCCTCCTGGAATAGGAATTGGGGGGGAATAGTCCAGGCTCGTCGCGTGTCCGGCGTCGGCAGCGACGCCGGAGGCGGCGCCGGTCTCGGCGCCGGAGCCAGTGGCACCGCAGGGTATCTTGCCAGCGTAGCCGGGGCTGGTATCGGTGCCGGGGCCGGAGCCAAAGGCGCCGCAGGGTATCTTGCCGGCGTAGCCGGGGCCAAAGGCGGCGGCACGGGGGCAGAACCACCCAACGCGTCCACGGGGCCCGAAGGCGCTCCTGAGGGACCAGGGAGGCGGCGCGGAGGCTGGAGCCAACGGCGCCGCAGGGTATCTTGCCGGCGTAGCCGAGGCCAAAGGCTGCGGCACGGGGGCAGAACCACCCAACGGGTCAACGGGGCCCGAAGATGCTCCGGAGGGACCCGATGGGGCAAATAAACGGGCCATGGCCGACAGGAATACCTGTATTTCTTCCGGAGTCGCGTACGGCCCCGGGAAAGGCGGGTAGGCCGCAGGCAACAACGGAGGCTCCAACGGAGCCGCGGGGCAGTGACCGCCCGCCCCCTCCACCGAGTCCCGCGACCGGTGAGGGGTAGACGAAGAGCAACGTCGCTACTTCGATTTATTATAGCGCTTTGACTTACCTGTCCCCGATTCCGACGAACGATGGTGGCGGCTCCGCGACCTGTCCCTCGAACCGATTGCCGGGCCTCCAACAACTTTCGGTAACGCTCCTGGAAAGCCTTCGGCGCCATGGCCCGACAATCGGGGCACGTCTCGGTGTCATGGGCGTGCCCCAAGCAGAAGAGACACACGTCATGCGGGTCCGCCACCGACATGGTTCCCTACTGCACCAGAAGTCGAGTACTCGACAAAACAAGAGAAACAAGTCTCAGAAACCAAGTTAAAGCACAAGTTACTAACTTGTGTAACGATATATCTGTAAGAGACAGTAGTTAGTGACAGATTCCTTACCTTAGAATATCCCCAGGCGTCAGGCTGGATCCGGAAAGTTTTTGAGTAGCAGTACCCTTGCGCGTCTGTAGGCGGCGTCGTGCGGCTCCGCGTCCGTCGTCGGCGTCGTGATCGCCGGGATGACGTCGCGGGCAGTACTTAGGTGCCGCCCCTGCGCGCTGACGTCAGTTCTGTACACGACTTTCCGCGCCAGGAACGCAGAGACCATGCAAGAAGCTGACATAGGTGTCTGAAAAATACTAGGGCCCTGAAAGGGATGTCCTTAACCCTAGAAATCAGTTCGCAGAACGGGGAGGATGGGTGGGCGGTAGGAATCTGTCACTAACTACTGTCTCTTACAGATATATCGTTACACAAGTTAGTAACTTGTGCATCTGAAAGAGACACGTTAGTGACAGATTCCTTACCTTAGAATAGATACCCCAGCAATACCAACCCCGGTGGTGGGTCTGCGAACAAAGATCAGACAAGGAAGTCCTGGAGGACAGAACGGCCAAAGAAGCCGTCCCTCCGGACCTGACTGTCAAGGCAGTAATGCTTTGTAAACGTGTGCAGCGAGGCCCACGTAGCTGCCTGACAGATAACCGGCAGCGGAACACCGCGGCCCAAGGCCGTGGTAGCAGACGTTGCCCTGGTGGAATGGGCACGCAGCCCAACAGGAGGCTCCTTCTTAGCCAAAGAATAGCAGGTCTTGATGCACAAGGTAACCCAGCGGGAGATGGTCCTCTTGTGCACCGCCCGACCTTCTTTGGCGCCCACGTAGCCAACAAAGAGCTGGTCATCCACCCGGAAGTGTTTTGTGCGGTCGATATAGAAGGAGAGCGCACGTTTTGGGTCCAGACGGTGGAGCCTCTCTTCCTCTATGGAAGGATGCGGAGGCGGAAAGAAGGTGGGCAAAGTGATGGTCTGCCCAATGTGGAAAGCAGTAACCACCTTTGGCAAGAAGGACGGACGCGTCCGAAGAACAACCTTGTCTGGATGAACAGACAGAAAGGGAGGTTTGCAAGATAGAGCCTGGAGCTCACTCACCCGCCGAGCGGAGGTGATGGCCACCAGAAAGGCTGTCTTCAGAGTCAGAAGACAAAGAGGACAGTTATGTAGAGGCTCAAAGGGAGCGCACATCATAAACGGAACAGGAGGGAAGAGGTGAGTAATGCCTTTTAAGAACCTGTTAACAGGGGACTTGAAAAGGGAGGGCTGATCAGGGAGCCTGAGGAAGGCCGAGATAGCACAAAGATAACCCTTGATGGTACCCAGGGCAGAACCCTGTTGGGCCAGAGAAAGAATGAACAGAAGGACCTCAGAAAGAGGGGCAGAAAGGGGATTCACAGCCTTTGCTGTGCACCATGTCACAAATTTGTTCTACCTGCAGGCGTATACCACCTTAGTGGAGGGACGCCTGGCTGCCAGAATCACATCACAAACTTCGGGAGGCAAGTCGAAAGGAATCAACTGCCGCCGCTCAATCTCCACGCAAGCAGGTGTAGACTGGACAGGTTCGGGTGGAGGACCGTCCCCTGCTGCTGCGACAGAAGATCCTCCCGAAGAGGCAGACGGATCGGGGGATCTACGCTCATATTGAGTAGCTCGGGATACCAAACTCTTCGAGCCCAGTCCGGAGCCACAAGAATGACTTGGGCCCGGTCGTGCCGAATCTTCAACACTCTGGGTAGAAGTGGTATAGGCGGAAAGGCGTACAATAGACCGCAACTCCACTCGTGACGAAAAGCGTCGCCGAGCGAGTGCCGCCTTGGAAATTCCAACGCGCAGAACTGATGACATTGCGCGTTCTCTTGGTGGTGAATAGATCTAACCAAGGCTCTCCCCACTGTAGAAAGAGTCCTTGCGCCACTTCCGAGTGAAGACGCCATTCGTGATCCATCATGCACCTGCGGCTGAGTTCGTCCGCCCTGGCGTTCAGGGAACCTGCCAGGTGTTGAACCATCAGGAACATGCCCTGGATGTTCCAGCCATGTCCAGAGGCGCAGAGCCTCCTGGACAAAGGGTCCACGACCCCACCCCGCCTTGTTTGTTGCAGTACCACATGGCGGTGGTGTTGTCTGTGAACACCTGCACTACCTTCCCTTTGACAGAGGGAAGGAATGCCTTGAGTGCAAGTCGGATCGCCCGGAGCTCCAGAAGGTTGATATGGAGCCGGGACTCCGCCGGAGACCAGAGGCCTCTGATCTCCGCCTCTCCCATGTGACCGCCCCATCCCAGAAGGGACGCGTCCGTCACAACTGTGTGCTCTGGCTGGGGAAGGGAGAGGGATCTGCCCATGACCCATTGCCGGTTCGAGAGCCACCACTGCAACTGTTTTGCAGTCCCCTCCGAGATCTGGACGTGATCGGACAGGTTGCCCTGGTGTTGCGCCCACTGGAACTTCAGGTCCCACTGCAGAGCCCGCATATGCCATCTGGCATGATTGACCAGCAGGAGGCCATGAGGCCCAGCAGCCTCAGGGTCATCCGTACCGAAACCCAGGATAAAGGCTGAAAGATCGGAATCATAGCCTGAATATCCCGGACTCGCCGTTCGGGAGGATAGGCCCGAAACTGCGTCGTGTCCAGAACTGCTCCGATGAAAAGGAGCTGTGGAGAAGGAATCAGATGCGACTTCGGCACATTGATGGAGAACCCCAGCGAGTGCAGGAGTTCGGCCGTAGTCTGGCGGTGGGAGACGACTGCCTGGGACGAGCCCGCCTTCAGCAGCCAGTCGTCGAGGTAGGGGAAGACTGAAACCCCTGCCCGGCGCAGATGAGCTGCGACCACCGCCATCACTTTCGTGAACACCCGAGGGGCACTGGTAAGGCAAAAGGGGAGCACGGTGAACTGAAAATGCTCGAGGCCTACCGTGAACCGAAGGTAACGCCGGTGGGCCGGCAGGACGGGGATGTGGAAATAGGCGTCCTGCAAGTCCAACGCTACCAACCAGTCTCCAGGGTCGAGGGCAGTCAAGACCTGAGCTAGGGTGAGCATCTTGAACTTCTCCTTCCGGAGGAAGCGATTGACGTTCCGGAGGTCCAAGATAGGACGCATGTCCTCCTTGTCCTTTTTGGGCACCAGAAAGTAGTGGGAGTAGCAACCACGCCCTACTTCTGGGGTCGGAACACGCTCGATGGCCCTCTTGGCCAAGAGGGCCGTGACTTCCTTCTGCAGAAGTACCAAGTGATCCCCTGACATGCGGTGGAATTGAGGTGGCATGGCTGGGGGGTGGTCTCGAAGGGGAGGGAGTAGCCCCTTCGGACAATGTCCAAGACCCACCTGTCCGAGGTGATGGGACGCCAGTGGTGAAGGTGATGGCGGACCCTGCCCCTACTGGCGTGCTGTGCACCTGAAAGGAGGGACTAGGAGGGCTTGGAGGCCGCGGACGGGTTGGAGGTGGTGGCCTGACCCGCACGCTGGTTGCCCGAACCGCCACGGCGGCATCCACGTCCTCGGCCACGCGAAGACGCCTGCTGCGCGGGCCGGTGGCTGGGCTGCTGACATGACGGGGCGCCCCTTCCGTGGCCACGATAGGGGCGAAAAGCAGAAGTCAGCGGAGGGCGTGTAGCAGAAAGGCCTAGGGACTTGGCAGTAGCCCGTGAGTCTTTAAAGCGCTCCAACGCATGGTCTGCTTTGGACCCAAAAAGACCGACTCCATCAAAGGGCATGTCCATGAGAGTATTCTGGACATCCCCTGAAAAACCAGTGCTTCTCAGCCAGGCGTGGCGTCGCAGCGCCACCGTCGTTGCAATAGACCTGCCCAGTGAGTCGGCGGTATCAAGGCCACATCGTATTGTGTATTTGGCCGCATCCCTTCCTTCCGCAATGGCGCGGGAAAGCAGTGTCTGGACCTCCTCAGAACACTGGGGCAAAACAGTCGCCATCGAATCCCACAAGGAGTGGGTATATCGGCCCAAAAGACAAGCGGTGTTGATGGACCGCAAGCCAGCACTGGAGGAAGAAAAACCCTTCTTCCCAAATTGATCCAGGCGTTTGGATTCCCTATCCGGAGGGGCGGTAGGGAAGGCGGTTTGGGAAGCGGAGGCTTGGACAACCAAGCTCTCAGGAGTGGGGTGGACAGAGAGAAATAAGGGGTCGCCCGGAGCTGGGCGATGGCGTCGGGACACGTTCCTATCCACAGGAGCCCCTGTGTTGGGCTTGGACCAGGCGCCCAAAAGAACGTCAGTGAGGGCATTGTTAAACGGCAGCACAGTCTCCGTAGAGGAGGCTGCCGGCTGAAGCACCTCTGTCAAGAGATTAGTCTTGACCGCCACAGTAGGGAGTTGGAGATGTAAGGCTCCAGCCGCCCTACGCAACACCGTTGCAAAATTGGCTCCCTCCTCCGTAGCCACGGGAGGAGACAGCATGCCAGTGTCAGGGGAAGTATCTAGACCACTGGCATCCCCTAGACCCTCTGTCCAGTCCTCATCGTACTGACACTGTTGTGCCAGAGGGTCATCAGACCCCTCCCAGTCCTCCTGGTCCTCCTCTGGTTCAAAATAAGGAGGAGGAGGGACATTTGGGACCCAAGGTCTCATCGGCGCCGGAACCGGCGTCGAGCGACGTCGGTCCGGGTCCATGTACGGAGCCGGAAGGAACTGGGGGATGATGCCGCCCGGAGCCCCAGGCGGCGTCGAGAACGGCACCGGAGACATCGGCGTCGGCGGAGGCGTGGTTAGGTCGACCGGCGTCGATGGGGGTTGCGGAGCCGGGATCGAGGCCGGAGCCGGAGACGGGATCTAGGCTGGAGGCACGGGCGACGGCGGGGCCGGAGCCGTCGGCGACGCCGGGGCAACCCCATCAGGGCCCGCGGGGCCCGAAGGCGCACCGGAGGGACCTTGAGGCCCGAAGAGGCGGGCCATGGCCGACAGGAATTCCTGTATTTGGGCCGGATCCGCCCCCGAACCCGGGAAGGACGGGTATTGCGGGGGAGACTCACAGGCATGTCCGGGGCCGCGGGGGCGGGGACGGTGCCGGGAGGGGCCTCAGCCGAGTCGCGAGACCGGCGAGGCGAAGTCCTAGAGCGACGATGCTTTTTGGACTTTTTGTGCTTGGACTTACCGGACGACGAAGACTTCGATGTTGACGACCGGTGAGGACTCCGCGACCGACCCCTCGACCTCTCACGCGACCGGGGCTTGGTGTGGCGCGGAGCCGAATGCCGGGCCTCGAGGAGCTTTCGAGACCGCTCTCGCAAAGCTTTCGGGTTGAGGGCCCGGCAGTCGGAACACGACTCCGTGTCGTGGCCTCGGCCGAGGCAGAAGAGACACTCCCGATGCGGGTCTGTGATGGGCATCATCCGAGCACAGGCGCCGCAACGTTTAAAACCGGGCATCCCTACGACACCTTGAAGTCGATTCGAAGAAAACAGTGAAAAAATTCACCCAAAAAGTTAGTCAAAAAATGACTAGGGCACTGCTCTTCCCGGATCTGCGCTTGCTGGCGTGGAAAAAGAAGAACTGACGTCAGCGCGCAGGGGCGGCGCCCAAGTACTGCCCGCGACGTCATCCCGGCGATCACGACGCCGACGACGGACGCGGAGCCGCACGACGCCGCCTACCGACGCGCAAGGGTACTGCTACGCAAAAACTTTCCGGATCCAGCCTGACGCCTGGGGATATTTTAAGGTAAGGAATCTGTCACTAACGTGTCTCGTACAGCTCTCTCTCGGATCTGCGCTTGGTGGCGCGGAAAAAGAAAGAACTGACGTCAGCGCGCGTGGGCGCGTCTAAGTAGCCCCGACGACGTCATCTCGGCGACTACGACGCCAGCGACGTACGCGGAGCCGCACGACGACGCCTACAGACACGCAGGGGTACTGCTGACGAAAACTTTCCGGATCCAGTCTGACGCCTGGGGATATTCTAAGGTAAGGAATCTATCACCAACGTGTCTCTTTCAGATGGAATATTCACAAACAAATATAACAATTTGGCTAATATAGACATTTTCATAACAGCGATGCAATCAGCGAGCGACAGCGGCAACCGAGACCACCGCTCAGCCCTGTCTGTGATCTGTGCTACGACCCGTCCATAGTTCATGGAGATCACCTGCTCAGGATCCCTATGCAGCCAGATCCCCAGGTACTTCACCGGGTCCCGAGTCCAAGTCAGGGGGAAATCAAGCTCGACCTCATGCGTGCCAGCTGTCAGCGGAAACACCATCGACTTAGCCCAGTTGATCCCCAACCCAGAATAGCCCTCAAATTTTACGTACTCGCGAAGTAATTCAGGTAGGTAGGCCTCTGGCTCGCGCACATAAAGAAGCATATCGTCTGCGTATAATGAGACAACCAGAGGTCGCTGCCGAAAGCACAAGATACTAACTTGTGTAACGATATATCTGTAAGAGACAGTAGTTCGTGACAGATTCCTTACCTTAGAATATCCCCAGGCGTCAGGCTGGATCCGGAAAGTTTTTGCGTAGCAGTACCCTTGCGCGTCGGTAGGCGGCGTCGTGCGGCTCCGCGTCCGTCGTCATGATCGCCGGGATGACGTCGCGGGCAGTACTGCGCGCTGACGTCAGTTCTGTACACGACTTTCCGCGCCAGGAACGCAGAGCCATGCAAGAAGCTGACATAGGTGTCTGAAAAATACTAGGGCCCTGAAAGGGATGTCCTTAACCCTAGAAATCAGTTCGCAGAACGGGGAGGATGGGTGGGCGGTAGGAATCTGTCACTAACTACTGTCTCTTACAGATATATCGTTACACAAGTTAGTAACTTGTGCATCTGAAAGAGACACGTTAGTGACAGATTCCTTAACTTAGAATAGATACCCCAGCAATACCAACCCCGGTGGTGGGTCTGCGAACAAAGATCAGACAAGGAAGTCCCGGAGGACAGAACGGCCAAAGAAGCCGTCCCTCCGGACCTGACTGTCAAGGCAGTAATGCTTTGTAAACGTGTGCAGCGAGGCCCACGTAGCTGCCTGACAGATATCCTGCAGCGGAACACCGCGGCCCAAAGCCGTGGTAGCAGCCGTTGCCCTGGTGAAATGGGCACGCAGCCCAACAGGAGGCTCCTTCTTAGCCAAAGAATAGCAGGCTTTGATACACAAGGTTACCCAGCGGGAGATGGTTCTCTTGTGCACCGCCCGACCTTTATTGGCGCCCACGTAGCCAACAAAGAGCTGGTCATCCACCCGGAAATGGTGTGTGCGGTCGATGTAAAAGGAAAGCGCACGTTTTGGGTCCAGACGGTGGAGCCTCTCTTCCTCTGTGGAAGGATGCGGAGGCGGAAAGAAGGTGGGCAAAGTGATGGTCTGCCCAATGTGGAAGGCAGTAACCACCTTTGGCAAGAAGGACGGACGCGTCCTAAGAACAACCTTGTCTGGATGGACAGACAGAAAGGGAGGTTTACATGATAGAGCCTGGAGCTCACTCACACGCCGAGCGGAGGTGATGGCCACCAGAAAGGCAGTCTTCAGAGTCAGAAGATGAAGAGGACAGTTATGTAGAGGCTCAAAGGGAGCGCACATAAGAAAGGTAAGAACCAAGTTCAAGTCCCACTGAGGCATCACAAACGGAACAGGAGGGAAGAGGTGTGTAATGCCTTTTAGAAACCTGTTAACAACAGGGGACTTGAAAAGGGAGGGCTGATCAGGAAGCCTGAGGAAGGCCGAGATGGCACAAAGATAGCCCTTGATGGTACCCAGGGCAGAACCCTGTTGGGCCAGGGAAAGAAGGAACAGGAGAACCTCAGAGAGAGGGGCAGAAAGGGGATTCACAGCCTTTGCTGTGCACCATGCCACAAACTTGTTCCACCTGCAGGCGTATACCACCTTAGTGGAGGCCAGAATCACATCACAAACTTCGGGAGGCAAGTCGAAAGGAATCAACTGCCGCCGCTCAATCTCCACGCAAGCAGGTGGAGGCTGGACAGGTTCGGGTGGAGGACCATCCCCTGCTGCTGCGACAGAAGATCCTCCCGAAGAGACAGACGGATCGGGGGATCTACGCTCATACTGAGTAGCTCGGGATACCAAACTCTTCGAGCCCAGTCCAAAGCCACAAGAATGACTTGGGCCCGGTCGTGCCGAATCTTCTTCAACACTCTGGGTAGAAGTGGTATAGGCGGAAAAGCGTACAACAGACTGCAACTCCACTCGCGACGAAAAGCGTCGCCGAGCGAGTGCCGCCTTGGAAATTCCAACGCGCAGAACTGATGACATTGCGCGTTCTCTTCGGTGGCGAATAGATCTAACCAAGGCTCTCCCCACTGTAGAAAGAGTCCTTGCGCCACTTCCGAGTGAAGACGCCATTCGTGATCCATCATGCACCTGCGGCTGAGTTCGTCCGCCCTGGCGTTCAGGGAACCTGCCAGGTGTTGAACCATCAGGAACATGCCCTGATGTTCCAGCCATGTCCAGAGGCGCAGAGCCTCCTGACAAAGGGTCCACGACCCCACCCCGCCTTGTTTGCTGCAATACCACATGGCGGTGGTGTTGTCTGTGAACACCTGCACTACCTTCCCTTTGACAGAGGGAAGGAATGCCTTGAGTGCAAGTCGGATCGCCCGGAGCTCCAGAAGGTTGATATGGAGCCGGGACTCCGCCGGAGACCAGAGGCCTCTGATCTCCGCCTCTCCCATGTGACCGCCCCATCCCAGAAGGGACGCGTCCGTCACAACTGTGTGCTCTGGCTGGGGAAGGGAGAGGGATCTGCCCATGACCCATTGCCGGTTCGAGAGCCACCACTGCAACTGTAGTGCAGTCCCCTCCGAGATCTGGACGTGATCGGACAGGTTGCCCTGGTGCTGCGCCCACTGGAACTTCAGGTCCCACTGCAGAACCCGCATATGCTATCTGGCATGATTGACCAGCAGGATGCAGGAGGCCATGAGGCCCAGCAGCCTCAGGGTCATCCGTACCGAAACCCAGGATAAAGGCTGAAAGATCGGAATCATAGCCTGAATATCCCGGACTCGCCGTTCGGGAGGATAGGCCCGAAACTGCGTCGTGTCCAGAACTGCTCCGATGAAAAGGAGCTGTGGAGAGGGAATCAGATGCGACTTCGGCACATTGATGGAGAAGCCCAGCGAGTGCAGGAGTTCGGCCGTAGTCTGGAGGTGGGAGAAGACTGCCTGGGACGAGCCCGCCTTCAGCAGCCAGTCGTCGAGGTAGGGGAAGACTGGAACCCCTGCCCGGCGCAGATGAGCTGCGACCACCGCCATCACTTTGGTGAACACCCGAGGGGCACTTGTAAGGCCAAAGGGGAGCACGGTGAACTGAAAATGCTCGAGGCCTACCGTGAACCGCAGGTAACGCCGGTGGGCCGGCAGGATGGGGATGTGAAAATAAGCGTCCTGCAAGTCCAACGCTACCAACCAGTCTCCAGGGTCGAGGGCAGTCAAGACCTGAGCTAGGGTGAGCATCTTGAACTTCTCCTTCCGGAGGAAGCGATTGACGTTCCGGAGGTCCAAGATAGGACGCATGTCCTCCTTGTCCTTTTTGGGCACCAGGAAGTAGTGGGAGTAGCAACCACGTCCTACTTCTGGGGTCGGAACATGCTCGATGGCCCTCTTGACCAAGAGGGCCGTGACTTCCTTCTGCAGTGATCCCCTGACATGCGGTGGAATTGAGGTGGCATGGCTGGGGGGGTGGTCTCGAAGGGGAGGGAGTAGCCCCTTCGGACAATGTCCAAGACCCACCTGTCCGAGGTGATGGGACGCCAGTGGTGAAGGTGATGGCGGACCCTGCCCCCTACTGGCGTGCTGTGCACCTGAAAGGAGGGACTAGGAGGACTTGGAGGCCGCGGACGGGTTGGAGGTGGTGGCCTGACCCGCACGCTGGTTGCCCGAACCGCCACGGCGGTATCCACGTCCTCGGCCACGCGTAGACGCTTGCTGCGCGGGCAGGTGGCTGGGCAGCTGACGTGACTGGGCGCCCCTTCCGTGGCCACGAAGGGGCGAAAAGCAGAGGTGAGCGGAGGGCGTACAACAGAAAGGCCCAGGGACTTGGCCGTAGCCCGTGAGTCCTTAAACCGCTCCAGCGCATGGTCTGCCTTTGAACCAAAAAGACCGACTCCATCAAAGGGCATGTCCATGAGTGTATTCTGGACATCACCAGAGAAACCAGTTGTTCTCAGCCAGGCGTGGCGACGTAGCGCCACCGTCGTCGCAAGCGATCTGTCCAGCGAGTCGGCGGTATCAAGGCCACAACGGATGGTGTATTTAGCCGCATCTCGCCCTTCCGCAATGGCGCGGGTAAGCAGTGTCTGGACCTCCTCAGAACACTGCGGCAAAACAGCCGCCACCGAATCCCACAGGGAGTGGGTATATCGGCCCAAAAGGCAAGCGGTGTTGACGGACCGCAAGCCAGCACTGGAGGAAGAAAAAGCCTTCTTCCCAAATTGGTCCAGGCATTTGGATTCCCTATCCGGAGAGGCGGTAGGGAAGGCGGTTTGGGAGGCAGAGGCTTGGACAACCAAGCTCTCAGGGGTGGGATGTTGGGAGAGAAACAAGGGGTCGCCCGGAGCAGGGCGATGGCGTCGGGCCTCGTTCCTATCCACAGGAGCCCCTGTGGTGGGTTTGGACCAGGCACCCAAAAGAACGTCAGTGAGTGCATCATTAAACGGCAGCACAGTCTCCGAAGAGGAAGCCGCCGGCTGAAGCACTTCTGTCAGGAGGTTAGTCCTGACGGCCACAGTAGGCAACTGGAGATGTAAGGCTCCAGCTGCTCTACGCAACACCGTTGCAAAATTAGCTCCCTCCTCCGTAGCCACGGGAGGAGACAGCATGCCAGTGTCAGGGGAGGTGTCTAGACCACTGGCATCCCCAAGTTCCTCAGCCCAGTCCGGATCAAACTCACACTGTAGTGTGAGAGGGTCCTCAGACCCCTCCCAGCTCTCCTGGTCCTCCTCTTGTTCAAAATATGGAGGAGGAGGGACATTTGGGACCCAAGGTCTCATCGGCGCCGGAGCCGGCGTCGAGCGACGTCGGTCCGGCTCCATGTCCGGAGCCGAAGAGAGCCGGGGACCGACGCCGTCCGGAGCCCCGGACGGCGTCAGGAACGGCACCGGGGACATCGGCGTCGGCGTGGTTAGGTCAACCGGCGTCGATGGGGGTTGCGGTACCACCGGAGCCGGGATCGAGGCCGGGGCCGGGATGAAGGCTGGTGGGACAGGCGGCGCCGGGACCGGAGTCGATGGCGGCGCCGGGGCAACCCCATCAGGGCCCGCAGGGCCCGAAGGCGCACCGGAGGGACCTGAAGGTCCGAAGAGGCGGGCCATGGCCGACAGGAATTCCTGTATTTCGTCCGGAGTCGCCCCCGAACCCGGAAAGAACGGGTAATTCGGCGGCGGCTCTACAGGCATGTCTGGGGCCGCGGGGGCGGGGACGGTGCCGACTGGGGCCTCAGCCGAGTCGCGAGACCGGCGAGGCGAAGTCTTAGAGCGATGACGCCTCTTAGACTTTTTGTGCTACGACTTACCGGAGGAGCGCGAAGACTTGGATTCCGACGAACGGCGGGGACTCCGCGACCGGCCCCTCGACCTCTCCCGGGACCGGGGCTTGGTGCGGCGCGGAGCCGACTGCCGGACCTCGAGTAGCTTTCGAGACCGCTCTCGCAAAGCCTTCGGATGAAGTTTCCGGCAGTCAGGGCACGACTTCGTGTCGTGTCGTGGTCTCGGCCGAGACAGAAGAGACACTCGAGATGCGGGTCCGTGATCGACATCATGCGACCACAGGCCTCGCATGGCTTAAAGCCGGGCATCCCTACGACACCTTAGGAGTCGTGAAGACTCGATGAAGAAACAGTGAAAAAATTCACAAAAAGGATAGTCAAAAAGTGACTAGGGCACTGCTCTTCCCGGATCTGCGCTTACTGGCGCGGAAAAAGAAGAACTGACGTCAGCGCGCAGGGGCGGCGTCTAAGTACTGCCCGCAACGTCATCCCGGCGACCACGACGACGGACGCGGAACCGCACGACGCCGCCTACCGACGCGCAAGGGTACTGCTACGCAAAAAAAAAAACTTTCCGGATCCAGCCTGCCGCCTGGGGATATTCTAAGGTAAGGAATCGGTCACTAACGTGTCTCTTTCAGATATATATATATATATGGTCATCGTTTGTATGCACCCCTGCACTTAGCTTGTGAAGGCTTCGTATGAAGAGGCTCTTTGTTATATTTTAATAAAGCCCCTTTTTTGAAGTCAGTTCCTGTAAGTGCTGTGCTTCATTTTGCCTTGGTAAACGTGTGGAAAGCTGAGCCCGAGTGGAGGGCAACCATTTGGAGCAAATGTGCAATATATATATATATATATATATATGAAAAAAGAAGCAGTCAACCCTGGGTAGTTCCCAAGTTTTAGGTGGAGAGCAGCTCCTTTTTAATGGAGCACTTTGAAACTCTAAATGTGCTCACTGTCAATGTCCGTTTTTTCGTTTGTGTGTGTATCTGTATCTATAACTATGTCTATACCTATCTGTTGAAATAAAGAACTCAAAGCGATGCTTACTAAATCAAGAGGGAATCAGCTATTTAAAATGTTAATTTCCTTATCTCCATGTATTGTATCTACTGCCCAAGGTACACAAGCAGAGGGAGAATCTGTCTGTGAGAACTAATGTATTTTTGAAGGGGAGTGTTCTTCAAAATACATTGAGATATACTGATCATTTATTACGATCCTCAGTCATCTGTCTCCCATCATGTATAAAAGACACTAAAGAATTTTTGATCAGAATTCAAAGTATAGTTTGGGACCAAGAGTACATACTAATGACATTGGATAGAACGCAGAAGTTACGTGCCTTCAGTAATGTCTTACTGGTAGAGACTCTAACTGCAGATTCCTCACCTTGTGAATTCTCCCAGGCACCAGACTGGATCCGGAAACTTTAAAGCAATTCCTTTCCATATCAATGGATGGCGTTCTGTGGCACCTTGGGTTCCAGATGTGACATCTGGGCCACTGTAATACTGCCACCTCCGCACGCTCACACAAGTTTCTTTCTGATCTTCATCCACACTGTCTGAGGCAGCCACTGAAATCAGAAGTGCAGTGTGCAGATGTTTCAGATTTGGGACCAAGTTAATGGACTGTGTAAGGCCACCCCACAGAAGGGGGAGTAGGGTGGGTCAGTGAGGAAATTGCAGTTAGTCTCTCCGATAAAAGGCGTCCACGAAGGTAAGTAACTTGTTTTTCTGATCGATAATTCTATTTGCAGATTTCTCTCCTTGGAATAGATACCAAAGCAGTACACCTCCCATGTGGTGGGTCTGTGGAATGGTTCAGACTAGGAAATCCTACAGGACAAACTGGGCAAAGAGCCCATACACCCAGACCTGGTTCTCTAAGCAGTAGTGTTTTCTGAACAAATGGAGGGTCACCAATGTAGCGGCCTGGGAAATGTCCAAAACTGGCACACCACATGCCAGTCAAGTGGTAGCAGCCATTGCTCTGGTGAAGTTAGCATGTTACCCTTCCAGGACTGCTTCCTAGCAAACCCATAGCAGATCTTTATAAATCGGACAATACATCGCAAGATGGTGCTCTTCTGCACCGCTTTTTCCTTTTTGTAGCAAAGAAAAGTTGTTCATCTTGCTGGTAATTCTATGGTTCGAGCAATGTAAAAACTAAGAGCCCTTTTAAGGTCAAGCCGTTGAAGCGGTTTCTTCTACTTAAGAGGGGTGAGTTGGAACATAAAGTGCCGAAAGAATAATGGATTGCCCTATGGGGAAGGGTGTAACCACCTCTGGCAGAAATACTGCCTTTGTCCGAAGAACTAATTTGTCCGGAAAAATGAAGTATATGGTTTCTGGACATACAAGGTTTGGAGCTCACTCAGTCATCTAGCAGATGTGACTGCAATAATAAACCCCGTTTTGATGATTAACAAGGGTAAAGGATAACTATGCATGAGTTCCAATGGAGTGCACGTTGAACATGTTACTTACCTTCGGTAATGCATTATCTGGTAGAGACTATCTAGCTGCAGATTTCTTACAGCCCCACCCATGACTCCCTGCTTTGCGGACCGATTTTGTTAGGACTAGGGTTACTCCCCTCTTAAGGGCCCTAGTTTTGCACACGATTATGTCAGTTATTTCCTGGGTCTGCACTTCTGGCGTGGAAAAACGAAAAGTACTGACGTCTGTGCGCCTGAGTGGCGCCTATATAGGCACCGCGACGTCATAACCAACACTACCGATGCAAACGACGCCACGCAGAGCCGAATGAAGCCACCGATGGCGCGCACAAGGTGTATTGCTCAGCAAATGTTTCCGGATCCAGCCTGACGCCTGGGAAATTCAAAGGTAAGGAATCTGCAGCTAGAAGTCTCCATCAGATACATAAGTAGAACCCAAATTTAGGTCCCACTGCGGCATCACAAAAGGTGATGGTGGGAATATGTGTGCCAGCCCTTTGAAGAAAGGCATCACAACTGGTAACTTGAAAAGGGATGGCTGATCTGGTAAGCATAACAAGGCTGAAAGGGCTGGCAAGTAACGTTTAACTGTAGCCACACAGAGTAATTGCTGGGCTAATGAAAGACAAAACAGAAGGATGTCTGACAAACTTGTTTGAAAGGGTTAAACATGACTGAGAGAACACCAGGCAACAAACTACTTCCGCCACCCTGAACATATAGACTTCGTGGAAGGGCGCTTGGCTGTCAGAATGACATCAACCACTTCTGAAGGAAGATCGAAAGACATTTTCAAGCATGGAGGTGTAGGTTGTGCGAGATTTGGTGCAGGACCCCGCAGTGCTGCTGCAACAGAAGATTCTCCTGAAGGGGCAGTAGAAATGGAGGACAAATGCTCATGGCCAGAAGTTCCGAGCACCACAGTCTCCTCGCCCAGTCTGGAACCACTAGTATGACTTGGGTCTGGTCTATCCTCATCTTTTTCAGCACTCTGGGATAAGCATATCGGAGCTCCGATCCTCAATGCAGATGGAAGGCGTCTTGCAAGGACGACTCCAACATGCAAAACATTGGACACAGCGCATTTTCTGTGGCGGCAAATTGATGGTTCTCCCCATTTCTGGAAATTGCTCTGTGCCACCTTAGAGTGTAAGTGCCATTCGTGATCTGTTAGGTACTGAAGGCTAAGTTCGTCCACACCCTGGCATTTAAAAATCCTGCCAAGAGTTGGGCGATCTTGGAGATGCCCTGAGCTTTCAGACACTTCCAGAGGAGAACAGCTGCCTGGCACACGACCCCATTTCCCTGTCTGTTGGAGTACCACATGGTGGTAGTGTTGTCTGAGAGATTCTGCACCCATTCCCCCTTGATGATTGGGAGGAATGCCTTCAGTGCCAAGCAAATTGCTCGAAACTCCAGCAAGCTGATGAGTAATTTTGCTTCCCCTGGATACCAGAGGCCTCTGATTTCCACCTCTCCCAGATGACCTCCCAACCCAGCAATGATGCTCCAACATGATTTAGCAGTGGGTGGGGGAGGGGTCTGCTGCCGATCTAATTGTGGTCAAGCAGCCTCCACTGCAGATCTTTTGCAGTATCTTTCTACACCCAGATGGACTCTGACAGGTTGCCTGGGTGCTGAGCCCACTGAGAATTCCGATCCCTCTGCACAACCCTATGTGCCACCTGGTGTGGTCCACAAGCAAGATGCAGGAGACCAAGAGGCCCAGAAGCCTCAGAGCTGCTCTCACTGAAACCCAGGTCAAGGATTGAAACACCAGGGTCATAGCCCAAATGCCCTGGACTTGCTGAGGTGGAGGAAAAGCTTGAAAGAACAAGTTACTTACCTTTGTTAAAGCCATTTCTTATAGAGACTCTATTGAACCGCAGATTCCTCAACTTAGAATATTCCCCCGGGCATTCAACTGGATCTGGAAAACTTTGAAGCAGTACCTCTGCGCGCTAGGAGGTGGTGCCCACAGCTCTGCGCGAGATGCAACGTACATTGGTACATATAGGCCCAACCATGCACGCTGACATTAGTTGCTTTCACGGCTCCAGCTGCAGAGGCAAAGTCAGATTGGTCGTGACCAGTGCGAAGATTGTCAGATTAGGATTTCTTTTAAGGAAAAAGAGTTCAGTTCACTGAACGGGGAGGATGAAGGGGCGGTGAGGAATCTGTGGTTAAATAAAGTCTCTACCAGAAAATATGTTACAGACGGTAACATATTCTTCTGATAGAGACTTCTAACTGCAGATTCTTCACCTTAGAATAGATACAATAGGAGTAGTATCTAGTAGGAGGTGGGTCTGTGACCTTGCTCCAACCAAAAAGTCTGGCAAAACCAAACATGCAAAAAGCCGGACCTGGCTGTCCAGAAAGCAGTGCTCTGAGAAGTAATAGAGGGATGTCCACTTAACAGTCTGACAGATGTCCAGAACAGGCACTACAAATGCCAATACAGTGGTAGCAGCCTTGGTTCTGGGTTGAATTAGCCCAAAAGCCTTCTGGACGCTGCTTCTTCGTCAGTGCATAGCAGATCGTTATACAGAGTACGATCCAGCAGGCATGGTGCTTTTATGTACAGTCTTCCATTCCTTGTTACCGTAAACCAGATAAAGAGTCAATCGTCCACACGGTGCCTTATATAAAAACAAAGAACCCTCTATGGATCCAGGCGATTAAGTTGTTTCTCCACCTTAGAGGTGTGGGGTGGAGCGAAAAATGTCAGAAGAGCGACAGCTTGCACGACATAAGGAGTCACTACCTTAGGCAAAAAGAGGCATGAGCTTGAAGAACTAACTTGTCCAGGTGGATGCAAGTGTACGGATGGTTCACAGAGAGCCTTAAGCTTGCTCTCCCTCCAGCCCAAAATTATGGTCACCAAGAAGACTGTTTTCTCTATGAGCAATCTGGGAGGACCGCTATGCATGGGCTCCAAAAGAGAACACATGAGGAAGATCAAAACTAAATTCAAATCCCACTGGGGCATAAAGATAGGTGGAGGGGGGAAACAAACATTGAAGCCCCTTATAGAACCACATCACAACTGGTGAATTAAACAGTGAAGGTTGGTCCCTGCAAACCGTAGAAAGGCCGAAATAGCCGACAGGTAACCCTTAACGGTCCCCAAAGCAAGGCGTTGCTCAACTAAAGATAATAGACAGTAAAAACTTGGGGCAGGTAGGCATGAAGTGGGTTGACCTGACTGGTAGCACACCAAGCCACTAATTTGTCCCAATGTCAGGCGTTAAGTAGAAGAACACCTGGCTGCCAAGATAACCTACATAACTTCGGGAGGAAGGTCAAAGGAGCTCAACTGGAACCACTCAATTTCAACGCGTAGAGGAGGAGTGTGGGCAGGATCGGTGCAAGCTTGATTTAAGGGTAGATGCTCGAGCTCAGGAGTTTGGGGTACCATACTCACTGTTCCCAAGAGGGCAACACTGGTGTGGCCACTAGGAGCCTTCATACGTGTTTGGACTTCTGAAAGACCCTGCCACTATTGGTAGTGGGCCGCATAGCGGCAGCAAAGATGGAAGCACTCCCCCGATTATTATACTTCTTCTCCGTGCTGCCTATAGTGATTGCCCAAAGGATATTCCATGAACTTGACTCATTGTTGACCAATCTCATATGGGGAATGGGTAGGTGCAGAGTGACGTTATCTAAACTACAATGTTCCACAACTGAGGGATTATCGGCACCAGATTTTGAGAGCTACTATATGGCGGCGCAATTGCAGTGGTATGTCCAATGGATCTATTCATGAAGAAATCCCTGAGGAGGCCAAAGTGGGGTTGATACCAAATTACTGTGTATTGTACGGGATTCTCTTAACTCAGCGGAGAGTCTTTTGGAAGATTTCCTCCACACTGCAGGTCGTCTGATACTGGTGGCGCTGTACCCTCCAACACTCCCATGTGCTTGTGCCCTACGCCCCGGACATCCCACTGAGAGGTCTGGAGTACATTACCCAGGGAGAGGGACTGAGGGGCCTGGTGGAATGGTCTGCCTATGGGGTAAACCGGATCAGGGACTTTTATAGAGATGGGGAACTATTAACGTTTGAAGATTTTTCAACTAACTTTGAAATCTCAAGGGGTCAGTTTCTACTACATCGGGTGGTAGTTGATAAGGTGCACCCTCATTGGGGCCTGGAGGAGCCCCAGCAGCACAGTGCCTGCCACGTGCTGTGTACCACGTCTGGCCGCTTTAAGGTGGTGACGAACAAGTTACTTACCTTCGGTAACGATATATCTGTAAGAGACATATATTAGTTATAGATTCCTTACCTTAAAATTACCCCCAAGCGTAAGACTGGATCCTGAGAATTTTTCTTCAGCAGTACCCCTGCCCGTCGGTATGTGGCGTCGGTAGACTCCGCGTTTGTCGTTGGTGTCGTGATCGCCGGAATGACATTGCGGTATCTACTTAGACGCAGCCCCTGCGCGCTGACGTCAGTTCTTTACACGACATTCCACGCCAGAAGCGCACAGCCATGCAAGACACTGACCACTGATGCACAAGTTACTAACTTGTGTAACGATATATCTGTAAGAGACAGTAGTTAGTGATAGATTCCTTACCTTAGAATATCCCCAGGCGTCAGGCTGGATCCGGAAAGTTTTGCGTAGCAGTACCCTTGCGCGTCGGTAGGCGGCGTCGTGCGGCTCCGCGTCCGTCGTCGGCGTCGTGATCGCCGGGATGACGTCGCGGGCAGTACTTAGACGCCGCCCCTGCGCGCTGACGTCAGTTCTGTACACGACTTTCCGCGCCAGGAACGCAGAGCCATGCAAGAAGCTGACACAGGTGTCTGAAAAATACTAGGGCCCTGAAAGGGATGTCCTTAACCCTAGAAATCAGTTCGCAGAACGGGGAGGATGGGTGGGGCGGTAAGGAATCTATCACTAACTACTGTCTCTTACAGATATATCGTTACACAAGTTAGTAACTTGTGCATCTGAAAGAGACACGTTAGTGATAGATTCCTTACCTTAGAATAGATACCCCAGCAATACCAACCCCGGTGGTGGGTCTGCGAACAAAGATCAGACAAGGAAGTCCTGGAGGACAGAACGGCCAAAGAAGCCGTCCCTCCGGACCTGACTGTCAAGGCAGTAATGCTTAGTAAACGTGTGCAGCGAGGCCCACGTAGCTGCCTGACAGATAACCGGCAGCGGAACACCGCGGCCCAAGGCCGTGGTAGCAGCCGTTGCCCTGGTGGAATGGGCACGCAGCCCAACAGGAGGCTCCTTCTTAGCCAAAGAATAGCAGGTCTTGATGGACAAGGTAACCCAGCGGGAGATGGTCCTCTTGTGCACCGCCCGACCTTTTTGGCGCCCACGTAGCCAACAAAGAGCTGGTCATCCACCCGGAAGTGTTTTGTGCGGTCGATATAGAAGGAGAGCGCACGTTTTGGGTCCAGACGGTGGAGCCTCTCTTCCTCTCTGGAAGGATGCGGAGGCGGAAAGAAGGTGGGCAAAGTGATGGTCTGCCCAATGTGGAAAGCAGTAACCACCTTTGGCAAGAAGGACGGACGCGTCCGAAGAACAACCTTGTCTGGATGAACAGACAGAAAGGGAGGTTTGCAAGAAAGAGCCTGGAGCTCACTCACCCGCCGAGCGGAGGTGATGGCCACCAGAAAGGCTGCCTTTAGAGTCAGAAGACGAAGAGGACAGTTATGCAGAGGCTCAAAGGGAGCGCACATTAAAAAGGTAAGAACCAAGTTCAAGTCCCACTGAGGCATTACAAACGGAACAGGAGGGAAGAGGTGAGTAATGCCTTTTAAGAACCTGTTAACAACAGGGGACTTGAAAAGGGAGGGCTGATCAGGGAGCCTGAGGAAGGCCGAGATAGCACAAAGATAACCCTTGATGGTACCCAGGGCAGAACCCTGTTGGGCCAGAGAGAGAAGGAACAGAAGGACCTCAGAAAGAGGGGCAGAAAGGGGATCCACAGCCTTTGCTGTGCACCATGCCACAAATTTGTTCCACCTGCAGGCGTATACCACCTTAGTGGAGGGACGCCTGGCTGCCAGAATCACATCACAAACTTCGGGAGGCAAGTCGAAAGGAATCAACTGCCGCCGCTCAATCTCCACGCAAGCAGGTGTAGACTGGACAGGTTCGGGTGGAGGACCGTCCCCTGCTGCTGCGACAGAAGATCCTCCCGAAGAGGCAGACGGATCGGGGGATCTATGCTCATATTGAGTAGCTCGGGATACCAAACTCTTCGAGCCCAGTCCGGAGCCACAAGAATGACTTGGGCCCGGTCGTGCCGAATCTTCTTCAACACTCTGGGTAGAAGTGGTATAGGCGGAAAGGCGTACAACAGACCGCAACTCCACTCGCGACGAAAAGCGTCGCCGAGCGAGTGCCGCCTTGGAAATTCCAACGCGCAGAACTGATGACATTGCGCGTTCTCGTCGGTGGCGAATAGATCTAACCAAGGCTCTCCCCACTGTAGAAAGAGTCCTTGCGCCACTTCCGAGTGAAGACGCCATTCGTGATCCATCATGCACCTGCGGCTGAGGTTCGTCCGCCCTGGCGTTCAGAGAACCTGCCAGGTGTTGAACCATCAGGAACATGCCCTGATGTTCCAGCCATGTCCAGAGGCGCAGAGCCTCCTGACAAAGGGTCCAAGACCCCACCCCGCCCTGTTTGTTGCAGTACCACATGGCGGTGGTGTTGTCTGTGAACACCTGCACTACCTTCCCTTTGACAGGGGGAAGGAATGCCTTGAGTGCAAGCCGGATCGCCCGGAGCTCCAGAAGGTTGATATGGAGCCGGGACTCCGCCGGAGACCAGAGGCCTCTGATCTCCGCCTCTCCCAAGTGACCGCCCCATCCCAGAAGGGACGCGTCCGTCACAACTGTATGCTCTGGCTGGGGAAGGGAGAGGGATCTGCCCATGACCCATTGCCGGTTCGAGAGCCACCACTGCAACTGTTTTGCAGTCCCCTCCGAGATCTGGACGTGATCGGACAGGTTGCCCTGGTGCTGCGCCCACTGGAACTTCAGGTCCCACTGCAGAGCCCGCATATGCCATCTGGCATGATTGACCAGCAGGATGCAGGAGGCCATGAGGCCCAGCAGCCTCAGGGTCATCCTTACCGAAACCCAGGATAAAGGCCGAAAGATCGGAATCATAGCCTGAATATCCCGGACTCGCCGTTCGGGAGGATAGGCCCGAAACTGCGTCGTGTCCAGAACTGCTCCGATGAAAAGGAGCTGTGGAGAAGGAATCAGATGCGACTTCGGCACATTGATGGAGAACCCCAGCGAGTGCAGGAGTTCGGCCGTAGTCTGGAGGTGGGAGACGACTGCCTGGGACGAGCCCGCCTTCAGCAGCCAGTCGTCGAGGTAGGGGAAGACTGAAACCCCTGCCCGGCGCAGATGAGCCGCGACCACCGCCATCACTTTCGTGAACACCCGAGGGGCACTTGTAAGGCCAAAGGGGAGCACGGTGAACTGAAAATGCTCGTGGCCTACCGTGAACCGAAGGTAACGCCGGTGGGCGGGCAGGACGGGGATGTGGAAATATGCGTCCTGCAAGTCCAACGCTACCAACCAGTCTCCAGGGTCGAGGGCAGTCAAGACCTGAGCTAGGGTGAGCATCTTGAACTTCTCCTTCCGGAGGAAGCGATTGACGTTCCGGAGGTCCAAGATAGGACGCATGTCCTCCTTGTCCTTTTGGGCACCAGAAAGTAGTGGGAGTAGCAACCACGCCCTACTTCTGGGGTCGGAACATGCTCGATGGCCCTCTTGGTCAAGAGGGCCGTGACTTCCTTCTGTAGAAGCACCAAGTGATCCCCTGACATGCGGTGGAGTTGAGGTGGCATGGCTGGGGGGTGGTCGCGAAGGGGAGGGAGTAGCCCCTTCGGACAATGTCCAAGACCCACCTGTCCGAGGTGATGGTGCGCCAGTGGGGAAGGTGATGGCGGACCCTGCCCCTACTGGCGTGCCGTGCACCTGAAAGGAGGGACTAGGAGGGCTTGGAGGCCGCGGACGGGTTGGAGGTGGTGGCCTGACCCGCACGCTGGTTGCCCGATCCGCCACGGCGGAATCCACGTCCTCGGCCACGCGAAGACGCCTGCTGCGCGGGCCGGTGGCTGGGCTGCTGACGTGAAGGGGCGCCCTACCGTGGCCACGATAGGGGCGAAAAGCAGAAGGCAGCGGAGGGCGTGTAGCAGAAAGGCCCAGGGACTTGGCAGTAGCCCGTGAGTCCTTAAAGCGCTCCAACGCATGGTCTGCTTTGGACCCAAAAAGACCGACTCCATCAAAGGGCATGTCCATGAGAGTATTCTGGACATCCCCTGAAAAACCAGTGGTTCTCAGCCAGGCGTGGCGGCGGAGCGCCACCGTCGTTGCAATCGACCTGCCCAGCGAGTCGGCGGTGTCAAGGCCACAACGGATAGTGTATTTGGCCGCATCCCTTCCTTCCGCAATGGCGCGGGAAAGCAGTGCCTGGACCTCCTCAGGGCACTGGGGCAAAACATCCGCCACCGAATCCCACAGAGAGTGGGTATAGCGGCCCAAAAGACAAGCGGTGTTAACGGACCGCAAGCCAGCACTGGAGGAAGAAAAACCTTTCTTCC
The DNA here is from genome assembly GCA_963921515.1 of Calotriton arnoldi. Lineage (NCBI taxonomy): Eukaryota > Metazoa > Chordata > Amphibia > Caudata > Salamandridae > Calotriton > Calotriton arnoldi. Next base: position 346,952 of record CAWUFW010011909.1, on the reverse strand, counting down.
CAAACTGATCCAGGCGTTTGGATTCCCTATCCGGAGGAGCGGTAGGGAAGGCGGTTTGGGAAGCGGAGGCTTGGACAACCAAGCTCTCAGGAGTGGGGTGGACAGAAAGAAACAGGGGTCGCCCGGAGCGGGGCGATGGCGTCGTGACACGTTCCGATCCACAGGAGCCCCTGTGTTGGGCTTGGACCAGGCGCCCAAAAGAACGTCTGTGAGGGCGTCGTTAAACGGCAGCACAGTCTCCGCAGAGGAGGCTGCCGGCTGAAGCACCTCTGTCAAGATGTTAGGCTTGACCGTCAAAGTAGGGAGCTGGAGACGTAAGGCCCCAGCAGCCCTACGCAACACCGTACCAAAATTGGCCCCCTCCTCCGTAGCCACGGGAGGAGACAGCATGCCAGTGTCAGGAGAAGTATCCAGACCACTGGCCTCCCCTAGACTCTCTGTCCAGTCCTCATCATACTGACAGTTGCGAGTCAGAGGGTCATCAGACCCCTCCCAGTCCTCCTGGTCCTCCTCTGGTTCAAAATAAGGAGGAGGAGGGACATTTGGGACCCAAGGGCCCATCGGCGCCGGAGCCGGCGTCGAGCGGCGTCGCTCCGGGTCCATGTCCGGAGCCGGAAGGAACTGGGGGACGACGCCGCCCGGAGCCCAGGGCGGCGTCGAGAACGGCACCGGAGACATCGGCGCCGGCGGAGGTGTCGTGAGGTCGACCGGCGTCGATGGGGGTTGTGGAGCCGTGATCGAGGCCGGGGCCGAAGCCGGAGCCGGGATCGAGGCTGGAGTCCCGGGCGACGCCGGGGCCGGAGCCGCCGGCGACGCCGGAGCAACCCCATCAGGGCCCGCGGGGCCCGAAGGCGCACCGGAGGGGCCTGAAGGCCCGAAGAGGCGGGCCATGGCCGACAGGAACTCCTGTACCTTGGCCGGATCCGCCCCCGAACCCGGGAAGGGCGGGTATGACGGGGCGACTCCACAGGCAAGTCCGGGGCCGCGGGGCGGGGACGGTGCCGGGAGGGGCCTCAGCCGAGTCGCGAGACCGGCGAGGCGAAGTCCGAGAGCGACGATGCTTCTTGGACTTCTTGTGCTTAGACTTACCGGACGAAGAAGACTTCGACGCCGACGACCGGTGTGCACTCCGCGAGCGACCCCTGGACCTCTCACGCGACCGGGGCCTCCGTGGAGCCGAATGCCGGGCCTCGAGGAGCTTTCGAGACCGCTCTCGCAAAGCCTTCGGGTTGAGGGCCTGGCATTCGGGACAAGACTCGGTGTCGTGGCCTCGGCCGAGGCAGAAGAGACACTCCCAATGCGGGTCGGTGACGGACATCATCCGCGCACAGGCGCCGCATCGCTTGAAGCCGGGCATCCCTACGACACCTTAAAGATGGAAAAAAAAACAGTGAAAAAATCACCAAAAAGTATGGTCAAAAATTGACCAGGGCACTGCTCTTCCCGGATCTGCGCTTGCTGGCGCGGAAAAAGAAGAACTGACGTCAGCGCGCAGGGGCGGCGTCTAAGTACTGCCCGCGACGTCATCCCGGCGATCACGACGCCGACGACGGACGCGGAGCCGCACGACGCCGCCTACCGACGCGCAAGGGTACTGCTACGCAAAACTTTCCGGATCCAGCCTGACGCCTGGGGATATTCTAAGGTAAGGAATCTATCACTAACGTGTCTCTTTCAGATGCCCAAAACTAGGGCCCTGAAACGGAGTCCCTTACCCTAGAAGTCAGTTTGCAGAACGGAGAGGATGGGTGGGACGGTAAGGAATCTATAACTAATATATGTCGTTACCGAAGGTAAGTAACTTGTTCACCTGAAAGAGACTATTAGTTATAGATTCCATACCTTAGAATAGATACCCCAGCAATACCAACCCCGGAGGTGGGTCTGCGAACTAAGTTCACACCAGAAAGTCCTGGAGAACTGAACGGCCAAAGAAGCCATCTCTCTGGACTTGGATGTCCAGGCAGTAATGTTTGGTGAACGTCTGCAATGAAGCCCACGTGGCTGCCTGGCAGATGTCATGAAGGGAAACTGCACGTCCCAGAGCAGTAGTGGCTGCAGTCGCCCTGGTGGAATGGGCGCACAACCCTACAGGAGGTTCCTTTTTCGCAAAGTAATAGCAAATTTTGATGCAAAGGACGACCCATCGAGAGATGGTCCGACCTTTCTTGGCGCCCACATAGCCAACAAAGAACTGATCATCCACCCGGAATTATCTTGTGCGATCGAGATAAAAGGAAAGCACAAGTTTTGGATCCAGACAGTGGAGCCTCTCCTCCTCTTTAGAAGGATGCGGGGCGGGAAGAAGGTGGGCAAAGTGATGGTCTGTCCTATGTGGAAAGAGGTAAGCACTTTGGGAAGAAAGGAAGGCCTAGTGCAAAGGACAACCTTGTCCGGATGAACAGCCAGGAAAGGAGGTTTAGAAGAAAGAGCCTGAAGCTCACTCACCCTGCGAGAAGAGGTGATGGCAACCAGAAAGGCAGTTTTGAGGGTCAAAAGACTGAGAAAACAATTATGTAGCGGCTCGAAAGAGCACACAAGGTAAGTCAGAGCAAGATTCAAGTCCCACTGGGGCATTACGAAAGGAATAGGAGAAATGCCCTTAAAGAAGCGATTTACAATAGGGGACTTGAAAAGAGAAGGCTGATCAGGAAGGCGAAGAAAGGCTGAAATGGCAGAAAGATAGCCTTTAGGAGTACCCAGAGCAAACCCCTTCAGGGCCAAAGAAGGAATGAAGAGGAGAACCTCTGAAAAAGGGGCAGAAAGGGGATCCACAGCCTTTGCTGTGCACCATGCCACAAATTTGTTCCATCTACAGGCGTATACCGTTTTGGTGGAGGGACGCCTGGCTGCCAAGATAACGTTACAGACTTCGGGAGGAAGGTCGAAAGCTGTCAACTGCCGCCGCTCAATCTCCACGCAAGGAGGTGGAGGCTGGACAGGTTCAGGTGGAGGACCGTCCCCTGCTGCTACGACAGAAGATCCTCCCGAAGAGGCAGTCTGATCCCAGGATCGATGGCCATGTTCAAGAGCTCGGGATACCAGACTCTTCGTGCCCAGTCCGGAGCCACAAGAATAACTTGGGCACGGTCGCGCTTGATCTTCTTCAGCACTCTGGGCAGAAGTGGTATAGGTGGAAAGGCGTATAGAAGACCGCAACTCCACTCGCGACGAAAAGCGTCGCCTAGCGAGTGCCGCCTTGGAAATTCCAACGCGCAGAACTGCTGAGATTGCGTGTTCTCTTCGGTGGCGAATAGATCTAACCAAGGCTCTCCCCACTGCTGAAAGAGACCTTGCACCACTTCCGAGTGAAGACGCCATTCGTGACCATCATGCACCTGCGGCTGAGTTCGTCCGCCCTGGTGTTCAGTGAACCTGCCAGGTGTTGAACCACCAGGGATATGCCCAGATGTTCCAGCCATGTCCAAAGGCGGAGAGCCTCTTAACATAGGGTCCACGACCCCACCCGCCCTGTTTGTTGCAGTACCACATGGCGGTGGTGTTGTCCGTGAACACCTGCACTACTCTTCCTTTGACAGAAGGAAGGAATGCTTTCAGTGTAAGACGAATCGCCCGGAGCTCCAGAAGGTTGATGTGGAGCCCGGACTCCGCCGGAGACCAGAGGCCTCTGATCTCCGCCTCTCCCATGTGGCCGCCCCATCCCAGGAGTGACGCATCCGTCACAACTGTGTACTCTGGCTGGGGAAGGGAGAGGGATCTGCCGCTGACCCAATACTGGTTCGTTAGCCACCACTGCAATTGGTGTACAGTGCCCTCCGAGATCTGAACGCAATCGGACAGATTCCCCTGATGCTGTACCGACTGGAACTTCAGGTCCCACTGTAGAGCCCGCATATGCCACCTGGCATGATCCACCAGCAGGATGCAGGAGGCCATGAGGCCCAGTAGCCTCAGGGTCATTCTGACCGAAACCCGGGATAGAGGCTGAAAGATCGGAATCATAGCCTGAATATCCCGGACTCGCTGTTCAGGGGGATAAGCCCAAAACTGCGTTGTGTCCAGAACCGCTTCGATGAAAAGGAGCTTCTGAGAGGGAATTAGGTGGGACTTCGGCACGTTGATAGTGAACCCCAGCGAATACAGGAGGTCGGCCGTAGTCTGGAAGTGGGAGACAACAGCCTGGGGCGATCCCGCCTTCACAGCCAGTCGTCGAGATAGGGGAAGGCTGGAACCCCTGATCTGCGCAGATGAGCGGTGACCACCGCCATCACTTTTGTGAACACCCAACGGGCACTGGTAAGGCCAAATGGGAGCACGGTAAACTGAAAATGCTCGTGGCCTACCGTGAACCGTAGGTAACACCAGTGGGCAGGCAGGACGGGGATGTGAAAATAGGCGTCCTGCAAGTCCTACGCTACCATCCAGTCTCCAGGGTTGAGGGCAGACAGAACCTGAGCCAATGTCAACATCTTGAACTTCTCCTTCCGAAGCAAGCGGTTGACGTCCCTGAGATCCAAAATAGGAAGCAGGCCTTTGTTCTTCTTGGGCACCAGAAAGTAGGGGGGAGTAGCAACCACGACCTACTTCTGGCACAGGGACGTGCTCGATGGCTCCCTTGGCCAGGAGAGCCGTCACTTCCTGGCGGAGAAGGACCAAGTGATCCTCCGACATGCGATGGAATGTAGGTGGCATGGATGGAGGAGTAGTCTCGAAGGGACTATCTGCAAAACCCACCTGTCCGACGTGATGTTCTGCCAGTGGAGGAGGTGAAGGTGAATCCTGCCACCCACTGGCAACTGGTGGCCCTGGAGGGTCGGACTAGGAAGGTTTGGAGGCTGCTGCAGAGGGGGCACTGGTGGACTACCCGCCCACTGGCCCCCTGACCCACGACGCTGGGTCCCACGTCCTTGGCCGCTGCGCGGCTGAACAGTTTGTGCAGGCCTGTGGCTCTGGGCGGATCGTGGTGGGGCACCCCTTCCGTAGCCACCAAAAGCAGACTGCGTGGGGCGAGAGGTGGTAGCGAGGCCCAAAGATCTGGCCGTAGCCCTAGAACCCTTAAAGCGCTCGAGCGTGTTGTCCGCTTTGTCACCAAACAAGCGACGGCCATCAAAGGGCAAGTCCAAAAGAGTCGATTGGACATCTCCCAAAAAGCCAGTGGACCTCAGCCAGGCGTAGCGTCTCAGGGCTACTGACGTTGAAATCGTCCTGCCTAGCGAGTCAGCGGTGTCCAGTCCACATCGTATGGCGAACTTTGCTACATCTCTACCCTCAGCAACTGCACGGGAGAGAACGGCCCGGGCCTCTTCTGGGCACTGTGGCAGCACCTGCGCGACCGTATCCCACACAGAGTGGGTGTAATGGCCCAAGAGGCATGCAGTGTTCACCGCCCGCTGGCGGATGAAAACATCTTCTTCCCAAGGCGATCCAGCTTCTTGGATTCCCTATCAGGTGGAGCGGTAGGGAATGCGCCCTTGGAAGTAGAGGCTTGTTCTACCAAGCTCTCAGGGGTAGGGTGTTGGGAGAGGAAAATGGGGTCGCCCGGGGCCGGGCGGTGGCGTTGGGCAATCATCCTATCCACAGGTGCCCCTGTGCTGGGCTTGGACCAAGTGCCCAGAAGGATGTCCGTGAGGGCCTCATTGAATGGCAGCAGGGGCTCCAAAGAGGCCGCTGCCGGTTGAAGCACCTGTCAGGAGGTTAGTCTTGACCGCCACTGTAGGAAACTCTAGGTTTAAGGCCTCAGCCGCCCTACGCAACACCACTGCGCATGATGCACCCTCCTCCGTAGCCACGGTAGGGGGAGAAAGCATGCCAAGGTCTGGGGAAGTGTCCAGACCACTGGTCTCACCCAACTCCTCTCTCCAGTCCGGTTCTTCTAACTGGTCTGCCAGAAGGTCCACAGACCCCTCCCTGTTCTCCTCAACCTCCTCTGGTTGCCTCTCAGGGCGATAGGGAACACCAGGGTACAATAAGGGCACAAAAGTACCGGTCGGCGCCGGTCCAGACGTCGGTCCGGCTCCGTGTCCATGTCGAGGATGGGGTCGACGTCGGTTGGGGACACAACAGGCGTCGGAAGGGGCGGAGATGTTGTCAATGGATTCAACGCCGGAGGAGGCGTCGTAAGGTGGACCGGCGCCGATCAGGATCCAGGCCTGAATCCCTGGGGGCCCAGCGGCGCAGGGGCCAAAGCCGCCGGCATCGAAGGCCTAGAACCCCCAGCCGAGTCTGCGAGGCCCGAAGGAGCGCCGGCGGAGTTGGGCTGCCCAAAGATGGAGTGGAGGGCTTCGTAAAAGCTACGAAGATGGGCAGTTGTCGCTCCGGTTCCCAGGAAGGGAGGGAGGCTTGGAGTCGACCCTACAGTGCATTATTCCGCCATCTAGTGGTTGGATTCGGAATTGTCCCCGTTTTTTTTTTTTTTGGTCGCTGTCGACCACCATTTGGTGCCAGGTACGTCCCCTGAGTGACGTCAGACGGTGTCCTGGAGGTCGACGTGCGTGGTGGCCATCTTCGGATTCTTTTTCTGTTTCTTTCTTTGGTTTGTAATCCTTGAGATGGTTTTAATAAACAGTGATGTAGTCCTTTACTTCCCCACCTGTTTGTTGTCCTTGTAGGGGAGGCGGGGTGGGTCGCATGTGAATCCAGAAAATTCTTCAAGCTGCAAAACTACTCCTACTGGTAAGTAACCATTTTGTTTTGCAGCGTGAATCCTTTTCTGGATTCACATGCTGTGCATTAGATTATGTAGCGGTTTCTCCCGTCTTGGGGAGGCTGTGGTGAAAGGAAGACTTTGCAAACAGGTATTGAAGCACCCTCTGTCCAATTTGAGTTTCCTTATTCAACTGTATGTCCACACAGTAATGCTTTGTGAAGGTGTGTGGTGATGCCCATGTTGCTGCTGCGCAGATGGAATCAATGGGTACATTGGCCATAAATGCTAGCGTTGCTCCCTTTTTTCTAGTGGAGTGCGCTGTTGGTTGCATTGTTAGTTCCTTCTTGGCATTGTCATAACATACCTGGATAGCTTGTACTATCCATCTTGCAATAGTTGCTTTTGTGACCGCAGATCCTGTGTTGGTATGCAAGCGTGCAACAAACAGTTGTTTAGTTTTTCTTATTTTTCTGTTTTCTGCAAGTAATACAGTAAAGCTCTCCTAACATCCAGGGTATGGAGGCTTTTTTCTGCTTTAGTTTCTGGGTTTTGAAAGAAAACCGGTAGCAGGATGTTTTGATTTAAGTGATACTTAGATACCACCTTTGGCAAGAATTGTGGGTTAGTTTTCAAGATTACTTTATCCTTGTGGATTTGTAAATAGGGTTCTTGTATTGTTAAAGCACAAGTTACTAACTTGTGTAACGATATATCTGTAAGAGACAGTAGTTAGTGACAGATTCCTTACCTTAGAATATCCCCAGGCGTCAGGCTGGATCCGGAAAGTTTTTTGCGTAGCAGTACCCTTGCGCGTCGGTAGGCGGCGTCGTGCGGCTCCGCGTCCGTCGTCGGCGTCGTGATCGCCGGGATGACGTCGCGGGCAGTACTTAGGCGCCGCCCCTGCGCGCTGACGTCAGTTCTGTACACGACTTTCCGCGCCAGGAACGCAGAGCCATGCAAGAAGCTGACATAGGTGTCTGAAAAATACTAGGGCCCTGAAAGGGATGTCCTTAACCCTAGAAATCAGTTCGCAGAACGGGGAGGATGGGTGGGCGGTAAGGAATCTGTCACTAACTACTGTCTCTTACACATATATCGTTACACAAGTTAGTAACTTGTGCATCTGAAAGAGACACGTTAGTGACAGATTCCTTACCTTAGAATAGATACCCCAGCAATACCAACCCCGGTGGTGGGTCTGCGAACAAAGATCAGACAAGGAAGTCCTGGAGGACAGAACGGCCAAAGAAGCCGTCCCTCCGGACCGGACTGTCAAGGCAGTAATGCTTTGTAAACGTGTGCAGCGAGGCCCACGTAGCTGCCTGACAGATAACCGGCAGCGGAACACCGCGGCCCAAGGCCGTGGTAGCAGCCGTTGCCCTGGTGGAATGGGCACGCAGCCCAACAGGAGGTTCCTTTTTAGCCAAAGAATAGCAGGTCTTGATGCACAAGGTAACCCAGCGGGAGATGGTCCTCTTGTGCACCGCCCGACCTTTTTGGCGCCCACGTAGCCAACAAAGAGCTGGTCATCCACCCGGAAGTGTTTTGTGCGGTCAATATAGAAAGAGAGCGCACGTTTTGGGTCCAGACGGTGGAGCCTCTCTTCCTGTCTGGAAGGATGCGGAGGCGGAAAGAAGGTGGGCAAAGTGATGGTCTGCCCAATGTGGAAAGCAGTAACCACCTTTGGCAAGAAGGACGGACGCGTCCGAAGAACAACCTTGTCTGGATGAACAGACAGAAAGGGAGGTTTGCAAGATAGAGCCTGGAGCTCACTCACCCGCCGAGCGGAGGTGATGGCCACCAGAAAGGCTGTCTTCAGAGTCAGAAGACGAAGAGGACAGTTATGTAGAGGCTCAAAGGGAGCGCACATTAAAAAGGTAAGAACCAAGTTCAAGTCCCACTGAGGCATCACAAACGGAACAGGAGGGAAGAGGTGAGTAATGCCTTTTAAGAACCTGTTAACAACAGGGGACTTGAAAAGGAGGGCTGATCAGGGAGCCTGAGGAAGGCCGAGATAGCACAAAGATAACCCTTGATGGTACCCAGGGCAGAACCCTGTTGGGCCAAAGAGAGAAGGAACAGAAGGACCTCAGAAAGAGGGGCAGAAAGGGGATTCACAGCCTTTGCTGTGCACCATGCCACAAATTTGTTCCACCTGCAGGCGTATACCACCTTAGTGGAGGGACGCCTGGCTGCCAGAATCACATCACAAACTTCGGGAGGCAAGTCGAAAGGAATCAACTGCCGCCGCTCAATCTCCACGCAAGCAGGTGTAGACTGGACAGGTTCGGGTGGAGGACCGTCCCCTGCTGCTGCGACAGAAGATCCTCCCGAAGAGGCAGACAGATCGGGGGATCTACGCTCATATTGAGTAGCTCGGGATACCAAACTCTTCGAGCCCAGTCCGGAGCCACAAGAATGACTTGGGCCCGGTCGTGCCGAATCTTCTTCAACACTCTGGGTAGAAGTGGTATAGGCGGAAAGGCGTACAATAGACCGCAACTCCACTCGTGACGAAAGCGTCGCCGGCGAGTGCCGCCTTGGAAATTCCAACGCGCAGAACTGATGACATTGCGCGTTCTCTTCGGTGGCGAATAGATCTAACCAAGGCTCTCCCCACTGTAGAAAGAGTCCTTGCGCCACTTCCGAGTGAAGACGCCATTCGTGATCCATCATGCACCTGCGGCTGAGTTCGTCCGCCCTGGCGTTCAGGGAACCTGCCAGGTGTTGAACCACCAGGAACATGCCCTGATGTTCCAGCCATGTCCAGAGGCGCAGAGCCTCCTGACAAAAGTCCACGACCCCACCCCGCCTTGTTTGTTGCAGTACCACATGGCGGTGGTGTTGTCTGTGAACACCTGCACTACCTTCCCTTTGACAGAGGGAAGGAATGCCTTGAGTGCAAGTCGGATCGCCCGGAGCTCCAGAAGGTTGATATGGAGCCGGGACTCCGCCGGAGACCAGAGGCCTCTGATCTCCGCCTCTCCCATGTGACCGCCCCATCCCAGAAGGGACGCGTCCGTCACAACTGTGTGCTCTGGCTGGGGAAGGGAGAGGGATCTGCCCATGACCCATTGCCGGTTCGAGAGCCACCACTGCAACTGTTTTGCAGTCCCCTCCGAGATCTGGACGTGATCGGACAGGTCGCCCTGGTGCTGCGCCCACTGGAACTTCAGGTCCCACTGCAGAGCCCGCATATGCCATCTGGCATGAGTGACCAGCAGGATGCAGGAGGCCATGAGGCCCAGCAGCCTCAGGGTCATACGTACCGAAACCCAGGATAAGGGCTGAAAGATCGGAATCATAGCCTGAATATCCCGGACTCGCCGTTCGGGAGGATAGGCCCGAAACTGCGTCGTGTCCAGAACTGCTCCGATGAAAAGGAGCTGTGGAGAAGGAATCAGATGCGACTTTGGCACATTGATGGAGAACCCCAGCGAGTGCAGGAGTTCGGCCGTAGTCTGGAGGTGGGAGACAACTGCCTGGGACGAGCCCGCCTTCAGCAGCCAGTCGTCGAGGTAGGGGAAGACTGAAACCCCTGCCCGGCGCAGATGAGCTGCGACCACCGCCATCACTTTCGTGAACACCCGAGGGGCACTGGTAAGGCCAAAGGGAGCACGGTGAACTGAAAATGCTCGAGGCCTACCGTGAACCGAAGGTAACGCCGGTGGGCCGGCAGGGCGAGGATGTGGAAATAGGCGTCCTGCAAGTCCACGCTACCAACCAGTCTCCGGGGTCGAGGGCAGTCAAGACCTGAGCTAGGGTGAGCATCTTGAACTTCTCCTTCCGGAGGAAGCGATTGACGTTCCGGAGGTCCAAGATAGGACGCATGTCCTCCTTGTCCTTTTGGGCACCAGAAAGTAGTGGGAGTAGCAACCACGCCCTACTTCTGGGGTCGGAACATGCTCAATGGCCCTCTTGGCCAAGAGGGCCGTGACTTCCTTCTGTAGAAGCACCAAGTGATCCCCTGACATGCGGTGGAATTGAGGTGGCATGGCTGGGGGTGGTCTCGAAGGGGAGGGAGTAGCCCCTTCGGACAATGTCCAAGACCCACTTGTCCGAGGTGATGGGACGCCAGTGGTGAAGGTGATGGCGGACCCTGCCCCCGACTGGCGTGCTGTGCACCTGAAAGGAGGGACTAGGAGGGCTTGGAGGCCGCGGGACGGGTTGGAGGTGGTGGCCTGACCCGCACGCTGGTTGCCCGAACCGCCACGGCGGTATCCACGTCCTCGGCCACGCGAAGGCGCTTGCTGCGCGGGCCGTTGGCCGGGCTGTGGACGTGACTGGGCGCCCCTTCCGTGGCCACGAAAGGGGCGAAAAGCAGACGTTTGCGGAGGGCGCACAACAGCAAGGCCCAGGGACTTAGCAGTAGCCCGTGAGTCCTTGAAACGCTCAGCGCATGGTCTGCCTTTGAACCAAAAGACCGACTCCATCAAAGGGCATGTCCATGAGAGTATTCTGGACATCCCCTGAAAAACCAGTGGTTCTCAGCCAGGCGTGGCGACGCAGCGCCACCGTCGTTGCAAGCGATCTGCCCAGCGAGTCGGCGGTATCAAGGCCACAGCGGATGGTATACTTAGCCGCATCACGCCCTTCCGCAATAGCGCGGGTAAGCAGTGTCTGGACCTCCTCAGAACACTGCGGCAAAACATCAGCCACCGAATCCCACAGGGAGTGGGTGTATCGGCCCAAGAGGCAAGCGGTATTAACAGACCGCAAGCCAGCACTGGAGGAAGAGAAAGCCTTCTTCCCAAAGTGATCCAGGCGCTTGGATTCCCTATCCGGAGGGGCGGTAGGGAAGGCTGTTTGGGAGGCAGAGGCTTGGACAACCAAGCTCTCAGGGGTGGGGTGTTGGGAGAGAAACAGGGGGTCGCCCGGAGCCGGGCGATGGCGTCGGGCCACGTTCCTATCCACAGGAGCCCCTGTGGTGGGTTTGGACCAGGCACCCAAAAGAACGTCAGTGAGTGCATCGTTGAACGGCAGCACAGGCTCCGAAGAGGAGGCCGCCGGCTGAAGCACTTCAGTCAGGAGGTTAGTCCTGGCCGGCCACTGTAGGCAACTGGAGATTTAAGGCTCCAGCAGCTCTACGCAACACCGTTGCAAAATTAGCCCCCTCCTCCGTTGCCACGGGAGGAGACAGCATGCCAGAGTCGGGGAGGTATCCAGCCCACTGGCATCCCCAAGTTCCTCAACCCAGTCCGGGTCAAACTCGCACTGTTGTGTGAGAGGGTCGTCAGACCCCTCCCAGCTCTCCTGGTCCTCCTCAGGTTGAAAAGATGGAGGAGGAGGGACATAAGGGACCCAAGGCCTCATCGGCGCCGGAACCGGGCGTCGGGCGGCGCCGGTCCGGCTCCATGTCCGGACCCGGGAGAACCGGGGAACGACGCCGCCCGGAGCCCCGGACGGCGTCGGAAGCGGCACCGGGGACATCGGCGTCGGCGCGTGGTTAGGTCAACCGGCGTCGATGGGGTTGCGGCACCACCGGAACCGGGGTCGAGGCCGGGGCCGGAGCCGAGGCCGGGACGAAGGCTGGTGGGACAGGCGACGCCGGGACCGGAGTCGGCGGCGGCGCCGGAGCAACCCCATCTGGGCCCGCGGGGCCCGAAGGCGCACCGGAGGGACCTTGAGGCCCGAAGAGGCGGGCCATGGCCGACAGGAATTTCTGTAGCTCGGCCGGAGTCGCCCCGAACCCGGGAAGGGCGGGTAATGCGGGGAGCAACTCGACAGGCACGTCCGGGGCCGCGGGGCGGGGCCGGTGCCGACAGGGACCTCAGCCGAGTCGCGCGACCGGCGGCGAAGTCTTAGAGCGATGACGCCGCTTAGACTTCTTGTGCTTCGACTTACCGGAGGAGCGCGAGGCTTGGATTCCGACGAACGGCGGGGACTCCGCGTCCGGCCCCTCGACCTCTCCCGGGACCGGGGCTTGCTGCGGCGCGGAGCCGACTGCCGGACTTCAAGGAGCTTTCGAGACCGCTCTCGCAAAGCCTTCGGATGAAGTTTCCGGCAGTCAGGGCACGACTTCGTGTCGTGGCCTCGGCCGAGGCAGAAGAGACACTCGAGGTGGGGGTCCGTGATGGACATCATACGACCACATTCCTCGCAGGGCTTAAAGCCGGGCATCCCTACGACACCTTAGGAGTCGTGAAGACTCGATTGAAGAGAACAGTGAAAAATTTCACAAAAAGATAGTCAAAAAGTGACTAGGGCACTGCTCTTCCCGGATCTGCGCTTACTGGCGCGGAAAAGAAGAACTGACGTCAGCGCGCAGGGGCGGCGCCTAAGTACTGCCCGCGACGTCATCCCGGCGATCACGACGCCGACGACGGACGCGGAGCCGCACGACGCCGCCTACCGACGCGCAAGGGTACTGCTACGCAAAAAACTTTCCGGATCCAGCCTGACGCCTGGGGATATTCTAAGGTAAGGAATCTGTCACTAACGTGTCTCTTTCAGATGCCCGCAATTCACTTACTCTGCATAGTGATGTTACAGCAATGAGAAAGGCTGTCTTTAGGGTAATATGTTTGATGTCTGCTGCATACATGGGCTTAAAGGGTTTCTTCTTCATTTGAGAGAGTACTGTATTTAAGCTCCATGTTGGTACAGGTGTAGCTCTTGGTGGAGCTATTCTTTTGGCTCCTTCTAGGAATCTTTTTATGACTGGTCTAGTAAAAAAGCTTTTGCATGATTTTCCTCTTGTGTATGCCACTATGGCAGCAAGGTGCACCTTAAGGCGTGAAAAATTGATGTTGCTGTCCAAGAGGTAAGTAAGATATGTGATAACAGATTCTTGTGTCTTTATGGAACTGGTCCTGTTGTTTGCGATGCACCATGTGGTGTATCGTTTCCATTTTGCTGTATAGCATTTCCTTGTGATTGTTTCCTTGCCTCCGAGTACCTCCAAGGTTCTTAACTGTAGATTGAGATGACCAAATTCTATGTATTCAGGCGCCAAGCTACTAGTTGCAGTGTTGCTGGTTCCGGGTGAAAAATTTGGCCCTCTTGCATTGTCAGCAGGTCTTTTTCTGTTTTGATCCTGATCATTTCTCCTTTGGATAGTTCTAGGAGAGTGGAGTACCATGTTTGCCTTGGCCAATGAGGGGCAATGAGAATCATATTTGTTCCTGGCTCCTTTGCCTTTTGTAGCACCCTTTGCATCAGGGGTATTGGTGGAAAGGCGTAAACAAATGTCTGAGACCAATTCAGTGAAAGTGCATTTCCGCAGTGACAAGTGGTGTGGAAACCTGGAGGCAAAGTATTGGCATTTCTTGTTCTGTATTGTCGCAAACAGGTCCAACACTGGTGTTGCCCAGATGTTGAATAGGTACTGAATTGTTGTCTGTTTCAGCTCCCATTCGTGAGAGCAATTGTTCTGTCTGCTGAGTTGGTCTGCTGTGATGTTGTCTACTCCTGGTAGATGAACTGTCTGTAGATGGATCTTTTGGGGTATTGCCCAATGCCAAATCTCCTGTGCCAGTTTGCTCAGTGGAAAAGACTGTGTTCCACCTAGTTTGTGGAGCTAGAACATTGTGGTTGTATTGTCTGTTTGTATTAGAATTGTTTTCCCCTGAATATGTTTCTGGAATGCCTTGAGTGCCAGAAAAACTGTTTTCGTCTCCAGGAAATTGATGTGTTTGGTGGCGTCCTGTTCGCTCCATTGGCCATGTTCCTTTAGCTGGTTGAGATGTGCTCCCCATCCGTTGAGGGATGCATCTGTAGTGACTGTCACAGATGGAGTTGGGTCCCTGAAAGGTCTCCCCTGTACTTTGTTGTTGGATGCCCACCAATGTGTCTCTGCTTGCACCCTTTGTGTAACAACCACTAGATCCTCCCAACTTCCTGTGGCCTGTGACCAGCTGTTGTTGAGCCATTCCTGAAACGGGCGCATGTGTAGGCGAGCGTGAGGAATGAGTGGGATACATGAGGTCATCATGCCCATTAGTTTCATAACCCTCCTCACTGTCAGAGACTGTCCCCTCTGGTAGAGGGCTGTTTCGTGATGGATAGCTTGTATCCTGGCCTGTGTGGGATAAGCCCTGGCGTTCAATGTGTTTAGTCTTGCTCCCAGGAAGGTTTCCTCTCTTTCTGGTGTTGTTGATGATTTCTTGTGGTTTATTGACAAACCTAGTTTTTGTAGAGTTTGAATTGTCTTTTGAACATGACTGAGGCATGTCTGTTTTGTGCGTCCCCTTATTAGCCAATCGTCTAGGTAGGGGTAGACGTGGATCTTGCTTCTTCTCAGATGTGCCGCCACTGCGGCTAGACACTTTGTGAACACCCGTGGGGCTGATTTTATGCCGAACGGAAGTACTTTGAATTGGTAGTGTGTCTTGTTGTGCAGGAACCGCAGGTATTTTCTGTGCTTTTTGTTCATAGGGATATGTAAATAGGCGTCCTTTAGATCTATTGTTGCCAAATAATCCCCCTTTTGGATTTGCGGGAGTATTTCTTGAAGTGTACACATTTTGAAGTGTTGTGTAAGTATGAATTTGTTTATGAATCTTAAGTCCAAGATTGGTTTTAGAGTTAGATCCTGTTTTGGTACTAGAAAGTAAGGGGAGTAGTTGCATTTGTAACCCTGATATGTTGGTACCTTTTCTATTGCCTATTTGAGGTATAGATCCTTGATTTCTGCGTTTAGTAGTGTTCGTTCTGATGAACAAGTTACTTACCTTCGGTAACGATATATCTGTAAGAAACATTAGTAGTGATAGATTCCTTACCTTAGAATATCCCCAGGCGTCAGACTGGATCCGGAAAGTTTTCGTCAGCAGTACCCCTGCGCGTCGGTAGGTGGCGTCGTGCGGTTCAGTGTCCGTCGTTGGCGTCGTGGTCGTCGAGATGACATCGCGGGCGCTACTTAGACGCCGCCCAAGCGCGCTGAGGTCAGTTCTGTACACCACTTTCCGCGCCAGGAACGCAGAGCCATGCAAGATACTGACCACTGGTGCATTGAAACTAGGGCCCTGAAAGGGATGACCTTAACCGTAGAAATCAGTTCGCATAACGGGGAGGATGGGTGGGGCGGTAAAGGAATCTATCACTACTAATGTTTCTTACAGATATATCGTTACTGAAGGTAAGTAACTTGTTCATCTGAAAGAAACACATAGTGATAGATTCCTTACCTTAGAATAGATACCCCAGCAATACCAACCCCGGTGGTGGGTCTGCGAACCAAGATCACACCAAAAAGTCACGGATAACAGAACGGCCAAAGAAGCAGTCTCTCCGGACTTGGCTGTCCAGGCAATAATTCTTGGTAAACGTGTGCAGCAAGGCCCACGTGGCTGCCTGACAGATATCTTGCAGGGGGACACCACTCCCCAATGCAGTAGTGGTTGCAGTAGCTCTGGTTGAATGAGCACGCAGCCCCACCGGAGAGTTCTTTTAGCCAAAGAGTAACAGGCTTTGATGCACAAGTTACTAACTTGTGTAACGATATATCTGTAAGAGACAGTAGTTAGTGACAGATTCCTTACCTTAGAATATCCCCAGGCGTCAGGCTGGATCCGGAAAAGTTTTTGCGTAGCAGTACCCTTCGCGCGTCGGTAGGCGGCGTCGTGCGGCTCCGCGTCCGTCGTCGGCGTCGTGATCGCCGGGATGACGTCGCGGGCAGTACTTAGGCGCCGCCCCTTCGCGCTGACGTCAGTTCTGTACACGACTTTCCGCGCCAGGAGCGCAGAGCCATGCAAGAAGCTGACACAGGTGTCTGAAAAATACTAGGGCCCTGAAAGGGATGTCCTTAACCCTAGAAATCAGTTCGCAGAACGGGGAGGATGGGTGGGCGGTAAGGAATCTGTCACTAACTACTGTCTCTTACAGATATATCGTTACACAAGTTAGTAACTTGTGCATCTGAAGAGACACGTTAGTGACAGATTCCTTACCTTAGAATAGATACCCCAGCAATACCAACCCCGGTGGTGGGTCTGCGAACAAAGATCAGACAAGGAAGTCCTGGAGGACAGAACGGCCAAAGAAGCCGTCCCTCCGGACTTGACTGTCAAGGCAGTAATGCTTAGTAAACGTGTGCAGCGAGGCCCACGTAGCTGCCTGACAGATAACCGGCAGCGGAACACCGCGGCCCAAGGCCGTGGTAGCAGCCGTTGCCCTGGTGGAATGGGCACGCAGCCCAACAGGAGGCTCCTTCTTGGCCAAAGAATAGCAGGTCTTGATGCACAAGGTAACCCAGCGGGAGATGGTCCTCTTGTGCACCGCCCGACCTTTTGGCGCCCACGTAGCCAACAAAGAGCTGGTCATCCACCCGGAAGTGTTTTGTGCGGTCGATATAGAAGGAGAGCGCACGTTTTGGGTCCAGACGGTGGAGCCTCTCTTCCTCTCTGGAAGGATGCGGAGGCGGAAAGAAGGTGGGCAAAGTGATGGTCTGCCCAATGTGGAAAGCAGTAACCACCTTTGGCAAGAAGGACGGACGCGTCCGAAGAACAACCTTGTCTGGATGAACAGACAGAAAGGGAGGTTTGCAAGATAGAGCCTGGAGCTCACTCACCCGCCGAGCGGAGGTGATGGCCACCAGAAAGGCTGTCTTCAGAGTCAGAAGACGAAGAGGACAGTTATGCAGAGGCTCAAAGGGAGCGCACATTAAAAGGTAAGAACCAAGTTCAAGTCCCACTGAGGCATTACAAACGGAACAGGAGGGAAGAGGTGAGTAATGCCTTTTAAGAACCTGTTAACAACAGGGGACTTGAAAAGGGAGGGCTGATCAGGGAGCCTGAGGAAGGCCGAGATAGCACAAAGATAACCCTTGATGGTACCCAGGGCAGAACCCTGTTGGGCCAGAGAGAGAAGGAACAGAAGGACCTCAGAAAGAGGGGCAGAAAGGGGATCCACAGCCTTTGCTGTGCACCATGCCACAAATTTGTTCCACCTGCAGGCGTATACCACCTTAGTGGAGGGACGCCTGGCTGCCAGAATCACATCACAAACTTCGGGAGGCAAGTCGAAAGAAATCAACTGCCGCCGCTCAATCTCCACGCAAGCAGGTGTAGACTGGACAGGTTCGGGTGGAGGACCGTCCCCTGCTGCTGCGACAGAAGATCCTCCCGAAGAGGCAGACGGATCGGGGATCTATGCTCATATTGAGTAGCTCGGGATACCAAACTCTTCGAGCCCAGTCCGGAGCCACAAGAATGACTTGGGCCCGGTCGTGCCGAATCTTCTTCAACACTCTGGGTAGAAGTGGTATAGGCGGAAAGGCGTACAACAGACCGCAACTCCACTCGCGACAAAAGCGTCGCCGGCGAGTGCCGCCTTGGAAATTCCAACGCGCAGAACTGATGACATTGCGCGTTCTCTTCGATGGCGAATAGATCTAACCAAGGCTCTCCCCACTGTAGAAAGAGTCCTTGCGCCACTTCCGAGTGAAGACGCCATTCGTGATCCATCATGCACCTGCGGCTGAGGTTCGTCCGCCCTGGCGTTCAGAGAACCTGCCAGGTGTTGAACCATCAGGAACATGCCCTGATGTTCCAGCCATGTCCAGAGGCGCAGAGCCTCCTGACAAAGGGTCCAAGACCCCACCCCGCCCTGTTTGTTGCAGTACCACATGGCGGTGGTGTTGTCTGTGAACACCTGCACTACCTTCCCTTTGACAGAGGGAAGGAATGCCTTGAGTGCAAGCCGGATCGCCCGGAGCTCCAGAAGGTTGATATGGAGCCGGGACTCCGCCCGGAGACCAGAGGCCTCTGATCTCCGCCTCTCCCATGTGACCGCCCCATCCCAGAAGGGACGCGTCCGTCACAACTGTATGCTCTGGCTGGGGAAGGGAGAGGGATCTGCCCATGAACCATTGCCGGTTCGAGAGCCACCACTGCAACTGTTTTGCAGTCCCCTCCGAGATCTGGACGTGATCGGACAGGTTGCCCTGGTGCTGCGCCCACTGGAACTTCAGGTCCCACTGCAGAGCCCGCATATGCCATCTGGCATGATTGACCAGCAGGATGCAGGAGGCCATGAGGCCCAGCAGCCTCAGGGTCATCCGTGCCGAAACCCAGGATAAAGGCCGAAAGATCGGAATCATAGCCTGAATATCCCGGACTCGCCGTTCGGGAGGATAGGCCCGAAACTGCGTCGTGTCCAGAACTGCCCCGATGAAAGGAGCTGTGGAGAAGGAATCAGATGCGACTTCGGCACATTGATGGAGAACCCCAGCGAGTGCAGGAGTTCGGCCGTAGTCTGGAGGTGGGAGACGACTGCCTGGGGCGAGCCCGCCTTCAGCAGCCAGTCGTCGAGGTAGGGAAGACTGAAACCCCTGCCCGGCGCAGATGAGCTGCCACCACCGCCATCACTTTCGTGAACACCCGAGGGGCACTGGTAAGGCCAAAGGGAGCACGGTGAACTGAAAATGCTCGGGGCCTACCGTGAACCGAAGGTAACGCCGGTGGGCCGGCAGGGCTGAGGATGTGGAAATACGCGTCCTGCAAGTCCAACGCTACCAACCAGTCTCCTGGGTCGAGGGCAGTCAAGACCTGAGCTAGGGTGAGCATCTTGAACTTCTCCTTCCGGAGGAAGCGATTGGCGTTCCGGAGGTCCAAGATAGGACGCATGTCCTCCTTGTCCTTTTGGGCACCAGAAAGTAGTGGGAGTAGCAACCACGCCCTACTTCTGGGGTCGGAACCTGCTCGATGGCCCTCTTGGCCAAGAGGGCCGTGACTTCCTTCTGTAGAAGCACCAAGTGATCCCCTGACATGCGGTGGAATTGAGGTGGCATGGCTGGGGGGTGGTCTCGAAGGGGAGGGAGTAGCCCCTTCGGACAATGTCCAAGACCCACCTGTCCGAGGTGATGGTGCGCCAGTGGGGAAGGTGATGGCGGACCCTGCCCCCTACTGGCGTGCCGTGCACCTGAAAGGAGGGACTAGGAGGGCTTGGAGGCCGCGGACGGGTTGGAGGTGGTGGCCTGACCCGCACGCTGGTTGCCCGATCCGCCACGGCGGAATCCACGTCCTCGGCCACGCGAAGACGCCTGCTGCGCGGGCCGGTGGCTGGGCTGCTGACGTGAAGGGGCGCCCCTACCGTGGCCACGATAGGGGCGAAAAGCAGAAGGCAGCGGAGGGCGTGTAGCAGAAAGGCCCAGGGACTTGGCAGTAGCCCGTGAGTCCTTAAAGCGCTCCAACGCATGGTCTGCTTTGGACCCAAAAGACCGACTCCATCAAAGGGCATGTCCATGAGAGTATTCTGGACATCCCCTGAAAAACCAGTGGTTCTCAGCCAGGCGTGGCGTCGGAGCGCCACCGTCGTTGCAATCGACCTGCCCAGCGAGTCGGCGGTGTCAAGGCCACAACGGATAGTGTATTTGGCCGCATCCCTTCCTTCCGCAATGGCGCGGGAAAGCAGTGCCTGGACCTCCTCAGGGCACTGGGGCAAAACATCCGCCACCGAATCCCACAGGGAGTGGGTATATCGGCCCAAAAGACAAGCGGTGTTAACGGACCGCAAGCCAGCACTGGAGGAAGAAAAACCTTTCTTCCCAAACTGATCCAGGCGTTTGGATTCCCTATCCGGAGGAGCGGTAGGGAAGGCGGTTTGGGAAGCGGAGGCTTGGACAACCAAGCTCTCAGGAGTGGGGTGGACAGAAAGAAACAGGGGGTCGCCCGGAGGCGGGCGATGGCGTCGTGACACGTTCCGATCCACAGGAGCCCCTGTGTTGGGCTTGGACCAGGCGCCCAAAGAACGTCAGTGAGGGCGTCGTTAAACGGCAGCACAGTCTCCGCAGAGGAGGCTGCCGGCTGAAGCACCTCTGTCAAGATGTTAGGCTTGACCGTCAAAGTAGGGAGCTGGAGACGTAAGGCCCCAGCAGCCCTACGCAACACCGTACCAGAATTGGCCCCCTCCTCCGTAGCCACGGGAGGAGACAGCATGCCAGTGTCAGGGAAGTATCCAGACCACTGGCCTCCCCTAGACTCTCTGTCCAGTCCTCATCATACTGACAGTTGCGTGTCAGAGGGTCATCAGACCCCTCCCAGTCCTCCTGGTCCTCCTCTGGTTCAAAATAAGGAGGAGGAGGGACATTTGGGACCCAAGGTCCCATCGGCGCCGGAGCCGGCGTCGGCGACGTCGCTCCGGGTCCATGTCCGGGCCGGAAGGAACTGGGGAACGACGCCGCCCGGAGCCCAGGGCGGCGTCGAGAACGGCACCGGAGACATCGGCGCCGGCGGAGGTGTCGTGAGGTCGACCGGCGTCGATGGGGGTTGTGGAGCCGGGATCGAGGCTGGGGCGAGCCGAGCGGGATCGACGCCGGAGGCCGGACGCCGCCGGGGCGGCCGCCGGAGCCAACCCCATCAGGGCCCGCGGGGCCCGAAGGCGCACCGGAGGGGCCTGACGGCCCGAAGAGGCGGGCCATGGCCGACAGGAACTCCTGTACCTTGGCCGGATCCGCCTCCGAACCCGGGAAGGGCGGGTATGGCGGGGCGACTCCACAGGCAAGTCCGGGGCCGCGGGGCGGGGACGGTGCCGGGAGGGGCCTCAGCCGAGTCGCGAGACCGGCGAGGCGAAGTCCGAGAGCGACGATGCTTCTTGGACTTCTTGTGCTTAGACTTACCGGACGAAGAAGACTTCGACGCCGGCGACCGGTGTGCACTCCGCGAGCGACCCCTGGACCTCTCACGCGACCGGGGCCTCCGTGGAGCCGAATGCCGGGCCTCGAGGAGCTTTCGAGACCGCTCTCGCAAAGCTTTCGGGTTGAGGGCCTGGCATTCGGGACAAGACTCGGTGTCGTGGCCTCGGCCGAGGCAGAAGAGACACTCCCTATGCGGGTCGGTGACGGACATCATCCGCGTACAGGCGCCGCATCGCTTGAAGCCGGGCATCCCTACGACACCTTTATTTGGAAAAAAACAGTGAAAAATCACCAAAAAGTATGGTCAAAAATTGACCAGGGCACTGCTCTTCCCGGATCTGCGCTTGCTGGCGCGGAAAAAGAAGAACTGACGTCAGCGCGCAGGGGCGGCGCCTAAGTACTGCCCGCGGCGTCATCCCGGTGATCACGACACCGACGACGGACGCGGAGCCGCACGACGCCGCCTACCGACGCGCAAGGGTACTGCTACGCAAAAAACGTTCCGGATCCAGCCTGACGCCTGGGGATATTCTAAGGTAAGGAATCTGTCACTAACGTGTCTCTTTCAGATACACAAGACAACCCAGTGGGAGATAGTTCTCTTGTGTACCGCCCGACCTTTCTTGGTGCCAACGTAGCCAACAAAGAGCTGGTCATCCACCCGGAACTGCTGTGTGCGGTTGAGATAAAAGGAGAGCGCACGTTTTGGGTCCAGACGGTGGAGCCTCTCTTCCTCTCTGGAAGGATGCGGAGGCGGAAGGAAGGTGGGCAAAGTAATAGTCTGCCCAATGTGAAAGGCCGTAACCACTTTTGGCAAAAAGGAAGGACGGGGCCTGAGCACAACCTTGCCCGGAAGGACTGATAGGAAAGGAGGCTTACAAGAAAGAGCCTGGAGCTCACTCACTCGCCTAGCAGAGGTGATGGCCACCAGGAAAGCAGTCTTCAAGGTCAAGAGACGAAGAGGACAGTTATGAAGTGGCTCAAAGGGAGCACACATCAAGTATGGAAGAACCAAATTCAAGTCCCACTGAGGCATCACGAAAGGAATAGGAGGAAAAAGGTGTGTAATGCCTTTGAGAAGTCTATTTACAACAGGGGACTTGAAAAGAGAGGGCTGATCAGGGAGCCTGAGAAAGGCCGAAATAGCAGAAAGGTAGCCCTTGACAGTGCCCAGAGGAGATCCCTGCTGGGCTAAAGAAAGAAGGAACAGTAGAACTTCAGAAAGAGGGGCAGAAAGGGGATCCACAGGCTTTGCTGTGCACCATGCCACAAACTTGTTCCACCTGCAGGCGTATACCACTTTAGTAGAGGAACCCCTGGCTGCCAGAATGACATCACAAACTTCAGGAGGCAAGTCGAAAGGAATCAACTGCCGCCGCTCAATCTCCACGCAAAGAGGTGGAGCCTGGACAGGTTCGGGTGGAGGACCGTCCCCTGCTGCTGCGACAGAAGATCCTCCCGAAGAGGCAGTCTGATTGGGGGATCGATGCTCATACTGAGTAGCTCGGGATACCATACTCTTCGAGCCCAGTCCGGGGCCACAAGGATGACTTGTGCCCGGTCGCGCTGTTGTAGGGATTCTGCACTTACACAGAGCTATGCACAGGATAATAGGACCTCGGAATATAGTGGTGAGCCAACCATACACCTTAGCACCTAAAACCCCAATCCGACTAGCTTTAGCGTCTCATCAGCTACCAATGATTAGACAACCCAGAACACGGTATCTCTCTCTCAGGACTCGCAGGAGCAAGAACACCCTTTCATAACTCACTCATACCTGTCCACAACGTGCGTAAGAAGAGACACTATATAGTTTAAAATGTTTATTTCAACTACCGTGCTCTAAGATACAGTACACGTGCCAGTACTATCAGCATAATGCATAAGGATAATATAATCAGCATAGTTACAACTCCATAGAATACAAACGGGGAAAGCATTTCATAAAGCAGTGGATATATGGCTAAATGACAATACCACCCTCCTCGTGCCAGTAGCTAGTTTATTATAAAAACAGAAGACCTCTGGGCTTTGTCGAGCGAACCCCCATACCTCAATATCTAGATGCAAGGTTTACATCATCAGACAAGCACAGCTCTTCTCTCTGGAAAGGTTTTTCTCCAAGTGTCTCTAACCGTGAAAAACACAATATTAAAAGCACACGATAGTCTCCAGGGCAGCTGTACATAGTGTTATGTCTAAGTGCGAGGGACTGGCCAGATCAGCAAGAACAAGGGACGTTGTTTTTCGACCTTGTACATGTTGTGCAGACGTAGCCCAAAGGGAACATGAGAAAAGGTGAAAGACAGATATGCAGACAGTTCTAAAATAGCCGGATAGAAGCAGAGGCTGGAAAAACAATGGCACAAAGTAACGTGCGCAAAAAGTGATCATGGCAGCCAGGCCTAAGTCAACGTAGCAAGGCAGACCAGGAGGCCACAAACCACAAGACACCGTCCCCTGGGCAGTCCATTGGCCAAGACATAGGACGATGACAGAGTTCAAATAGATGGAGCAGAACAGAAACGTCTGTTGTGGAGCGGTCCCCATGAAGGACAACAAATGGGAGATGAAAAAATAATTGCAGAGGTAAAAAAATCAAAAAAAATCCAGCGAGGCTGGTCGCAGAAAGCGAAGGCCCTGTCAATCCAACAGAGTGTAAGTGCAGAAAAACGCCACACCTTCCAAGAGGACATCATTGGAATCGTCGGAAAAAAGCGACGCCATCCAGTCCAGTAAATCAAAGCTGCAGTCATGTTCCTCGCAAGAGGGAGCAGCGAACAGCAGTGCGGGACAACTTGCGTGGTACTCAATATAACTTTGTTGTAGGAGATTCTGAGCAGTCGCCCAGATATCCCATTGTGCCAAAATCCCCAGTGCAGCAGCACGCGCCATGTAGCCTGCACCGGAACAGTCCCGTTCATGGGCCTCTAAGGGACCCACCAGCAGGACAAAATCCGGTCGAGACAGAGACGTATTGGAGAGGCAATAATCCAAAGACCACGAGAAAGGACATCTGATGCAAGACATCACAGGTTGTACGCAAGTGAAATACGCAAAGCGAAAAGAAAGTCTATAGGACACACTGAGCGTCGCCAATGGCAGATTGCCGAAACCAGCGAGAATGCGCTCACGGAGCATCTGGAGACGACCTGGGTCGAGAAGGGCCCAAGGAGGTGCAGCCATTGCGTAGTAAACAGACCAAAAGCAGTATACCAGCCGCTAAGGCGAGGATCAACGGAAAGCCACCAAAGACGCTGGAAAAAATGGAATGAATAAAAGCTGGTATTACACCAAAAATAGTCTGAAAAGAGGTCACAAGGCCAGAGCCCACAACTTTAAAAAAGTGCACCAGACCTTCAGTGCGTGATGCATTAAAAACACAGTGAATCAGTTCACCGAAATGTTGTGGGAGGTTAGTGTTCAAAGGGCCTGTATTTCACTGTGGGTACTCGCCACCTGGAGAATGAATGTCTCCCGGGCGGATGTGAGCATAACCTCCTGGTTCAATAATAGTGCCTTTATTCTGCTCAATTTATTGAAATCCGCCCTCAGAGTAGGAATGGAAGGCCAAACGGAATTATCTATGATGTCGTGCGGGGGAGGAAAAAGCACATTTTTGCAGCAGACAACCATGTGTGAAACTGTAACAATATAGGGTATGCCGGCTAGCATGCCACAGCAGTCTTGGTTATTCAAAAGCAGATAGCTACCATTTGCAAGCACAGTGAAAGTAGGAGAAATAGCAGGAGCAGGAATGCCCTTTAACACAGAAGCAAGATTCGGAGCCGAAACGTTACAAGCCCCGTGCAATTTAATGTGTTTGCAAACAAGGGAATGACCCACAGTTGAATCGCATGACTCCCCCGTGAGAAAAACCTCCTTTCCGTCTCTAAGGCATTTAAACATGAAAGGCAGGGACCAAAGTTCATGCAGGAAGGCACTGCCCAAGGGCTGGAAACGGCCCACAGGATAATGCTTCATGCACGAACTAAATTCAAACAATGAAAACGGCAAGGCGATAACCCATGAACTAGCCACACTGCAGAATCCAATTCTGCCACAGAGAATGGTAAGGGCTCTATTTTCTCGATATGTAACAGAGTGTATGCTGCATCCTTCATGGACATGAACTGCTGTTTGTCAGTTAAATTAAAAGGCAGGAATAAGGCAGAGATGTTCAAAAAATGCCAAGGAACTTTACCTAACTTAAGCGTCTGCAAAGTCCATGCAAACTGCATAACTGAACGCAATTGATTCTGCCCATGATATAACACTGAAACATCATCTTGTACAATATCAACAACAGAGGACACAATATTCTCTAACGTGTAAATGCGGGAAAACAGGGTATTAATACTATTGTCAACAACAGCAAGCACCTTTTCCAAATTTGCTTGATCTATTTCCCGTAGACGGGAAGCAGCTTCAATTTGTGGAAGCTTCCAGAGTTCATTATAAGTTTCATAAATGAATCTCTTAGGTCGCGGACCACGAGGCCCCAAAATAAAGTCGGACAGATCAATGTTGCCTGATGCACAAGTTACTAACTTGTGTAACGATATATCTGTAAGAGACAGTAGTTAGTGACAGATTCCTTACCTTAGAATATCCCCAGGCGTCAGGCTGGATCCGGAAAGTTTTTGCATAGCAGTACCCTTGCGCGTCGGTAGGCGGCGTCGTGCGGCTCCGCGTCCGTCGTCGGGATCGCCGGGATGACGTCGCGGGCAGTACTTAGACGCCGCCCCTGTGCGCTGACGTCAGTTCTGTACACGACTTTCCGCGCCAGGAACGCAGAGCCATGCAAGAAGCTGACATAGGTGTCTGAAAAATACTAGGGCCCTGAAAGGGATGTCCTTAACCCTAGAAATCAGTTCGCAGAACGGGGGAGGATGGAGTGGGCGGTAAGGAATCTGTCACTAACTACTGTCTCTTACAGATATATCGTTACACAAGTTAGTAACTTGTGCATCTGAAAGAGACACGTTAGTGACAGATTCCTTAACTTAGAATAGATACCCCAGCAATACCAACCTCGGTGGTGGGTCTGCGAACAAAGATCAGACAAGGAAGCCCCGGAGGACAGAACGGCCAAAGAAGCCGCCCCTCCGGACCTGACTGTCAAGGCAGTAATGCTTGGTAAACGTGTGCAGCGAGGCCCACGTAGCTGCCTGACAGATATCCTGCAGCGGAACACCGCGGCCTAAAGCCGTGGTAGCAGCCGTTGCCCTGGTGGAATGGGCACGCAGCCCAACAGGAGGCTCCTTCTTAGCCAAAGAATAGCAGGCTTTGATACACAAGGTTACCCAGCGGGAGATGGTTCTCTTGTGCACCGCCCGACCTTTTTGGCGCCCACGTAGCCAACAAAGAGCTGGTCATCCACCCGGAAGTGTTGTGTGCGGTTGATATAAAGGAAAGCGCACGTTTTGGGTCCAGACGGTGGAGCCTCTCTTCCTCTCTGGAAGGATGCGGAGGCGGAAAGAAGGTGGGCAAAGTGATGGTCTGCCCAATGTGGAAGGCAGTAACCACCTTTGGCAAGAAGGACGGACGCGTCCTAAGAACAACCTTGTCTGGATGGACAGACAGAAAGGGAGAGTTTGCATGATAGAGCCTGGAGCTCACTCACCCGCCGAGCGGAGGTGATGGCCACCAGAAAGGCTGTCTTCAGAGTCAGAAGACGAAGAGGACAGTTATGGAGAGGCTCAAAGGAGCGCACATTAAAAGGTAGGAACCAAGTTCAAGTCCCACTGAGGCATCACAAACGGAACAGGAGGAAGAGATGTGTGATGCCTTTATGAAACCTGTTAACAACAGGGGACTTGAAAAGGGAGGGCTGATCAGGAAGCCTGAGGAAGGCCGAAATGGCACAAAGATAGCCCTTGATGGTACCCAGGGCAGAACCCTGTTGGGCCAAAGAAAGAAGGAACAGAAGAACCTCAGAAAGAGGGGCAGAGAGGGATTCACAGCCTTTGCTGTGCACCATGCCTACAAACTTGTTCCACCTGCAGGCGTATACCACCTTAGTGGAGGGACGCCTGGCTGCCAGAATCACATCACAAACTTCGGGAGGCAAGTCGAAAGGAATCAACTGCCGCCGCTCAATCTCCACGCAAGCAGGTGGAGAGTGGACAGGTTCGGGTGGAGGACCGTCCCCTGCTGCTGCGACAGAAGATCCTCCCGAAGAGGCAGACGGATCGGGGATCGACGCTCATACTGAGTAGCTCGGGATACCAAACTCTTCGAGCCCAGTCCGGAGCCACAAGGATGACTTGGGCCCGGTCGCGCCGAATCTTCTTCAACACTCTGGGTAGAAGTGGTATAGGCGGAAAGGCGTACAACAGACCGCAACTCCACTCGCGACGAAAGCGTCGCCGAGCGAGTGCCGCCTTGGAAATTCAAACGCGCAGAACTGCTGACATTGCACGTTCTCTTCGGTGGCGAATAGATCTAACCAAGGCTCTCCCCACTGAAGAAAGAGTCCTTGCGCCACTTCCGAGTGAAGACGCCATTCGTGATCCATCATGCACCTGCGGCTGAGTTCGTCCGCCCTTGCGTTCAGGGAACCTGCCAGGTGTTGAACCACCAGGAATATGCCCTGATGTTCCAGCCATGTCCAGAGGCGCAGAGCCTCCTGACATAGGGTCCACGACCCCACCCCGCCTTGTTTGTTGCATTACCACATGGCGGTGGTGTTGTCCGTGAACACCTGCACTACCTTCCCTTTGACAGAGGGAAGGAATGCCTTGAGTGCAAGCCGGATCGCCCGGAGCTCCAGAAGGTTGATATGGAGCCGGGACTCCGCCGGAGACCAGAGGCCTCTGATCTCCGCCTCTCCCCATGTGACCGCCCCATCCCAGAAGGGACGCGTCCGTCACAACTGTGTGCTCTGGCTGGGGAAGGGAGAGGGATCTGCCCATGACCCATTGCCGGTTCGAGAGCCACCACTGCAACTGTGTTGCAGTCCCCTCCGAGATCTGGACGTGATCGGACAGGTTGCCCTGGTGCTGCGCCCACTGGAACTTCAGGTCCCACTGCAGAGCCCGCATATGCCATCTGGCATGATCGACCAGCAGGATGCAGGAGGCCATGAGGCCCAGCAGCCTCAGGGTCATCCGTACCGAAACCCAGGATAAAGGCTGAAAGATTGGAATCATAGCCTGAATATCCCGGACTCGCCGTTCGGGAGGATAAGCCCGAAACTGCGTCGTATCCAGAACCGCTCCGATGAAAAGGAGCTGTGGAGAAGGAATCAGATGAGACTTCGGCACATTGATGGAGAACCCCAGCGAGTGCAGGAGTTCGGCCGTAGTCTGGAGGTGGGAGACGACTGCCTGGGGCGAGCCCGCCTTCAGCAGCCAGTCGTCGAGGTAGGGGAAGACTGGAACCCCTGCCCGGCGCAGATGAGCTGCGACCACCGCCATCACTTTCGTGAACACCCGAGGGGCACTGGTAAGGCCAAAGGGGAGCACGGTGAACTGAAAATGCTCGAGGCCTACCGTGAACCGCAGGTAACGCCGGTGGGCCGGCAGGACGAGGATGTGGAAATAAGCGTCCTGCAAGTCCAACGCTACCAACCAGTCTCCAGGGTCGAGGGCAGTCAAGACCTGAGCTAGGGTGAGCATCTTGAACTTCTCCTTCCGGAGGAAGCGATTGACGTTCCGGAGGTCCAAGATAGGACGCATGTCCTCCTTGTCCTTTTGGGCACCAGAAAGTAGTGGGAGTAGCAACCACGTCCTACTTCTGGGGTCGGAACATGCTCGATGGCCCTCTTGGCCAAGAGGGCCGTGACTTCCTTCTGCAGAAGCACCAAGTGATCCCCTGACATGCTGTGGAATTGAGGTGGCATGGCTGGGGGGGTGGTCTCGAAGGGGAGGGAGTAGCCCCTTCGGACAATGTCCAAGACCCACCTGTCCGAGGTGATGGCACGCCAGTGGGAAAGGTGATGGCGGACCCTGCCCCCTACTGGCGTGCTGTGCACCTGAAAGGAAGGACTAGGAGGGCTTGGAGGCCGCGGACGGGGCGGGGTTGGTGGCCTGACCCGCACGCTGGTTGCCTGACCCGCCACGGCGGGAGCCACGTCCTCGGCCACGCGAAGACGCTTGCTGCGCGGGCCGGTGGCTGGGCAGCGGACGTGACTGGGCGAAAAGCAGAGGTTAGCGGAGGGCGCACAGCAGAAAGGCCCAGGGACTTGGTAGTAGCCCGTGAGTCCTTAAAACGCTCCAGCGCATGGTCTGCTTTGGTACCAAAAGACCGACTCCATCAAAGGGCATGTCCATGAGTGTGTTCTGGACATCACCCGAGAAACCAGTTGTTCTCAGCCAGGCGTGGCGACGCAGCGCCACCGTCGTTGCAAGCGATCTGCCCAGCGAGTCGGCGGTATCAAGGCCACAACGGATGGTGTACTTTGCCGCATCCCTTCCTTCCGCAATGGCGCGGGAAAGCAGTGTCTGGACCTCCTCAGGACACTGGGGCAAAACTTGCGCCACCGAATCCCACAGAGAGTGGGAGTATCGGCCCAAAAGGCAAGCGGTGTCCACCGACCGCAAGCCAGCACTGGAGGAAGAAAAGGCCTTCTTCCCAAATTGGTCCAGGCGTTTGGATTCCCTATCCGGAGGGGCGGTAGGGAAGGCGGTTTGGGAGGCAGAGGCTTGGACAACCAAGCTCTCGGGGTGGGATGTTGAGAGAGAAACAAGGGGTCGCCCGGAGCGGGGCGATGGCGTCGGGCCACGTTCCTATCCACAGGAGCCCCTGTGGCGGGCTTGGACCAGGAGCCCAAAGAACATCAGAAAGTGCGTCATTAAACGGCAGCAATGGCTCCGAGGAGGTAGCCGCCGGCTGAAGCACTTCCGTCAGGAGGTTAGTCCTGACAGCCACAGTAGGCAACTGGAGGTGTAAGGCTCCAGCTGCTCTCACGCAACACCGTTGCGAAATTTGCTCCCTCCTCCGTTGCCACGGAAGGAGGAGACAGCATGCCAGTGTCAGGGGAGGTGTCTAGACCACTGGCATCCCCAAGTTCCTCTGCCCAGTCCTGGTCATAGTCACACTGCTGTGTGAGAGGGTCATCCGACCCCTCCCAGCTCTCCTGGTCCTCCTCTGGTTCAAAATAAGGAGGAGGAGGGACATCTGGGACCCAAGGTCTCATCGGCGCCGGCGTCGAGCGACGTCGGTCCGGCGCCATGTCCGGAACCGGAGAGAACCGGGGAACGACGCCGCCCGGAGACCCGGGCGGCGTCAGGAACGGCACCGGGGACATCGGCGCCGGCGGAGGCGTGGTTAGGTCAACCGGCGTCGATGGGGGTTGCGGTACCACCGGACCCGGGATTGAGGCCGGGGCCGGAGCCAAGGCTGGCGGGACGGGCGACGCCGGGACCGGAGTCGTCGGCGACGCCGGAGCAACCCCATCAGGGCCCGAAGGCGCACCGGAGGGACATCGAGGCCCGAAGAGGCGGGCCGTGGCCGACAGGAATTCCTGTATTTGGGCCGGAGTCGCCCCCGAACCCGGAAAGGACGGGTATTGCGGGGGCGGCTCCACAGGCACGTCCGGGGCCGCGGGGACGGTGCCGACACGGGCCTCAGCCGAGTTGCGAGACCGGCGAGGCGAAGTCTTAGAGCGATGATGCTTCTTAGACTTTTTGTGCTTCGACTTACCCGAGGAGTGCGAAGACTTGGACTCCGACGACCGGCGGGGACTCCGCGACCGGCCCCTCGACCTCTCACGGGACCGGGGCTTGGTGCGGCGCGGAGCAGACTGCCGGACCTCGAGTAGATTTCGAGACCGCTCTCGCAAAGCCTTCGGGTGTAAGGCCCGGCAGTCGGGGCACGACTTCGTGTCGTGGTCTCGGCCGAGACAGTAGAGACACTCTAAGTGCGGGTCTGTGATCGACATCATTCGACCACAGACGTCGCATGGCTTGAAGCCGGGCATCCCTACCGACACCTAGGAGTCGAGATGACTCGAAAAGAAACAGTGAAAAAATCACCAAAAAGTTAGTCAAAAATTGACTAGGGCACTGCTCTTCCCGGATCTGCGCTTACTGGCGCGGAAAAAAGAAGAACTGACGTCAGCGCGCAGGGGCGGCGTCTAAGTACTGCCCGCGACGTCATCCCGGCGATGCAGACGACGGACGCGGAGCCGCACGACGCCGCCTACCGACGCACAAGGGTACTGCTACGCAAAAACTTTCCGGATCCAGCCTGACGCCTGGGGATATTCTAAGGTAAGGAATCTGTCACTAACGTGTCTCTTTCAGATAGGAGTGATAAATGTTGTTTAACAGAATCTAGGGAAGAGTGCTGCAACCACTGTTTACATAATTTACCAACAGAATATGTTGTTACAGTACGAGAGTCAGAAAACCGTGGATCTGGCCTATCCTGTTTGTAACCAGGAACCGAGTTATGAAAACGCAGTTGGCAGGCATTAGACGCTATGGGCCAAGCCAACCAGGGTGACTGAACAAGAGTAGAGACATTAAACGAATTGTTTTGAAACAGAGCTTGCACATTTGTAAGGGACATATTGAAATGCAAGCTCCCGTTAGGAGTGGAAGACAATGCAGGAATGGAAGGTGCATTCAATTGTTTGGAAGTAGCCAACCCCCAACACGTAGTTTGATAGATGGTATTATTCAGAAATAAAATTTGTGCCGGGATAAGGCAAGCACGGTGCAAGGCTTCTGTGCCTTGCACCTGCCATGGTTTGGAGCCCCAAATGGATTTCAAGTCAACAGTGTCCTTCCAGTACTCATAACCACCCACAGCTAAGGCGCTCAAAAAGGAACCCGAATATAGCAATTTGGTGTGGGTCAACATGATTTTCTGAGTGGATGGAGTGTTTACTTTAAAATAATAGGACCCAGGGTTCGATCTATCAAAGTCTGTAAAGTAAGTAAATTTATTTCTAAGAGTTTGGGAGCTACCTGGCAAAGGGTTTGGACAATGCTCCCATTGGGTGTAGTTAAAAGCAACACGCAGTGCACTCGGTTTATGGACAAAGTGGTTGCCCCAATGCTGGTAACAATACAAATCGGCATAACTTGTAGAATTCATGTACAAATCCTCAGCATTAAAAGCAGCATAATATTTCAAATCAGTAAATAATGCTTCAACTGCATGCACATCGCAATCGTCAGAATGAATATTACTTTTTACAACATCACCCATTGAAACACGAAGGACATTTGGTACATTAATAATCTCGGTTGGTCCATGAATTTGGAAATTTACCGCATCCCATACGATGCCATCAGCGACTGGAAAAGCTGAAATGTTCACAAATGTGTGGTCCCGCTTCATGATGTGAGATGAAGAATGTGGAGCCAAAGTTCCAGCGACACAGTTCACGGCAGAGCGTTCTGGTAAATAGTGACCATTGATCAGTAGAAAAAACACTGTGACAAAGCCAATGGACATGAAAAAAAAAATCAGGAATAGCACCAACCAGATATATGTCCAGGGGGGAATCAAAAAATTGTCTCTGAACCAGGATACAAGAATGCTGAATTTGGACGGGACAAGTGATGAGGTGGAATCCGAGTCAAAGGAATAACGGGATGGGCTCAGTGGCGTTGTTGGCAGGTGGGCCACCGACTCGTTGGCGGGGTATGTATATTCAGACTCGTCGTTGCAGGGGGAGTCCAGGTAGTCGAGTAAGCGATCAGGCAAATCTACCATCTCGATAGCAACAACAGTGACCGTTCGGGCAGGAGGGCCACAAACATTTGTCCGGGAAATGACAGGACAAGAGACCGCTGGTGTAACACTATTCAGGATCGGCCAGATGTTGTAGCTTGACATTTTCCACTGAGATGTATCTGTTCTCTTTGCGACCAGGAAGCGGTGGTAAGATGACTGTACGAGTTCCCTTCAAGCCAAGGACTGGAACTGGTGCACGATAAGAGGGGCCGAATTCTTTTTTGTTCTCCACCTTCTCCCGAACCAGATCTCCAATCTTCGGAAGCCAACCGGCAACCGGAATCTGCAGCGCAGCGTCTGAAGGTAAATGTGCGATTGCAAGTTTGTCTCGGGCTTCTTGTAAGTCCTGTAACATAGTAGAATGGTTATCTACATCAAAGATGGCGGATTGCGCCGCCATGTCTAGACCATCAAGGTCGGGCACAAACATTCGTATGCCAAAGAGCATTTCGTATGGGGTCCGCCCACCCAGAGGTCTTCTAGGGAGATTATTAAGTGCACGTTTGTACGGTATACAAGTGGGCCAGCCAGTTCCTGCCAGTACCTAAGACTCTAGCTGTCAAGGATTGCTTTAAGTCACGGTTCATTCGTTCAACAATCGAGTTGCCCTCAGGCCGATATGGAGACGAAAATTTCACCCGCACCCCCAGTGAACCCATTGCGTCCTTGTAAGCCTTAGAGGCGAACGCTGGACCTTGGTCAGAATGGAAGGTGCCACAGGCGAAAATTCCCACAAAGACACGCAAATCCCTTATGACATTTCGAGCGTCAGCACTTCGTTGTGGCCAAACCCAGATGAAACGTGTGCACGAATCCACTGCAACTAAGATATATTTATATGCAGTGTCTGAAGAGAATGGACCGCAGTGATCCAGGTAAACACACCCAAAAGGTCTGTTAGAAATGCAGAGCGGGGTCTGTGGTGGCAGTGTAACCGTGGAAGGCTTAATCTGCTGACAAACGTCACAAGAAAGCACATAAGTACGGGTTTGTTTGTATAAACCACGCCACCAGTAACGCTGCTGCAAGATGGAAACAGTCGCAGACACTCCAGCATGAGCCGAAGCCATGCCTTCGTGTGCTGCCGTTATCAAGGAAAGTCTGCGGTCCGCGTTGGGAATCAGCCGATCACCAACGTCTGGAATTCTTACGTAAGGAGCCTGTTCGGGACCTAATTGATAAGAGTATTTTGAAGGGAAACCCCTAGGGTAATTAGCACCTTCCTTTGTCGCAGCAATAGCTGCTAAAATATCAGTATCTATTTTAGACATGGATCTGGTAACTACTGCGACTGAGCACGTGGCTACTGCTGATTTGGCAGCTTCGTCTGCCAAACCGTTACCGACAGCGTGTGCGCCCACACGCTGGTGGCCAAGAGTGTGAACCACCTGTGTGAGAGGCATACGTTGTTGTAGATCTGCCACTCGAACCCAAAGCATTTTATGCTTAATTGTGCTGCCTTTTGCATCTCTATAGTCATTTTGTGACCAAAAGAATAGATTGTCATTGTAAGACTGAACACAGTAGTAAGGCACAAGTTACTAACTTGTGTAACGATATATCTGTAAGAGACAGTAGTTAGTGATAGATTCCTTACCTTAGAATATCCCCAGGCGTCAGGCTGGATCCGGAAAGTTTTGCGTAGCAGTACCCTTCTGCGCGTCGGTAGGCGGCGTCGTGCGGCTCCGCGTCCGTCGTCGGCGTCGTGATCGCCGGGATGACGTCGCGGGCAGTACTTAGGCGCCGCCCCTGCGCGCTGACGTCAGTTCTGTACACGACTTTCCGCGCCAGGAACGCAGAGCCATGCAAGAAGCTGACACAGGTGTCTGAAAAATACTAGGGACCTGAAAGGGATGTCCTTAACCCTAGAAATCAGTTCGCAGAACGGGGAGGATGGGTGGGGCGGTAGGAATCTATCACTAACTACTGTCTCTTACAGATATATCGTTACACAAGTTAGTAACTTGTGCATCTGAAAGAGACACGTTAGTGATAGATTCCTTACCTTAGAATAGATACCCCAGCAATACCAACCCCGGTGGTGGGTCTGCGAACAAAGATCAGACAAGGAAGTCCTGGAGGACAGAACGGCCAAAGAAGCCGTCCCTCCGGACCTGACTGTCAAGGCAGTAATGCTTAGTAAACGTGTGCAGCGAGGCCCACGTAGCTGCCTGACAGATAACCGGCAGCGGAACACCGCGGCCCAAGGCCGTGGTAGCAGCCGTTGCCCTGGTGGAATGGGCACGTAGCCCAACAGGAGGCTCCTCCTTGGCCAAAGAATAGCAGGTCTTGATGCACAAGGTAACCCAGCGGGAGATGGTCCTCTTGTGCACCGCCCGACCTTTCTGGCGCCCACGTAGCCAACAAAGAGCTGGTCATCCACCCGGAAGTGTTTTGTGCGGTCGATATAGAAGGAGAGCGCACGTTTTGGGTCCAGACGGTGGAGCCTCTCTTCCTCTCTGGAAGGATGCGGAGGCGGAAAGAAGGTGGGCAAAGTGATGGTCTGCCCAATGTGGAAAGCAGTAACCACCTTTGGCAAGAAGGACGGACGCGTCCGAAGAACAACCTTGTCTGGATGAACAGACAGAAAGGGAGGTTTGCAAGATAGAGCCTGGAGCTCACTCACCCGCCGAGCGGAGGTGATGGCCACCAGAAAGGCTGTCTTCAGAGTCAGAAGACGAAGAGGACAGTTATGCAGAGGCTCAAAGGGAGCGCACATTAAAAGGTAAGAACCAAGTTCAAGTCCCACTGAGGCATTACAAACGGAACAGGAGGGAAGAGGTGAGTAATGCCTTTTAAGAACCTGTTAACAACAGGGGACTTGAAAAGGGAGGGCTGATCAGGGAGCCTGAGGAAGGCCGAGATAGCACAAAGATAACCCTTGATGGTACCCAGGGCAGAACCCTGTTGGGCCAGAGAGAGAAGGAACAGAAGGACCTCCGAAAGAGGGGCAGAAAGGGGATCCACAGCCTTTGCTGTGCACCATGCCACAAATTTGTTCCACCTGCAGGCGTATACCACCTTAGTGGAGGGACGCCTGGCTGCCAGAATCACATCACAAACTTCGGGAGGCAAGTCGAAAGGAATCAACTGCCGCCGCTCAATCTCCACGCAAGCAGGTGTAGACTGGACAGGTTCGGGTGGAGGACCGTCCCCTGCTGCTGCGACAGAAGATCCTCCCGAAGAGGCAGACGGATCGGGGGATCTATGCTCATATTGAGTAGCTCGGGATACCAAACTCTTCGAGCCCAGTCCGGAGCCACAAGAATGACTTGGGCCCGGTCGTGCCGAATCTTCTTCAACACTCTGGGTAGAAGTGGTATAGGCGGAAAGGCGTACAACAGACCGCAACTCCACTCGCGACGAAAAGCGTCGCCGAGCGAGTGCCGTCTTGGAAATTCCAACGCGCAGAACTGATGACATTGCGCGTTCTCTTCGATGGCGAATAGATCTAACCAAGGCTCTCCCCACTGTAGAAAGAGTCCTTGCGCCACTTCCGAGTGAAGACGCCATTCGTGATCCATCATGCACCTGCGGCTGAGTTCGTCCGCCCTGGCATTCAGAGAACCTGCCAGGTGTTGAACCATCAGGAACATGCCCTGATGTTCCAGCCATGTCCAGAGGCGCAGAGCCTCCTGACAAAGGGTCCAAGACCCCACCCCGCCCTGTTTGTTGCAGTACCACATGGCGGTGGTGTTGTCTGTGAACACCTGCACTACCTTCCCTTTGACAGAGGGAAGGAATGCCTTGAGTGCAAGCCGGATCGCCCGGAGCTCCAGAAGGTTGATATGGAGCCGGGACTCCGCCGGAGACCAGAGGCCTCTGATCTCCGCCTCTCCCATGTGACCGCCCCATCCCAGAAGGGACGCGTCCGTCACAACTGTATGCTCTGGCTGGGGAAGGGAGAGGGATCTGCCCATGACCCATTGCCGGTTCGAGAGCCACCACTGCAACTGTTTTGCAGTCCCCTCCGAGATCTGGACGTGATCGGACAGGTTGCCCTGGTGCTGCGTCCACTGGAACTTCAGGTCCCACTGCAGAGCCCGCATATGCCATCTGGCATGAGTGACCAGCAGGATGCAGGAGGCCATGAGGCCCAGCAGCCTCAGGGTCATCCGTACCGAAACCCAGGATAAAGGCTGAAAGATTGGAATCATAGCCTGAATATCCCGGACTCGCCGTTCGGGAGGATAGGCCCGAAACTGCGTCGTGTCCAGAACTGCTCCGATGAAAAGGAGCTGTGGAGAAGGAATTAGATGCGACTTCGGCACATTGATGGAGAACCCCAGCGAGTGCAGGAGTTCGGCCGTAGTCTGGAGGTGGGAGACGACTGCCTGGGGCGAGCCCGCCTTCAGCAGCCAGTCGTCGAGGTAGGGGAAGACTGAAACCCCGGCCCGGCGCAGATGAGCTGCGACCACCGCCATCACTTTCGTGAACACCCGAGGGGCACTGGTAAGGCCAAAGGGGAGCACGGTGAACTGAAAATGCTCGGGGCCTACCGTGAACCGAAGGTAACGCCGGTGGGCCGGCAGGACGGGGATGTGGAAATATGCGTCCTGCAAGTCCAACGCTACCAGCCAGTCTCCAGGGTCGAGGGCAGTCAAGACCTGAGCTAGGGTGAGCATCTTGAACTTCTCCTTCCGGAGGAAGCGATTGACGTTCCGGAGGTCCAAGATAGGACGCATGTCCTCCTTGTCCTTTTTGGGCACCAGAAAGTAGTGGGAGTAGCAACCACGCCCTACTTCTGGGGTCGGAACATGCTCGATGGCCCTCTTGGTCAAGAGGGCCGTGACCTCCTTCTGTAGAAGCACCAAGTGATCCCCTGACATGCGGTGGAATTGAGGTGGCATGGCTGGGGGTGGTCTCGAAGGGGAGGGAGTAGCCCCTTCGGACAATGTCCAAGACCCACCTGTCCGAGGTGATGGTGCGCCAGTGGGGAAGGTGATGGCGGACCCTGCCCCCTACTGGCGTGCCGTGCACCTGAAAGGAGGGACTAGGAGGGCTTGGAGGCCGCGGACGGGTTGGAGGTGGTGGCCTGACCCGCACGCTGGTTGCCCGATCCGCCACGGCGGAATCCACGTCCTCGGCCACGCGAAGACGCCTGCTGCGCGGGCCGGTGGCTGGGCTGCTGACGTGAAGGGCGCCCCTACCGTGGCCACGATAGGGGCGAAAAGCAGAAGGCAGCGGAGGGCGTGTAGCAGTAAGGCCCAGGGACTTGGCAGTAGCCCGTGAGTCCTTAAAGCGCTCCAACGCATGGTCTGCTTTGGACCCAAAAGACCGACTCCATCAAAGGGCATGTCCATGAGAGTATTCTGGACATCCCTGAAAAGCCAGTGGTTCTCAGCCAGGCGTGGCGTCGGAGCGCCACCGTCGTTGCAATCGACCTGCCCAGCGAGTCGGCGGTGTCAAGGCCACAACGGATAGTGTATTTGGCCGCATCCCTTCCTTCCGCAATGGCGCGGGAAAGCAGTGCCTGGACCTCCTCAGGGCACTGGGGCAAAACATCCGCCACCGAATCCCACAGGGAGTGGGTATATCGGCCCAAAAGACAAGCGGTGTTAACGGACCGCAAGCCAGCACTGGAGGAAGAAAAACCTTTCTTCCCAAACTGATCCAGGCGTTTGGATTCCCTATCCGGAGGAAGCGGTAGGGAAGGCGGTTTGGGAAGCGGAGGCTTGGACAGCCAAGCTCTCAGGAGTGGGGTGGACAGAAAGAAACAGGGGGTCGCCCGGAGCAGGGCGATGGCGTCGTGACACGTTCCGATCCACAGGAGCCCCTGTGTTGGGCTTGGACCAGGCGCCCAAAAGAACGTCAGTGAGGGCGTCGTTAAACGGCAGCACAGTCTCCGCAGAGGAGGCTGCCGGCTGAAGCACCTCTGTCAAGATGTTAGGCTTGACCGTCAAAGTAGGGAGCTGGAGACGTAAGGCCCCAGCAGCCCTACGCAACACCGTACCAAAATTGGCCCCCTCCTCCGTAGCCACGGGAGGAGACAGCATGCCAGTGTCAGGGGAAGTATCCAGACCACTGGCCTCCCCTAGACTCTCTGTCCAGTCCTCATCAAACTGACAGTTGCGCGTCAGAGGGTCATCAGACCCCTCCCAGTCCTCCTGGTCCTCCTCTGGTGCAAAATAAGGAGGAGGAGGGACATTTGGGACCCAAGGTCCCATCGGCGCCGGAGCCGGCGTCGAGCGGCGTCGCTCCGGGTCCATGTCCGGAGCCGGAAGGAACTGGGGGACGACGCCGCCCGGAGCCCAGGGCGCGTCGAGAACGGCACCGGAGACATCGGCGCCGGCGGAGGCGTCGTTAGGTCGACCGGCGTCGATGGGGGTTGTGGAGCCGGGATCGAGGCCGGAGCCGGAATCGAGGCTGGAGGCACGGGCGGCGCCGGGGCCGGAGCCGTCGGCGGCGCCGGAGCAGCCCCATCAGGGCCCGCGGGGCCCGAAGGGCGCACCGGAGGGGCCTGAAGGCCCGAAGAGGCGGGCCATGGCCGACAGGAATTCCTGTACTTTGGCCGGATCCGCCCCCGAACCCGGGAAGGGCGGGTCTGGCGGGGCGACTCCACAGGCATGTCCGGGGCCGCGGGGCGGGGACGGTGCCGGGAGGGGCCTCAGCCGAGTCGCGAGACCGGCGAGGCGAAGTCCTAGAGCGATGATGCTTTTTGGACTTTTTGTGCTTCGACTTACCGGACGAAGAAGACTTCGACGCCGACGACCGGTGTGGACTCCGCGATCGACCCCTGGACCTCTCACGCGACCGGGCCTTCCGCGGAGCCGAATGCCGGGCCTCGAGGAGCTTTCGAGACCGCTCTCGCAAAGCTTTCGGGTGGAGGGCCTGGCAGTCGGTACAGGACGCCGTGTCGTGGCCTCGGCCGAGGCAGAAGAGACACTCCCAATGCGGGTCGGTGACGGACATCATCCGCGCACAGGCGCCGCATCGCTTGAAGCCGGGCATCCCTACGACACCTCGAAAGATGGAAAAACAGTGAAAAAATCACCAAAAAGTATGGTCAAAAAATGACCAGGGCACTGCTCTTCCCGGATCTGCGCTTGCTGGCGCGGAAAAGAAGAACTGACGTCAGCGCGCAGGGCGGCGCCTAAGTACTGCCCGCGACGTCATCCCGGCGATCACGACGCCGACGACGGACGCGGAGCCGCACGGCGCCGCCTACCGACGCGCAAGGGTACTGCTACGCAAAACTTTCCGGATCCAGCCTGACGCCTGGGGATATTCTAAGGTAAGGAATCTATCACTAACGTGTCTCTTTCAGATAATCGCATACAATTAGAGTGGTCACATCCGGATTAGCGAACTCAAGTGCTAGCACCAATGCGCGCAGCTTGGCCAATTGTGCAGTACTGTCTCCTAGTGCCTGAGTATGCACTACAGTTGATTTGAACTTACCGTTCACAAAGGTACCTGCAACAATAGCACATGCTGCTGAATAAGCATGCTTGGAACCCGTGGCCGGTTGTGCCGAACCATCGGTATAGATAATACATTCGTATTCCTCAAGCGGTAGCAAAGACAGAGGAGGAGGATGAACGAATGCACAAGTTACTAACTTGTGTAACGATATATCTGTAAGAGACAGTAGTTAGTGACAGATTCCTTACCTTAGAATATCCCCAGGCGTCAGGCTGGATCCGGAAAGCTTTGCGTAGCAGTACCCTTGCGCGTCGGTAGGCGGCGTCGTGCGGCTCCGCGTCCGTCGTCGGCGTCGTGATCGCCGGGATGACGTCGCGGGCAGTACTAGGCGCCGCCCCTGCGCGCTGGCGTCAGTTCTGTACACGACTTTCCGCGCCAGGAACGCAGAGCCATGCAAGAAGCTGACATAGGTGTCTGAAAAATACTAGGGCCCTGAAAGGGATGTCCTTAACCCTAGAAATCAGTTCGCAGAGCAGGGGAGGATGGAGTGGGCGGTAAGGAATCTGTCACTAACTACTGTCTCTTACAGATATATCGTTACACAAGTTAGTAACTTGTGCATCTGAAAGAGACACGTTAGTGACAGATTCCTTACCTTAGAATAGATACCCCAGCAATACCAACCCGGTGGTGGGTCTGCGAACAAAGATCAGACAAGGAAGTCCTGGAGGACAGAACGGCCAAAGAAGCCGTCCCTCCGGACCTGACTGTCAAGGCAGTAATGCTTTGTAAACGTGTGCAGCGAGGCCCACGTAGCTGCCTGACAGATAACCGGCAGCGGAACACCGCGGCCCAAGGCCGTGGTAGCAGCCGTTGCCCTGGTGGAATGGGCACGCAGCCCAACAGGAGGCTCCTTCTTGGCCAAAGAATAGCAGGTCTTGATGCACAAGGTAACCCAGCGGGAGATGGTCCTCTTGTGCACCGCCTAACCTTTTTGGCGCCCACGTAGCCAACAAAGAGCTGGTCATCCACCCGGAAGTGTTTTGTGCGGTCGATATAGAAGGAGAGCGCACGTTTTGGGTCCAGACGGTGGAGCCTCTCTTCCTCTCTGGAAGGATGCGGAGGCGGAAAGAAGGTGGGCAAAGTGATGGTCTGCCCAATGTGGAAAGCAGTAACCACCTTTGGCAAGAAGGACGGACGCGTCCGAAGAACAACCTTGTCTGGATGAACAGACAGAAAGGGAGGTTTGCAAGATAGAGCCTGGAGCTCACTCACCCGCCGAGCGGAGGTGATGGCCACCAGAAAGGCTGTCTTCAGAGTCAGAAGACGAAGAGGACAGTTATGTAGAGGCTCAAAGGGAGCGCACATTAAAAAGGTAAGAACCAAGTTCAAGTCCCACTGAGGCATCACAAACGGAACAGGAGGGAAGAGGTGAGTAATGCCTTTTAAGAACCTGTTAACAACAGGGGACTTGAAAAGGGAGGGCTGATCAGGGAGCCTGAGGAAGGCCGAGATAGCACAAAGATAACCCTTGATGGTACCCAGGGCAGAACCCTGTTGGGCCAGAGAGAGAAGGAACAGAAGGACCTCAGAAAGAGGGGCAGAAAGGGGATTCACAGCCTTTGCTGTGCACCATGCCACAAATTTGTTCCACCTGCAGGCGTATACCACCTTAGTGGAGGGACGCCTGGCTGCCAGAATCACATCACAAACTTCGGGAGGCAAGTCGAAAGGAATCAACTGCCGCCGCTCAATCTCCACGCAAGCAGGTGTAGACTGGACAGGTTCGGGTGGAGGACCGTCCCCTGCTGCTGCGACAGAAGATCCTCCCGAAGAGGCAGACGGATCGGGGATCTACGCTCATATTGAGTAGCTCGGGATACCAAACTCTTCGAGCCCAGTCCGGAGCCACAAGAATGACTTGGGCCCGGTCGTGCCGAAATCTTCTTCAACACTCTGGGTAGAAGTGGTATAGGCGGAAAGGCGTACAACAGACCGCAACTCCACTCGCGACGAAGCGTCGCCGAGCGAGTGCCGCCTTGGAAATCCCAACGCGCAGAACTGATGACATTGCGCGTTCTCTTCGGTGGCGATTAGATCTAACCAAGGCTCTCCCCACTGTAGAAAGAGTCCTTGCGCCACTTCCGAGTGAAGACGCCATTCGTGATCCATCATGCACCTGCGGCTGAGTTCGTCCGCCCTGGCGTTCAGGGAACCTGCCAGGTGTTGAACCATCAGGAACATGCCCTGATGTTCCAGCCATGTCCAGAGGCGCAGAGCCTCCTGACAAAGGAGTCCAAGACCCCACCCCGCCCTGTTTGTTGCAGTACCACATGGCGGTGGTGTTGTCTGTGAACACCTGCACTACCTTCCCTTTGACAGAGGGAAGGAATGCCTTGAGTGCAAGTCGGATCGCCCGGAGCTCCAGAAGGTTGATATGGAGCCGGGACTCCGCCGGAGACCAGAGGCCTCTGATCTCCGCCTCTCCCATGTGACCGCCCCATCCCAGAAGGGACGCGTCCGTCACAACTGTATGCTCTGGCTGGGGAAGGGAGAGGGATCTGCCCATGACCCATTGCCGGTTCGAGAGCCACCACTGCAACTGTCTTGCAGTCCCCTCCGAGATCTGGACGTGATCGGACAGATTGCCCTGGTGCTGCGCCCACTGGAACTTCAGGTCCCACTGCAGAGCCCGCATATGCCATCTGGCATGATTGACCAGCAGGATGCAGGAGGCCATGAGGCCCAGCAGCCTCAGGGTCATCCGCACCGAAACCCAGGATAAAGGCTGAAAGATCGGAATCATAGCCTGAATATCCCGGACTCGCCGTTCTGGAGGATAGGCCCGAAACTGCGTCGTGTCCAGAACTGCTCCGATGAAAAGGAGCTGTGGAGAAGGAATCAGATGCGACTTCGGCACATTGATGGAGAACCCCAGCGAGTGCAGGAGTTCGGCCGTAGTCTGGAGGTGGGAGACGACTGCCTGGGACGAGCCCGCCTTCAGCAGCCAGTCGTCGAGGTAGGGGAAGACTGAAACCCCTGCCCGGCGCAGATGAGCTGCGACCACCGCCATCACTTTCGTGAACACCCGAGGGGCACTGGTAAGGCCAAAGGGAGCACGGTGAACTGAAAATGCTCGAGGCCTACCGTGAACCGAAGGTAACGCCGGTGGGCCGGCAGGACGAGGATGTGGAAATAGGCGTCCTGCAAGTCCAACGCTACCAACCAGTCTCCGGGGTCGAGGGCAGTCAAGACCTGAGCTAGGGTGAGCATCTTGAACTTCTCCTTCCGGAGGAAGCGATTGACGTTCCGGAGGTCCAAGATAGGACGCATGTCCTCCTTGTCCTTTTGGGCACCAGAAAGTAGTGGGAGTAGCAACCACGCCCTACTTCTGGGGTCGGAACATGCTCGATGGCCCTCTTGGCCAAGAGGGCCGTGACTTCCTTCTGTAGAAGCACCAAGTGATCCCCTGACATGCGGTGGAATTGAGGTGGCATGGCTGGGGGTGGTCTCGAAGGGGAGGGAGTAGCCCCTTCGGACAATGTCCAAGACCCACCTGTCCGAGGTGATGGGACGCCAGAGGTGAAGGTGATGGCGGACCCTGCCCCCGACTGGCGTACTGTGCACCTGAAAGGAGGGACTAGGAGGTCTTGGAGGCCGCGGACGGGTTGGAGGTGGTGGCCTGACCCGCACGCTGGTTGCCCGAACCGCCACGGCGGTATCCACGTCCTCGGCCACGCGAAGGCGCTTGCTGCGCGGGCCGTTGGCCGGGCTGCGGACGTGACTGGGCGCCCCTTCCGTGGCCAAGAAAGGGGCGAAAAGCAGACGTGAGCGGAGGGCGCACAACAGCAAGGCCCAGGG
Organism: Calotriton arnoldi; assembly: GCA_963921515.1. NCBI lineage: Eukaryota > Metazoa > Chordata > Amphibia > Caudata > Salamandridae > Calotriton > Calotriton arnoldi. The sequence continues at coordinate 302,847 of CAWUFW010011909.1, read as the reverse complement.
ACTTAGCAGTAGCCCGAGAGTCCTTGAAACGCTCCAGCGCATGGTCTGCCTTCGAACCAAAAAGACCGACACCATCAAAGGGCATGTCCATGAGTGTATTCTGGACATCCCCTGAAAAACCAGTGGTTCTCAGCCAGGCGTGGCGACGCAGCGCCACCGTCGTTGCAAGCGATCTGCCCAGCGAGTCGGCGGTATCAAGGCCACAGCGGATGGTATATTTAGCCGCATCACGCCCTTCCGCAATGGCGCGGGTAAGCAGTGTCTGGACCTCCTCAGAACACTGCGGCAAAACAGTTGCCACCGAATCCCACAGGGAGTGGGTGTATCGGCCCAAGAGGCAAGCGGTATTAACAGACCGCAAGCCAGCACTGGAGGAAGAGAAAGCCTTCTTCCCAAAGTGATCCAGGCGCTTGGATTCCCTATCCGGAGGGCGGTAGGGAAGGCGGTTTGGGAGGCAGAGGCTTGGACAACCAAGCTCTCAGGGGTGGGGTGTTGGGAGAGAAACAGGGGGTCGCCCGGAGCAGGGCGATGGCGTCGGGCCACGTTCCTATCCACAGGAGCCCCTGTGGTGGGTTTGGACCAGGCACCCAAAGAACGTCAGTCAGTGCATCGTTGAACGGCAGCACAGTCTCCGAAGAGGAGGCCGCCGGCTGAAGCACTTCAGTCAGGATGTTAGACCTGACGACCACTGTAGGCAACTGGAGATTCAAGGCTCCAGCAGCTCTACGCAACACCGTTGCAAAATTAGCCCCCTCCTCCGTTGCCACGGGAGGAGACAGCATGCCAGAGTCAGGGGAGGTATCCAGACCACTGGCATCCCCAAGTTCCTCAACCCAGTCCGGGTCAAACTCGCACTGTTGTGTGAGAGGGTCCTCAGACCCCTCCCAGCTCTCCTGGTCCTCCTCAGGTTGAAAATATGGAGGAGGAGGGACATCAGGGACCCAAGGTCTCATCGGCGCCGGAAACGGCGTCGGGCGGCGCCGGTCCGGCTCCATGTCCGGACCCGGAGAGAGAGCCGGGGAACGACGCCGCCCGGAGCCCCGGACGGCGTCGGAAGCGGCACCGGGGACATCGGCGTCGGCGTGGTTAGGTCAACCGGCGTCGATGGGGGTTGCGGCACCACCGGAGCCGGGGGTCGAGGCCGGGGCCGTAGCCGAGGCCGGGACGAAGGCTGGTGGGACAGGCGACGCCGGGACCGGAGTCGGCGGCGGCGCGGAGCAACCCCATCAGGGCCCGCGGGGCCCGGAGGCGCACCGGAGGGACCTTGAGGCCCGAAGAGGCGGGCCATGGCCGACAGGAATTCCTGTATATCGGCCTGAGTCGCCCCCGAGCCCGGGTAGGGCGGGTACTGCGGGGGTAACTCGACAGGCACGTCCGGGGCCGCGGGGACGGTGCCGACAAGGGACCTCAGCCGAGTCGCGAGACCGGCGAGGCGAAGTCTTAGAGCGATGACGCCGCTTAGACTTCTTGTGCTTCGACTTACCGGAGGAGCGCGAAGACTTTGAATCCGACGAACGGCGGGGACTCCGCGTCCGGCCCCTCGACCTCTCCCGGGACCGGGGCTTGGTGCGGCGCGGAGCCGAATGCCGGACTTCAAGGAGCTTTCGAGACCGCTCTCGCAAAGCCTTAGGATGAAGTTTCCGGCAGTCAGGACACGACTTCGTGTCGTGGTCTCGGCCGAGACAAAAGAGACACTCGAGGTGCGGGTCCGTGATCGACATCATGCGACCACATTCCTCGCAGGGCTTAAAGCCGGGCATCCCTACGACACCTTAGGAGTCGTGAAGACTCGTTGAAGAAACAGTGAAAAAATTCACCAAAAAGATAGTCAAAAAGTGACTAGGGCACTGCTCTTCCCGGATCTGCGCTTACTGGCGCGGAAAAAGAAGAACTGACGTCAGCGCGCAGGGGCGGCGCCTAAGTACTGCCCGCGACGTCATCCCGGCGATCACGACGACGGACGCGGAGCCGCACGACGCCGCCTACCGACGCGCAAGGGTACTGCTACGCAAAAAACTTTCCGGATCCAGCCTGACGCCTGGGGATATTCTAAGGTAAGGAATCTGTCACTAACGTGTCTCTTTCAGATTCATACTGTAAAAACTCCTGAGTCTGAAGAGAAGAATCAAAGATAAAAGTGACATCCGGAGACGTCAAAGATGTCGCCCATTGTATCCAACGGGGGTGCAAAGCTTTAGAGTTCGGAACACTTGCTTTCGTCACTGCCTCTAGGGCAGGATATGGTGTTACCACCAGAATGCGTTTTCCCTGTGCCAGTGCACGTTCCTTTAGAATCGCCATCTGCACCGCAGTCAAAACTTTCTCCACAGATGAAAAGCGCATTTCAGCGGAAGTGTAAAGATGTGACTTGTATGCGATCGGTACTGTGTCACCTTCGTTAAAGGTCAAGTACGTGAAACCCACTGCACCTGGAATGATTCTAATCACCAGGTTTGTGTGGTTGTCACGAGTCAACAAGAATTTAGATTCAAGCAGGTCTGTCTGCAAAGACTGCAGAATGGAGGAATGCTCCGGAAGCCAGCATGACTTCGAAAAGTTAGGTTGTATCAAGGCATACAGTGGCTTCATACGCTGGGCAAAGTCGGGAATGTAAGTACGCCCAAAGTTCAGAAAACCCAGTAAAGACTGAAGTTTCTTCAGAGTGGTCGGAGGGCACAAAAGTGCACATTTCTCCAGGAAATGGGGGGCTAAGCCCTTGCCTTCATTGTTGAGCTCATAGCCCAGAAACAACACAGTAAATTCAGCAATGTGAGATTTGGCAAAGTTAAACTTATAACCTAAAACCGCAAATTCTAGAATAATGCAGTCCACTCGGGAAAGATGCGGGTATAACTCGTCGTCTGTCAGATAGATATCATCGACGTACGAACATGCATCTGGGTCTATGCCGTCTAACAAAGAGACAACACGGGCAGCGAATACGCCTGGACTTTTCTTGTAGCCCATAGGTAAACGCCGAAATTTGAATAATTTACCACCGGAGGTAAATGCGCTCCATTGGCTACTCTCCGGGGCCAAGTTGTGCGTGTAGAATCCATTGGATAGGTCAAGTGTAGTTTTATATTTTTACGAACAAGACTGTCTACTAGCGCAGAACTATGTGTGTTTTGCACCGCAAAGGTCCGACAATGTGAGTTCAAATGTCGGTAATCCAAAACTAAGCGGTACGATCCATCGGGTTTAGAAACCGCGAAAGGGGATTATTCATTGGTGATACGCGTGTTTCAATTACTCCCTGATATTCTAACTGAGTCAGAATTTCGGAAACGGGGCCTTTTGCTTCCCGTTTGATGGGATATTGGGGTTGTGGCTGTGGCAGCGACCGCAAAGGAATATCATGGGGTGGAGAATCTTCATCCCAGCCCACGTGGTTGCGGTATAACGCTGGAGCCAGGGACACAGCCCATTCAGCTGCAAGAGCCTCCGCTTTGTCCTTGGGGACATGGCGAGAAAAGCTCGGAAGGATTACCTCCTCCCTTTACGCGCAGCAGAGTACGAATGGGGGCGGCCAATCCGCCTCCGCTAACAAAATGTCGTACGAAGAGGTCAGATTTTCCCAAAAAATCCCTTTAATAACACGCTGAATGTCACCTTCAATTTGAATGACAATATTATATAGTCTGTCAGGGGGTGCCACTCTGGTATCTGCTGTCTCGACAGTAATGAATGTTTCAGTTGCTGTCGCCTCCACATGAGGACGTAGCACCTCCCGCACTATGGTAACTTCCGCGGCGCTGTCTAGGAGTGTCACTGGCCACGTCCAATTCAGGAGTCTCGTTCTCACCGCCTGTGGCATATCTCGCTGTTGCAGCGGCAAATATCTTCTTCTGAAACTGTGGACGAGAACGTTGAAATTCTTCTGCTTTCCCTCTGACCTGTTGTCGAGGTTGGTCTCGTCCCTGTGGAGCCTCTCGACCCCTTCCTCTATCCTGGCGATCTCCTCCACCAGCCTGCGAAGTTGTTGGTGCCTGTGAAGAACGAGGAGAACGCGAATCAGGGACTTGAAATCTCTCTGGAGATTTAATTCTCGCCCTATCACGCAAATCATGAGTGCGTTCAGAAGAGACAGAAACCGGGGATGCGCCTCGCGACCCCGGCTTCTTCTGTTGCTTACCCTGTTTTTTCAACCTCCAGCTCTTTTTAGTAAAAACTGGTTTCTCATCCTTCTCAGACTGAGTTTTTGGTTGTTGTTGCGATTGTGTTTGCGATTTAGCAAAAGGCTTAACACCCAGGCTATTGCGGCCAATTGTTTTGTAAGCCTGTGCAATAATTTTCGGTAATTCGCGCCGCTTGTCCGGATCTGGGGCCAAAGCATTAGCTACTTGAAAGTTAACTGCATCGCCCTTGACATTCGCAAGGATCAAATCAGCTACTACGTCGAACACTCCCACCAGTCTCATCCCTAATTCCACAGCCGCTTCAGGGCCATGCTCATCCTGCACTCGTTTAATTACAGAGGGGAGAACCGTCATGGAAGGAGTGCCGAAACAATTCGCATACACTGCGGCGAATACCCTACCCCAGTTGTTGCATTCTGCCAACTCGGGGATTAAGTCTTTTGGCAAACTAATCGTCAAAATCCTGTGTTTTTCCACAGGAGATTTATTTGGAAAAACTGCCTCCAGCTGGTCAAATTTTTCTGCAAGCCAATAAGGAAAATCATCCTTATTTTGTGGGCGCTTGCCCATCACCGAATTAACCATGACAGGACTTATGGTGACACCGCCTGATCAACTGCTGGATGGGCTGCAACTCCAGGCGGGGCTCCCTGGCTGTTGCCTGTAACATACTGTACTAAGGCTCTATGCACTCGTATTAAAGACGAATGCAAATTACGCAGTTCACCGACTGCCACCGTCATATAACGCGGATGTGGGGTATACCCGGCCAAGACAGGCCAAGTGGCCCCTTCAATTGATAAGGGGCCTAAACGAACTGCGGTAACCGGTTGGGGGAGGGCGCCATCAAACCAAACAGTGTTGCCAAGCCGTGAGCGGTACTTCAAGATTCCTATACGGTCTATAGTGATTAGGAACAACGGTGGCTTCATATTCATGGAACAAATTATCAGCCCCATCCACCGCCGGAAAGGTGATCCATGAGTAAAACACCTCAAAGTGGTAAGCTGGATCTGCTTGTACCACAAAGATCAGATCGACACCCGCGTCAGGCACTCCATACACTGTCAAGTGAGCTCGGAGCGCTGTGCGGCTATGTGCCGCAATTTGAATAGCCATTTTAGGCTAGAAGTTCTCGACAACCTAATATGATGCAACACAATAGAGGGTAATATTTAAAAAACCTTTTAACAACTTCAAGCTTGAAAGAACCTATAAAAACGTCAATATAGGAGGTATCGCCCTCACACACGCCTCCGGAGGCGTCTGTGAAGGGGGTTGTGGACAAGCACAAATACTACTCAAGCGTCTCGCAGATAAGCAGCCCACTCGTTAGTTGCGCCATGTTGTAGGGATTCTGCACATACACAGAGCTATGCACAGGATAATAGGACCTCGGAATATAGTGGTGAGCCAACCATACACCTTAGCACCTAAAACCCCAATCCGACTAGCTTTAGAGTCTCATCAGCAACAATGCTACCAATGATTAGACAACCCAGAACACGGTATCTCTCTCTCAGGACTCGCAGGAGCAAGAACACTCTTTCATAACTCACTCATACCTGTCCACAACGTGCGTAAGAAGAGACACTATATAGTTAAAAATGTTTATTTCAACTACCGTGCTCTAAGATACAGTACACGTGCCAGTACTATCAGCATAATGCATAAGGATAATATAATCAGCATAGTTACAACTCCATAGAATACAAACGGGGAAAGCATTTCATAAAGCAGTGGATATATGGCTAAATGACAATACCACCCTCCCCGTGCTAGTAGCTAGTTTATTATAAAAACAGAAGACCTCTGGGCTTTGTCGAGCGAACCCCCATACCTCAATATCTAGATGCAAGGTTTACATCATCAGACAAGCACAGCTCTTCTCTCTGGAAAGGTTTTTCTCCAAGTGTCTCTAACAGTGAAAAACATAATATTAAAAGCACACGATATTCTCCAGGGCAGCTGTACATAGTGTTATGTCTAAGTGCGAGGGACTGGCCAGATCAGCAAGAACAAGGGACGTTGTTTTTCGACCTTGTACATGTTGTGCAGACGTAGCCCAAAGGGAACAGGAGAAAAGGTGAAAGACAGATATGCAGACAGTTCTAAAATAGCCGGATAGAAGCAGAGGCTGGAAAAACAACGGCACAAAGTAACGTGCGCAAAAAGGGATCATGGCAGCCAGGCCTAAGTCAACGTAGCAAGGCAGACCAGGAGGCCACAAACCACAAGACAGCGCCTGATCTTCTTCAGCACTCTGGGCAGAAGTGGTATAGGCGGAAAGGTGTACAATAGACCGCAACTCCACTCGCGACGAAAAGCGTTGCAGAGCGAGTGCGCCTTGGAAATTCCAACGCGCAGAACTGATGACATTGCGCGTTCTCTTCGGTGGCGAATAGATCTAACCAAGGCTCTCCCCACTGCTGAAAGAGACCTTGCACCACCTCCGAGTGCAGACGCCATTCGTGATCCAGCATGCACCTGCGGCTGAGTTAGTCTGCCCTGGCGTTGAGAGAACCTGCCAGGTGTTGAACTACCAGGGACATGCCCTGATGTTCCAGCCATGTCCAGAGACGCAGAGCCTCCTGACAGAGGGTCCACGACCCCACCCTGCCTTGCTTGTTGCAGTACCACATGGCGGTGGTGTTCTCTGTGAACACCTGCACTACTCTCTCCTTGACAGAAGGAAGGAATGCTTTCAGTGCAAGCCGTATCGCCCGAAGCTCCAGAAGGTTGATATGGAGCTTGGACTCCGCCAGAGACCAGAGGCCTCTGATCTCCGCCTCTCCCATGTGGCCGCCCCACCCCAGGAGCGAGGCATCCGTCACCACTGTAAACTCCGGTTGGGGAAGGGAGAGGGATCTGCCGTCGACCCAAAGCCGGTTCGTGAGCCACCACTGCAACTGTTGTGCAGTGCCCTCCGAGATCTGGACGTGATCGGACAGGTTCCTCTGATGCTGCCCCCACTGCAGAGCCCGCATATGCCATCTGGCATGATTGATCAGCAGGATGCAGGAGGCCATGAGGCCCAGCAGCCTCAGAGTCACTCTGACTGAAACCCAGGAAAAGGGTTGAAAGATGGGAATCAGAGCCCGAATATCCCGAACTCGCTGTTCAGGAGGATAGACCCGAAACTGCGCTGTGTCCAGAACCGCTCCGATAAAGAGGAGCTTCTGGGAGGGAATCAGGTGCGACTTCGGCACGTTGATGAAGAACCCCAGCAAGTGCAGGAGGTCGGCCGTAGTCTGGAGGTGGGAGACGACTGTCTGGGGCGAGCCCACCTTCAACAACCAGTCATCGAGGTAGGGGAAGACTGAAACCCCTGATCTGGGCAGATGAGCTGCGACCACCGCCATCACTTTCGTGAACACCAGAGGGGCGCTGGTAAGGCCAAAAGTGAGCACGGTGAACTGAAAATGCTCGTGGCCTACCGTGAACCATAGGTAACGCCGGTGGGCCAGCACAATGGGAATATGAAAGTAAGCGTCCTGCAAGTCCAACGCTACCAGCCAGTCTTGAGGGTCTAGAGCAGACAAGACCTGAGCAAGTGTGAGCATCTTGAACTTCTCCTTCCGGAGGAAGAGATTGACGTCCCGAAGGTCCAAGATAGGATGCAGGCCCTTGCCCTTCTTTGGAATCAGAAAGTAGTGGGAACAACAACCACGACCTACTTCTGGCATCGGAACGCGCTCTATGGCCCCCTTGGCCAAGAGGGCCGCAACTTCCTGCTGGAGAAGTGCCAAGTGATCCCCAGATACGCGGTGGTACTGAGGTGGCATGGCTGGAGGGGTAGTCTCGAAGGGGAGGGAGTAGCCCCTTCGGACTATCTGTAAAACCCTCCTGTCCGACGTGATGGTGCGCCAGTGGGGGAGGTGATGGTGAAGCCTGCCACCCACTGGCGTTTGATGGGCCTGAAAGGTCGGAATAGGAAGGTTTGGAGGCAGTGGTGGCGGGGGTGGAGGTGGACTGACCCGGCCGCTGGCCCCCTGAACCACCGCGGCGGTTCCCACGTCCACGGCCGCGCGTGGAATGTTGCGCCGGCCTGTGGCTCTGTTGCGAACGTGATGGGTTGCCCCTTCCGCGAGCACGAAAGGAGCGAAAGGTTGGAGGAGGGCGCGTGGCCGAAATGCCCAAGGACTTGGCTGTAGCCCGTGAGTCCTTAAAGCGCTCCAAAGCACTGTCTGCCTTGTTGCCAAAGAGGCGAATGCCATCGAAGGGCATGTCCATCAAAGTGTTTAGGACATCCCCCGAAAAGCCAGTTGTCCTCAGCCAGGCGTGGCGGCGGAGCGCCACTGTCATGGAAATCGCCCTGCCTAGCGAGTCGGCGGTGTCAAGGCCACAACGGATTGTGAACTTGGCTGCATCTCTCCCCTCAGCAATAGCCTGGTAGAGTGCCGTCCGACCTCCTCCGGACAGCTAGGCAGCACCTGCGCTACTGTATCCCACAAGGAGTGCGAATAACGGCCCAAGAGGCATGCAGTGTTCACAGACCGCAGCCCTAGGCTGGCGGAAGAAAAAAATCTTCTTCCCGTACTGTTCCAGCCTCTTGGAGTCCCTATCCGGGGGTGCGGAAGGGAATGCGCTTAAGGAAGCAGAGGCTTGGACAACCAAGCGCTCAGGGGTGGGGTGTTTGGGAGAGGAAAAGGGGGTCGCCCGGGGCCGGGCGATGGCGTCGGGCCACGTTCCTGTCCACAGGAGCCCCTGTGCTGGGCTTGGACCAGGAGCCCAGAAGAACGCCAGACAGTGCTTCATTAAATGGCAGCAGTGGCTCCGCAGAGGAACCTGCTGGCTGAAGCACTTCTGTCAGGAGGTTAGTCCTGACGGCCACAGTAGGTAGCTGAAGGTGGAGTGCCTCAGCAGCCCTACGCAACACCACAGAAAAACTAGTACCCTCCTCCGTAGCCACGGTAGGAGGAGACATCATGCCAAGGTCTGGAGAGGTGTCCAGACCACTGGCGTCCCCCAGCTCCTCAGCCCAGTCTGGGTCATACTCACATTGAGCTGTGAGAGGGTCTTCAGACCCCTCCCAGTCCTCCCCTTCCTCCTCCTGCTGTTGTACAGGCCGAAAAGGAGGAGGATGGATATAGGGAAACAGATTCCCAAACGGCGTCAGTCGACACCGTATCCACATCGGGGCTGAAACCGGGGCCGACGTCGTCCGGCGTGCCGGGCGACGTCCAACGTGGTGCCGATGGGGTCGACGTCGGTGGTGTGACTAGGTCAACCGGGGTCAACCGGCGTCGACCGGGATCCACGACGGAATCCATGGGAGTCGCGCGGCGCCGGAGCCGATGGTGACGCCGGGGCCGGAGCCACCGGCGTCAAAGGGCGAGGACTCCCAGTCGGGCCCGAAGGCGCACGGGAGGGGCCCGACGGCCCAAATAGGCGAGCCACAGCGGACAAGAGTTCCTGTACCTGGGCCGGAGTCGCCGATGAACCCGGGGATAGGTCACCGACGACTGCGTAGGCTCCGCCGGAGCCGCGGGGGTGGCATCACCCGTTCCCTCAGCCACCTCGCGCGACCGGCGAGGGGAAGTCGAAGAACGAGGACGTTTCTTCGACTTCTTTTTGTGCTTCGCCTTACCCGATCCCGAGTGCGAAGACTTCGATTCGGACGACTTCCGATGAGGACGGCTCTGCGACCGGTCCCTCGACCTCCCTCTGGACCGGGACCTCTCACGGCGCGGAACCGACTGCCGGGCTCCAAGTAACTTTCGGGACCGCTCCCGCATAGTCTTCGGCGTCATGGCTCAGCAGTCGGGGCACGACTTGGGGTCGTGGTCGCGCCCCAGGCAGAATAGACATTGACTGGGGGTACCGCTCTCTCCGGATCTGCGCTTGCTGGCGCGGAAAAAGAAAGAACTGACGTCAGCGCGCGAGGGCGGCGTCTAAGTAGCTGCCGCAACGTCATCCCGGCGATCACGACGCCTACGACGGACGCGGAGCCGCACGACGCCACCTTCCGACGCGCAGGGGTACTGCTGACGAAAACTTTCCGGATCCGGACTGACGCCTGGGGATATTCTAAGGTAAGGAATCTATCACTACGTGTTTCTTTCAGATACTTAAATATGAAATTTAAAAGGTTGCAACATTCACAATCATCTATTGTGATTCATAAAGTTTGCTAATGATCATTGCAACTTTAATAAAATTTGTCACAGCAGTGCAAATATCAAGAGTAGCCAAAGAGTGCAAAACATTAAAGCCTTCAATATAGGTACAAGGTCGATTTTCCCTCAAGAGTGGGGCCAGAAATTTTCCCCTCGGATCTACATAAAGGGAGCAGAACAACAAAGTGCAGGGTGCTCTGAGCTGCCATATTATCACAAGGGCAAGGTGTGAGTTTGTCGACACATCCTGACTGTTTTGGGAATGCCACTAGAAAGTGCAGAGTGCATAAGCGAAATCTGGTTAAGAGAAATCGAATCCTTGCATTGGTGGTATAAGTAAGATAAAATTGCTGTTGTGCAGGGAACACACGTAAAGGACCTGACACCTCTCCATGCGAGCGAAGCTCGCTTGCCCTAGAATAATATGCCTCTTTTTATAGTGACTTTCGCATTTGAGTTAATACTGGCAGGGCTGTCATAGTAGTGCCCCAAGCCTATCTCATGGAGTCTATCTCTCACAAATCAGAGCCAGGGGATCGACAAAGTACTATCTAGGTGAATACAATCCTTGACAACGTCCTTTGTAAACAGTTCCTCAGACAGCCAGATTTTAGCCCATAAAAACAGAGGGGCAGTATCTATTCGATCCTGTAAAAATTCCAGCCCCAACTCACAATGGCAAAAGAGTGTGGGGGCACTATTAGGGGTCATCAGTAGCCTTTTAATAAAAAAAAATTCCATAACCTGTAGGTGGTGGCTTTTAAGGCAATCCCAAACTCCTGCCCCATAGGATGCGACAGATAGACATTTAGCTTTATATAGGGTAACCAGCTCAGTCACCGGTTTGTGACCTAGTTTACAGGCAAAGCGAAATAGCCCCTCCACAACCCGGCTGGTATGTTGCACCCTGGCGGTGACTAGGGGACCCTAATTCATAGTATTATTAAAATTATTCCCCAGGTATGTAAAATTAGTCAGCTTATCAATAGTCTTTCCCCTTACACAAAACTTTCTTGTTTTAGTCGATTTGGGGCCACACAACATAATAGAAGATTTAATAAAATTGACTTTTAAGTCAAGAGCTGACATAAAATCCGTAAAAGCATTGAGTGACTTTTGAAGGCTGTTTGCTGTCAAAGCCATTAGCACAGTGTCATCCGCATATGATAATAGCGGGACCGGGTTGCCACTGATTCGGGGAAAGTCAATTTCCTGGTCTATTAAAAATGCCTCAAGACCATTGGTATAAATAAAAAAAAAGGAATGGAGCTAAAATACACCCCTGCCGTACACCTTCTGTAGAGACAATAGGCCTAGTCTTTTCCCCCTGGGAACCACATCTTATAGCAGCAGTTGTAGAGGCATGAAGCCTGCGTAGAAGGGAAATGAGAGCTTCCTCAACACCCATTGTCCCCATTAGTGCCCACAACTACTCCCGGTTAACAGTATCAAAAGCGCTGGACACGTCCATGAAGGCCAGGTGGATAGAACCACCCCTGGCCCTCAAGTACTTGCCCATAATCAGGGACAGGTTGAGGCACTGCTCTGTGGTGCCGATCCAACTCCTGAAGCCATATTGCGTCCATGACATGATCCCTGTGTCGGTCGCCCAGGTTTCGAGTCGTGCGAGGACGACCCTCCCCAAAACCTTAGCAGTAGCATCAATGAGGGAAATTGGCCTATAGCAGGCTGGATCACTCCTATTACCCTTTTTGAACACAGGAACCACGATGGCCTTCTTCCATGACACTGGGATGGGGCCAATCACCACTGATTTAAAGACATTGGTCAGCAGGGGTGCCCAGAGGTTAGGATTACTTTTAAACAAATCTAGAGGAACCCCATTGGGGCCTGGGGCTTTCATACAGATTAATTTTGCTAAAGCCTCCTCAACCTCAGCCACCGTGAGGGATACGCTTAGTTGGGCGGCCAAGGTTAGGTCTGAGGGTGGATCCCCACTTTCGTCCTCTAACTGAACACAATTTGGATTAAATATAGCCGCGAAATGGGATTCCCAATCATCCCCGAAGATCAGAGAGTCCATCTGCCCAACCTCATCCGTAAAGAAGGGACGATTTATGATATTCCAAAAGCTTTTAGAGTCTTTAAGGGTACTGGCTCTCTCCAAATCTTCCCAAGCTAATCTCCTCAGTTCTTCCCTCCGTTGGTTAATAGCACTTTTATATGCCTGTCTTGCGCTTTTAATTTGGGTTCTATCATGAGGATTTGCATGAAGGGCCATTTTAATACTCTTTTGGGCTCTGGAGCACTCTGTATTAAACCACCGCCTCTCTCGGGATTCTCTTATCTGTACGGGTCTAGTAAGTCTTTTAGCTACGTCTGCACAAACAAGTTCAAAATCGTGAATTACGTCATCTGGGGAGCGTCGTGTTGAAGGCATCTCATAATAGGGTCTACATTCGCTGCCACAATTTTTCCCTCAAATTCCCTAGAGTTTATTTTACCCCAGTTTAAACTTACCTCTTTGTTGCGGTCATATTGAATAAGGCGACCATCACCTTTCCCTATTGGGGCTATGGGAGATGGTGAGGGGATTATGATCACTGGCGTTATTTGGTTCTACCTCAAAATCACCAACAAGCGGCAAATACCACCTCGAAATGAACAAAATCTATAAAACTCCCCTTACCTCCTCCAATATAAGTGGGGCACTGTGCTACAAGACTAGTGGCCGAATCATTGATAAGGCCCAAGTCATAATCAATAATAATAGAATTTAAGGCCTCGCCCTGTGGTGTATGAATAAAATGCGACAGAGGCTGGTCCTCTAAGTCCAGCAGCCCACAAACTCGTTTGGTGCTATGCGTGCAGGTAGTGCAGTTGAAATCCCCCACCCATAGAATACCTAATGGCTGCCACTTCCCTGAAATGGTGTTGATTTCTGCCTGTAGGGCTTCAATAACATGGCAGCTATTTTGGTCAAAGATGTTGTAAAACCAGTTTACCAACAGTAACTTGACCCGAATCAGGTTAGAAATCAAGACTAGTTGGTACCAGGGTGAGGAATTAATGACAGAGGCTTGTACAGACCCATATTTTACAGAAATTAGCAGCACCAGCCCTCCTTTAGCCCTCCCTGCCGATGAAGGTGTTGCGTGGACGGTGAAGGAGCGATAGCCGTCCATCACAATATCGTCCTTATGCCATGTTTCCTGGAGGCAGATGATGTCAAAGCCCCTAATATACTCTAACCACTCCTCATTAAACAATTTTGTGCAAATACCAGCATTGTTCCAGGAGATAATTTTAAATAGGTGAATAGCTTGTTCCTGATTCGCCGTGCTCACCGATGTTAAATTAATAACAAGCATAGCAGCAATAGTTGCCAGGCCAAACCCCTCTCCTCCGGGGTTATCGCACAAGTTACTAACTTGTGTAACGATATATCTGTAAGAGACAGTAGTTAGTGATAGATTCCTTACCTTAGAATATCCCCAGGCGTCAGGCTGGATCCGGAAAAGTTTTGCGTAGCAGTACCCTTGCGCGTCGGTGGCGGCGTCGTGCGGCTCCGCGTCCGTCGTCGGCGTTGTGATCGCCGGGATGACGTCGCGGGCAGTACTTAGGCGCCGCCCCTGCGCGCTGACGTCAGTTCTGTACACGACTTTCCGCGCCAGGAACGCAGAGCCATGCAAGAAGCTGACACAGGTGTCTGAAAAATACTAGGGCCCTGAAAGGGATGTCCTTAACCCTAGAAATCAGTTCGCAGAACGGGGAGGATGGGTGGGGCGGTAAGGAATCTATCACTAACTACTGTCTCTTACAGATATATCGTTACACAAGTTAGTAACTTGTGCATCTGAAAGAGACACGTTAGTGATAGATTCCTTACCTTAGAATAGATACCCCAGCAATACCAACCCCGGTGGTGGGTCTGCGAACAAAGATCAGACAAGGAAGTCCTGTAGGACAGAACGGCCAAAGAAGCCGTCCCTCCGGACCTGACTGTCAAGGCAGTAATGCTTAGTAAACGTGTGCAGCGAGGCCCACGTAGCTGCCTGACAGATAACCGGCAGCGGAACACCGCGGCCCAAGGCCGTGGTAGCAGCCGTTGCCCTGGTGGAATGGGCACGCAGCCCAACAGGAGGCTCCTTCTTAGCCAAAGAATAGCAGGTCTTGATGCACAAGGTAACCCAGCGGGAGATGGTCCTCTTGTGCACCGCCCGACCTTTTCGGCGCCCACGTAGCCAACAAAGAGCTGGTCATCCACCCGGAAGTGTTTTGTGCGGTCGATATAGAAGGAGAGCGCACGTTTTGGGTCCAGACGGTGGAGCCTCTCTTCCTCTCTGGAAGGATGCGGAGGCGGAAAGAAGGTGGGCAAAGTGATGGTCTGCCCAATGTGGAAAGCAGTAACCACCTTTGGCAAGAAGGACGGACGGGTCCGAAGAACAACCTTGTCTGGATGAACAGACAGAAAGGGAGGTTTGCAAGAAAGAGCCTGGAGCTCACTCACCCGCCGAGCGGAGGTGATGGCCACCAGAAAGGCTGCCTTTAGAGTCAGAAGACGAAGAGGACAGTTATGCAGAGGCTCAAAGGGAGCGCACATTAAAAAGGTAAGAACCAAGTTCAAGTCCCACTGAGGCATTACAAACGGAACAGGAGGGAAGAGGTGAGTAATGCCTTTTAAGAACCTGTTAACAACAGGGGACTTGAAAAGGGAGGGCTGATCAGGGAGCCTGAGGAAGGCCGAGATAGCACAAAGATAACCCTTGATGGTACCCAGGGCAGAACCCTGTTGGGCCAGAGAGAGAAGGAACAGAAGGACCTCAGAAAGAGGGGCAGAAAGGGGATCCACAGCCTTTGCTGTGCACCATGCCACAAATTTGTTCCACCTGCAGGCGTATACCACCTTAGTGGAGGGACGCCTGGCTGCCAGAATCACATCACAAACTTCGGGAGGCAAGTCGAAAGGAATCAACTGCCGCCGCTCAATCTCCACGCAAGCAGGTGTAGACTGGACAGGTTCGGGTGGAGGACCGTCCCCTGCTGCTGCGACAGAAGATCCTCCCGAAGAGGCAGACGGATCGGGGGATCTATGCTCATATTGAGTAGCTCGGGATACCAAACTCTTCGAGCCCAGTCCGGAGCCACAAGAATGACTTGGGCCCGGTCGTGCCGAATCTTCTTCAACACTCTGGGTAGAAGTGGTATAGGCGGAAAGGCGTACAACAGACCGCAACTCCACTCGCGACGAAAAGCGTCGCCGGGCGAGTGCCGCCTTGGAAATTCCAACGCGCAGAACTGATGACATTGCGCGTTCTCTTCGGTGGCGAATAGATCTAACCAAGGCTCTCCCCACTGTAGAAAGAGTCCTTGCGCCACTTCCGAGTGAAGACGCCATTCGTGATCCATCATGCACCTGCGGCTGGGTTCGTCCGCCCTGGCGTTCAGAGAACCTGCCAGGTGTTGAACCATCAGGAACATGCCCTGATGTTCCAGCCATGTCCAGAGGCGCAGAGCCTCCTGACAAAGGGTCCAAGACCCCACCCCGCCCTGTTTGTTGCAGTACCACATGGCGGTGGTGTTGTCTGTGAACACCTGCACTACCTTCCCTTTGACAGAGGGAAGGAATGCCTTGAGTGCAAGCCGGATCGCCCGGAGCTCCAGAAGGTTGATATGGAGCCGGGACTCCGCCGGAGACCAGAGGCCTCTGATCTCCGCCTCTCCCATGTGACCGCCCCATCCCAGAAGGGACGCGTCCGTCACAACTGTATGCTCTGGCTGGGGAAGGGAGAGGGATCTGCCCATGACCCATTGCCGGTTCGAGAGCCACCACTGCAACTGTTTTGCAGTCCCCTCCGAGATCTGGACGTGATCGGACAGGTCGCCCTGGTGCTGCGCCCACTGGAACTTCAGGTCCCACTGCAGAGCCCGCATATGCCATCTGGCATGATTGACCAGCAGGATGCAGGAGGCCATGAGGCCCAGCAGCCTCAGGGTCATCCTTACCGAAACCCAGGATAAAGGCCGAAAGATCGGAATCATAGCCTGAATATCCCGGACTCGCCGTTCGGGAGGATAGGCCCGAAACTGCGTCGTGTCCAGAACTGCTCCGATGAAAAGGAGCTGTGGAGAAGGAATCAGATGCGACTTCGGCACATTGATGGAGAACCCCAGCGAGTGCAGGAGTTCGGCCGTAGTCTGGAGGTGGGAGACGACTGCCTGGGACGAGCCCGCCTTCAGCAGCCAGTCGTCGAGGTAGGGGAAGACTGAAACCCCTGCCCGGCGCAGATGAGCTGCGACCACCGCCATCACTTTCGTGAACACCCGAGGGGCACTGGTAAGGCCAAAGGGAGCACGGTGAACTGAAAATGCTCGGGGCCTACCGTGAACCGAAGGTAACGCCGGTGGGCCGGCAGGACGGGGATGTGGAAATACGCGTCCTGCAAGTCCAACGCTACCAACCAGTCTCCTGGGTCGAGGGCAGTCAAGACCTGAGCTAGGGTGAGCATCTTGAACTTCTCCTTCCGGAGGAAGCGATTGACGTTCCGGAGGTCCAAGATAGGACGCATGTCCTCCTTGTCCTTTTGGGCACCAGAAAGTAGTGGGAGTAGCAACCACGCCCTACTTCTGGGGTCGGAACATGCTCGATGGCCCTCTTGGTCAAGAGGGCCGTGACTTCCTTCTGTAGAAGCACCAAGTGATCCCCTGACATGCGGTGGAATTGAGGTGGCATGGCTGGGGGGTGGTCTCGAAGGGGAGGAGTAGCCCCTTCGGACAATGTCCAAGACCCACCTGTCCGAGGTGATGGTGCGCCAGTGGGGAAGGTGATGGCGGACCCTGCCCCCTACTGGCGTGCCGTGCACCTGAAAGGAGGGACTAGGAGGGCTTGGAGGCCGCGGACGGGTTGGAGGTGGTGGCCTGACCCGCACGCTGGTTGCCCGATCCGCCACGGCGGAATCCACGTCCTCGGCCACGCGAAGACGCCTGCTGCGCGGGCCGGTGGCTGGGCTGCTGACGTGAAGGGCGCCCCTACCGTGGCCACGATAGGGGCGAAAAGCAGAAGGCAGCGGAGGGCGTGTAGCAGAAAGGCCCAGGGACTTGGAAGTAGCCCGTGAGTCCTTAAAGCGCTCCAACGCATGGTCTGCTTTGGACCCAAAAGACCGACTCCATCAAAGGGCATGTCCATGAGAGTATTGTGGACATCCCCTGAAAAACCAGTGGTTCTCAGCCAGGCGTGGCGGCGGAGCGCCACCGTCGTTACAATCGACCTGCCCAGCGAGTCGGCGGTGTCAAGGCCACAACGGATAGTGTATTTGGCCGCATCCCTTCCTTCCGCAATGGCGCGGGAAAGCAGTGCCTGGACCTCCTCAGGGCACTGGGGCAAAACATCCGCCACCGAATCCCACAGAGAGTGGGTATATCGGCCCAAAAGACAAGCGGTGTTAACGGACCGCAAGCCAGCACTGGAGGAAGAAAAACCTTTCTTCCCAAACTGATCCAGGCGTTTGGATTCCCTATCCGGAGGAGCGGTAGGGAAGGCGGTTTGGGAAGCGGAGGCTTGGACAACCAAGCTCTCAGGAGTGGGGTGGACAGAAAGAAACAGGGGGTCGCCCGGAGCGGGGCGATGGCGTCGTGACACGTTCCGATCCACAGGAGCCCCTGTGTTGGGCTTGGACCAGGCGCCCAAAGAACGTCTGTGAGGCGTCGTTAAGCGGCAGCACAGTCTCCGCAGAGGAGGCTGCCGGCTGAAGCACCTCTGTCAAGATGTTAGGCTTGACCGTCAAAGTAGGGAGCTGGAGACGTAAGGCCCCAGCAGCCCTACGCAACACCGTACCAAAATTGGCCCCCTCCTCCGTAGCCACGGGAGGAGACAGCATGCCAGTGTCAGGAGAAGTATCCAGACCACTGGCCTCCCCTAGACTCTCTGTCCAGTCCTCATCATACTGACAGTTGCGAGTCAGAGGGTCATCAGACCCCTCCCAGTCCTCCTGGTCCTCCTCTGGTTCAAAATAAGGAGGAGGAGGGACATTTGGGACCCAAGGTCCCATCGGCGCGGAGCCGGCGTCGGCGGCGTCGCTCCGGGTCCATGTCCGGAGCCGGAAGGAACTGGGGGACGACGCCGCCCGGAGCCCAGGGCGGCGTCGAGAACGGCACCGGAGACATCGGCGCCGGCGGAGGGTGTCGTGAGGTCGACCGGCGTCGATGGGGGTTGTGGAGCCGGGATCGAGGCCGGGGCCGAAGCCGGAGCCGGGATCGAGGCTGGAGGCCCGGGCGGCGCGCGGGCCGGAGCCGCCGGCGGCGCCGGAGCAACCCCATCAGGGCCCGCGGGGCCCGAAGGCGCACCGGAGGGGCCTGAAGGCCCGAAGAGGCGGGCCATGGCCGACAGGAACTCCTGTACCTTGGCCGGATCCGCCCCCGAACCCGGGAAGGGCGGGTATGGCGGGCGACTCCACAGGCAAGTCCGGGGCCGCGGGGGCGGGGACGGTGCCGGCAGGGGCCTCAGCCGAGTCGCGAGACCGGCGAGGCGAAGTCCGAGAGCGACGATGCTTCTTGGACTTCTTGTGCTTAGACTTACCGGACGAAGAAGACTTCGACGCCGGCGACCGGTGTGCACTCCGCGAGCGACCCCTGGACCTCTCACGCGACCGGGGCCTCCGTGGAGCCGAATGCCGGGCCTCGAGGAGCTTTCGAGACCGCTCTCGCAAAGCTTTCGGGTTGAGGGCCTGGCATTCGGGACAAGACTCGGTGTCGTGGCCTCGGCCGAGGCAGAAGAGACACTCCCAATGCGGGTCGGTGACGGACATCATCCGCGCACAGGCGCCGCATCGCTTGAAGCCGGGCATCCCTACGACACCTTAAAGATGGAAAAAACAGTGAAAAAATCACCAAAAATAATGGTCAAAAATTGACCAGGGCACTGCTCTTCCCGGATCTGCGCTTGCTGGCGCGGAAAAGAAGAACTGACGTCAGCGCGCAGGGGCGGCGCCTAAGTACTGCCCGCGACGTCATCCCGGCGATCACGACCGCCGGCCGACGGACGCGGAGCCGCACGGCGCCGCCTACCGACGCGCAAGAGGTACTGCTACGCAAAACTTTCCCGGATCCAGCCTGACGCCTGGGGATATTCTAAGGTAAGGAATCTATCACTAACGTGTCTCTTTCAGATATTAGAGATAGAGGTAGAAGACCGGGAGCGCTTTTCAGATTGAACTATATTCTTAGTAGTGCTAATGATGTTGTACAAGGTGGTACCAAATGGCTCTACGGGTGGTTTGCTACCAATGTCAACAACGTCCGAGGCTCTCTCTAGATTGATGCGTTGTAAACTAGATCTACGCACATACGGGCAGTCAGTCGATTTCACTCAAACCAAAGAGCTTCTCAAAACGGTTAGGATGGATAAATAAGGAGGACTGTGGGGGGGCTAGGGGAGAACGGGGAGAATCTATTCTGTCATATCAATACGGGCTGTCTCGTGTTGGTCCCCTGGTTTGGAGGATAGAAAAAACCAAGTGGACGACTTTAATCAATTCACTAGATGAATTGCTGAGATGTGTCAGGGCGAAATGCGCGCACCCAGCTTTACTGAAGTTAAGCACAACACAATCCCCATCCACACGTTTAACCATATTGCCCAACTAGCTCAGCCTCCTAGCCATGATAATATGTTCAGGACAGTTTCTTTGCGAGAAAATTTTCCTGGAAAACCAGTGTGCAGATTTGCTGATTAGACTCTGCCAGCTTTCTTGTTGTCCAGGGGGGAGATGGAGGACCCCTGTCAAGATCAATGTGTACGGTGTACAATCTGGGGGTAGATCTAAAATATCGATTTCGCCCCGCCCACCCGGAGGACCATGCACTGGGCCATTTGTATTTGTGAAGCCTTGTGGATGTCTCCCCCCCACTCAGAGTGCCAGGGTTCGCTCGATTAATATCCCCATGTCCCTGCTTTCGGTTGTCCCCAAAGGAATTCCTTTCCCACCCCAAATCCCCAGATGTCGAAGGCATTGAACTATTGTTGATGAGGGAGAGCTCTTGGGGGGAGGTCTGGTTAATTGTAATAAATAGGCCACTTATAGGGGCCGACCCACTCAAAGAGGCACTAACGGTAAGATCATTTACCCTCTTATTAGATCAGCTTGGTTGGGTGGCCATACCGTCTTGTTTTCCAGTTATCATTATTTTCCCTGAACCATTCAATAGACAGGCAAGATGTTCTTCTATGCAGGCTAAACGGGCTAAAATGGGTGCCAAGGCCTCCTGCACTACATTACTGAATCTATCAGCGGATATTCAGTTTCATCCTGTGCGGACGTTCTTCCTCCTCCAACACGAGATTTACATGGGAGGGTTTGTTTAGATCTCTTTACCCTTGGTGAATGGCCATTCAGTCTATGGTCAACCCCTGCCCCTGCCAATTCGGTACGCTTCCTCTTTCCTCCTGTTGCAATCTGGCACCCAGTCTCTACCGTGGCTGGGCGGGGGTAGGCTCAGCACCATTTTGTGTGGCACATAGATCTCGCTGGTCCAGGATTACAACAGTTGGCGAAAGTGGAGCTTGTAGCCTCTGACCAACATCATTGTCAGCAACAGCTATATAAGAGTCAGATGGCGGGAGCTGGTAGGTCAGGGAGTGGGGCTGATGAGAGTCTACGCTCCGTCAGTTCTATTTCCTTATTAATAGCCCCAACTGCCTTTTGAAGGAAACCGTTTAAAGTTGTGTCAGTATGTTTTACAGCTGGTGTTGGTTTCCTTTTCCCCATGCTGAAGATTGCCTTGTGGCTAGGAGAGGTTAGAACTTTTTTACCTTCACACAGCTTCATCCAATTGTGTCCTGTCGTCTTTATCCCGGAATC
Source organism: Calotriton arnoldi (assembly GCA_963921515.1). Lineage (NCBI taxonomy): Eukaryota > Metazoa > Chordata > Amphibia > Caudata > Salamandridae > Calotriton > Calotriton arnoldi. The sequence continues at coordinate 281,772 of CAWUFW010011909.1, read as the reverse complement.
CAGGCAGGAAAAACCAAGAGGGTAGGCCCAGCCAGGCCTCCTCCGGGCTCCGATGGGCGTGGACGGGCCTGACCTTGGCCCAGGAGCCCCGAGCTGTCTTTATGCGCCTCAGGGCGCGGGAAGACCACGTTGGCGCCTCCTGGCGCTAAGGATACTGCGGAATGGAGTCCCCGGTCTAAAGTGTACCGTGCGGCTGTGAAGGGCTCCCGCGCTGCGGGAGCCCCGAGCTGTCTTTATGCACCTCTAGGCGCGGGAAGACCGCATTGGCGCCTCCTGGCGCTAAGGATACTGGGGAATGGAGTCCCCGGTCTAAAGTGCGGCGTGCGGTTGTGAGAGCCCCGAGTTGTCTTTATGCGCCTCCGGGCGTGAGAAGACCACATTGGGGCCTCCTGGTACTAAGGATACTGGGGAATGGAGTCCCCGGTCTAAAGTGCGGCGTGCGGCTGTGAAGGGGCAGTCTTTTAAAAAACTCCACGACCAGCTATGAGCGAGAGGCTTCTGAGGACGGGGGCTGGAGCCGGTGCGCAGCCCTATACTGGCAGACAGAAGCCTCTTCAGCCTAGTGCCTGGGTGCCTTGCCTTGCAGTCAATGCATATTGGCATTCAAAGGGTCTTACCTACACTCCTCTCCGCTCCGCTTCCCAGCTATGTGCGGCCATTTCGAAACAGGTTGCCTTTTATAGAGTTCAGTAGACTGGGCGCGCCCTTTCGGCGGCTGAATAGTCAATTAAGGGAAAGACAATAATCGGTCCGGTGTTTATTGCATCCTTTTATACGCAGCTTCTTGTTTCATGAGAAGAGGAGCAATCAAGTTCTTCGTCGCCGTCGGAAGCTCTGCGCCAACACCGGAGGTATTAAAGGCACGCTCTGCAGAAGCATCATGTGCGACCTGGAAGTGATGGTTTGACAGTGATGGTGCGTGTGGATAGCCGCAGGATCCGAGGGACAGAAGAGTCTCAATCTCCACTGCTGTTTGTTGCTCAGCCTTCCCTCGCTACTGACACCCAAATCACCCTGGTAGGGTGATCTGGGCGCAGCCACAGGACATAGGCAGGGAGGCAACTGAATTAGAACAGAGTTGTCTTCAGTTCTTTCCTGAAAAGAGAATAATCTGAACAAGTCCAAATATGATGGGGCAGTTTGTTCCAGTAAAGAGGGGCTAGGTAGGAAAAAGACTTGCTCCCTAGATCTGGAATTTTTGACATGAGGGACAATAAGCAGAGCTTTGTCCCTAGATCTATGGAGTCTGGGAGGGCAATAGTGAGTACGTTTTGAAGCTAGAAAGCTGGGTTTTCTTTCCTGTCAGGGTTTTGTGTGTGAGATAGCACATTTTAAAAATAATTCTGTTTCAGACTGGTAGCCAATGTGAGGAGCGCAGGATGGGAGCAGAAGAAGCGCCTGATGGAAAGCTGCAAATGAGGCAAGCGGCGATGATCTGCACAACTTGCAGTTTTGATTGCAGCGTCTCATTTGCAGAGGCCAATAATGCACTAGCGTAGTAAAGTCGACTAATCACAAGGACCTGAACCACCGTTTTCCACGCAGCGGGTGGAAGAAACGGAAAGGCTCTTCTTAGCAAGCGCATGATTTGAAAGCAGGAGTTTGAAATGGACATCACCTGCTCTTTCATAGTAAGAGATTGGTCAAGACAGGCTCTCAAATTCTTAACCACCTGTTTGGGAATAGGAGCATTGCCAAGTCAAGTGCGCCATCAATAAGGTGTCCAGAGCTGTTGGACCTTGCCAAACAGCATAATCTCTGTTTTTCTGGCGTTCAGCTGTAGACAGTTCTCCGCCAGCAAGGCAGCAATTGCAGTCATCCCAGCTGAAAACCTTTCTTTTGCTTTGAACAAATCTTTGTCAAAGGAGATTATAAGTAGGGCTCCCGGTTTTATGGTATTTATTTTTTTGACATTTCCGTCTGTATTTATCCAATTTATTTTTTGCTAATTTTATCAGTATTATCCATATTTATTTTAGGTTTTGTGAAAAAATGAAGCTTAAACTGGTATAGTTCCACATTTATTTAACCGATAAATAAGCACTCATCTTTGAATGCCTGCCGGGTTTCAGTGATATGAAGACCTGCAGAACATAAATCAATGTCCTTATATGAGACTATGCAAATTTCATTATCAACCATGTGCATATCTACTGCTGTTTAAGCCTCTTTACTAAACTTCATTTCTTTATCCCCCTCACCTATCAATCCAATCAGCTATTGGCCTAGCAGTCATGGTAGAGAGTATTTAGAATCACTCAAAAAGCAACCCAATTTCCGTTTTTATCCACATTTAAAAATAAATACAGACCTGGAAATAAATGGTTTTCTGTCTGTATTTATCTGTAAAAATCAGTAAAAACGGAAAACAGGGAGCTTTAATTATAAGCTGTGTATCGTCCGCATACAATATTATTTCAAAGCCAAAGGCTTTTACAATCTTGGCAAGGGGGGCAACATATATGTTGAACAGAAAGGGACTAAGACAAGAGCTCTGGAGTACCCCTTTGTCCAGCATCATAATACAGGATTTAAAAGAACCCAAGATAATAGTTTGGGTTCGGTTGGAAAGAAAGTCCCCACACCCGTTTAGCGCGGACCTATGAATTCCAATATCCTGCAGCCTGCGAAGTAACCTAGAATGAGACACAGTATGGTAATCACCCATTACTTAGCGGCTTATACTACGCATACCATTACTTCGCAAGCGTAACAATGCATGCGATGTAACAACGCGTAGCCTTTAATACGCAAGTTGTTACATCGCATGAGTTGTAATGGCTATCCACATCGTTGTGAGGAAACGGACGCGCTTCCATTTCCTCACAATGACGTGCACCTCTGACGACGCTGGAAGCCGGAGAAGAGAGGAACCACGCTTGAAGGAGAAGAGAGGAACCACGAAGAGAGAGGTAAGAGGGGCTGTGTAGTTTTTAAGGGTTTAGGGTAGGGGGGAGGGTCGTGCAGGGGGTAGTCTTTTAGGTTTTAGGGTAGTGTAGTTGTGTTTTTGTAGTGTAGGGTAGTGTTTTAGGGTTTAGGGTAGTGTCGGGTGGTCGTGCAGGGTAGTGTTTCAGTGTAGGGACCGGACTGGGGGTAGGGGCAGGGTCGTGCTGGGGATAGTGTTTTAGGGTTTAGGGTAGTGTTGTGGTGTTTGTGTAGGGTAGTGTTTTAGGGTTTAGGATAGTGTCGGGGGGTCGTGCAGGGTAGTGCTTCAGTGTAGGGACCGGACTGGAGGTAGGGGCAGGGTCGTGCTGGGGGTAGTGTTTTAGGGTTTAGGGTAGTGTTGTGGTGTAAGTGTAGTGTAGTGTTTTAGGGTTTAGGGTAGTGTTGGGGGGTCGTGCAGGGTAGTGTTTCAGTGTAGGGAACGGGTAGGGGCATGGCCGTGCTGGGGTAGTGTTTTAGGGTTTAGGGTAGTGTTGTGGTGTTAGTGTAGTGTAGGGTAGTGTTTTAGGGTTTAGGGTAGTGTCGGGGGGTCATGCAGGGTAGTGTTTCAGTGTAGGGACCGGACTGGGGGTAGGGGCAGGGTCGTGCTGGGGGTAGTGTTTTAGGGTTGTGGTGTTTGTGTAGTGTAGGGTAGTGTTTTAGGGTTTAGGGTAGTGTGGAGGGGTAGTGTTTGGGTAGTGTTGTGAAGTTTGTGATGTGTAGGGTAGCGTATTTGTATTTAGCGTAGTGTTGGAGGGTTTTAAAATTCAAAAAAGGAGTTGAAAAAGTATGCGGGGTAAATGTCTCTTTAAATGCTTTTGAATACAATTGCAATGTAAATGTATGCGAACTTAAAACTTGCGTAGTAACGGTACTTGCCAACTAAAAACAACGTTGTAAAAGTATGCGTTGTTTTGGTTCACGAAGTAACGACATATATTCCACAGTATTGAACGCAGCCACACCAGCAAGAAAGCCACCTGGTTCACCGAAGACCTCCAGGCCTCCAAACGAACATGCTGAAAACTGGAGAAGATCTGGCTCCACGAACGGACAGCGGACAGCTACGCCGCCCACAAGAGCGCCACCCGCAATCACCATCACCTCATCAGATCCGCCAAAAGGGCCTCACTCAAAGACCGCCTAGACAACAACGCACACAACAGCAAAGAGCTCTTCAACATCGTGAAGGAACTCTCCAACCCCAGCTCCAACACCAACGACATCCAGCCGTCGCAAGACCTGTGCGACTCACTGGCCACCTCCTTCCACCGCAAAATCGCCGACATCCACGACAGCTTCAACACCACGACCGCCCCGGCAACCACCGAGACCACTGCCCCCACAACCACCAACCGCCTGCTCTCCTGGACCAACATCAACGACGAGGACACCAGCGAGATCATGAACACCATCCACTCCGGTTCACCGCTAGACCCGTGCCCTCACCACATCTTCAACAAAGCCAGTACAGCCATCGCGCCCCATCTCCGGAAAATAATCAACATCTCCTTCGAGACAGCAACCTTCCCGGAAAGCTGGAAGCACGCCGAGATCACCGCCTTACTCAAGAAACCCAAGGCAGACCCCAAGGACCTCAAGAACTTCCGACCCATCTCTCTCCTCCCGTTCCCCGCGAAGGTCACCGAGAAAATCGTCAACAAACTGACCCGCTACCTCGAGGAGAACAACATCCTGGACCCTTCCCAGTCCGGCTTCCGCAGCAACCACAGCACCGAAACCGCCCTCATCGCCGCCACCGATGACATCAGGACCCTGCTAGACAACGGAGAAACAGCAGCCCTCATCCTCCTGGACCTATCAGCCGCCTTCGACACGGTCTGCCACCACACACTACGAACACGCCTTCACGACGCCGGGATCCAAGAGAAGGCCCTGGACTGGACCACATCCTTCCTTTCCGGCAGAACACAAAGCGTCCGCCTCGCCCCCTTCCGATCCAAGGCCACCAAGATCATCTGCGGCGTACCCCAAGGCTCCTCCCTCAGCCCAACGCTGTTCAACATCTACATGGCACCCCTCGCCCACGTCGCCCGACAGCACAACCTCAACATCATCTCCTACGCCGACGACACCCAGCTGATCCTCTCCCTCACCAAAGACCCTCACACCGCCAAAGCCCACCTCCATGAAGGAATGAAGGCCGTCGCCGAATGGATGAGGACCAGCCGCCTGAAGCTGAACTCGGACAAGACGGAGGTCCTCATCCTTGGTTCCAACCCTTCAGCCTGGGACGACTCCTGGTGGCCAACATCACTGGGAACAGACCCGCCACCCACCGACCACGTACGCAACCTAGGGGTCATCCTCGACCCCACCCTCTCCATGACTAAGCAGGTCAACGCCGTTTCCTCATCCTGCTTCAACATCCTCCGAATGCTCCGCAGGATCTTCAAGTGGATCCCCACCGAAACAAGAAAAACAGTCACCCAGGCCCTCGTCACCAGCAGGCTGGACTACGGAAACGCCCTCTACGCAGGAACGACGGCTAAGCTCCTGAGACGGTTGCAACGCATCCAGAACGCCTCTGCACGTCTTATCCTCGACATCCCCCGACGCAGCCACATCACACCCCACCTGAGAGACCTGCACTGGCTCCCTGTCAACAAGAGGATAACCTTCAAGCTCCTCACCCACGCACACAAAGCACTCCACAACTCCGGACCAGCCTACCTCAACAGACGACTCAGCTTCTACACCCCCACCCGCCAGCTCCGCTCGACCAGCCTCGCCCTCGCCACAGTCCCCCGCATCCGGAAAACGACCGCCGGCGGCAGATCCTTCTCCCACCTCGCCGCCAAGACCTGGAACACCCTCCCCACCAACCTCCGACAGACCCAAGACCTACTGGCCTTCAGAAGTCTCCTCAAGACCTGGCTCTTCGATCAGTAGCAGCACCACCCCCCTCTTCCCCCAGCGCCTTGAGACCCTCGCGGGTATGTAGTGCGCTTTATAAGTGACATGATTGATTGATTGATTGATTGCGGTCAAGTTCAGCAGCACTTGCATAGATGGTATGTTAGCGTCTAAAGAACAACTAATGTGGTCAGTGACAGCTACCAATGCTGTCTCAGTACTGTGTAAAGGTCTGAAACCAGATTGAGATGGGCCCAAGATCTTATTAACCTCTAGGTGCTCCGAGAGTTGTTTATTTATTAATCCTTCCAGAAGCTTACCCAGTAGAGGAAGCAACGAGATTGGGTGATAGTTGGCAAGGTTGGATGGGGCCAGTTTAACCATTTCTTTTTTATTGGCCTAACCGGAGTCGCCTTCGAACTGATTTTTCTAGTATTGACAGATAGATTGACTAAGGAACAATTGGCAGGGGCCAGCTGGTTAGACAAAGCAACAGAGATCTTAGGAGGGCAGATATCTAAGGGAGATCCTGATTTGGCTGAGGCAAGCGCTTTCTGAATTTCGTCCAAAGAAAACGCCTTAAACTTTCCTAGGCTTAAATCACTAACAAAAAAGGATAGGAGGACATTGGTCTCCTCAGGAAGGCAAGGAAAGTTCTTGTAAATATCATTAATTTAATTTTCATAATGATTAGCCAATGAATCACAAAGAGCTTGTGACGTCTGTATTTCTTAGGAGCATGCTCTAGGGTTTGTGAACTCATTGAGCACTATAAATAGAACTAGAACAGAACATTGAGATTGACCTTGCTCATGAATTCCTGCACCACCAAACTCTGTGGAATGGGATATTTTAGGAAGACTGGCTCACCCGGGACAGGGCAGAGGCATCTAGCTTTCAGCCTATTTACTGGTGGTCCAGAACATGGCTTTGTCTGTATCCCAAGAAGGGCGTATGGGAGGGCCTCATTAATAGGTAGTAGGGGCTCACCACTAGTTTGTCTGTGTTTGAGGACTTAAGTAAGAACACTGATTTTCACCTCTAAATTTCGCAACTGGAGGTCATGAACCTCGCCACTCGCTGCATCAAAACTGAGAAGGAGACACTTTCTTCAGTACCTGCCCCAGGTGGAGACAAATCCAGTGTCTGGAGAAGTATCCAGTCCACTGACCTCTTGCAGTTTATCACACCAGTTGTGCTCTGTATAGAGGTGAGCTAATTCGTCCCCTTCCTCACAATGGAATTGATTACATTATGCAGATTTGTAAGGTCCACTATCACCCAGGAGGGTATACTGGTGCTGAGCAGGGGTAAGCCTAGCCAACACTAGGACATAATGGGACTACTCGAAAAAAACAGGTCTTCAGCTTCTTGCGGAATTCAAGAAGAGAGAAGGAGCTCTTATGTGTAGTGGCAGGTCGCTTCACACTTTAGGAGCGATGTAGGAGAAGGCTCGACCACCGGATCTGGTTTTCTGTACACATAGGACAGGTGCAATTAGTTGTCTGGTCAAGTGGAGGTGTCTGGAAGGTTTGTGAGAGCAGATGAGATTGAAAAGGATTGGTCCAAAAACGATTATGGATGATCTGTACCCTTCCTTGAGGCAAGGGCCATGTATCAGAGTCCAATGGTTCGCTGGAAGGCTTCGGCCCACTGGGATCAGAGCAGCCTTGCTCAAAGACTGAGAACACAATCAGCTGTACTTCGTCTGTTGTTGACGGCGTCAATGCCCCAGGTTTATGGGGCAAGACAGACATCAGCACCGAAACCAATGGGGTCCAGAGGTTCCAGCTGGCACCGATGGCAGACCAGTCAGACGGATTCCAGGTGGAGTTCCTCGTGGTTCCTTGGGTACCAGAGTTGTGCCAGAGGGAGCCTGCAGCGTGACAAAGAGACACAGCATAGTTTTGCACAACTCATGTATTTGCTGAAGCATCGCTGAGAGACTTGGAAATTCAGGTTGCCCTGGGACAAAAATTTGAATTGCCTCCAAGGAGATCAAGTTCGAGAGAGAAACCGAGAGGCACATTTAAGCCTTAGTGACTTCTCAGAAGATAGAGACTGATAGGAAAGGGCAGAGTCCCGCTAAGACTTCTTGTACTTATTTTTTTGACTTACCCGAGGACTTCAACTGTGACAAACATCTGCTATGGGAACAGGACCTTCCCTTTGACCAGTCCCGGCTTGGAGACTCACAGTACTTTGCAATGTACAGCTTTGCCTCACGGTCCCGAATAGCCTTTAGATTCATCAAGGTGCAGTCACTACAGCTCTTGGAGTCATGTTCTGACCCCAAGCATTAAAGGCAAATCTGGTGGGCATCTGTCACAGACATTTGCTTGCAACAGTCCATACAAGGTTAGAACCCTATGACTTTAAGGGGTGAGTCTCCACTTGGCATTTTTAGTAAATTTTGAGTAAACAGTCTTGTGAAGAGATGAGTGATAGCTCAAGATGTGCATCGGGAGGCAGCGAAAAAAGAAAGGATATAATGGCGCCAATGGGTGGCGTTTATATGTGGCACCACATGTTACTTTTGTAGCAGAACAATGTCAGCATTGAGCTACACGACACCACCTACCGGCATGCAGGGGTATGGCTAAAAATTTACTGGATCTAGTCAGACATCTGGGGACTATTCAAAAGCAAAATAATCAGAAATAATGGCATTTTGCCGTAACAATATATTTATGTTTAATGATATTCTGTAGAAAAAAACACCAGGTATGGTGATGGGCACTTATTCGCTCCCTGCTATGCCTACCGGTCAATCGCTTGGTAGGAAGAGCAAGTGTCCATGGTCTGAGAGATGGCTGAAGGAATGGAACAGGTAATATTGTGGCTCAGGTTCATCCATGACCTGATTATCACCTGGCAAGGGTCTGAAGAATGAGCCTCTGAATTTGTTAAAAAAGTGGGTAATAAACTACCGGCAACAGTGTTCTCCATGCTCTAAGCAGCAATGCACAACCTCTGAAATATGGGGATCTGCTGAGAGCAAAAAAAGGAACTGCAACACAAATGAAAATTTTCAAAAAAACAGGTGCATGTTATCCAGGTTTCAAGAGAGTTATCCCAAGTGGGAATTAGATTAAAGCAGTTTTGAAAGTCCAGGAGAAGACCTTCCAAGATTATTTGGCAGACAACATGGCATGATAAAGGAAGAGACAGATGAAACATCCTATATCACCACTTATAGTAAGACTCACAAAAGAAGTACTACTGTCAAGCAAAAAACTGGGATCTACTCAAATTTGGCAATGCACTTTGCAACATCATTAGTGACATACATGAAATAACATACAACAAAAGTTGCTCTCCAGGAGATATATCCGTTTAGAGTGAATTTTCACTAAAGAATAGCACTACATTAACTGACATCAAAGGCCTTTTTTCAATGTGGAATATGTAAAGTCTGAAGCAAAAATAAGAATAGGAAGAATTATCCTATCCCACACTGCAAGGCTATACAAGGATTTGTCAATTTATGACATGTAATGCCAAATTGGTGATATACATGTTGGGCCTGTCCTTGCAATAAAATATATATGGGTAGCATCATTCATCCAGTGAAAAAGAGTCTTGGAGAGCATGAGGGCCATTGATAACAGAGACAAACAATACCCAATGGCAAGACTCTTCTCTGAATTCTAATAAGGGCACAGAAACCTTCCCAAATATTATGCAATCAGTTGCATTGAATTTGCCAGAAGGAGAGGTAACAGAACACTCCTGCTGAGATGAAGAGAGTCCAGACATTAATGATTTAGAAACTAAATTTCCCATCTCTCAACACGGAAGAAGAGTTGACCGTGCATTTAGCAGAGTAGAGCATGTATTACATCTCTTTCGTGCCGCTTGTGTCATTTGGATTTTAACATTGTTTTATATTTCATTTTCACGCAGGAAGAGGAGATAGGGACCATTTTGTATAGCGATGGGGATTGTTGGACAAGAGGCCATTGAACCGAAGTGTTGGTTAGAGCCCTCTAGCATCATCTTCGGGACATAAAGCACCAAGGTAGAGGTTTGTACAGACACAGAGGGCCTGATTCACAAAAACCCTCCGCACTCGTGGCAGAGGCACTGCAGTCACGGGGGAGTCTCTGCACTCGGGGCATATTCTCTGCTGTAGGAAACTGGGTGTCTGTTGCAGTACCCCCACACGGTTTGCCTGGTTTTTTATGTAACCTCTCCTGAAAGTGCACAGGGTCCCTGCCAACCAGGTCCCCTGTGCCAGAGCTCCTTCCCTAAACGTACAAGTTACTTACCTTCGGTAACGAAATATCTGTAAGAAACATTAGTTAGTTATAGATTCCTTACCTTAGAATTACCCCCAGGCGTCAGACTGGATCCGGAAAGTTTTTTCGTCAGCAGTACCTCTGCGCGTCGGAAGGTGGCGGTCGGCTCCGCGTTCGTCGCTGCGTCGTGTCGTCGGGATGACATCGCGGCAGCTACTTCGACGCCGCCCTCGCGCGATGACGTCAGTTCTGTACACGACTTTCCGCACCAGAAAACGCAGAGCCATGCCAGACACTGACCACTGGTGCACAAAACTAGGGCCATGAAAGGATGTCCTTAACCCTAGAAATCAGTTCGCAGAACGGGGAGGATGGGTGGGGCGGTAAGGAATCTATAACTAACTAATGTTTCTTACAGATATATCGTTACCGAAGGTAAGTAACTTGTTCATCTGAAAGAAACACGTTAATTATATATTCCTTACCTTAGAATAGATACCCCAGCAATACCAACCCCGGAGGTGGGTCTGCGAACCAAGATCACACCCGAACGTCCTTGAGAACAGAATGGCCAAAGAAGCCATCTCTCCGGACTTGACTGTCAAGACAGTAGTGCTTCGTAAAAGTGTGCAAAGAAGCCCATGTAGCCGCCTGACAGAAGTCATGCAGAGGAACGCCTCGTCCCAGAGCAGTGGAAGCTGCCGTCGCCCTGTTGGAATGGGCGCGCAGCCCCACTGGAGGCTCCTTCTTTGCCAAAGAATAACAGGCTTTGATGCACAAGTTACTAACTTGTGTAACAATATATCTGTAAGAGACAGTAGTTAGTGATAGATTCCTTACCTTAGAATATCCCCAGGCGTCAGGCTGGATCCGGAAAAGTTTTGCGTAGCAGTACCCTTGCGCGTCGGTAGGCGGCGTCGTGCGGCTCCGCGTCCGTCGTCGGCGTCGTGATCGCCGGGATGACGTCGCGGGCAGTACTCAGACGCCGCCCCTGCGCGCTGACGTCAGTTCTGTACACGACTTTCCGCGCCAGGAACGCAGAGACCATGCAAGAAGCTGACACAGGTGTCTGAAAAATACTAGGGCCCTGAAAGGGATGTCCTTAACCCTAGAAATCAGTTCGCAGAACGGGGAGGATGGGTGGGGCGGTAGGAATCTATCACTAACTACTGTCTCTTACAGATATATCGTTACACAAGTTAGTAACTTGTGCATCTGAAAGAGACACGTTAGTGATAGATTCCTTACCTTAGAATAGATACCCCAGCAATACCAACCCCGGTGGTGGGTCTGCGAACAAAGATCAGACAAGGAAGTCCTGGAGGACAGAACGGCCAAAGAAGCCGTCCCTCCGGACCTGACTGTCAAGGCAGTAATGCTTAGTAAACGTGTGCAGCGAGGCCCACGTAGCTGCCTGACAGATAACCGGCAGCGGAACACCGCGGCCCAAGGCCGTGGTAGCAGCCGTTGCCCTGGTGGAATGGGCACGCAGCCCAACAGGAGGCTCCTTCTTAGCCAAAGAATAGCAGGTCTTGATGCACAAGGTAACCCAGCGGGAGATGGTCCTCTTGTGCACCGCCCGACCTTTTTGGCGCCCACGTAGCCAACAAAGAGCTGGTCATCCACCCGGAAGTGTTTTGTGCGGTCGATATAGAAGGAGAGCGCACGTTTTGGGTCCAGACGGTGGAGCCTCTCTTCCTCTCTGGAAGGATGCGGAGGCGGAAAGAAGGTGGGCAAAGTGATGGTCTGCCCAATGTGGAAAGCAGTAACCACCTTTGGCAAGAAGGACGGACGCGTCCGAAGAACAACCTTGTCTGGATGAACAGACAGAAAGGGAGGTTTGCAAGAAAGAGCCTGGAGCTCACTCACCCGCCGAGCGGAGGTGATGGCCACCAGAAAGGCCGCCTTTAGAGTCAGAAGACGAAGAGGACAGTTATGCAGAGGCTCAAAGGGAGCGCACATTAAAAGGTAAGAACCAAGTTCAAGTCCCACTGAGGCATTACAAACGGAACAGGAGGGAAGAGGTGAGTAATGCCTTTTAAGAACCTGTTAACAACAGGGGACTTGAAAAGGGAGGGCTGATCAGGGAGCCTGAGGAAGGCCGAGATAGCACAAAGATAACCCTTGATGGTACCCAGGGCAGAACCCTGTTGGGCCAGAGAGAGAAGGAACAGAAGGACCTCAGAAGAGGGGCAGAAAGGGGATCCACAGCCTTTGCTGTGCACCATGCCACAAATTTGTTCCACCTGCAGGCGTATACCACCTTAGTGGAGGGACGCCTGGCTGCCAGAATCACATCACAAACTTCGGGAGGCAAGTCGAAAGGAATCAACTGCCGCCGCTCAATCTCCCACGCAAGCAGGTGTAGACTGGACAGGTTCGGGTGGAGGACCGTCCCCTGCTGCTGCGACAGAAGATCCTCCCGAAGAGGCAGACGGATCGGGGGATCTATGCTCATATTGAGTAGCTCGGGATACCAAACTCTTCGAGCCCAGTCCGGAGCCACAAGAATGACTTGGGCCCGGTCGTGCCGAATCTTCTTCAACACTCTGGGTAGAAGTGGTATAGGCGGAAAGGCGTACAACAGACCGCAACTCCACTCGCGACGAAAAGCGTCGCCGAGCGGAGTGCCGCCTTGGAAATTCCAACGCACAGAACTGATGACATTGCGCGTTCTCTTCGGTGGCGAATAGATCTAACCAAGGCTCTCCCCACTGTAGAAAGAGTCCTTGCGCCACTTCCGAGTGAAGACGCCATTCGTGATCCATCATGCACCTGCGGCTCGAGTTCGTCCGCCCTGGCGTTCAGAGAACCTGCCAGGTGTTGAACCATCAGGAACATGCCCTGATGTTCCAGCCATGTCCAGAGGCGCAGAGCCTCCTGACAAAGGGTCCAAGACCCCACCCCGCCCTGTTTGTTGCAGTACCACATGGCGGTGGTGTTGTCTGTGAACACCTGCACTACCTTCCCTTTGACAGAGGGAAGGAATGCCTTGAGTGCAAGCCGGATCGCCCGGAGCTCCAGAAGGTTGATATGGAGCCGGGACTCCGCCGGAGACCAGAGGCCTCTGATCCGGCCTCTCCCAAGTGACCGCCCCATCCCAGAAGGGACGCGTCCGTCACAACTGTATGCTCTGGCTGGGGAAGGGAGAGGGATCTGCCCATGACCCATTGCCGGTTCGAGAGCCACCACTGCAACTGTTTTGCAGTCCCCTCCGAGATCTGGACGTGATCGGACAGGTTGCCCTGGTGCTGCGCCCACTGGAACTTCAGGTCCCACTGCAGAGCCCGCATATGCCATCTGGCATGATTGACCAGCAGGATGCAGGAGGCCATGAGGCCCAGCAGCCTCAGGGTCATCCTTACCGAAACCCAGGATAAAGGCCGAAAGATCGGAATCATAGCCTGAATATCCCGTACTCGCCGTTCGGGAGGATAGGCCCGAAACTGCGTCGTGTCCAGAACTGCTCCGATGAAAGGAGCTGTGGAGAAGGAATCAGATGCGACTTCGGCACATTGATGGAGAACCCCAGCGAGTGCAGGAGTTCGGCCGTAGTCTGGAGGTGGGAGACGACTGCCTGGGACGAGCCCGCCTTCAGCAGCCAGTCGTCGAGGTAGGGGAAGACTGAAACCCCTGCCCGGCGCAGATGAGCCGCGACCACCGCCATCACTTTCGTGAACACCCGAGGGGCACTTGTAAGGCCAAAGGGAGCACGGTGAACTGAAAATGCTCGTGGCCTACCGTGAACCGAAGGTAACGCCGGTGGGCCGGCAGGACGGGGATGTGGAAATATGCGTCCTGCAAGTCCAACGCTACCAACCAGTCTCCAGGGTCGAGGGCAGTCAAGACCTGAGCTAGGGTGAGCATCTTGAACTTCTCCTTCCGGAGGAAGCGATTGACGTTCCGGAGGTCCAAGATAGGACGCATGTCCTCCTTGTCCTTTTGGGCACCAGAAAGTAGTGGGAGTAGCAACCACGCCCTACTTCTGGGGTCGGAACATGCTCGATGGCCCTCTTGGTCAAGAGGGCCGTGACTTCCTTCTGTAGAAGCACCAAGTGATCCCCTGACATGCGGTGGAGTTGAGGTGGCATGGCTGGGGGTGGTCTCGAAGGGGAGGGAGTAGCCCCTTCGGACAATGTCCAAGACCCACCTGTCCGAGGTGATGGTGCGCCAGTGGGGAAGGTGATGGCGGACCCTGCCCCCTACTGGCGTGCCGTGCACCTGAAAGGAGGGACTAGGAGGGCTTGGAGGCCGCGGACGGGTTGGAGGTGGTGGCCTGACCCGCACGCTGGTTGCCCGATCCGCCACGGCGGAATCCACGTCCTCGGCCACGCGAAGACGCCTGCTGCGCGGGCCGGTGGCTGGGCTGCTGACGTGAAGGGCGCCCCTACCGTGGCCACGATAGGGGCGAAAAGCAGAAGGCAGCGGAGGGCGTGTAGCAGAAAGGCCCAGGGACTTGGCAGTAGCCCGTGAGTCCTTAAAGCGCTCCAACGCATGGTCTGCTTTGGACCCAAAAGACCGACTCCATCAAAGGGCATGTCCATGAGAGTATTCTGGACATCCCCTGAAAAACCAGTGGTTCTCAGCCAGGCGTGGCGGCGGAGCGCCACCGTCGTTGCAATCGACCTGCCCAGCGAGTCGGCGGTGTCAAGGCCACAACGGATAGTGTATTTGGCCGCATCCCTTCCTTCCGCAATGGCGCGGGAAAGCAGTGCCTGGACCTCCTCAGGGCACTGGGGCAAAACATCCGCCACCGAATCCCACAGAGAGTGGGTATAGCGGCCCAAAAGACAAGCGGTGTTAACGGACCGCAAGCCAGCACTGGAGGAAGAAAAACCTTTCTTCCCAAACTGATCCAGGCGTTTGGATTCCCTATCCGGAGGAGCGGTAGGGAAGGCGGTTTGGGAAGCGGAGGCTTGGACAACCAAGCTCTCAGGAGTGGGGTGGACAGAAAGAAACAGGGGGTCGCCCGGAGCTGGGCGATGGCGTCGTGACACGTTCCGATCCACAGGAGCCCCTGTGTTGGGCTTGGACCAGGCGCCCAAAAGAACGTCTGTGAGGGCGCCGTTAAACGGCAGCACAGTCTCCCGTAGAGGAGGCTGCCGGCTGAAAGCACCTCTGTCAAGATGTTAGGCTTGACCGTCAAAGTAGGGAGCTGGAGACGTAAGGCCCCAGCAGCCCTACGCAACACCGTACCAAAATTGGCCCCCTCCTCCGTAGCCACGGGAGGAGACAGCATGCCAGTGTCAGGAGAAGTATCCAGACCACTGGCCTCCCCTAGACTCTCTGTCCAGTCCTCATCATACTGACAGTTGCGAGTGAGAGGGTCATCAGACCCCTCCCAGTCCTCCTGGTCCTCCTCTGGTTCAAAATAAGGAGGAGGAGGGACATTTGGGACCCAAGGGCCCATCGGCGCCGGAGCCGGCGTCGAGCGACGTCGCTCCGGGTCCATGTCCGGAGCCGGAAGGAACTGGGGGACGACGCCGCCCGGAGCCCAGGGCGGCGTCGAGAACGGCACCGGAGACATCGGCGCCGGCGGAGGTGTCGTGAGGTCGACCGGCGTCGATGGGGGTTGTGGAGCCGGGATCGAGGCCGGGGCCGAAGCCGGAGCCGGGATCGAGGCTGGAGTCCCGGGCGACGCCGGGGCCGGAGCCGCCGGCGGCGCCGGAGCAACCCCATCAGGGCCCGCGGGGCCCGGAGGCGCACCGGAGGGCCTGAAGGCCCGAAGAGGCGGGCCATGGCCGACAGGAACTCCTGTACCTTGGCCGGATCCGCCCCGAACCCGGGAAGGGCGGGTAGGGCGGGGCGACTCCACAGGCAAGTCCGGGGCCGCGGGGGCGGGGACGGTGCCGGGAGGGGCCTCAGCCGAGTCGCGAGACCGGCGGCGAAGTCCGAGAGCGACGATGCTTCTTGGACTTCTTGTGCTTAGACTTACCGGACGAAGAAGACTTCGACGCCGGCGACCGGTGTGCACTCCGCGAGCGACCCCTGGACCTCTCACGCGACCGGGGCCTCCGTGGAGCCGAATGCCGGGCCTCGAGGAGCTTTCGAGACCGCTCTCGCAAAGCTTTCGGGTTGAGGGCCTGGCATTCGGGACAAGACTCGGTGTCGTGGCCTCGGCCGAGGCAGAAGAGACACTCCCAATGCGGGTCGGTGACGGACATCATCCGCGCACAGGCGCCGCATCGCTTGAAGCCGGGCATCCCTACGACACCTTAAAGATGGAAAAAACAGTGAAAAAATCACCAAAAAGTATGGTCAAAAATTGACCAGGGCACTGCTCTTCCCGGATCTGCGCTTGCTGGCGCGGAAAAAGAAGAACTGACGTCAGCGCGCAGGGGCGGCGTCTAAGTACTGCCCGCGACGTCATCCCGGCGATCACGACGCCGACGACGGACGCGGAGCCGCACGACGCCGCCTACCGACGCGCAAGGGTACTGCTACGCAAAACTTTCCGGATCCAGCCTGACGCCTGGGGATATTCTAAGGTAAGGAATCTATCACTAACGTGTCTCTTTCAGATACACAAAACGACCCATCGGGAGATAGTTCGTTTGTGTACCGCCCGACCTTTCTTGGCGCGCACGTACCCAACAAAGAGCTGGTCATCCACCCGGAACTGTGGTGCGATCCAAATAAAAGGAAAGCGCACGTTTTGGGTCCAGACGGTGGAGCGGCTCTTCCTTCTCGAAGGATGCGGAGGCGGAAAGAAGGTGAGCAAAGTGATGGTCTGCCCGATGTGAAAGGCAGTGACTACCTTAGGCAGGAAGGATGGACGAGTCCTGAGGACAACTTTGTCCGGATGCACAGATAGAAAAGGAGGCTTAGAAAAAAGCGCCTGGAGCTCACTCACCCGTCTAGCAGAGGTGATGGCCACCAGGAATGCAGTTTTGAGAGTTAAGAGCCTCAGAGGACAGTTGTGAAGCGGCTCAAAGGGAGCGCACATTAAATAAGTTAAAACTAGGTTCAAGTCCCACTGAGGTATAACGAAAGAGATGAGTTATGCCTTTCAAGAAACAATTTACCACTGGGGACTTGAAAAGGGAAGGCTAATCTGGGAGCCGAAGGAAGGCAGAAATGGCCGAGAGATAGCCCTTGATAGTGCCCAGAGCAGAGCCCTGCTGGGCCAAAGAAAGAAGGAACAAAAGAACCTCAGAAAGAGGGGCAGAGAGGGGATCCACAGCCTTTGCTGTGCACCATGCCACAAATTTGTTCCACCGGCAGGCGTATACCGTCTTCGTGGAGGGACGCCTGGCTGCCAGAATCACATCGCAGACTTCGGGAGGCAGGTCGAATGACATCAACTGCCGCTGCTCAATCTCCACGCAAGGAGGTGGAGGCTGGACAGGTTCGGGTGGAGGACCGTCCCCTGTTGCTGCGACAGAAGATCCTCCCGAAGAGGCAGGCGGGTCGGAGGATCGATGGCCATGTTGAGCAGCTCGGGATACCAGACTCTCCGTGCCCAATCCGGAGCCACAAGAATGACTTGGGCCCGGTCGCGCCTGATCTTCTTCAGCACTCTGGGCAGAAGTGGTATAGGTGGAAAGGCGTACAACAGACCGCAACTCCACTCGCGACGAAAAGCGTCGCCTAGCGAGTGCCACCTTGGAAATTCGAACGCGGAGAATTGCTGACATTCCACGTTCTCTTCGGTGGCGAATAGATCTACCAAGGCTCTCCCCATTGTTGAAAGAGACCTTGCACCACCTCCGAGTGAAGACGCCATTCGTGATCCATCATGCACCTGAGGCTGAGTTCGTCGGCCCTGGCGTTCAGTGAACCTGCCAGGTGTTGACCCACCAGGGATATGCCCTGATGTTCCAGCCATGTCCAGAGGCGGAGGGCCTCCTGACATAGGGTCCACGAACCCACCCCCCCCGTTTGTTGCAGTACCACATGGCGGTGGTGTTCCAGTCTGACGCCTGGGGATATTCTAAGGTAAGGAATCTGTCACTAACGTGTCTCTTTCAGATCACCTGTACTACTCTTCCCCGGACAGAGGGAAGGAATGCTTTCGGTGCAAGACGAATCGCCCGAAGCTCCAGAAGGTTGATGTGGAGCCCGGACTCCGCCGGAGACCAGAGGCCTCTGATCTCCGCCTCTCCCATGTGGCCGCCCCATACCAGAAGGGATGCGTCTGTCACCACTGTGTGTTCTGGTTGGGGAAGAGAGAGGGATCTGCCGTTGACCCAATCCTGGTTTGTGAGCCACCACTGCAATTGGCGTGCAGTGCCCTCCGAGATCTGGACGCAATCGGACAGATTCCCCTGATGCTGCGCCCACTGGAACTTCAGGTCCCACTGCAGAGTCCGCATATGCCACCTGGCATGATCGACCAGCAGGATGCAGGAGGCCATGAGGAGAAGCAGCCTCAGGGTCATTCTGACTGAAACCCGGGATAGAGGCTGAAAGATCGGAATCATAGCCTGAATATATCGGACTCGCTGTTCAGGAGGATAGACCCGAAACCGCGTCGTGTCCAGAACCGCCCCGATGAAGAGGAGCTTCTGAGAGGGAATCAGATGTGACTTCGGCACATTGATGGAGAACCCCAGCGAATGCAGGAGGTCGGCCGTAATCTCGAGGTGGGAGACAACTGCCTGGGGCAAGCCCGCCTTCAACAGCCAGTCGTCGAGAAAGGGGAAGACTGAAACCCCTGATCTGCGCAGATGCGCTGCGACCACCGCCATCACTTTCATGAACACCGGAGGGGCGCTGGTAAGGCCGAAGGGGAGCACGGTAAACTGAAAATGCTCGTGGCCTACCGTGAACCGCAGGTAACGCCGGTGGGCCGGCAGGACGGGGATGTGAAAATAAGCGTCCTGCAAGTACAACGCTACATTCCAGTCTTCCGGGTCGAGGGCAGACAAGATCTGAGCGAGCGTCAACATCTTGAACTTCTCCTTCCGGAGGAAGAGGTTGACGTTCCTGAGATCCAAGATAGGACGCAGGCCCTTGTTCTTCTTGGGGATCAGAAAGTAGTGGGAATAACCACCACGACCTACTTCTGATATAGGAATGTGCTCGATGGCTCCCTTGGCCAGAAGAGCCGTAACTTCCTGCTGGAGAAGGGCCAGGTGATCCCTGACATGCGGTGGTATTGCGGTGGCATGGCTGGAGGGGTAGCCTCGAAGGGGAGGGAGTAGTCCCTTCGGACTATTTGCAAAACCCACCTGTACGACGTGATGGTGCGCCAGTGGGGGAGGTGATGGCGAATCCTGCCACACACTGGCGTTTGATGGGCCTAAAAAGGCGGACTAGGAAGGTTTAGAGGCTGCTGCAGAGGGGGGGTTGGTGGACTGGCCCGCCCGCTGGCCCCCGGAACCACGACGGTAGTTCCCACGTCCCCATCTGCGCGAAGGTTGGGTAACTTGCTGCGGCCTGTGTCTCTGGGCGGGACGTAGCGGGGCACCCCTTCCGTAGCCACGAAAGGGGCGAAAAGCAGACTGCGCAGGGCGGGTGGAGGCGCCCAAGGACTTGGCCGTAGCCCGTGAGTCCTTGAAACGCTCTAGAGCGTTGTCTGCTTTGTCGCCAAAAAGGGGACAGCCATCAATGGGCATGTCCATCAAGGTGTTCTGGACATCCCCCGAAATGCCAGTCGATCTCATCCAGGCGTAGCGGCGAAGTGCTACTGACGTTGAAATGGTCCTGCCCAGAAAGTCGGCGGTGTCCAGCCCAAAATGGATGGTAAACTTTGCTGCATCCCTCCCGGCGGCGACAGCCTGGGAGAGCACTGCCCGGGCCTCCTCCGGACACTGAGGCAGCACCTGCGCAACCGTATCCCACACAGAGTGGGAATAATGGCCCAAGAGACATGCAGTGTTTACCGACCGCAGTCCCAAGCTGGCGGAAGAGAACATTTTCTTTCCAAGATGGTCCAGCTTCTTGGATTACCTTTCCGGGGGAGCGTTCGGGAATGCGCTCTTGGAAGTGGAGGCTTGTACCACCAAGCTCTCCGGGGTGGGGTGCTGGGAGAGGAAAGTGGAGTCGCCCGGAGCCAGGCGGTGGCTTTGGGCAATCATCCTGTCCATGGGAGCCCCCGTGTTGGGCCTGGACCACATGCCCAAAAGGACGTCGGAGAGGACCTCATTAAACGGCAGCAAGGGCTCTGAAGAGCTCGCAGCCGGTTGAAGCACCTCTGTCAGGAGGTTAGTCCTGACCGCCACCGTAGGAAGCTCGAGGTTGAGAGCCTTGGCCGCCCTACGCAACACCACTGCGTACGACGCTCCCTCCTCCGTAGCCACGGAAGGAGTAGACAACATGCCAAGGGAGGTGTCGAGACCACTGGCATCCCCCTGTTCCTCTCGCCAGTCCTGTTCATCTAACTGGTCGGTCAGAGGGTCACCTGACCCCTCCCAGTCCTCCTCCTCATCCTCTGGGTCCCATTCTGGTCGAAAACGGACCGCAGGAGTGAACAGGGGCATAAAAACCCCTCTCTGCGCCGGATCCGACACTGGTCCGGCTCCACGTCGGGATGGAGGTTGGGGTCGACGCCGGCCGGGGGGCCGACCGGCGTCGAATGCGGTATTGGTGCCGGAGGAAGTGGCGCCGGTGGAGGTGTAATCAGGTCAACCGGCGCCGATCCGGATCCAGGCCTGGATCCAAGGGGGGCCTGCGGTGCCGGAGGCACCGGCAGAGAAGGCCTAGGCCCCCCAATCGAATCCGCGGGGCCCGAAGGCGCGCCGGCGGGTTCGGGCCGCCCAAAGATGGCATGCATCGCCTCGTAGAACGTACGAAGCTGGGCGGGAGTCGCTCCGGGTCCTGGGAAGGAAACGCGGAGTCGACTCTTCGGGCTCCGCGCGCAGAGCCGCGGGAGGGGCACCACCCGCATCCCTCGTCGGGTCGGCCGACCGATGAGGAGAAGTCGAAGAGCGACAATGCTTCTTCGACTTCTTCTTATGCTTCGACTTACCCGACCCGAGTGCGAAGACTTCGATGACTTGGACGAATGGTGGTGGCTCCGCGACCGGTCCCTCGACCTCCCTCGCGACCAGGACCTCGAACGGCGCGGAGTCGACTGCCAGCTCTCAAGCAGCTTTCGGGACCGCTCCCGCAAAGCCTTCGGCGCCATCGACCGACAGTCGGAGCACGACTTTGGGTCGTGGTTGCGCTTCAGGCAACAAAGGCACACGCGGTGCGGATCCGTCACCGACATTAGCCGGTTACAGGAACCGCATGCTTGAAGCCGAGCATCCCTCGTGCACCAGGAGTCGAAGACTCGAAAAAGAAGTCGACAAAAGTCGAGAAAAAAAGTCAGTCAAAAAGTGACTGGAGGTATCGCTCTTCCCGGATCTGCGCTGGCTGGCGCAGAAAAAGAAAGAACTGACGTCAGCGCGTGAGGTCGGCGTCTAAGTAGCTGCCTCGACGTCATCCCGGCGACACGATGCCGAACGCGCAGCCGACCGACACCACCTTCCGACGCGCAGAGGTACTGCTGACAAAAAAACTTTCCGGATCCAGTCTGACGCCTGGGGGTAATTCGAAGGTAAGGAATCTATAACTAACTTGTTTCTTTCAGATTGTACCTTTTGTCTCCCAATTGGCACCACTTCAGTACCCCTTGTCCATCCCTAGTAAATGGTACCACAAGGGTAGCAGCATGAATTGTGCCCCCCTAGGGTTCCCTCACCAAGGCCCTGCACTTTGCTATTGCAGACTGCATGCCTTGGTGCAGACAAAACTGAAGCATCGACATAGACAACATCCCTGTGTGCCATGCCCACAGACACTTCATGGGATATAGGTAAGACACCTCTCTAGCAGGCCTTACCCCTAAGGCAGGGTGCACTATATCTCATGTGAGGGAATATCTGCATGAGCAGATACGCCCCTGCAATATCCATGTTGATTCCTGGATATTGTAAGTGACCAGGGAAGCCACAGTAAGTACATGGGCTGGACACTCGTCATTACGAGTTCCCCAGTTCCATGGTTGCTTTGCTTAAGTATGGGATGTTTGGTACCAAACATCTCAGCATAACAAACCTTCACTGATTCCAGTGTCAGATCTATTAAAGACTACACACAGAGGACCAGCTAGAAGGGTCCCCTGAAACCTACTAACCCTTAGTGTGGTCGCTAACTAGCCGAAGCCAGCCTGCCTCCACCAGACAGTATTCTGACCTCATGGTATGAGCGCCTTCGCGTTCAGAGGTCGAGAACAATGCCTGTCCTAGGTGGAGGTGTTCAAACCTCCCCCTGGTCAGGAAGAGCCATCTTTGGCGGGGTGCTTCAAAGGCCTTGTTGCCTTTGGAACGTAACCCCAGCCTTTCCAGTTAGAAGAAGCAGGCCCTTCTCCTATCCTCACCTCCTTTTGGCAGGAAGGCAGGCAGGAAAACTTAGCAAGAATTTGAGGAGTCCCCCCATTTGCCAACTCCAACCCTTAGGTGCTGGAGGCGAGGTGAAGTACACTTTTCAGTGCCCACCATCTTGAAGAGGGTGGGACTTATACAGACAGGGCTTGGGCTACGTCCCCCTCCCACAGGAGGTGGGCATACGAGACTGTGTCAACACCCCAGGTAAGGGACCTATTGGCCCTTGTAAGGCCCCTAAATCTAGTATCTAGGTGGCATCGCCAGACCTTGAACTTCAGCTCCTGATGACCTAAGAAGAGCCTGACACCACAAAGCTGCAAAAGCAGAGAAGACTGCTGAGAACTACTGACTTATCCCCAGCCCTACCGGCCTATCTGCAGCCCTCGACAATCCTGCGTCAAAGATGACTCGTCCTGCAGATAAGCGACCTCCAAAACCCTGGGAGGACTGCCTGCCTTCGACAAAGATCAAGATTTTCCGAGAACAGCGGATCTGTTCACCAGCAACAAACTTCAAGCAAGGTCTGTGACCTGAAGAACTGTGAAATCCTGCTCCCCGTTCCACCTCTGCATCAAATGCCTCTGGCCAGAGTCTGAGTGGCCCACCGGATCCAGCGAGGTTCCCCAGCACTCCAGAGCCAGAGTCCTTCATGGGTTCACCCCTCTCGGACTTCGTCACTTGCAGCCTCTGCAAGGAGAGCCTCTCAACCGCGACCTCCTCTGGTAAGCCATTTCCAGACACCAAAAGGCACCCATGCACATGTCTGCCCTGGGCCTTGGTGAAGAGGATCAAAGGTGTCCCCACGTCCCGGAGCATCACAACTTACCTCTCCAGCTGTTGTTTTCCTTTGACCGGTCTCCTGGCCGGAGCCTGCAGCCCTTTTCTGATTTGGCCTTTCTCCATTGCCTAACATTGGGCACTCAATGCTGTGTTGGCACCCTGCTGCCCCTGTGTCACTGGTGGTGTACTGATGTTGCTGCTTTGGAACCTGCCCAGTGCTTGCCTCAACACCCTGAGACTGGTCCCTCAAGCCGCTGTTACTTAACTGTAAGCAGCATCGGTCTGATTGACCCATTCTCCATTGAGTTGTATTGGGTGCCCAACACTGTATTTGCAGCCTGCACTCAGCCCCCCTGTGCCACTGGTGGTGTACTGTTGATGCTGAACTAAACCTTGCCCAATACTGATCTTAACTCCCGAAGACTGGTTTTGAAGTCGATGTTACCTATCTGTATGCTGAATTTTTATTTCCTCCCATAGGTTTACATTGCAAATCTGAGAATTGCACTAAGCGTCCACTTTTGATATTGAAAAGTATTTCTATTGCAAAACATATTTACCTGAGATGAAGTTCTGTGGTTCTACAAAATAAATATAACCAAGTATTATTTTTATAAATTGGTCTCAGATTTATTCATTGAGTATGTGCCTCGTTTATTGCCACTGTGTATCCAATAAATGCTTAGCACTGCCCTCGGATGAGCTTAACTACTCGCCCACACTATCGCAAAAGTGTTATCTACTTTAGCCTCTGCAAAGCCTCTGGGGATGCACTGGACTCTCTGCACTAGACCTCCTTTTGGTATAGTATATAGAGAGCCAGCTTCCTACAACCGCAATGAGAATTCTCATTGCGGAGATTCCGCCCCGAGTGCAGAGACTCCCCCCCCATGACTGCGGGGCCTCTGACACGACTACGGAGGCCCTTTGTGAATCAGGCCAAGAGTACTTGAATAAGTTTTGATAGGACTTTACTAACTGTTACTTTTGTATTTTTTTTTTTTTCTGAAACTGGTTGTTTAATTATGACCAAGCTATTTGAAGTTCTTTATGATACTGCTAATATTAGATGTGCACAGTAGCTGAATGGCCTACTTGCACCTGATTCTGCTCCTATGTATGATAATGCACAGGCATACTGGACAATAAACAAGTATAAACGAGGAGGGCTGTACAATCCTCAAGCCAGAGGCAGACACTATATCCTGCATTATTATTACTCAGTAATTCAGTAACAGTGAAACAATTTACCAATGCGTATTAAGTAGCCAACTAGGGCTTCACTGACAAACACGTGGTTTGTGAGGAAATGGGGTGTATTATATGGTGTGGTTGTGAGACCTCAATGGGCAATACATTTACCAACCCATTTAGGACCCTAGGTTTTGTTTGTTAGGACCCTTCAGTTCAACCCTGGGTAGATAAGGCTCGATGTAGCAAGTGTAAATCATTTAAACAGTACCAAAACAATTAAAGAAATCGACAAGACACCAAAGAAATCAGACACTAATTTATAAAAATAGATTGTATTCTTATGTATTTTTAGACACCACAACAAAAAAGATCCACAGGAGGGTTCAGGAGATATAGAATTTACAAGGTACAGTAAATCAAATTATTTCACTCAACCGCAAACATGCATTGGCAAATTTAACAAATTTGACACTTAGAACTTTTTCACCAAAAGGTTTGGGCTAGTTGTAATGCTGTCATTTAGAGTCACTTTAGTTGACCAACGCCAGTAAGGAGCCAGTCAGAGGGACCAGCAAGGTCCTCAGGACTGCTTCACCTGCTGAGGTAACTGTTTCTAAGCAGTGCCAGGCACTATTATCATTTGCAGGACTTTCCTATGGAAGTGGTCCTGATGCAAGGGATGAAGGATGCTGAAGATGCTCAAAGAGTGCTGTGGATGCAATGCAGTTGATGGAGTCTGGCTGCGACTACTCCTCCGTCGACAAAGGGGATGAGGCAGTCTTGGTCACAGGGACAACATCCCACAAAGTCCTCTTGGTGCTGGCAGAAGCCCAGTCGCCACTGGACTACCAGTCAATCAGTATCGCGGTCACAGCCCAATCCTTCCTGGGTCGATAACTCATCCTTTGGGGGTCCCAACTGCACTTTGACAACACTCCCGGGTTCAGTGAACTCTGGTATAACTTTGAGCATTGGGTCTTGGTCCCTGGTGCTGCACGGCGGCGGGTTGGCAACGGCTTGAAGATCCTGGGCTACCAACTTGCACCAGCAGGCTTCTCAACTGTTGTGTTCCTCTGTTGTGAACAGGAGACCATCTCACTGACCCTAGGAGTGTCTTGGATTTGGCTGGGCTCTGGAGATGACTTCTCCTCGAGCAGGACACAGTAGGCAAAGTCCCTCTCCTTTGCTAGATACCAGGTTCAGCAGGTGTAGTCCATGCCGGTGCAGCCCTCTTTGCTGGTTCCAACATGGAGCAGGGCAGTCCTCCTTCGGTCCTTCTTCCAGCCCAGTCGAGATCGGAGTTCGAGGTGCCAGGGGTATCGAAGAACAAGTTACTTACCTTCAGTCTTCGCCGGCATCGAAGGCCCAGGACCCCCAACCGGCTCACCGGGGTCCGAAGGCACACAAGCGGAGTCCGACTGCCCAAAGATGGAATGGAGGGTTTCGTAAAATGCACAAAGCGGGGCAGGGGACGCTCTGGCTCCCGGAAATGGAGGGAGGCGCGGAGTCATCCCAGAAGGAGGCAGCGAAGACAGAGTCTTTGAGCGAGGACTCTCCGGGTCCTGCATCGCATCAGCTGACCGACGGGGAGAAGGCGAAGGGCGCCGTTGCCCCGTCGCCTTCTTCTTGTGCCTCGACTTACCCGAAGACTTGGAGGACTATGAGTGAGACGAGGTGTGGGGGCTTTGAGACCTTCCTCTCGAGCGAGACCGGGAACGACCCGGAGACGACTGCCGGGCCTTCAAGAGCTTTCAGGACCGTTCCTGCAGAGAATTAGGATTAATGGCCCGGCAGTTGGAGCACGACTTCGGGTCACGGTCGCGCTCCAGGCAACCGAGGCACACGAGGTGCGGGTCCGTCACAGACATCAGTTTGTGACAGGCCTCGCAGTGCTTGAAGCCGGTTCGATGATGGGACATCCTTCGCGCATCAGGAGTCGAAGACTCAAAAAAAGAAGTCGACAAAAGTCGAAAAAAGGCTTAGTCAAAAAATGACTAAAGGGGTAGCTCTCTCCGGATCTGCACTAGGCTGGCGCTGAAAAAGAAAGAACTGACAGCGTGCAGGGGCGGCGTCTAAGTAGGCACCGCGACCGACGCCACCTACCGACGCACAGGGGTACTGCTAAGAAAAAATTCTCCGGATCCAGTCTGCCGCCTGAGGGTAATTCTAAGGTAAGGAATCTATAACTGTCTCTTTCAGATTGAGTAGCTTACCTTTGGTAACGCCTTATCTGGTAGAGACAGGATCTAGCCGCAGATTCCTTATCTTAGAATCCTCCCCAAGCACCAGACT
The DNA here is from genome assembly GCA_963921515.1 of Calotriton arnoldi. NCBI lineage: Eukaryota > Metazoa > Chordata > Amphibia > Caudata > Salamandridae > Calotriton > Calotriton arnoldi. The sequence goes on along the minus strand of CAWUFW010011909.1, from coordinate 255,152 downwards.
GGATCTGGAAATTTTTTCAGCACTACCTCTGCACAGTGGTAGAGGACGTCGAGCGACTCCATAGCGACGTCTCCTGAATGTGACAGCAACGGAGTCCATATAAGCCCTTACCCGACGCACTGATGCCAGTTTCTTTAGTGACTATTTTCGCACCAGCAATGAAGAGCCACCCTAGGAAAAGTCCCTGGAAACAGTGTGCCAAACAAAAAGAACTGTACTAGTATGCAAAGAGGGGATCTTGGAGGGAGACAACTGTGCCCTCAGTTGGCAAAGCTGGGAGGATAGGTGGAACGATAAGGAATCTGAGGCTAGATCCTGTCTTTACCAAATAAGGCGTTACCAAAGGTAACTTATTCATCTGATAGAGACACCTAACCGCAGATTCCTTATCTTAGAATTAGATACCCAAGCAATACCATCCCTGGAGGAGGGGCTGGGAACTGACTTAAAAAAAGAGCCCCAATAGGAAAAGTCGGCCCAAAAGATAGAAGGGACCAGATTATTAAAAAATGAGAGGTGAAGCAGATGCTCACCAAACGGAATGATCTCCAGGAAGGACTAAGGGATCCTGCAGGGAGTAAAAGCTATAAAACCATGAGAAACACAGTATAGATTCAGGAAGAGAGACAACCCCAAAAGGGATGCAACCTAAGATCGGGGAATGCAAAGGACTAAGGACAACAGTCCGTGGAGTCTAGACTCACAACTGAACGGAAGGAGCATACATAGTGTGCTCAGCTGCAGCGAACACACAGAACGAAGGAGAAGTAAACTGCCAGAGTGAAACAAAGGGCTGGAGGAAACTAAGGGCAACAGACAGTTATTTATGACAATCACACATCGTCCAACTTATGGAAGCATGAGAAACAGGTAAGAAACCGAACCAACACTCCATGGAAACTTGTCTTGTATAGTACAGTGGACTGGTGTATCATAAAGTGTTCCAAAGTGTGGAGTAGAGACTTCTATTGTGGAGTGTAGGGGCAAAGAGTGGAGTAGAGAGTTGTACAGTTTGGTATAGTGGCACATAGTCTTGTAGAGTGTAGTAGATTAGAGCCGTTTAAAGTGGAGTGTCTTACAGTGGGACAGAGTGGGGTAAAGTGTCATGCAGAAAAGTGAAGTGGCCTGGAGTGGAACAGCGTAAAGTGGAGTTATGTACAGTGAAACAGCCTAGAGTGGAGTGGCGTAGAGTGGAGTGGCATACAGTAGAGTGCCATTGACTGGAGTGGCGTAGAGTTGAGTGGCGCAGAGTGGAATAGTGTACAGTGGAGTGGTGTAGAGCAGAGTGGGGTAATAGTGAACAGTGGAGTGGCATAGAGCATAATAGTGTACAGCTGAGTGGCATATAATGGAGTGGAGTGGTGTACAGTGAAATAGCGTAGAGTTGAGTGGCGCAGAGCGGTGTACCGTGGAACATCATACAGTGGAATAGGATACAGTGGAGTGGCGTATACTGGACAGGAGTGGAGTGGGTAGAGTGTAACTGAAGAGTGAAGTGGCTTAGAGTGAAGATGTGTACAGTAGAATAGCATGGTGGGGAGTAGAGGGGTGTACAGTGAAGAGAGAGTGGCGTGGGGGTAGAGTGGGGTAGAGAGACGAGGGGGTAGAGAGGCGAGGGGGTAGAGTGGCGTGGGGTAGAGTGGCGTGGGGTAGAGTGGCGTGGGGTAGAGTGGCGTGGGGTAGAGTGGCGTGAGAGTTGATTACAGTGGTATAAAGTAGAGGGGCGCACAGAGGAGTGTCGCACAGTGGAGTAGCATACACCGGAGTGGCCAAGACTGGAGTGCCTTAAGAGTATAATGGCGAAGACTGGAGTGTTGTAGAGTGTAGTGAGGTACAATGTATTGGCGTGCAGTGCAATAGCTTAGTGACGTAGAACGGAGTAGCATACACTGGAGTGGTGTAGAGATGTGTGGTCCAGAGTGGGGTACAGTGGAGCCGCTTACAGCATACAGTAGAGTAGCGTGGAGTAGAGTGTAATAGCATACAGTGGAGTGTGGAACAGTGGAGTGTGGTACAATGGAGTGGCGCAGAGAGGAGTGGCGTACAATGGAATAGGGTACAGTAGAGTGGTGTAGACTGGAGTGGCATAGAGTGAAATAGCATAGTGTAGTGGACTAGAGTGGAACAGCGTACAGTGAAGTGGCAAAGACTGCAGGGGCGTACAGTGGTGTGGCGTAGACTGGAGTGTCACAGAATGGAGCGGTGTAGAGTGGAGTTGCATACAGTGGAATAGAGTAGAGTAGCGTACAGTGGAGTGTCCCATAGTGGAGTGGAATAGACTGGAGTGCTGTAGAGTTCAGTGGCGAAGACTGGTATGGCGTGAGGTAGAGTGTAACAGTGTAGAGTGTAGTGGCGTGAAGTGTCGCACAGTGGAGTCACATACACTGGAGTTGTGTAGAGTGAATTAGTGTCGAATGTACTGGCATACAGTGGAGTGGCCTACAGTGGAATAGCGTAGAGTGGAATAGCGTAGAATGGAATAGCGTAGAGTGGAGCTGATTACACTGGAGTGAAGAGTGTAGGAGAGGTAAATAGCATACAGTGGAATGGGGCAGAGCAGAGTATGGTACAGTGGAACAGCGTGGAGTGGCGTAGAGTGGAGTGGCGTAGAGTGGAGTGGCGTAGAGTGGAGTGGCGTAGAGTGGTATAGCTGAGAGTGGAGTGGGTAGACTGCAAGGGTGTACAGCGGAGTGGCGTAGACTGGAGTGGCATACTGTGGAGGGGAATACAGTAGAGAGGCGCAGAGAGGAATTGCGTACAGTGGAGTGGGCTAGAGAGCAGTAGCATACTGTGCAGCAATTCTAATGTTTGTGTCATTCAAGTCTTGGTTTGTATAGAAAGAATAAGTAAAATGTTAGTGGCCTGTAGTGCTGTAGATTCATAGACTCCTGCCATCTAGCGTTGGGTCCGCAAGTGTGCACGTTGTTTTTCTTCGAAGAAGTCTTTCGAGTCATGAGGTACCATGACTCCTCCTCTTGCTGGTAACGTGCATGGTCATCGACTCCATTATTAGACTGTTTTCCTGCACAGCGGGTGAAGATAGCACGTCAAGCGAAAAGATGTACAAAGAAATGTCCATGCAAAGAAAGAGGAAAATGAGATAGAAAGAGGACTGCAATAGCCAAAGTGATCCGGGAAGGAGGGTGTGCGCAAGTGAATCTATAGCACTACATGCCACATAACATTTTACGTTCGAGGCATGTGTGGCTGTAGATATACATGCTGTGCATAGAATGTAAAGCAGTCTCCCCAGAAAGTGGTGGCTAGCCTGTGGAATTTGCAGTAGACTGAAAAAGTGTACGGAAAACTGCTTGGCCAACTCTGGCTTGCTGGCGAGCCAGCACATCCACCCAATGTTTTGTAATAGCATGTGGTGTGGACCAGGTAGCTGCTTTATAGATGTCAGCTATAGGGTCTGAGTGGAATGGGCTCTAGGAGGAATGGGCAATGTCCTTTTTGCTTTAGCATAGCATGTCTGGATGCATTATACAATCCATCTTCAATGCCTGATTTGGATAGGGCCTTCCCTTTGTGGGGGTTGGAGAAAGCAACAAAGAGCTGTTGCGTCTTCCTAAAGGGTCTCGTTCTGGTAATATAGTACATCAAAAGTATCGAGAGCCCATTTCGCAACTGAGCCAGGTTGAGGGAAAAAAACAGGAAGGTCAATGGATTGACTGAGGTGGAACTGTGAGACCACCTTAGGGAGAAATCTGGGGTTGGTGCGGAGGACAGCCCTATACCTGTTTATATGGAAGAAAGGCACTTCCATGGTTAGTGCTTGACGCTCACCGACATGCCTGAGTGAAGTGATGGCGACCAGAAATGCTACCTTCCAAGAGAGAAACTGAAGGGGATAGGAGTGGAGGGGTTCGAACTAGGTGGAGGGGGTCAATACAATGTTGAGGTTCCATGTTGGGCTGGTGGGATTCGAGGAGGAATGACACCCCAGACCATCCATGAAAGCTTTAATGTCTGGAATTCGGAAGAGGGAGATGTGTTGCCTGTTCTGAAGGAAGGAAACTATAGCAGATAGGTATAGTTATATGGATGTGAAAGCTAAACCACAAGTTTGCAAGTGAAGGAAGTAGCAGACAATATTGTGCACTTTGGTTGCTAAAGGGTCAATATGATGTGAATGACAATAGTAAACAAATCTCTTACACTTGGCAGCATAACAGGCACGAGTAGTAGGTCTCCGTGCTTCTTTAAAAATTCTCCTGCATTTGGGCAGAAGATTAATGTAACCAAATTCATGGACTTCAGGAGCCAGATCGCAAGATTGAGAAATCTGGGTGCCTGACTTCTCCATGATTCTGTGTGAGAAGGTCCAGCCTGTTGAGAAGCTTCTCATGTAGAACTACTGAGACTTCAAAGAGGGTGGTGAACTTTGGTTGGCGTGCACAGGTGGGAGCCACCAGGATAAGGGTGAGAGACATCTGCTGAAGTAGTGGGAGAGGAGGAAAATCATAGGCAAATATTCCTGACCAACTCATCCACAGTGCAATACCCCTGGATTGTGGGTGTAGGATCCTGGAGGCAAAGCTTGGGCATTTGGCATTCTCTGCCTTGGCGAAGAGGTCTATCTCCAGGAGTCCCCAACGGTTGAACTACTGGTGGAGGGCTTGCGGGTGGAGTTCCCCCTCACGGACTTGTTGTTGCATCCTGCTGAGGAGGTCGGCAACATTGTTGTCCACTCCTGGAAGGTAATCCGCTAACAGATGGATCCTGTGTCAGAGAGAAAACTACCAAGTGCTCTGGGCTAGATGAGAGAGCGGGGGAGATCTGGTGCTCCATTGCTTTTGAAGATAATACATGACTGTCACATTGTCCGTCTTAATGAGGACTACTTTGCCCATCAAGTGGGGAAGAAAAGCTTTTAATCCAAGGTAAACAGCTAAGAGACCCAGGTAAATGATGTGGAGACCGAGGTGTCTGGGTTTCCACTGGCCTTGGACAGTCAGATCCTGCAAGTGCGCACCACATTCAGTAAGGGAGGCGTCCACTGCAATGGTCCTATGTGGAACTAGGTCGAGAAAAGGCCTCCCCTGCAACAGGTTGTTGGTGTTTCACCACAGCAGACAGCGACAAGTGCGGTGGCTGATCAACACTAGATCATCCAAATGACCCTCCACTTGGGACCTCTGGTGCACCAATGACTCCTGCAACGTTGCATGAGTAACCTGGCATGGGGCACTACATCAATACAGAAGGCCATCATGCCGAGGAGGGGCATGACTGTCCTGACCGTGACTTGGTGGCCTGGTTGAGAGGAATTAGTGCCTGAAAGGATTGTATCCTGGCAACATTTGGATAAGCCATACCATCTTTTCAGCTGAGGATTGCCCCCAGAAAGGGCTGAATCTAGAGGTTTTGGAGGTGGGATTTTGTAGCGTTGATGGTAAACCCTAGTTGGTGAAGAAGGTTTATTGGGAGCAGTGTGTGTTTGCGGCAGTATTGATGGGTGACACTCTTGATGAGCCAGTTGTCCAGATAGGAGAAGACATGAATGCCTTGTCTGCGCAGATGAGCAGCCATTACCACAAGGCACTTGGTGAACACCCTGGGTGCAGTGGTGACCCCGAAGGGGAGCAGCTTTAACTGAATACTTACTGCCGACTACAAACCCTAGATACCGGCGATGTGCCTGGTGGATTGGTACATGGAAATAAGTGTCCTTCAGACCGAGAGCGGCCATGAAGTCGCCTTGTTGTAGGAGCAGAGTGTAAGTGCTCTGAAAGAATGTATTTGTTTAGAGGCCTGAGGTCTAGAATGGGTTGAAGGGAACTATCTTTTTTGGAAATGAGAAAAAAAAGAGTATACTCCTGTGTACTGCTGATGGTGGGGGACAAGATCTATGGCTCCTTTGAGAAGGAGTGCTTGGACCTCTTCCCTGAATAGCTTTTGATGTTCTGGGGAGAGCTTTTGTTTGCGAAGTAGAAAAGTGTGAGGTGTGGAAGAGAGCTCCAGACAATAACCATGTTGGATAACTTTCTACACCCACTGGTTGGAAGCGACTTTTTGCCAAGGGGGAAAGAAACTTTGGAGGCATTGAGTGTACTGGCCTAGATGATTTCTTCAGTGCAGAGTTGAAACGGAGCGCTACGCCTGAAGGTGGTGGTCGATGCAGACCATGGCCCGAAGGCAGTGGTAGCCCGGCAGCTGGGTTCTGAGGCTCCAGAGTGGCAGGGTGATACTTATGCTGGATTTGCTCGACATGCGAGCAGTGGCGAAAGGGAGGGAAGTTTGTACTCACAACAGGCTGTGCCGGAGGCAAGTCCTCAATTTCCAGATTAGAGCCAAAACTGGCGGCGGGGAAGAAGGATCCCTCATCTGCTGCCGAAAGTTGTGGGCGATGCTCCCCCTCAAGGTCCTCGGAACCGAAGAGGTCCGATGTGTTATCTCCGCTTCTACAAGACATCTCGAGATGTCGAGCCGGACGGCCATGAAGGGTTCTCTTGGATCAGAAGGACCGGTAAGCCTTGCAGGCAACCTCGCTGTGGTCGTGAAACAGACACAAATCACAGACCTGATGAAATTCGGTCCAAGGGTCCTTCGCATGGCAGCGAGGACCGTAACGAAAAGGCGTCTGTTTCATCACCGTCATGGTGGAGAAACGCAGACAGAAGGAGGGCCTGAGGGGCGAAAGCCCACGTGGGCAAAAGTCGACCTGAACGTGGCCCAGCGAAGCTGAAGCCGTCGACCCGAGACGATGGAGAAAAAGTAAAACGAGTTTGATAAGAATACAGATGAATGGAGACCAAACAGAGCACCGCGATGGTGTGGAACAAGAGCATGCAAGCACACATCCGAACCAGACGGCAGAAAGAAAATAATCTAACAATGGAGTCAATGACCATGTGCATTACCAGCAAAAGGATGAGTCACAGTACCTCATGACTTGAAAGACTTCTTCGAAGAAAAACAACCTGCACACATCCAGAACCAACACTAGATGGCAGGAGTATGCACAGCATGTGTATCTACAGCCACAAATGCCATGAACACAAAGCTTTCCTAACTATGACAGACAAAGGTTTAACCTTTGGTTTTTTAATTGAATTATTATTTTTAAAGAAAAATAGGTTTCAAATTTCACAGTCTAGTATCAAGTGGAGTGCCGTACTGTTTGTAAGAAGTTGGCCTGGTATATGCTGTCCACTAATTAAAGTGGGCACCTTGCACCAGTCCAAACGACCTTTATTGATGATTAGGTTAAAGACAACCTTTATTGAAAGCTATCCTAGTGGCAGCTAGGGAGAGCAGCCTTCAGGCTAAGTCTCGAAGGAATGTAAAGCAGTTTGTTTTACCAGTATATAACCTCCTGAATGACCAAATGAAAGGAGAACCACACAAGGTATATATAAAATATAGGTATTTATTACTAAACACTCTCTACTAACCTCTTTATGAGATTAGAGAGCAAGGCACACAATATTAAATCACTAGAACAACAGTAAATAGCACAATACACAGTAGACTCCAGGGGGAGACCAAACCATATACTAAGAAAGTGGTATAAGAACCACGACTTGACTAGACACAGTGCCTAGAGCACGTAGAATCGCTGGGACCCCAAGGAACCACCCAAGGTAGGGACACACGGGACCCACGGAGGGCGGGTGCAGTGTGGGAACACAGACGCGAGCTCCGTACAACTCTATGGGAAAGTCGCGGTTGGAAATTTAAAGATTAAGGACACTTAGGAGAGGACTTTAAGCAAACCCAGCTAAACATAGAAGGTTCTAAGGCCAGCACCCTTGAGAGTACCGAGGTACCTGTGTTACCTATCCCAGAAGAGCTGGGTGCATAGGGGTCAAGTGGTGTCGGAAACCCTCGTCGTTTTCAATGGCGTGATGCGGAAAAGTACTGCTGTCGTGGAGAAGAAAAGTGTCCGGTGTAATCCAAGCCTGGATCGGAGATGGGAAGAACCTGAAAGCAGAGGGGACAAAGTCTGGGTCACTTCACGTGACCAGGAGCGGAGCAATCGAGTGCCCACCGATGTCGGGTGCTTCAGGTGAGATGAGGTGAAGCTCGACTCTGCAGCCACGGGGACCAGGAGACGTCTGCGACGGCCACAGTCCGGATTCGAGCTGTCCCACGAAGGATGTCGAGTGCTGGGGGGGTCAGTGTCCGGATTGAACACCAACAAGCCTTGGCAACTGCAACCCACGTGGTCAGAGGAAAGATGCTTCTGTGAGGACCAGCAAGGTCCTGGGGACTCCCCAAGCGATGGAGAGTCAGGGCTTGTCTGGAGCAACCAGGGAAGCCCACTGAAAGTTAAAGTTGCCTTCTCATTGACCCACAGGCCAACGGACCAGGGATCGCGAAGGGACCTCGAGCTGAATCACCAAATACCAGCCCACGGAACACTCGTGGAGTGTAGGCCGGAAATCTTCGGTGGAATTACTGCTCGGGGTCAGGACTACAAGTAGCCCAAAGCACAGCTTCAGGGATCGCCGAAAAGCATATGCTGCTGCCCATGTACACGGTGCCCAGGGGTACGGGTTTCACGGTCCCCACAAGGGTTACGGGCCTCAGAATTGCTGAGAGCGCAGATCGACCTCGGAGACCTCGGGAACCCACCTCCTGTGTTGCAGAAATCTTCGGAGTCCTTCGGGAGCTTCGTAGATGCAAACCGGTCAGATGCGTTTAGGTGCCTGCTCAGCAGGGGAGTAACTCCTTTACTCCAAGGGAGATTCTTCTGTCATCCAACGAAGTGTAGATCGTCAAAAGTACTTGGTTTCTGTAGCAGAGTTTAGTCCAAGTAAATCTAAAGTCCTGTAGTCAGGGGTTCCTACTTTATACCCAAGGAAGGGGTAGGACAAACTCTGGGGACCCACCTATGGGAGGGTCAGGACAGAGGGGTGGCAACACCCATGTCCTTTGTCCAGTTTCGCGCCAGAGCAGGAGCAAATGGCTCCTGCAACCGGTTTGAGCTGGACTATGCACAGGTACACCAAATGTGCCCCCAGTGCAGACATCAAAGCACTCTGAGAGTGCACCCACCCAGCCCCAATACACTAAAGCCTGTCTGGGAGGTGGTCACACCTCCCTGTGACAGGAAACCTATTGTCAAACCTTCCCCTGCCGGAGTTTCCAATCCTAAAAAAGCCAATAGCTAATCACACATCTAAATAAATTCCGCCCCATCTCCAACATTCCAACTCTGCCGAAGTTCCTTGAAAAATGTGTACACATCCAACTCTGTAACCATATTGATCAATTCTGTCTTCTTGACCAATTCCAATCCGGCTTCAACTCGGGGCATAGCACCAAATCAGTACTCACACATATAGTCGATGACATGCTAAAAATACTTGACTAAAACAAATCTTGCATCATCCTCGACCTATCCTCAGCATTCGATATGGTTAAGCACGAATACCTACTTGACCTATTAGAATGTACGATGGGACTCTCTGGGACCGTCCTAAACTGGTTCACCTAATTTCTCCAAAACATAACCCAAAAAATCAAGGTTAATCAGTCTCTGTCCAAGTCTGCTCCGGTCACCTTAGGGGTCCGACAGGGTTCCTCCCTCTCACCGCGACATCTTAACCGACGCTACCGACGTCACGCAGAGCCGAATGGAGCCACTCGACGTCGTGGACAAGGGGTATTGCTCAGCAAACGTTTCCAGAATCAGCCTGACGCCTGGGAATTTCAAAGGTAAGGAATCTGCAGGTAGATAGTCTCTACCAGATAATGCGTTATCGAAGGTAAGTAACTTGTTCATTTATTATTAACAATCACTAACACAATGTATTATTTCCTACTTGGAGATACAACACAATACACACAATACTTGGTCACTAGAATACGTAAATAGCACAGAATAGACAGTGGTCTACAGGGGGAGACCAAACCATATACTGAAATAGTGGAATGCGAACCACAACTTAAGTCAGGAATGGACCCAGAAGACGTAGAATAGTCGGGGACCCAAGGAACCCCTCAAGGTATCTAGGAACCCCACGGAGGCCATGTGCGGAGGGGGAACACAACCGCTTACTCAATGGAAGTCTATGGTTAAGTCGCGGTCGCAATTTTAAAGAAGGACCCTTCCCAGTAGACTCTGAAGAAACCCCGTGGTAAATGGAAGGTTGGAGAGTCACCCCACCCGTGGATACCCCAGGAACCAGGATACCTACACCTGGGAAGCTGGGTGCATAGGTGCGAAGTGGCGTCGGAAACCGCCGTAGACCACAATGGAGGACTACAGTGAAGATGCCGCTGGCAAAGAAGGTGAAAGTGTCCGGTGGAACCCAAAGGTGAATTCAAGATGAGAGGTACCTGCAAGCCACTATGCATCGTAATGGCTGATGCACTTACAACCCGGGAGAATGGACTCCGAAGGTTGTAGGGGTGTCCTGCTCATGCAGGAGCGCCCTCACGCTTAGAACCGAGCACCCTGCCTTCAGGATTGAAAGGCCTGCCTTAGGGCTGACTTATAGTTTTTAAGTGCAGTGACCCCAGATATAAGGACTCTTATATCTGCTGTAAGTGGTGCTAGCACCAGCTTACACAGGCTACAATGACAGGCCTGTAGTCACAATTTGAGTGGTCACTCATGGGTGGCATAATACATGCTTCAGCCCATGGGAGACCCCTGGGGTACCTATGCCCTGGGTACCTTAGTACCATCTACTACTCCAGTAGCCAATCTTGAGTGTACCAAAGTACTCACCATGTCGATTTAGGGAAGAAACACAGAGACTGGGGTCCTTATTAGCAGGATCCCAGTCAGACTGGTCAGTAAAACATAATGGCACAACAAAAAGTGGGGGTGACCATGAAAGCAGATCCTACTTTCCTACACTGCGCATGGGGGTAATTCAAAAGGTGAGGAATCCACAGGCAGATGTATTCATCAGAACTCCACCTTGTCCTGAAAGAGGAAGTTGGAAGGACTTGATGCAAGTCTGTCATCTTTTACTACAGATCCTGAAAAGAAACTTCCTAGGAGATGCAGGTATTGTCACCTACAGTGCTTGGCACTTTGAAGGCGCAAGTTGCACAGAAGGCATCAGTAGTTGCCATGAGACTAAGAGTCTCAGCAGCTGCAAAATTGTTGCTGTTGGAAGAAGAACTTTCATCTGGAATTTCAAAATCGTAGCGTGAATGTCCCCTACTAGTGTTGTGAGGTTACATAGGCCCTGGGCACAAACACTTCCATTTTACATGCTCAGGTTTAAAGTGGACATCTTTTTAGACAATGACTTTTAACACGCATTTGGTTGTGTGGCCTCATGAGATAATGTACTCCGAAATGGTTTGCTTACAATTGAACGAGTTACTTATCTTCGGTAACAATGTATCTGGTAGAAACACAGTCTAGCCGCAGATTCCTTAACTTCGAATATCCCCAGGCGCCAGTCTGGATCCTGAGATTTTTTCAGCAGTACCTCTGCGCGCCGGGGGGACGGCATCGCATGGCTCCACCCTGACGTCATCCACGGATATGACGTCAGTGGAGCCATATAAGTCCCTCCCAGCGCGCTGACGTTAGTTTTCTACTGTGAAACTTTTCCGCGCCAGAATGCGGAGCCAGTACTAAAACTGTGAGATTGTGGGAACAGTGTGCCAAAAAAGATTAAAAATCGTTGCAGCAACCCTGACAATAAGAATAAAGTGATGAGAAAACATCATGATACATGTCAAAGAAAAACACTTCATACTGAAGGGGACTGAGGGGAGAGAGCAGAGTATTTGCCCCTAGAAACAGTTGTCGCACAAGCGAAGAACCATACCCTCCCATGAGGCAAAACAGCAATGGAAATGGATGCAATAGTAAACGACAAGCGGTCTGCAACCACATGAATGTCATGTTAATGGACAAGAAGACTTTAACAACAGGACTGTCATGGGAATTGACAACATTTTCTGGAACAGATAATGTGCAACCATACAAACTACAGAGAGAGTCGTGATCAATTTACTCGTAGCATAGTCAAATAGATCCCGAACCAATGGAGAAATGTAACCGGGGGGAGGGAGGGAAAAAGGACATGACCAATCTCCATACTGCAAGAACCAGGTGGAAAGAGCGTGGATGGATAAAAGGGCCTACCACCCAAAGCGAGAATGGGTGGAGGAGCAACAAGTAAATCAGAACAAGACATCCTGATCTGGGAAGGATGTTAAGTAGACGAACACTCATGAAGACAGAAACCACTGGTAGAAAGACCAATGGGTAATACCCCATCCTGAAAAGGTCCTCGCAGAGCGGGGAGGATGGGTGGGCGTTAAGGAATCTGCGGCTAGACTGTGTCTCTACCAGATACATCGTTACCGAAGGCAAGTAACTCGTTCATCTGATAGAGACATCTAGCCGCAGATTCCTTAACGTAGAATAGATACCAAAGCTATACCCCATCGGAGGAGGGTCTGCGACTGAACCCCACGAAGTTCCCAAGGGAACTAATCCGTCAATAAATATTGACTAAACAGGTGGAGACAGCAAGTGCAAGCGTAGCTGACACTAGACCCCTAAAACTTAGAAAAGGGGCATGAACAAGGAAAGGCAATGGCACCACAGTACGTCAGAGGACAGCACAAGACTTTCACTGTCCAGGAAGGGACGAAGGGAAATCACAGAAACCAGAACGGCCAGGGCATAGTGGAAGAAAGCCTTAGCGTTTGAAAGAAGTATTAGAAACAGAGCAGTGCGCAGAATCCCATGGACCTGCAAAAAGTAAAAGTCCCAGGGGAAGGACAAATGTGTCGGACAGAGTCAGAGCGTACCAAATGAGCACGCACAACAGTGGAAGCCAAGAGTGACAGGTGTAGAGACAGATTACTCATGTAGAGGTATACAAAACCACGACTACAAGGAGATACATGGACAATAGAGATACACATATGCAGACAGTGTGGACCGTGGAAGCCACACCGCACACCTGCCAAAGCCCATTAAATGGAGCAGCGACAACACGCATGCGGCAGCAGAAAGACACCGAACGTATTACCAGGTAGTCATACTGATTGCCATACACCAGGGTACACTGGTTAAAGGATACCAGCAGACGTCGGACACAAACAGAGTGCTCGCTCTCAGGAGAGGGAGAGGACCCCAAGAGACTGCAACAGGTAAAAACCCTGTACATGTACTCTTTCGTAGGTAGGATACATATATGATCTGTATACCTACACATACAAACATACATACCTACAAGCATAGATATGCTCATATACATATATATCAACCGAAACAACCAAATATATACATATCTATATACACATCTGTATTGTATGGGGTTCTCAGTTGTTTATTTTATTTTAGTTATTATTATTTTTTAAACAAGGGAAACTCGAAGGGCAAGCCCGCACAATAGGCACCTACGGCATCGATGTGAACCACAGCAGAACATACATATGCCAAGCATAGTAAGGTACATACATATGCAGTCAGAAAAATATATATATTGACATATACAGATACTGTATAATTCACCATGAGCATCTCGAAACAGTGAGACGTCCAAGAGAACATTGGCAGAGGCCAGGAGCAGAGGAACTTGAGCAACTGCGTTGCAAAAGCAGAGGGAAGTCCAAGGACAGAAGGGCTTCCCAACACCAGAGATTGAAGAGCAAACAATACCACAAAGAGTAGAACGCAGCCAACGCTGTGGCGAAAGATGGACCAGCAGGCATGCAGTGCCTGTGAACGTACCCAGAGTGTACCCCCATACCGTGCCAGAACTGAAAGCAGATAGAGACTGTTCCGGAAGTGGAACAGAAAAACACGCCCAAATGAGCCACCGGCTGATGGCTGAGACAGCTGACATAGGCAACAGAGGGCGGACACACAGCGAACACTGGAAAAACAGCCAAGGCAAACCATGAGGAGGTAAACACGCTGGGACAAGCCTGTCGTAGCGTAACCCCAACAATACTCTGGAGAAGTCCGCCTCCTGAGAGGCAGGAGAGAACTGCGGACCAATTGTCATGGACTAGGAAGTGGCGTAACCCCAACAATACTCTGGAGAAGTCCGCTTCCAGGGAGGCGGGAGAAATGGAAGTGTCAAGGAAGAGCTATGCCACCATGTAGCTCCAAAGAGACGTTAGCCATGGGTGACGTCCCACAACAGGACGGAGAAAAATACCCCAGCGGGAAATATGACAGTCCTACAAGGGCCCCGCAGGAACCTCAGGAAGGATCCACACCATCCAGGAAGAACCGCCTGGAACAGTATACACACACATCCCACCCAGGGAGAGCACCACCCGTGTGATGGTGGAACGGCTATACAATAGCCAACTAATACCCCACATAGGGTAAGTCACGCCCCTATAAAAAGCAAGGGAGCACCTCTTGAGACTAACTCTTAGGCAGAGGAGACGAAAATAATGGCAGAAACAGCTGTATAGCGGTACCGTCCGTCCGGGAAATAACGAACCCGGAGACGAAAACCAGAGAAAAGCAGTGACAATACTGCAACCAATGCAATCAAGACCGCAACAATGGTCGTAAAACAAGTGCTATTACGGAAGGCTAGACCTGAGACGCTCAACCGCTTTATCCGCGTGACTGTCAAAAAGATGGGCCCCATCAAAGGGCAAATCTCGGAGACGTTCCTGAATATTTTCAGGGAAACTGCCATCACGCAGCCAGGCATGGTGATGCAGAGCGACTGACCTGGCCATAGCCCGACCCACCGAGTCAGTGGTGTCCATGGCTGATCGAATAGAAAATTTGTCCAACTCACAACTATCTTGGAGTACTTGAGTCAGGTCAGCCCGAGGGGCTTCCGGGAGAGAGGGAAGGAGGCGCTCAACTGAGTCCCAGAGGGCGAAAGTTGCCCGTGCAAACACGCAGGACGTGTTCAAGGACCGAATGCCTGAGCTCGCAGACGCCAACAGTTGTCTACCACACGTCTGCAACCAACGAGACTCCCTAGCAGGTGGGAGTAGCAGAGGAAAGGCCGACGGCAGCGAAGCGGAGGCTGCCTGGACAAATAGCCCTTGAGCCCTAGGGTGTAGGGACAGACAGGGTCATCTGGAGCCGGGCGATGACCGTGTGTGATAGCACGTTCCACAGGATCCTCTGAGGAGGGCCTCGCCCAGGTCCCCAGTAGTAGGTCGTATAACAACGCGCCAAATGGCAGCAAGGGCTCAACATCCGCGTCGACCTGACATCCACCG
Organism: Calotriton arnoldi; assembly: GCA_963921515.1. Taxonomy (NCBI): domain Eukaryota; kingdom Metazoa; phylum Chordata; class Amphibia; order Caudata; family Salamandridae; genus Calotriton; species Calotriton arnoldi. The sequence continues at coordinate 240,008 of CAWUFW010011909.1, read as the reverse complement.
CGATGGGAGACTGCGGTGAGGGACAGCGTCGACTCCGGGACAAGTCCCTCTCTACGGCCGCAACAGACGCCATCACAGGGAGCCCCACAGGACTCTGCCCTGACGCTGTAGGTGGACTGCGGCCCGACGTTTGAACGGAAAGCCCCACCGGGCCGACTCCCGTTGTTGCAGCGACTCCGGATCCGGAGTCAGGGTACTCGAGTGGCGTCGAGTGCGAACCCGCCGGTGAGCTCCCAATCTGAGTCCCTACCACCTCTTTGGGGCCCGAAGGCGCACCATGAAGAGGGGTCGACCCAAAGATTGTCTACAAAGCCTAGAAACAGGCTTCCATCTGGGTCCTAGTCTCCCAAACGCCAGGAAATGGGGGATAGGTGGGGGTCGACGTCTGCAGGTCCATTTCCGGTAAAGACCGGGAGCAGCAGGCACGACGTCACGACCAGGTGAGGCCGACGGCCGTCGTGAGTTCTTCTTATGCTTACCTGAGGAAGGCGAGCGATGTGCTCGGGAATGACTCCGAGACCTGCCCTGGACCAGATCCCCAGCTCGAGACGCAGACCGGCAACGCTCCGACTCCGAACGGGACATATGGGAGGACAACAATTTCATCCGACGTTCCCGCAGGGACTTCGGCTTCAGCTTCCGACAGGCGTCTCACTCCACGGAGTTGTGGTGCTCACCCAAGCACCACATACAGATCACGTGCGGATGCGTCGCCGACATCTGCTGCATACAGGCCTCACACGATTTGAAGCCCGAAGGGATCGGCACACTGTTCCGGGACGCAAAAAGGCATCAGTAAGGCCTAAAACTAAACAGGCCAGAGTAACTGCTTCTCCTGGACCCACGTCGTAGGCGCGGAAAAGAAGGAAACTGACCTCAGGGCGCCTGGAGGGACTTATATGGCTCCACTGACATCATATATGTGGACGACGTCAGGGCGGAGCCATGCAACACCTTCCCCCGGCGCGCAGAAGTACTGCTGAAAAAATCTCCGGATCCAAACTGGCGCCTGGGGGATATTCTTAGTTAAGAAATATGCGGCTAGATGTCTCTATCAGATACAATTTTTCGAAGACATTATCTGGCCTTAGAACATTTGGTACATGGACTTTAACTCTACGCAAAATGTGGTTGTTTACTGTTGTTCGTTCGGCGACAGCTCTGGGTGGATATAATCAACAATGACAACAGGACCAGGAACGGGACGAATGGGTGCAGTTTATTATGTAAATGACACTATGCCTCTGTTTAGACAGAGGAGCATCTTAATGAATTGTCAAAGGTCGCCCTGCCTGAATTCTAGGCCAGATGAATTCCAACAACATACTGAGGAGGACGGCGGGCTGTTCTACACCAAAACTGGCTGCCAGATGACGCAAGCCCGCAGGTAATTGGGGAGTTAGACCACTCTAAGGTATTCTTCAAGACCCACACACCCTATGCTTTACAGGATAGGCAGCGCTAGGTAGGAGTGCAATTATATGTATTCATATAATCTATGCAAAGGCATGATGGTTGAATTATTCATTCTGTTCACAATTCTTGTAATGCTGCTAACATTGTTTTGCTCCATTCTAATAATCATTGCAGCACACATTTTACACAGGAGTACAATTGCTTCAATAAATGTTTGAAGCGCCAATTCACCTACTTCTTGTGTCACCCTTTGGGCATACCTTTGTTACTAACAAAGGGGTAGAATCTGTTTCCACAATTTCCTTGGGGGAATTAGGGCTGTCATGTTCTGAGGTTGCAGACACCATCTGGTGCCTTGTCAGCTTAGGGGCCCAGATGACGCACTGTGAGGAATTAAGTCCGCATATTCTGATGGTATGAGTGGACTCAGCCCCACATAGCTTTGAAGCTTATGTTGCCTCAATGCACAGTCTTACTGAGAAAGTAGGAAGCATACAACACTAGTGGCTAAGGCAGCAAGCCCTTCAAGGCAACTCTGTTCAAGATTGCTCCAATGAAAGATAGCTTCTGTGAGGGTTAGATGTTATACCTGGGCTCCTTGATGGAGAACACCATGCTGAACAACTTACCACATACACAGCAGGTGGTCCAATACTAACTGAGACAAGCCCATCTTTAAAAGTCAGTCCTTGAGGTATAGAAACAAGTTTCACTGATGTGCAGAGATGGGCCACAACCACAGACATGCCATTCCTAACTATGCAATGGGCTGATATAAGAAGTACAAAACTGAAATATGAAAGTACTCATCCTGCAAGTTCAAGTGCACAATCCAGTGAGCAAGGCCAACAAGACTTGAGCAAGGGACAATGATTTGAACTTCTCTTTTCAGAGGAACAATTTTAAAATCCTGATGTCTGGAGTTAGTCGATGGCCCTCATCCTTCTTGGGGACCAGAAAGTGACTAAAATAGCAGCTTCGTTCAAGTTCAGACAGTAGATTGATTGCACCCAATGTCAACACCTTACTTGAGAAAATCTAGCCATGGACCATTGAGACTACCACAACAGGAGGGCTGTCTAGAGGACATCTGGCCGTCTCGAGAAACTGCTTTGGGGAGCACTGCTCAAATGATTTAACACACAATAGCAGTGGAAAACCAGCTCTTCAGCTCGGCAACTTGGGAAAAAGCAATGGCAGGGCTCTGCAGGTAACGAAGGGCATCGATAAGCAAACAGATAATCGCACATTCATCCCCACTGATTGTATGACGCCTTGGTACACAACCAGCTCACGCATAGAAAAGAAGAAGATAGCCAGGTTGGCCAGACTGGTCTCCAAGGCAAGGCAAAGCACGGACCAATGCACGGCTGAAATCACAAGCAACAAATGTACAAATCCTGTCTCTTTCTACTAAAGGCTTCAAACCTGGATAAGTCACAGATTCTAGAAATGGGTGAATTCTCTTACTACTGCAACACAACCGCCGAGACAAAACCAACTAAACAGCACCAGGTGGGAATATATAGCTCTACTGAGGTAGCCCAGAAACCAACCTCAGCACCTCACAAAGCAGTACCAACAACGAGTAAGCCAATGAGAGTTCCAGCACCTGCCCCATTCAAACTATCTCCAACAGCAGCCAATCCATTGGATTTAGGGGCAGACTGGACTATCTCTGAAATCACTCCACTTTCCCTGAAGAGAAATACTGCCAAAGGTAGAAGCAATTGCACTCCATGGGCATATGGTTTTCCCACCACAATTTCCAAAGATGACTTGAAATTTTGAAGCAATGCAATGTGCAGAATGTTAGACAACACACTTCTAACCAGCACGATTTCTTCATCATGGCATGGGGCATATATAGTTCCCATACACAAAAAAGGAAGCAGGGATGACCCGGAGAATTATAGACCGATAGCCTTGCATGACGTGGACGTCACATTATTTGCCTTACTGATTCTACAAGACCTAGAAAATTGAGTCAACCAAGCAAATATAATACCCTGGACCCAAACTGGTTTTAGTAAAAACGCAGAAACCTTAAACAATATTAGGACACTTGTCTTTCTGGTAGATAAAACTCTGGCTAACAAACGAGCTCTACATGCATGATTTATTGACTATAAAAAAGTGTTAGATAGCATTGAGAGGGCTAAACGATGGCAGAAACTGAGCAATTGGAGTCTTCTATCAAAAATATAAAATCCCATTATCGCCCTTCATTAAAACAACTGGATCCAAGTTAAACTTAGCAGGGACAACACCCTATCTAAAAGAGTCCCCATAAAGGACTGATAGAAGGTTGCATTTTAGCCTCCATCCTTTTCAATATATTCACTGCAGACATCGAACCGGCTCTGAAAAACCCAAAAACCTGCCCTCCGTGATTCAAAGGCCAACCACTTCACATTTTGCAATATGCTGATGACAGTATTGCTGGAATTCTCAGCAGCTGGACTCCATAACACTCTTAACCTGTCTTCCCACTGTAAGACAAATGGATTAGAAACAAATCCAGGAAAAACGAAAATTATCACCTTCACATTGATCCACAAGCGGCTTTCCTGGTCCTAGAAACTAGGGGAACAAACAAATGACAAGGCCAATTCATACAAGTATTTAGGTATGGAGTTTCAGGCCTCTGGAACATCTGTCGCTCATCAGGAAGCTCTGCAATAATGGGCCACAGGGATTGCGGTAGGGCTCTGTAAAATTGCAGATCACAACACAGGCCACTCGCTGTTACCATTCTACAGGTCACAAAAGCTTAATTCTATGTCAGGACCAGAGGTGAGGATTATGCTTTTTTCTCCCTTCGCTTTATTATAAAACCACAACCAGCGGCCATTTTCACACCAGCTTAGTAAAAAACTAACATGACCATGAACAGTTGGGAACAGAACAGCATTGACAAACATTCAAGTATAGGCAGTTCATATATAGTCCTTTGTTTCTGTTCATGCTCTCTCTTTCTTTGCTGCTCAGCAGCCACAGAAGTCTTGTTCATTGTCCTTTACTTCTTTGTATGAGGTAGGTGTTGCTGATTTCTCGTATTGTGCCGTTTTCATCTGCTTACACCGTGGGAACCCTCCTGCGCTCCTTACGTGGCTGTGTCTAAACTTGACAGGGTAAACAGGACCATGAGCACAGTGCGGTCTTCCGCCCCCTAAGTGGTGCTGCAGCATCCTGCCAGAGCAGCTCCTGCGCTCTGCGATGACTGTCTTTCAGTTTAGAGATGCACGCCGCGGGAGCTGATCAACAGCCTTGCTCTGAATCTGGAGACAGACGGCCCATGTAGGGGTCTGTATATTGGCCTTTCACCGAGTAATACCCTTAATGCCCTGCGGGGTCTATATTATCCCCTTGTGAAGCCCTGAGGGGTCAGTACTTCCATAAGTGGCCGAGCAGGCTTCGGTGGGGACATGGTCCTAGTTCTCTCCAGATAGGCGCAGTGAGCAATCATATTTCTGGTACATACCAAATGTGTGCTTTCCACTGAGTGCTGACGCTCTCTACTTATCAAGGTGGACCCTGAAGTTGGGAGACCTTGTTTCCTCTGAGGCGGGGAGAGTCGTTCAGGTTGGTCTCTTCAGCGACCCTTACATTAAAGAGTTGAGGAAGTTGTGGCGAAGTTCTCATCCCTAGATATGGCCCAAACTTCCATAAAGAGCATCTCCAACTCTCGGGTTTTCCAACGGGCCAGTCGTCGCAGGGGCCACTCGGCCAGCCGTTTCTCCTCTCAACTTCCCTCCATGGGACAAGGATCCAAATGCGGCCAGTGGCATGACCAATCTCGCTTTGCGACATTCTACCCTACAAGAGGCCACAGTTCAGTGGCAGCAGCGGTTCCAAAGGACAGGTCTCCCACTCCTCCAATAATAGTGAGTGTTCGCCTTTCTTCCTACCTAAAAGTAGGGGGTCGGCTGGTGAATTTTTTCAACACTTGGGCATACATCACAATGGATGTATCTCACCCCAATGATTTCATCAGCAATCTGTTCTTGGTCGTCAAGCAAGACGGCGGTCTGCGATCAGTAATCAACCTCAGAAAGTTCAAGTAACTGGTGTATTGTCACTTCAAGATGGCAGGTATTCATCTCCTTCGGGACGTTCTACAACCTTTCGATTGGATGGTGCATCTGGACCTAAAAGACGCTTATCTGACCATCCTGATTTTTTCTCCCCATTGGCGGTTCAAATTCACCACTCTCCCGTTCGGGCTGTCCTGAGCCCAGTGTTGTTTCACGAAGGTCCTCATACCGGTGGTGGAACATCTGCGAGCACAGGGAACGAGGATCGTAATCTACTTAGATGAAATGCTCCTTCTGGGTCAGTGGGTCAGGAAACGGTCTCTTTAATCTAGACAGCAGAGAACCTCCTGGAGGGTTTGTAATCAATGATCAAAGGCCTCTCCTCAACCCCTCTCAGAGGACTTTCCTAAAGCTCGTGATAGACTCCACAGTGGCCACCCTGAGTCTCCGTCCCGGAAGGTGGCAAAGATCCGGCATGAGTTGCGTAAGTCACTCTCTAGGCAACACACATCCCTCTGGGAAATTGCCCGCCTGGTGGGTTTACTTTCGATACCTATCCAGACTATCTTCCCGTGGCCCCTTCACTACCTAGCGTTGCAACACCTCAAAGAACACCACTTGAGGAAGGGGCTCAGTTACTCTCAGTTAGTGCCCTTGTCAGACGACGCGAGGGAGTTAATACGGTGGTGCATTCTCACATGGAAGCCTGGAACAAGAGAGCGAATTTCAGTTCCAACCCAGATCTCATCATAGAGTCTGATGCCAGCAGATTAGGCTGGGGCATGCGGTGTGGGGAACTCTCAGAAATAGGAAGCTGGTCAGAACAAGAACAAAGGTTACACATCAATTGTTTGGAACTCCTCACTAGCTCCTTTGCAGTCCAATGTTTGGACCACGGACAAAATCCAATCTGGCGTTCTCAAGATGGACAAGTATCAGCAGTGCGTTATATCAACCATCTACGAAGGACAAAATCTAAAGTCCTATCCGACTTGGTGAAAATGTTTTGGCAGTACTGCCTGGACCATCACGTATTAGTCACAGTCTAGTATCTCCCCGGTCAAGTGGATCAGGTGGCAGACTAACACTCACCATCCCGGTTTCCGGCGGCAGGGTAGGTCGCAGGCGGAATGCGCTTGGACGCTGGACCCAAATTGGTGTCCAATTTGACTGCCGGACGCTGTTGCAAGTAATTATTAGACAACAGTTTAGGTTATTGACCTGAGAACGTGGTATGTAAATTTTACTTTACCACGCTGTGTAGATAGCATTTATTTTGATCCTGAAGAAGTGCCCAGATCCTCCTGACACTGAAGACACGAAACATGTCGATCCATCGAGAGTAAGACACAGATAGCTAGATACATTGTCTCTAGTTTACTGCCACTCTCTATATATATATTTTTAATCAGGCAGTTTACCTTCTGAATAAATGACTGCTAGGACTGACTGACCTGTTTTAACTCGCCTCCTTTCCCCTCACATCTACACACACTAGGCCTCTCACCCCCACTGCACCCACCGGCAGGAACAAAAGTTCCCCGCTAAAGCTCCCCGCACTGTGTGCCCGTCAGGTATTGCAGCACCGACCAGACGAGGGGCAGGCTCATATGATGAAGCATGACACCTAGCTTGCTAGGTCTGTGAGAGCCCTAGTTCCGAAAAGGGGAATCCCCCTTCCTTTCTCTTCAGAGTGGGGCCACACTTGACCAACCCCCTCCGGAGTATCTCCTCACTCCTTCTCTTTAGACTTAGAGGAACTTTGTACCCTTCTTGTACACAGACTAACACTCTCGCCACCTCCAAAATTCGAGTCTGTGGAAGTTGGATCTGAGGTCTTCGCAATGATCTCGGACTGGGGGGGATGTGAGGCGGGGGTTCGTTCTCAGTGGACCCGTTTGCCTTGCGTCTGAACCATCTGGTGGTCCAGTTTTTAAGCTGGAGACTGGACCCACAGGCGGTGGCGACAGAAGCATTGCTTCTAGATTAGACTCAGAGAGATTATGCGTTCCCCCCATTCTCGATGATAACAAGGGTTTTGGCCCAGGTACGGAGACAGCTGGCGGAGGCGGTCCTTATAACGCCCTTTTGGAGGTCTCAAGTTTGGTCTCAAGTTCTGATGGAACTTTCTTGGAATTTTCCAATCCTTCTCCCCCTATTTAAAATTCTTCTCCTGAATCTCCGCACCAGTTGGTGATGGAGGGCTCCTTGCGTCTGATTGTATGGAGGATTGAAAGGAACACTGAAAAATCCTAAGACTTTCAAGACAGGCTAAGATCTTCCTATCCAAGGCTTGGGCAGACAACACGGTTAAGCAGTGAAGGTCGGCCTGGACGAGATGGATGAGTTGGTGTCTGCGATGGGGCGTGGATCCCATGGTGGCAGATGTAGTCCAGATATTACATTTTTTGCTTGACTTGGCTTCTGATGGCCTGGCCTACCGTTCCATTAATTCTTTTTGTTCTACTATATTTGCGGGACATGCCCTGACTGAAGGGTCCCTAGTAAAGGTGCATTCCTTTGTGGTCCGATTGCTGCACAGTATTCGCTGCTTCCTGCCACAGGAGACTCGCTATTTGGCTCTTTGGGATGTTGACCATGTTCTTAACTTATTCTTCTCATGGCAACCCAATAGATTCTGGTCTCGAAAGCAGCTCCGAGTCAAATTGGCCATGTTGTTGTGTTTGGTGTCATGCAGAAGAGTCTCAGACGTAAGGTCCCTTGATATTACAGGTAGAGTATTTTCCCCGGAAGGGGTCTCCATTACAATTAGTAAACGGACTAAGCTCAACACTAGGATTATCACTTCTTCTGCCGATTTTCCCAAGCTGTGTGTGATACAGTGCCTGAAGGCCTATGAAGACGACCAAAGAATTTTGCCTCCTGGGCGAAGGTCAATTCCACATTGCATTGAGTAAGCCATATAAAGCGGTTTCTTCACCCACGATCGCCTACTGGGTACTTTGAGTCATGCAGGAGGCTGTTATTAATGTTGGGGCATTTGGAGCGCATTCTGCGAGAGGGGCAATAGCCTCGAAGGCATTCAACCTGGGTGCCCGTTTGGAGGACATAATGAATGCAGCACACTGGTCTTCGGATTCCACATTTAAGAGGTTCTATTTTAAGCCGAGGTGGATGTGGCTCACTTGGTAGTGGGCAAACTTTGAACTAGCATAATCCTAGCTTCCGGTCCTGACATAGAATGAAAGATTTCCTAGCTGTCGTAACAGAAAGTTTCAATTCTATTAAGGACTCGGAGGTGACGATTATCCCACCCTGCGAGAAAATCTCGATCGTGAACCCCCCCCTCCCGTTACCAGTAAGTAGTTCTTACGTGTTTCTACTGATTGATTATTCATGTTTTGCTCAAGCTCAACATAACCATAATTGTGTACAGTTTCACTTATTTATTTGGATTCTCTCCTTCTTAGGGGTTGACGGCTCCAAACAGGACTCCGGAACAACGTGCAGTAGTGTGATCTGCATGAAGAAAGAGGGAGTATTAGCAGAAACAAAGAACTATATATGAATTGCCTATATACGATTTGTTGTCAATGCTGTTCTGTTCCCAAGTGTTTATGAGAATGTTAGTTTTTTACTAAGCCGATATTAAAATGGTAAAAACAACAGTTGATGGACAGAATGCAGAACAATGTCATACATTCACCCCAGTACAGAGATCTGGGCCTAAAGCCATCATTTTTTGCTCACCATGCCATTCCAGTTTGAACCCAGCCATATGCAAATCAGTCTTGACCCTGTGCCTCATGGGAACAGTCCAGCCCGAACTGCCAAGCCAGGTCCTCCCTGGACTGGAAACGAGCATCCTAGGACCGGTTTCGGGGTCCCTTGCTCACTGTGCCACTGGATTCAAGCTAGCCTGGCTGAAGAAGGGTGACATACCCTGAAACTGGTCCCAGGATGCTGGTTTCCGGTCCAGGGAGGACCTGGCCTGGCAGTTCGGTCTGGACTGTTCCCATGGGGTACAGGGTCAAGACTGATTTGCATATGGCTGGGTCCAAACTGGGGTGGCGTAGTGGGCAAAAGAACGATGGATTTAACCCAGATCTTTTGACTGCGGGAGAATGTTTGCATTGTCAGCATTCCGTCCATCTTTTGTTTGCTGTAACACTTTTCGCCCTAAGTGGGATGGGTATGCCCAGACGTGGGTCCCTTGCTCACTGTGCCACTGGATTCAAGCTAGCCTGGCTGAAGAAGGGTGACATACCCTGAAACCGGTCCCAGGATGCTTGTTTCCGGTCCAGGGAGGACCTGGCCTGGCAGTTCGGTCTTGACTGTTCCCATGGGGCACAGGGTCAAGACTGATTTTCATATGGCTGGGTCCAAACTGGGGTGGCGTAGTGGGCAAAAGAACGATGGATTTAACCCAGATCTTTTGACTGGGGGAGAATGTTTGCATTGTCAGCATTCCGTCCATCATTTGTTTGCTGTAACACTTTTCGCCCTAAGTGGGATGGGTATGCCCAGACGTGGGTCCCTTGCTCACTGTGCCACTGGATTCAAGCTAGCCTGGCTGAAGAAGGGTGACATACCCTGAAACCGGTCCCAGGATGCTTGTTTCCGGTCCAGGGAGGACCTGGCTCTGGCAGTTTGGTCTGGACTGTTCCCATGGGGCACAGGGTCATTACTGATTTGCATATGGCTGGGTCCAAACTGGGGTGGCGTAGTGGGCAAAAGAACGATGGATTTAACCCAGATCTTTTGACTGGGGGAGAATGTTTGCATTGTCAGCATTCCGTCCATCATTTGTTTGCTGTAACACGATATTAAAATGGTTGCGGTTTGTGGTTTTATAATAAAGCGAAGGAAGACAAAACCATAATTCTCGCTTCAGAGTCCTTAACAGAATTGAAACTTTCTGTTACAACAGCTAGGAAATTTTTCAGTCATGCCTTCATTAGCCTAAGGCCTCGAAAAATTCCCGAACACGTTTGGATGCTGGTTAAATAAGTAACAATTCAGACTCTCATCAAATATTTAGACTGCCTATTTGTACCAGAGAATCCCAGATAAGGCTGGAGTTTGGTCTTACAGATCAAACGTTGCCACAGAGTGCTGCTGGGTTGAAGCTATGGTTTAAACTAAAGAAAGCTGTAGGGGGCAGACTTTGATTCCATCTGGGTAAAGATCTTCCTTCAAATTAACCTAGCTTCTAGGTTAACTGGAGTAATTTGGTCCTTGGTGCATTCAGACCAAAATGGCTTTATGTCTACACAGGGATCCAGACACTGCCCGAGGTGCTTTCATGTCGCCCTTGCTTCTGTGAAGCTTTCGCAACCTGCAGCTTTGGTTGCTTTGGATTTTCAGAAGGCATTTGACTCAGTACAGTAGTCCTTTTTAAATCAAGTGCAGAGGAAAGAACAAGTTACTTACCTTCGGTAACGATATATCTGTAAGAAACATAGGTTAGTTATAGATTCCTTACCTTAGAATTACCCCCAGGCGTCAGACTGGATCCGGAAAGTTTTTCGTCAGCAGTACCCCTGCGCGTCGGAAGGTGGCGTCGTGGTCGCCGGGATGACATCGCGGTAGCTACATAGACGCCGCCCTTGCGCGGTCAGTTCTGTACACGTCTTTCCACGCCAGAAGCGCAGAGCCATGCAGGACACTGACCACTGGTGCACAAAACTAGGCCTGGGAAGGAAGTCCTTAACCCTAGAAGTCAGTTCGCAGAAAGGGGAGGATGGGTGGGGTGGTAAGGAATCTATAACTAACCTATGTTTCTTACAGATATATCGTTACCGAAGGTAAGTAACTTGTTCATCTGAAAGAAACAGTTAGTTATAGATTCCTTACCTTCGAATAGATATCCCAGCAATACCAACCCCGGAGGTGGGTCTGTGAACTAAGTTCACACCAGAAAATCCTGGAGAATAGAACGGCCAAAGAAGGCGTCTCTCCGGACTTGGCTGTCCAGGCAGAAGTGTTTGGTGAACGTGTGCAGCGATGCCCACGTAGCTGCCTGACCGATGTCATTAAGGGGGGACTTCCCGTCCCAAAGCAGAGGTAGCTGCCGTCGCCCTGGTGGAATGGGTGCGCAGCTCCACTGGAGGATCCTTCTTTGCCAAAGAATAGCAAGCTTTGATGCACAAAACGACCCACCTGGAGATGGTCCGTTTGTGCACGGCGCGACCTTTCTTGGCGCCCACGTAAGCAACAAAGAGCTGGTCGTCCACCCGGAATTGTGTGGAGCGATCCAGATAGAAGGAAAGCGCAAGTTTTGGATCCAGACGGTGGAGCCTCTCTTCCTCTTTTGAAGGATGCGGAGGCGGAAAGAAGGTGGGCAAAGTGATGGTTTGGCCAATGTGGAAAGAAGTAACCACCTTGGGAAGAAAGGAAGGTCTAGTTCGGAGGACGACCTTGTCCGGATGAACAGCCAGAAAGGGAGGCTTGGAGGAAAGAGCTTGTAGCTCACTCACCCTGCCCGCAGAGGTGATGGCCACCAGCAAGGCAGTTTTCAAAGTTAGAAGCCTGAGAGGACAGTTACGTAGCGGCTCAAAGGGAGCGCACATAAGATATGTAAGAACCAAGTTCAAGTCCCATTGGGGAATTACGAAGGGAACAGGAGGAAAAAGAGGAGTAATGCCCTTAAGGAAACGATTTACAACAGGGGACTTGAAAAGAGAAGGCTGATCAGGAAGCCTAACGAAGGTTTAAATGGCCGAGAGGTAGCCCTTTAGAGTGCCCAGAGCAGAACCCTGCTGGGCCAAAGAAAGGAGGAACAAGAGAACCTCAGAAAGAGGGGCGGAAAGGGGATCCACAGCCTTTGCTGTGCACCATGCCACAAATTTGTTTCATCTACAGGCGTATACCATCTTAGTGGAGGGACACCTGGCTGCCAAGATAACATCACAGACTTCGGGAGGCAGGTCAAACGACGTCAACTGCCGCCGCTCAATCTCCACGCAAGGAGGTGGAGGCTGGACAGGTTCGGGTGGAGGACCGTCCCCTGCTGCTGCGACAGAATATCCTCCCGAAGAGGCAGTCTGATCGGAGGATCGATGGCCATGTGTAGCAGCTCGGGATACCAGAACTCTTCGTGCCCAATCCGGAGCCACAAGAATAACTTGGGCCCGGTCGCGCTTGATCTTCTTCAGCACTCTGGGTAGAAGTGGTATAGGCGGAAAGGCGTATAGAAAACCGCAACTCCACTCGCGACGAAAAGCGTCACCTAGCGAGTGCCGCCGTGGAAATTCCAACGTGCAGAATTGCTGACATTGCGCGTTCTCTTCGGTGGCGAATTGATCTAACCAAGGCTCTCCCCACTGTCGAAAGAGACCTTGCACCACGTCTGAGTGAAGACGCCATTGGTGATCCATCATGCACCTGCGGCTGAGTTCGTCCACCCTGGCGTTCAGGGCACCTGCCAGGTGTTGAACCACCAGGGATATGCCCTGATGTTCCAGCCATGTCCAGAGGCAGAGGGCCTCCAGACATAGGGTCCACGACCCCACCCCGCCTTGTTTGTTACAGTACCACATGGCGGTGGTGTTGTCCGTGAACACCTGCACTACTCTTCCCCGGACAGAGGGAAGGAATGCTTTGAGTGCAAGACGAATCACCCGAAGCTCTAGAAGGTTGATGTGGAGCCCGGACTCCGCCGGAGACCAGAGGCCTCTGATCTCCGCCTCCCCCATGTGGCCACCCCATCCCAGAAGTGATGCATCCGTTCCCACTGTGAACTCTGGCTGGGGAAGGGAGAGGGATCTGCCGTCGACCCAATCCTGGTTCGTTAGCCACCACTGCAATTGGTGCGCAGTGCCCTCCGAGATCTGGACGCAATAGGACAGGTTCCCCTGATGTTGTGCCCACTGGAACTTCAGGTCCCACTGCAGAGCCCGCATATGCCATCTGCATGGTCCACCAGTAGGATGCAGGAAGCCATCAGGTCCAGTAGCCCGAGGGTCATCCTGACCGAAACCCGGGATAGAGGCTGAAAGATCAGAATCATAGCCCGAATATCCCGGACTCGCTGTTTGGGAGGATAGACCCGAAACTGCGTCGTGTCCAGAACCGCTCCGATAAAGAGGAGCTTCTCAGAGGGAGCCAGTTGTCTTCATGTAATGCAACTGGTGCTATGTAAAGCGCTCCGATACCCGATTCGGTTCAAGTTCGTGCTATATAAAACTATGTCAATTTTTTTTATAAAAAAAAAATTTGTGACTTTGGCACGTTGATGGAGAACCCCAGCGACTGCAGGAGGTCGGCCGTAGTCTGTAGGAGGGAGACGACAGCCTGGGGCCAGCCAGTCGTTGAGATAGGGGAAGACTGGAACCTCTGATCTGCACAGATGAGCTGCGACCACCGCCATCACTTTCGTAAACACCCGAGGGGCGCTGGTAAGGCCAAAGGGGAACACGGTAAACTGAAAGTGCTCGTGGCATACCGTGAACCGCAGTTAACACCAGTGGGCCGAAAGGACGGGGATGTGAAAATAAGCGTCCTGCAAGTCCAACGCTACCATCCAGTCTCCAGGGTCGAGGGCAGACAGGACCTGAGCTAGCATCAACATTTTGAACTTCTCCTTCCGGAGGAAGCGGTTGACGTTCCTGAGATCCAAGATAGGACACAGGCCTTTGCCCTTCTTGGGCACCAGAAAGTAGTGGGAATAGCAACCACGACCTACGTCTGGGACAGGAACTCGCTCGATGGCCCCCTTGGCCAAGAGTGCCGAAACGTCCTGTTGGAGAAGGGCCAGATGATGCTCCAACATGCGATGGTACTGAGGTGGCATGGATGGAGGGGTAGTCTCGAAGGGGAGGGAGTAGCCCCTTCGGACTATTTGCAAAACCCACCTGTCCGACGTGATGGTGCGCCAGTGGGGGAGGTGATGGCGAATCCTGCCACCCACTGGCGATTGGTGGCCCCGAAAGGTTGGACTAGGAGGGTTTGGAGGCTGCTGCAGAGGGGGCTGTGGTGGACTGGCCCGCCCGCTGGCCCCCAGAACCACAGCGGTGGTTCCCGACGTCACCGGCCGCGCTGGGGCTTAACAGCTTGCACTGGCCTGTGGCTCTGGGCGGGACATGGCGGGGCATGCCTTCAGTAGCCACGAAAGAGGCGAAAAGCAGACTGCGCAGGGCGGGTGGTGGAGAGGCCCAAGAACCTGGCCATAGCCCGAGAGTCCTTAAAGCGCTCCAGCGCGTTGTCTGCTTTGTCACCGAAAAGGCGACGGCCATCAAAGGGCATGTCCATAAGGGTGGATTGGACATCCCCTGAAAAACCAGTCGACCTCAACCAGGCGTAGCGTCGAAGGGCTACGGACGTGGAAATCGTCCTGCCTAGTGAGTCGGCGGTATCCAGCCCACAGTGGATGGTAAACTTTGCTGCGTCTCTCCCTTCGGCAACTGCCGGAGAGTATGGCCCGGGCCTCCTCCGGGCACTGAGGCAACACTTGCACAACCGTATCCCACACGGAGTGGGTGTAACGGCACAACAGACATGCAGTGTTCACCAACCGCAGTCACAAGCTGAAGGAAGAAAACTTCTTCCCAAGATGGTCCAGCTTTTTGGATTCCCTATCAGGCGAAGCGTTAGGGAATGCGCCCTTGGAGGTGGAGGCTTGGACCACCAAGCTCTCAGGGGTGGGGTGTTGGGAGAGGAAAGTGGGGTCGCCCGGGGCAGGGCGGTGGCTTCGGGCAATCATCCTATCCACAGGAGCCCCTGTGTTGGGCCTGGACCAGGTGCCCAAAAGGATGTCTGTTAGGGCTTCATTAAACGGCAGCAGGGGCTCCGAAGAGCTAACTGCCGGTTGAAGCACCTCTGTCAGGAGGTTAGTCCTGACTGCCACTGTAGGTAGCTCGAGGCTGAGAGCCGCGGCCGCCCTACGCAACACCACAGCATAAGACGCTATCTCCTCCGTAGCCACTGTAGGAGGAGACAACATGCCAAGGTCTGGTGAGGTATCCAGACCACTGGCTTCACCCAGTTCCTCTCTCCAGTCTGGTCCATAACCTAACTGGTCAGTTAAAGGATCTCCAGACCCCTCCCACTCCTCCTCACCCTCCTCTGGCTGCCAATCTGGTCTCAAAGAGCCAGGGTACAACAGGGGCACAAAAGTACCCGTCGGCGCCGGATCCGGCGTCGGTCAATGCCGGTCCGGCTCCGTGTCTACATCCGGATGGAGGCCGGGGTCGTGCTTGCTGGGGACACAACTGGCGTCGGCTGTGGACGTGGTGCCGGTGGAAGCGGCACCGGGGGAGGTGTAACTAGGTCGACCGGCGCCGATCCGGATCCAGGCCTGGATCCAAGGGGACCCTGCGGTGCTGAGGCCGAAGCCGCCGGTGACGAAGGCCCAGGGCCCCCAGCCGAGTCCGCTGGGACCGAAGGCGCGCCGGCGGAGTCGGGCTGCCCAAAGATGGCGTGCATCGCTTCGTAAAATTGACGAAGCTGGGCAGGGGTCGCTCCAGGTCCCGGAAAGGGAGGGAAACCCGGAGTCGACCAGTGGCACCACCCGCATCCCTCGTCGTGTCGGCCGACGGACGTGGAGAAGTCAAAGAGCGACGATGCTTCTTCGACTTCTTCTTGTGCTTCGACTTACCTGACCCCGAGTGCGAAGACTTGGGTTAAGAATGATGGTGGCTCCGCGACCGGTCCCTCGACCACCTACACGACCGGGACCTCGAGCGGCGCGGAGCCGACTGCCGGGCCTCGAGAAGCTTTCGGGACCGCTCCCGCAAAGACTTCGGATTCATGGTCCGGCAGTCGGAGCACGACTTGGGGTCGTGGTCGCGCTCCAGGCAGAAGAGGCACACGCGGTGCGGATCCGTACCCGACAACAGTTGGCTACAGGAATCGCAAGCCTTGAAGCCGGGCATCCCGGACGTGCACCACGAGTCGAAGACTCAAAAACGATAGACAAAAGTCGCCAAAAAGTGACTGGAGGTACCGCTCTCTCCGGATCTGCGCTGGCTGGCGCGGAAAGAGAAGAAACTGACGTCAGCGCGCGAGGGCGGCGTCTATGTAGCTACCGCGACATCATCCCGGCGACGACGCCAACGACGAACGCGGAGTCGACTGACGCCACCTTCCAACGCGCAGGGGTACTGCTGACAAAAAACTTTCCGGATCCAGTCTGACGCCTGGGGGTAATTCTAAGGTAAGGAATCTATAACTAACTGTTTCTTTCAGATACGAATTGTAGCCCTAGATTTACTGCATATATTAATCTGCTCTACTCCTTGCCCTTGGCACGGTTTTGAGTGAATTGAGTCTCGTTGATGCCTCTTCAGGTAGAAAGAGGGACAGGGCAGGGATGCCTGCTCTCTCCACTCCTATTCGCCCTAGCAATGGAACAACCGGTGACCTATATCAGGAAAGGTGCTGAAATATGGGGTATGGATTGGGGAGACCATATTGAAGACCGTTTATCTCTCCATGCAGATGACGTTCTTTTATATCAGGAGCGTCCGCAGTTGTCAGTTCCCAGAATCATCCTGATCCTTAATATCTATGGAGATGCCTATGGCTTTAGGGTTAATTGCCATAAATCTGTATGGTCCCGCTGACTGCAACTGAGTGGATGATATCTACTGTTCCACTATTAAAAGTTTCTTGTGGGTCCTTTAAATTTAGCAGCAATGCTGCATAAATGTAGACATGAATTGGCGGCCTCCATTCTTCTTCAACAGTAGAAATAGCAGGAGTAACAATACACCCCTATTTCGATTTGTACGTCAACTTACTGGATGACTTTGATCTCAAAGAAGATTGTTGCGGGATCGGCTGAAGCGGGCCCGAGCCCTCTATGTGTAGCGAGACTTATGCTGGGTCCGTGATTTCGTCATATCTTCAGCAACACACAGTTTCGCTTCACAGTCCCGGATCATTGTCGGATGCATGAGGTCATATTCCTCACACAACTTGGAGTAGTGCCTTAAGCCTAAACACGAAAGGCGTATCTCATTCGGGTCTGTCATTTACATCGGTTTCTTGCAATCACGGCATGGTTTGAACCCTGCATTTTTAGGCGGGGACAGCAATCCCTTGCACACTGCATATCGATCTGGAATTGTCAATTAACGATGAAAGATGGAGTGGAGCTCTGGATCTGCGTTCAGAGAAGCAGAAAGAAAGGAAAGGAACGGACATTGCCACGTAGGGGTGGCACTTCTATATGGCTTCACTCCGTCGCTTCTGGGGTAGAAGGTGGCCAACGTGGAGTCACACATCGCCACCTAGTGTCAAGCAGAAGCATGCAATGAAAAGTTTCCGGATCCACTCTGGCGCCTGGTGAATATTCTAAAGGTGAGCAATCTGTGGTTAGAAGTATACATTAGAATTTTTTTTCATTAGCCAATAAAATCTAAAGACTTTTCTTGATTCGTTTAATCTTGAAGAAATGGAGATCAATTAACCATCAAGTAAATGATACAAATGGCAAAAAACCCGTAAAAGTGACATCTGTAACATATGAACTTCAACAAATTGATCATCACTTACTTAGGAGCAATTTAAGTAAGTAACAAGTCACTTTCATCTAAGATCAACAAGAGGTGGCATTTTAGAAACCGGCACTATACCTTTACCCACGTCAATTTGAAACTGATCTTAAAAAAACTTCGAAGATTACCATTTTTTATTACGAAAGAAGAGTAGGCAAAGATTGAAAACATTCAGGAATTTTTCTTCAGTACAGATTTACAAACCTTTGCTATTCGGTCAGCTGTTTCTTTGCAGAACTGTGTTGGGTTATCAAAATGTTGAATCAGGTGAGGCAATAAGCACAAAATGTTGAGTGCAAATCCTGCATAACAATAAAAAAGTGTATAATCAAAATACAACATTCATATTTGAACAATTAAATCAAGATCAAATCTTTTATTTCCTTAAAATACGTCGGAATTTCTATTGCAATAATGTGCAAAACTAAACTCTTTGAATGGCTCAGTGCTCTGCCTGCTCAGTTACATGTAAAAACAAAGATGTGCTGACAAGGTGTGCTGTGGGTGAGCCACTGCTGCAGTACTGAGGCGCAGCTATTTACAACTTGCAGTGCTTTGTGGTCGTTACACTTTTGGAGTCAACTGGAAGCCTAGTGCCTTGGAAACCAGTGATTAAACTAATTATTTTTTTGCCTGTGATATGTGTCAGCCTTTTTATACCAAAAAACAACTCAAAGGACTGACAAAGGTAAAGACTATACAATTCCTAACAGTTTCATTAAAACTTATAGCTAGGATAACATATTTATCACGAGGTATAAATAATCTAGCTTGTCAGAACTAAAAAGAGGTGTGGGCCCAAATTAAAATTTCCTCCCATCCTACAGCACACTAAAAGAAGCTCCAACGAAGATATTTTTTTTCCTGGCAAAAGAGAAATGAAAAACAAACATCGTTGGTTGCATTATAATTTACCATTCCCTGTGTAATTTGCACCTGCCTTTACATATTTTGATAAGATTAATACACTTGAAAAGCTCAGACATCTAATTAGCATGGTATGTATTTGTGTGTGCTAACGTAGCCTAAATCTGCATAAGGACTTAAAGCACAAGTTACTAACTTGTGTAACGATATATCTGTAAGAGACAGTAGTTAGTGACAGATTCCTTACCTTAGAATATCCCCAGGCGTCAGGCTGGATCCGGAAAGTTTTTGCGTAGCAGTACCCTTGCGCATCGGTAGGCGGCATCGTGCGGCTCCGCGTCCGTCGTCGGCATCGCCGGGATGACATCGCGGGCAGTACTTAGCCGCCGCCCCTGCGCGCTGACGTCAGTTCTGTACACGACTTTCCGCGCCAGGAACGCAGAGCCATGCAAGAAGCTGACATAGGTGTCTGAAAAATACTAGGGCCCTGAAAGGGATGTCCTTAACCCTAGAAATCAGTTCGCAGAACGGGGAGGATGGGTGGGGCGGTAAGGAATCTGTCACTAACTACTGTCTCTTACAGATAT
This sequence comes from Calotriton arnoldi, assembly GCA_963921515.1. Classification (NCBI taxonomy): domain Eukaryota; kingdom Metazoa; phylum Chordata; class Amphibia; order Caudata; family Salamandridae; genus Calotriton; species Calotriton arnoldi. The sequence continues at coordinate 220,640 of CAWUFW010011909.1, read as the reverse complement.
AACGTTACACTAGTTAGTAACTTGTGCATCTGAAAGAGACACGTTAGTGACCGATTCCTTACCTTAGAATAGATACCCCAGCAATACCAACCCCGGAGGTGGGTCTGCGAACAAAGATCAGACAAGGAAGTCCCGGAGGACAGAACGGCCAAAGAAGCCGTCCCTCCGGACCTGACTGTCAAGGCAGTAATGCTTGGTAAACGTGTGCAGCGAGGCCCACGTAGCTGCCTGACAGATATCCTGCAGCGGAACACCGCGGCCTAAAGCCGTGGTAGCAGCCGTTGCCCTGGTGGAATGGGCACGCAGCCCAACAGGAGGCTCCTTCTTAGCCAAAGAATAGCAGGCTTTGATACACAAGGTTACCCAGCGGGAGATGGTTCTGTTGTGCACCGCCCGACCTTTTTGGCGCCCATGTAGCTAACAAAGAGCTGGTCATCCACCCGGAAGTGTTGTGTGCGGTTGATATAAAAGGAAAGCGCACGTTTTGGGTCCAGACGGTGGAGCCTCTCTTCCTCTCTGGAAGGCTGAAAGAAGATGGGCAAAGTGATGGTCTGCCCAATGTGGAAGGCAGTAACCACCTTTGGCAAGAAGGACGGACGCGTCCCTAAGAACAACCTTGTCTGGATGGACAGACAGAAAGGGAGGTTTGCATGATAGAGCCTGGAGCTCACTCACCCGCCGAGCGGAGGTGATGGCCACCAGAAAGGCTGTCTTCAGAGTCAGAAGACGAAGAGGACAGTTATGGAGAGGCTCAAAGGGAGCGCACATTAAAAGGTAAGAACCAAGTTCAAGTCCCACTGAGGCATCACAAACGGAACAGGAGGGAAGAGATGTGTGATGCCTTTAAGAAACCTGTTAACAACAGGGGACTTGAAAAGGGAGGGCTGATCAGGAAGCCTGAGGAAGGCCGAAATGGCACAAAGATAGCCCTTGATGGTACCCAGGGCAGAACCCTGTTGGGCCAAAGAAAGAAGGAACAGAAGAACCTCAGAAAGAGGGGCAGAGAGGGGATTCACAGCCTTTGCTGTGCACCATGCCACAAACTTGTTCCACCTGCAGGCGTATACCACCTTAGTGGAGGGACGCCTGGCTGCCAGAATCACATCACAAACTTCGGGAGGCAAGTCGAAAGGAATCAACTGCCGCCGCTCAATCTCCACGCAAGCAGGTGGAGAGTGGACAGGTTCGGGTGGAGGACCGTCCCCTGCTGCTGCGACAGAAGATCCTCCCGAAGAGGCAGCCGGATCGGGGATCGACGCTCATACTGAGTAGCTCGGGATACCAAACTCTTCGAGCCCAGTCCGGAGCCACAAGGATGACTTGGGCCCGGTCGCGCCGAATCTTCTTCAACACTCTGGGGAGAAGTGGTATAGGCGGAAAGGCGTACAACAGACCGCAACTCCACTCGCGACGAAAAGCGTCGCCGAGCGAGTGCCGCCTTGGAAATTCCAACGCGCAGAACTGCTGACATTGCGCGTTCTCTTCGGTGGCGAATAGATCTAACCAAGGCTCTCCCCACTGAAGAAAGAGTCCTTGCGCCACTTCCGAGTGATGACGCCATTCGTGATCCATCATGCACCTGCGGCTGAGTTCGTCCGCCCTGCCGTTCAGGGAACCTGCCAGGTGTTAAACCACCAGGAATATGCCCTGATGTTCCAGCCATGTCCAGAGGCGCAGAGCCTCCTGACATAGGGTCCACGACCCCACCCCCGCCTTGTTTGTTGCAGTACCACATGGCGGTGGTGTTGTCCGTGAACACCTGCACTACCTTCCCTTTGACAGAAGGAAGGAATGCCTTGAGTGCAAGCCGGATCGCCCGGAGCTCCAGAAGGTTGATATGGAGCCGGGACTCCGCCGGAGACCACAGGCCTCTGATCTCCGCCTCTCCCATGTGACCGCCCCATCCCAGAAGGGACGCGTCCGTCACAACTGTGTGCTCTGGCTCGGGAAGGGAGAGGGATCTGCCCATGACCCATTGCCGGTTCGAGAGCCACCACTGCAACTGTTTTGCAGTCCCCTCAGAGATCTGGACGTGATCGGACAGGTTGCCCTGGTGCTGCGCCCACTGGAACTTCAGGTCCCACTGCAGAGCCCGCATATGCCATCTGGCATGATCGACCAGCAGGATGCAGGAGGCCATGAGGCCCAGCAGCCTCAGGGTCATCCGTACCGAAACCCAGGATAAAGGCTGAAAGATTGGAATCATAGCCTGAATATCCCGGACTCGCCGTTTGGGAGGATAAGCCCGAAACTGCGTCGTGTCCAGAACTGCTCCGATGAAAAGGAGCTGTGGAGAAGGAATCAGATGCGACTTCGGCACATTGATGGAGAACCCCAGCGAGTGCAGGAGTTCGGCCGTAGTCTGGAGGTGGGAGACGACTGCCTGGAACGAGCCCGCCTTCAGCAGCCAGTCGTCGAGGTAGGGGAAGACTGGAACCCCTGCCCGGCGCAGATGAGCTGCGACCACTGCCATCACTTTCGTGAACACCCGAGGGGCACTGGTAAGGCCAAAGGGGAGCACGGTGAACTGAAAAGGCTCGAGGCCTACCGTGAACCGCAGGTAACGCCGGTGGGCCGGCAGGACGGGGATGTGGAAATAAGCGTCCTGCAAGTTAAACGCTACCAACCAGTCTCCAGGGTCGAGGGCAGTCAAGACCTGAGCTAGGGTGAGCATCTTGAACTTCTCCTTCCGGAGGAAGCGATTGACGTTCCGGAGGTCCAAGATAGGACGCATGTCCTCCTTGTCCTTTTGGGCACCAGAAAGTAGTGGGAGTAGCAACCACGCCCTACTTCTGGGGTCGGAACATGCTCGATGGCCCTCTTGGCCAAGAGGGCCGTGACTTCCTTCTGTAGAAGCACCAAGTGATCCCCTGACATCCGGTGGAATTGAGGTGGCATGGCTGGGGGGTGGTCTCGAAGGGGAGGTAGTAGCCCTTCGGACAATGTCCAAGACCCACCTGTCCGAGGTGAGGGCACGCCAGTGGGAAAGGTATGGCGGACCCTGCCCAATACTGGCGTGCTGTGCACCTGAAAGGAAGGACTAGGAGGGCTTGGAGGCCGCGGACGGGGCGGGGTTGGTGGCCTGACCCGCACGCTGGTTGCCTGACCCGCCACGGCGGGAGCCACGTCCTCGGCCACGCGAAGACGCTTGCTGCGCGGGCCGGTGGCTGGGCAGCGGACGTGACTGGGCGCCCCTTCCGTGGCCACGAAAGGGGCGAAAAGCAGAGGTTAGCGGAGGGCGCACAGCAGAAAGGCCCAGGGACTTGGCAGTAGCCCGTGAGTCCTTAAAACGCTCCAGCGCATGGTCTGCTTTGGTACCAAAAGACTGACTCCATCAAAGGGCATGTCCATGAGTGTGTTCTGGACATCACCCGAGAAACCAGTTGTTCTCAGCCAGGCGTGGCGACGCAGCGCCACCGTCGTTGCAAGCGATCTGCCCAGCGAGTTGGCGGTATCAAGGCTACAACGGATGGTGTACTTTGCCGCATCCCTTCCTTCCGCAATGGGGCGGGAAAGCAGTGTCTGGACCTCCTCAGGACACTGGGGCAAAACTTGCGCCACCGAATCCCACAGAGAGTGGGAGTATCGGCCCAAAAGGCAAGCGGTGTTCACCGACCGCAAGCCAGCACTGGAGGAAGAAAAGGCCTTCTTCCCAAATTGGTCCAGGCGTTTGGATTCCCTATCCGGGGGCGGTAGGGAAGGCGGTTTGGGAGGCAGAGGCTTGGACAACCAAGCTCTTGGGGGTGGGATGTTGAGAGAGAAACAAGGGGTCGCCTGGAGCGGGGCGATGGCGTCGGGCCACGTTCCTATCCACAGGAGCCCCTGTGGCGGGCTTGGACCAGGAGCCCAAAAGAACGTCAGAAAGTGCGTCATTAAACGGCAGCAATGGCTCCGAGGAGGTAGCCGCCGGCTGAAGCACTTCTGTCAGGAGGTTAGTCCTGACAGCCACAGTAGGCAACTGGAGGTGTAAGGCTCCAGCTGCTCTACGCAACACCGTTGCGAAATATGCTCCCTCCTCCGTTGCCACGGAAGGAGGAGACAGCATGCCAGTGTCAGGGGAGGTGTCTAGACCACTGGCATCCCTAAGTTCCTCTGCCCAGTCCTGGTCATAGTCACACTGCTGTGTGAGAGGGTCATCCGACCCCTCCCAGCTCTCCTGGTCCTCCTCTGGTTCAAAATAAGGAGGAGGAGGGACATCTGGGACCCAAGGTCTCATCGGCGCCGGAGCCGGCGTCGAGCGACGTCGGTCCTGCGCCATGTCCGGAACCGGGGAACGACGCCGCCCGGTGCCCCGGGCGGCGTCAGGAACGGCACCGGGGACATCGGCGCCGGCGTGGTTAGGTCAACCGGCGTCGATGGGGGTTGCGGTACCACCGGAGCCGGGATCGGGGCTGGGGCCGGGATCAAGGCTGGCGGGACGGGCGACGCCGGGACCGGAGTCGCCGGCGACGCCGGAGCAACCCCATCAGGGCCCGCGGGGCCCGAAGGCGCACCGGAGGGACCTCGAGGCCCGAAGAGGCGGGCCATGGCCGACAGGAATTCCTGTATTTGGGCCGGAGTCGCCTCCGAACCCGGAAAGGATGGGTATTGCGGGGGCGGCTCCACAGGCACGTCCGGGGCGGCGGGGACGGTGCCGACAGGGGCCTCAGCCGAGTCGCGAGACCGGCGAGGCGAAGTCTTAGAGCGATGATGCTTGTTAGACTTTTTGTGCTTCGACTTACCCGAGGAGTGCGAAGACTTGGACTCCGACGACCGGCGGGGACTCCGCGACCGGCCCCTCGACCTCTCACGGGACCGGGGCTTGGTGCGGCGCGGAGCGGACTGCAGGACCTCGAGTAGCTTTCGAGACCGCTCTCGCAAAGCCTTCGGGTGTAAGGCCCGGCAGTCGGGGCACGACTTCGTGTCGTGGTCTCGGCCGAGACAGTAGAGACACTGTAAGTGCGGGTCTGTGATCGACATCATTCGACCACAGACGTCGCATGGCTTGAAGCCGGGCATCCCTACCGACACCTAGGAGTCGAGATGACTCGAAAAGAAACAGTGAAAAAATCACCAAAAAGTTAGTCAAAAATTGACTAGGGCACTGCTCTTCCCGGATCTGCGCTTACTGGCGAGGAAAAAGAAGAACTGACGTCAGCGCGCAGGGGCGGCGTCTAAGTACTGCCTGCGACGTCATCCCGGCGAACCCGACGACGGAGCCGCACGACGCCGCCTACCGACGCGCAAGGGTACTGCTACGCAAACACTTTCCGGATCCAGCCTGACGCCTGGGGATATTCTAAGGTAAGGATTCTGTCACTAACGTGTCTCTTTCAGATAAGGCTCACATTGAGCTGTGAGAGGGTCTTCCGACCCCTCCCAGTCCTCCTCGTCCTCCAAAACAGGTGAAAAGTAAGGAGGAGGGACATGAGGGAAAAAAGGTCCCATCGGCGTCGGAATCGGCGTCGAGCGACGTCGATCCGACTCCGTGTCCGGTGCCGGGGAGAACCTGGGGACGGCGCCGTGAACGGTACCGGTGAGGTCGGCGCCGGTGGAGGTGTCGTTAGGTCAATTGGCGTCGACCGGGATCCAGGCCTGGATCCGAGGGGGTCCTGCGGCGCCGGAGCCGCCGGAGACACAGGGGCCGGAGCCGCCGGTGGTGCCGAGGGAGGACACCCACTGGGGCCCGAAGGCGCACCGGGGGAACCCTTAGGCCCGAAGAGGCGGGCCATGGCCGACAGGAACTCCTGTATCTCGGCTGGAGTCGACGTCGGACCCGGAGCAGGCGGGTAGGCCGGCGTCGGCTGCGCGGGCACCCCCGGAGCCGCGGGGGCGGCACCGTCTGGACCCTCGGCCGGGTCGCGAGACCGGCGAGGGAGGTCTTAGAGCGACGCTTCTTAGACCTCTTGTGCTTCGCCTTAGCTGAGGACGAAGACTTCGACCCCGATGAATGACGACGGCCCCTCGACCTCTCCCGGGACCTCGAGCGGCGCGGAGCCGAGTGCCGGGCCTCGAGAAGCTTTCCAGACCGCTCTCGCAAAAGCCTTCGGGGAGAGGGACCGACACTCGGGGCACGACGTGGGGTCGTGGCCGCGCCATAGGCAGAAGAGACACTCGCGGTGCGGATCCGTAACCGACGCACAAGTTACTAACTTGTGTAACGATATATCTGTAAGAGACAGTAGTTAGTGACAGATTCCTTACTTTAGAATATCCCCAGGCGTCAGGCTGGATCCGGAAAGTTTTTGCGTAGCAGTACCCTTGCGCGTCGGTAGGCGGCGTCGTGCGGCTCCGCGTCCGTCGTCGGCGTCGTGATCGCCGGGATGACGTCGCGGGCAGTACTCAGGCGCCGCCCCTGCGCGCTGACGTCAGTTCTGTACACGACTTTCCGCGCCAGGAACGCAGAGCCATGCAAGAAGCTGACATAGGTGTCTGAAAAATACTAGGGCCCTGAAAGGGATGTCCTTAACCCTAGAAATCAGTTCGCAGAACGGGGAGGATGGGTGGGGCGGTAAGGAATCTGTCACTAACTACTGTCTCTTACAGATATAACGTTACACTAGTTAGTAACTTGTGCATCTGAAAGAGACACGTTAGTGACCGATTCCTTACCTTAGAATAGATACCCCAGCAATACCAACCCCGGAGGTGGGTCTGCGAACAAAGATCAGACAAGGAAGTCCCGGAGGACAGAACGGCCAAAGAAGCCGTCCCTCCGGACCTGACTGTCAAGGCAGTAATGCTTGGTAAACGTGTGCAGCGAGGCCCACGTAGCTGCCTGACAGATATCCTGCAGCGGAACACCGCGGCCTAAAGCCGTGGTAGCAGCCGTTGCCCTGGTGGAATGGGCACGCAGCCCAACAGGAGGCTCCTTCTTAGCCAAAGAATAGCAGGCTTTGATACACAAGGTTACCCAGCGGGAGATGGTTCTGTTGTGCACCGCCCGACCTTTTGGCGCCCATGTAGCCAACAAAGAGCTGGTCATCCACCCGGAAGTGTTGTGTGCGGTTGATATAAAAGGAAAGCGCACGTTTTGGGTCCAGACGGTGGAGCCTCTCTTCCTCTCTGGAAGGCTGAAAGAAGATGGGCAAAGTGATGGTCTGCCCAATGTGGAAGGCAGTAACCACCTTTGGCAAGAAGGACGGACGCGTCCTAAGAACAACCTTGTCTGGATGGACAGACAGAAAGGGAGGTTTGCATGATAGAGCCTGGAGCTCACTCACCCGCCGAGCGGAGGTGATGGCCACCAGAAAGGCTGTCTTCAGAGTCAGAAGACGAAGAGGACAGTTATGGAGAGGCTCAAAGGGAGCGCACATTAAAAGGTAAGAACCAAGTTCAAGTCCCACTGAGGCATCACAAACGGAACAGGAGGGAAGAGATGTGTGATGCCTTTAAGAAACCTGTTAACAACAGGGGACTTGAAAAGGGAGGGCTGATCAGGAAGCCTGAGGAAGGCCGAAATGGCACAAAGATAGCCCTTGATGGTACCCAGGGCAGAACCCTGTTGGGCCAAAGAAAGAAGGAACAGAAGAACCTCAGAAAGAGGGGCAGAGAGGGGATTCACAGCCTTTGCTGTGCACCATGCCACAAACTTGTTCCACCTGCAGGCGTATACCACCTTAGTGGAGGGACGCCTGGCTGCCAGAATCACATCACAAACTTCGGGAGGCAAGTCGAAAGGAATCAACTGCCGCCGCTCAATCTCCACGCAAGCAGGTGGAGAGTGGACAGGTTCGGGTGGAGGACCGTCCCCTGCTGCTGCGACAGAAGATCCTCCCGAAGAGGCAGCCGGATCGGGGATCGACGCTCATACTGAGTAGCTCGGGATACCAAACTCTTCGAGCCCAGTCCGGAGCCACAAGGATGACTTGGGCCCGGTCGCGCCGAATCTTCTTCAACACTCTGGGGAGAAGTGGTATAGGCGGAAAGGCGTACAACAGACCGCAACTCCACTCGCGACGAAAAGCGTCGCCGAGCGAGTGCCGCCTTGGAAATTCCAACGCGCAGAACTGCTGACATTGCGCGTTCTCTTCGGTGGCGAATAGATCTAACCAAGGCTCTCCCCACTGAAGAAAGAGTCCTTGCGCCACTTCCGAGTGATGACGCCATTCGTGATCCATCATGCACCTGCGGCTGAGTTCGTCCGCCCTGCCGTTCAGGGAACCTGCCAGGTGTTAAACCACCAGGAATATGCCCTGATGTTCCAGCCATGTCCAGAGGCGCAGAGCCTCCTGACATAGGGTCCACGACCCCACCCCGCCTTGTTTGTTGCAGTACCACATGGCGGTGGTGTTGTCCGTGAACACCTGCACTACCTTCCCTTTGACAGAAGGAAGGAATGCCTTGAGTGCAAGCCGGATCGCCCGGAGCTCCAGAAGGTTGATATGGAGCCGGGACTCCGCCGGAGACCACAGGCCTCTGATCTCCGCCTCTCCCATGTGACCGCCCCATCCCAGAAGGGACGCGTCCGTCACAACTGTGTGCTCTGGCTCGGGAAGGGAGAGGGATCTGCCCATGACCCATTGCCGGTTCGAGAGCCACCACTGCAACTGTTTTGCAGTCCCCTCAGAGATCTGGACGTGATCGGACAGGTTGCCCTGGTGCTGCGCCCACTGGAACTTCAGGTCCCACTGCAGAGCCCGCATATGCCATCTGGCATGATCGACCAGCAGGATGCAGGAGGCCATGAGGCCCAGCAGCCTCAGGGTCATCCGTACCGAAACCCAGGATAAAGGCTGAAAGATTGGAATCATAGCCTGAATATCCCGGACTCGCCGTTTGGGAGGATAAGCCCGAAACTGCGTCGTGTCCAGAACTGCTCCGATGAAAAGGAGCTGTGGAGAAGGAATCAGATGCGACTTCGGCACATTGATGGAGAACCCCAGCGAGTGCAGGAGTTCGGCCGTAGTCTGGAGGTGGGAGACGACTGCCTGGAACGAGCCCGCCTTCAGCAGCCAGTCGTCGAGGTAGGGGAAGACTGGAACCCCTGCCCGGCGCAGATGAGCTGCGACCACTGCCATCACTTTCGTGAACACCCGAGGGGCACTGGTAAGGCCAAAGGGGAGCACGGTGAACTGAAAAGGCTCGAGGCCTACCGTGAACCGCAGGTAACGCCGGTGGGCCGGCAGGACGGGGATGTGGAAATAAGCGTCCTGCAAGTTAAACGCTACCAACCAGTCTCCAGGGTCGAGGGCAGTCAAGACCTGAGCTAGGGTGAGCATCTTGAACTTCTCCTTCCGGAGGAAGCGATTGACGTTCCGGAGGTCCAAGATAGGACGCATGTCCTCCTTGTCCTTTTTGGGCACCAGAAAGTAGTGGGAGTAGCAACCACGCCCTACTTCTGGGGTCGGAACATGCTCGATGGCCCTCTTGGCCAAGAGGGCCGTGACTTCCTTCTGTAGAAGCACCAAGTGATCCCCTGACATCCGGTGGAATTGAGGTGGCATGGCTGGGGGGGTGGTCTCGAAGGGGAGGTAGTAGCCCCTTCGGACAATGTCCAAGACCCACCTGTCCGAGGTGAGGGCACGCCAGTGGGAAAGGTATGGCGGACCCTGCCCAATACTGGCGTGCTGTGCACCTGAAAGGAAGGACTAGGAGGGCTTGGAGGCCGCGGACGGGGCGGGGTTGGTGGCCTGACCCGCACGCTGGTTGCCTGACCCGCCACGGCGGGAGCCACGTCCTCGGCCACGCGAAGACGCTTGCTGCGCGGGCCGGTGGCTGGGCAGCGGACGTGACTGGGCGCCCCTTCCGTGGCCACGAAAGGGGCGAAAAGCAGAGGTTAGCGGAGGGCGCACAGCAGAAAGGCCCAGGGACTTGGCAGTAGCCCGTGAGTCCTTAAAACGCTCCAGCGCATGGTCTGCTTTGGTACCAAAAAGACTGACTCCATCAAAGGGCATGTCCATGAGTGTGTTCTGGACATCACCCGAGAAACCAGTTGTTCTCAGCCAGGCGTGGCGACGCAGCGCCACCGTCGTTGCAAGCGATCTGCCCAGCGAGTTGGCGGTATCAAGGCTACAACGGATGGTGTACTTTGCCGCATCCCTTCCTTCCGCAATGGGGCGGGAAAGCAGTGTCTGGACCTCCTCAGGACACTGGGGCAAAACTTGCGCCACCGAATCCCACAGAGAGTGGGAGTATCGGCCCAAAAGGCAAGCGGTGTTCACCGACCGCAAGCCAGCACTGGAGGAAGAAAAGGCCTTCTTCCCAAATTGGTCCAGGCGTTTGGATTCCCTATCCGGGGGCGGTAGGGAAGGCGGTTTGGGAGGCAGAGGCTTGGACAACCAAGCTCTTGGGGGTGGGATGTTGAGAGAGAAACAAGGGGTCGCCTGGAGCGGGGCGATGGCGTCGGGCCACGTTCCTATCCACAGGAGCCCCTGTGGCGGGCTTGGACCAGGAGCCCAAAGAACGTCAGAAAGTGCGTCATTAAACGGCAGCAATGGCTCCGAGGAGGTAGCCGCCGGCTGAAGCACTTCTGTCAGGAGGTTAGTCCTGACAGCCACAGTAGGCAACTGGAGGTGTAAGGCTCCAGCTGCTCTACGCAACACCGTTGCGAAATATGCTCCCTCCTCCGTTGCCACGGAAGGAGGAGACAGCATGCCAGTGTCAGGGAGGTGTCTAGACCACTGGCATCCCTAAGTTCCTCTGCCCAGTCCTGGTCATAGTCACACTGCTGTGTGAGAGGGTCATCCGACCCCTCCCAGCTCTCCTGGTCCTCCTCTGGTTCAAAATAAGGAGGAGGAGGGACATCTGGGACCCAAGGTCTCATCGGCGCCGGAGCCGGCGTCGAGCGACGTCGGTCCTGCGCCATGTCCGGAACCGGGGAACGACGCCGCCCGGTGCCCCGGGCGGCGTCAGGAACGGCACCGGGGACATCGGCGCCGGCGTGGTTAGGTCAACCGGCGTCGATGGGGGTTGCGGTACCACCGGAGCCGGGATCGGGGCTGGGGCCGGGATCAAGGCTGGCGGGACGGGCGACGCCGGGACCGGAGTCGTCGGCGACGCCGGAGCAACCCCATCAGGGCCCGCGGGGCCCGAAGGCGCACCGGAGGGACCTCGAGGCCCGAAGAGGCGGGCCATGGCCGACAGGAATTCCTGTATTTGGGCCGGAGTCGCCTCCGAACCCGGAAAGGATGGGTATTGCGGGGGCGGCTCCACAGGCACGTCCGGGGCGGCGGGGACGGTGCCGACAGGGGCCTCAGCCGAGTCGCGAGACCGGCGAGGCGAAGTCTTAGAGCGATGATGCTTGTTAGACTTTTGTGCTTCGACTTACCCGAGGAGTGCGAAGACTTGGACTCCGACGACCGGCGGGGACTCCGCGACCGGCCCCTCGACCTCTCACGGGACCGGGGCTTGGTGCGGCGCGGAGCGGACTGCAGGACCTCGAGTAGCTTTCGAGACCGCTCTCGCAAAGCCTTCGGGTGTAAGGCCCGGCAGTCGGGGCACGACTTCGTGTCGTGGTCTCGGCCGAGACAGTAGAGACACTGTAAGTGCGGGTCTGTGATCGACATCATTCGACCACAGACGTCGCATGGCTTGAAGCCGGGCATCCCTACCGACACCTAGGAGTCGAGATGACTCGAAAAGAAACAGTGAAAAAATCACCAAAAAGTTAGTCAAAAAATTGACTAGGGCACTGCTCTTCCCGGATCTGCGCTTACTGGCGAGGAAAAAGAAGAACTGACGTCAGCGCGCAGGGGCGGCGTCTAAGTACTGCCTGCGACGTCATCCCGGCGAACCCGACGACGGAGCCGCACGACGCCGCCTACCGACGCGCAAGGGTACTGCTACGCAAACACTTTCCGGATCCAGCCTGACGCCTGGGGATATTCTAAGGTAAGGATTCTGTCACTAACGTGTCTCTTTCAGATAAGGCTCACATTGAGCTGTGAGAGGGTCTTCCGACCCCTCCCAGTCCTCCTCGTCCTCCAAAACAGGTGAAAAGTAAGGAGGAGGGACATGAGGGAAAAAGGTCCCATCGGCGTCGGAATCGGCGTCGAGCGGACGTCGATCCGACTCCGTGTCCGGTGCCGGGGAGAACCTGGGGACGGCGCCGTGAACGGTACCGGTGAGGTCGGCGCCGGTGGAGGTGTCGTTAGGTCAATTGGCGTCGACCGGGATCCAGGCCTGGATCCGAGGGGTCCTGCGGCGCCGGAGCCGCCGGAGACACAGGGGCCGGAGCCGCCGGTGGTGCCGAGGGAGGACACCCACTGGGGCCCGAAGGCGCACCGGGGGAACCCTTAGGCCCGAAGAGGCGGGCCATGGCCGACAGGAACTCCTGTATCTCGGCTGGAGTCGACGTCGGACCCGGAGCAGGCGGGTAGGCCGGCGTCGGCTGCGCGGGCACCCCCGGAGCCGCGGGGGCGGCACCGTCTGGACCCTCGGCCGGGTCGCGAGACCGGCGAGGGGAGGTCTTAGAGCGACGCTTCTTAGACCTCTTGTGCTTCGCCTTAGCTGAGGACGAAGACTTCGACCCCGATGAATGACGACGGCCCCTCGACCTCTCCCGGGACCTCGAGCGGCGCGGAGCCGAGTGCCGGGCCTCGAGAAGCTTTCCAGACCGCTCTCGCAAAAGCCTTCGGGGAGAGGGACCGACACTCGGGGCACGACGTGGGGTCGTGGCCGCGCCATAGGCAGAAGAGACACTCGCGGTGCGGATCCGTAATCGACGCACAAGTTACTAACTTGTGTAACGATATATCTGTAAGAGACAGTAGTTAGTGACAGATTCCTTACTTTAGAATATCCCCAGGCGTCAGGCTGGATCCGGAAAGTTTTTGCGTAGCAGTACCCTTGCGCGTCGGTAGGCGGCGTCGTGCGGCTCCGCGTCCGTCGTCGGCGTCGTGATCGCCGGGATGACGTCGCGGGCAGTACTTAGGCGCCGCCCCTGCGCGCTGACGTCAGTTCTGTACACGACTTTCCGCGCCAGGAACGCAGAGCCATGCAAGAAGCTGACATAGGTGTCTGAAAAATACTAGGGCCCTGAAAGGGATGTCCTTAACCCTAGAAATCAGTTCGCAGAACGGGGAGGATGGGTGGGGCGGTAAGGAATCTGTCACTAACTACTGTCTCTTACAGATATAACGTTACACTAGTTAGTAACTTGTGCATCTGAAAGAGACACGTTAGTGACCGATTCCTTACCTTAGAATAGATACCCCAGCAATACCAACCCCGGAGGTGGGTCTGCGAACAAAGATCAGACAAGGAAGTCCCGGAGGACAGAACGGCCAAAGAAGCCGTCCCTCCGGACCTGACTGTCAAGGCAGTAATGCTTGGTAAACGTGTGCAGCGAGGCCCACGTAGCTGCCTGACAGATATCCTGCAGCGGAACACCGCGGCCTAAAGCCGTGGTAGCAGCCGTTGCCCTGGTGGAATGGGCACGCAGCCCAACAGGAGGCTCCTTCTTAGCCAAAGAATAGCAGGCTTTGATACACAAGGTTACCCAGCGGGAGATGGTTCTGTTGTGCACCGCCCGACCTTTTTTGGCGCCCATGTAGCCAACAAAGAGCTGGTCATCCACCCGGAAGTGTTGTGTGCGGTTGATATAAAAGGAAAGCGCACGTTTTGGGTCCAGACGGTGGAGCCTCTCTTCCTCTCTGGAAGGCTGAAAGAAGATGGGCAAAGTGATGGTCTGCCCAATGTGGAAGGCAGTAACCACCTTTGGCAAGAAGGACGGACGCGTCCTAAGAACAACCTTGTCTGGATGGACAGACAGAAAGGGAGGTTTGCATGATAGAGCCTGGAGCTCACTCACCCGCCGAGCGGAGGTGATGGCCACCAGAAAGGCTGTCTTCAGAGTCAGAAGACGAAGAGGACAGTTATGGAGAGGCTCAAAGGGAGCGCACATTAAAAGGTAAGAACCAAGTTCAAGTCCCACTGAGGCATCACAAACGGAACAGGAGGGAAGAGATGTGTGATGCCTTTAAGAAACCTGTTAACAACAGGGGACTTGAAAAGGGAGGGCTGATCAGGAAGCCTGAGGAAGGCCGAAATGGCACAAAGATAGCCCTTGATGGTACCCAGGGCAGAACCCTGTTGGGCCAAAGAAAGAAGGAACAGAAGAACCTCAGAAAGAGGGGCAGAGAGGGGATTCACAGCCTTTGCTGTGCACCATGCCACAAACTTGTTCCACCTGCAGGCGTATACCACCTTAGTGGAGGGACGCCTGGCTGCCAGAATCACATCACAAACTTCGGGAGGCAAGTCGAAAGGAATCAACTGCCGCCGCTCAATCTCCACGCAAGCAGGTGGAGAGTGGACAGGTTCGGGTGGAGGACCGTCCCCTGCTGCTGCGACAGAAGATCCTCCCGAAGAGGCAGCCGGATCGGGGGATCGACGCTCATACTGAGTAGCTCGGGATACCAAACTCTTCGAGCCCAGTCCGGAGCCACAAGGATGACTTGGGCCCGGTCGCGCCGAATCTTCTTCAACACTCTGGGGAGAAGTGGTATAGGCGGAAAGGCGTACAACAGACCGCAACTCCACTCGCGACGAAAAGCGTCGCCGAGCGAGTGCCGCCTTGGAAATTCCAACGCGCAGAACTGCTGACATTGCGCGTTCTCTTCGGTGGCGAATAGATCTAACCAAGGCTCTCCCCACTGAAGAAAGAGTCCTTGCGCCACTTCCGAGTGATGACGCCATTCGTGATCCATCATGCACCTGCGGCTGAGTTCGTCCGCCCTGCCGTTCAGGGAACCTGCCAGGTGTTAAACCACCAGGAATATGCCCTGATGTTCCAGCCATGTCCAGAGGCGCAGAGCCTCCTGACATAGGGTCCACGACCCCACCCCGCCTTGTTTGTTGCAGTACCACATGGCGGTGGTGTTGTCCGTGAACACCTGCACTACCTTCCCTTTGACAGAAGGAAGGAATGCCTTGAGTGCAAGCCGGATCGCCCGGAGCTCCAGAAGGTTGATATGGAGCCGGGACTCCGCCGGAGACCACAGGCCTCTGATCTCCGCCTCTCCCATGTGACCGCCCCATCCCAGAAGGGACGCGTCCGTCACAACTGTGTGCTCTGGCTCGGGAAGGGAGAGGGATCTGCCCATGACCCATTGCCGGTTCGAGAGCCACCACTGCAACTGTTTTGCAGTCCCCTCAGAGATCTGGACGTGATCGGACAGGTTGCCCTGGTGCTGCGCCCACTGGAACTTCAGGTCCCACTGCAGAGCCCGCATATGCCATCTGGCATGATCGACCAGCAGGATGCAGGAGGCCATGAGGCCCAGCAGCCTCAGGGTCATCCGTACCGAAACCCAGGATAAAGGCTGAAAGATTGGAATCATAGCCTGAATATCCCGGACTCGCCGTTTGGGAGGATAAGCCCGAAACTGCGTCGTGTCCAGAACTGCTCCGATGAAAAGGAGCTGTGGAGAAGGAATCAGATGCGACTTCGGCACATTGATGGAGAACCCCAGCGAGTGCAGGAGTTCGGCCGTAGTCTGGAGGTGGGAGACGACTGCCTGGAACGAGCCCGCCTTCAGCAGCCAGTCGTCGAGGTAGGGGAAGACTGGAACCCCTGCCCGGCGCAGATGAGCTGCGACCACTGCCATCACTTTCGTGAACACCCGAGGGGCACTGGTAAGGCCAAAGGGGAGCACGGTGAACTGAAAAGGCTCGAGGCCTACCGTGAACCGCAGGTAACGCCGGTGGGCCGGCAGGACGGGGATGTGGAAATAAGCGTCCTGCAAGTTAAACGCTACCAACCAGTCTCCAGGGTCGAGGGCAGTCAAGACCTGAGCTAGGGTGAGCATCTTGAACTTCTCCTTCCGGAGGAAGCGATTGACGTTCCGGAGGTCCAAGATAGGACGCATGTCCTCCTTGTCCTTTTGGGCACCAGAAAGTAGTGGGAGTAGCAACCACGCCCTACTTCTGGGGTCGGAACATGCTCGATGGCCCTCTTGGCCAAGAGGGCCGTGACTTCCTTCTGTAGAAGCACCAAGTGATCCCCTGACATCCGGTGGAATTGAGGTGGCATGGCTGGGGGTGGTCTCGAAGGGGAGGTAGTAGCCCCTTCGGACAATGTCCAAGACCCACCTGTCCGAGGTGAGGGCACGCCAGTGGGAAAGGTATGGCGGACCCTGCCCAATACTGGCGTGCTGTGCACCTGAAAGGAAGGACTAGGAGGGCTTGGAGGCCGCGGACGGGGCGGGGTTGGTGGCCTGACCCGCACGCTGGTTGCCTGACCCGCCACGGCGGGAGCCACGTCCTCGGCCACGCGAAGACGCTTGCTGCGCGGGCCGGTGGCTGGGCAGCGGACGTGACTGGGCGCCCCTTCCGTGGCCACGAAAGGGGCGAAAAGCAGAGGTTAGCGGAGGGCGCACAGCAGAAAGGCCCAGGGACTTGGCAGTAGCCCGTGAGTCCTTAAAACGCTCCAGCGCATGGTCTGCTTTGGTACCAAAAAGACTGACTCCATCAAAGGGCATGTCCATGAGTGTGTTCTGGACATCACCCGAGAAACCAGTTGTTCTCAGCCAGGCGTGGCGACGCAGCGCCACCGTCGTTGCAAGCGATCTGCCCAGCGAGTTGGCGGTATCAAGGCTACAACGGATGGTGTACTTTGCCGCATCCCTTCCTTCCGCAATGGGGCGGGAAAGCAGTGTCTGGACCTCCTCAGGACACTGGGGCAAAACTTGCGCCACCGAATCCCACAGAGAGTGGGAGTATCGGCCCAAAAGGCAAGCGGTGTTCACCGACCGCAAGCCAGCACTGGAGGAAGAAAAGGCCTTCTTCCCAAATTGGTCCAGGCGTTTGGATTCCCTATCCGGGGGCGGTAGGGAAGGCGGTTTGGGAGGCAGAGGCTTGGACAACCAAGCTCTTGGGGGTGGGATGTTGAGAGAGAAACAAGGGGTCGCCTGGAGCGGGGCGATGGCGTCGGGCCACGTTCCTATCCACAGGAGCCCCTGTGGCGGGCTTGGACCAGGAGCCCAAAAGAACGTCAGAAAGTGCGTCATTAAACGGCAGCAATGGCTCCGAGGAGGTAGCCGCCGGCTGAAGCACTTCTGTCAGGAGGTTAGTCCTGACAGCCACAGTAGGCAACTGGAGGTGTAAGGCTCCAGCTGCTCTACGCAACACCGTTGCGAAATATGCTCCCTCCTCCGTTGCCACGGAAGGAGGAGACAGCATGCCAGTGTCAGGGGAGGTGTCTAGACCACTGGCATCCCTAAGTTCCTCTGCCCAGTCCTGGTCATAGTCACACTGCTGTGTGAGAGGGTCATCCGACCCCTCCCAGCTCTCCTGGTCCTCCTCTGGTTCAAAATAAGGAGGAGGAGGGACATCTGGGACCCAAGGTCTCATCGGCGCCGGAGCCGGCGTCGAGCGACGTCGGTCCTGCGCCATGTCCGGAACCGGGGAACGACGCCGCCCGGTGCCCCGGGCGGCGTCAGGAACGGCACCGGGGACATCGGCGCCGGCGTGGTTAGGTCAACCGGCGTCGATGGGGGTTGCGGTACCACCGGAGCCGGGATCGGGGCTGGGGCCGGGATCAAGGCTGGCGGGACGGGCGACGCCGGGACCGGAGTCGTCGGCGACGCCGGAGCAACCCCATCAGGGCCCGCGGGGCCCGAAGGCGCACCGGAGGGACCTCGAGGCCCGAAGAGGCGGGCCATGGCCGACAGGAATTCCTGTATTTGGGCCGGAGTCGCCTCCGAACCCGGAAAGGATGGGTATTGCGGGGGCGGCTCCACAGGCACGTCCGGGGCGGCGGGGACGGTGCCGACAGGGGCCTCAGCCGAGTCGCGAGACCGGCGAGGCGAAGTCTTAGAGCGATGATGCTTGTTAGACTTTTGTGCTTCGACTTACCCGAGGAGTGCGAAGACTTGGACTCCGACGACCGGCGGGGACTCCGCGACCGGCCCCTCGACCTCTCACGGGACCGGGGCTTGGTGCGGCGCGGAGCGGACTGCAGGACCTCGAGTAGCTTTCGAGACCGCTCTCGCAAAGCCTTCGGGTGTAAGGCCCGGCAGTCGGGGCACGACTTCGTGTCGTGGTCTCGGCCGAGACAGTAGAGACACTGTAAGTGCGGGTCTGTGATCGACATCATTCGACCACAGACGTCGCATGGCTTGAAGCCGGGCATCCCTACCGACACCTAGGAGTCGAGATGACTCGAAAAGAAACAGTGAAAAAATCACCAAAAAGTTAGTCAAAAAATTGACTAGGGCACTGCTCTTCCCGGATCTGCGCTTACTGGCGAGGAAAAAGAAGAACTGACGTCAGCGCGCAGGGGCGGCGTCTAAGTACTGCCTGCGACGTCATCCCGGCGAACCCGACGACGGAGCCGCACGACGCCGCCTACCGACGCGCAAGGGTACTGCTACGCAAACACTTTCCGGATCCAGCCTGACGCCTGGGGATATTCTAAGGTAAGGATTCTGTCACTAACGTGTCTCTTTCAGATAAGGCTCACATTGAGCTGTGAGAGGGTCTTCCGACCCCTCCCAGTCCTCCTCGTCCTCCAAAACAGGTGAAAAGTAAGGAGGAGGGACATGAGGGAAAAAAGGTCCCATCGGCGTCGGAATCGGCGTCGAGCGACGTCGATCCGACTCCGTGTCCGGTGCCGGGGAGAACCTGGGGACGGCGCCGTGAACGGTACCGGTGAGGTCGGCGCCGGTGGAGGTGTCGTTAGGTCAATTGGCGTCGACCGGGATCCAGGCCTGGATCCGAGGGGTCCTGCGGCGCCGGAGCCGCCGGAGACACAGGGGCCGGAGCCGCCGGTGGTGCCGAGGAGGACACCCACTGGGGCCCGAAGGCGCACCGGGGAACCCTTAGGCCCGAAGAGGCGGGCCATGGCCGACAGGAACTCCTGTATCTCGGCTGGAGTCGACGTCGGACCCGGAGCAGGCGGGTAGGCCGGCGTCGGCTGCGCGGGCACCCCGGAGCCGCGGGGCGGCACCGTCTGGACCCTCGGCCGGGTCGCGAGACCGGCGAGGGAGGTCTTAGAGCGACGCTTCTTAGACCTCTTGTGCTTCGCCTTAGCTGAGGACGAAGACTTCGACCCCGATGAATGACGACGGCCCCTCGACCTCTCCCGGGACCTCGAGCGGCGCGGAGCCGAGTGCCGGGCCTCGAGAAGCTTTCCAGACCGCTCTCGCAAAAGCCTTCGGGGAGAGGGACCGACACTCGGGGCACGACGTGGGGTCGTGGCCGCGCCATAGGCAGAAGAGACACTCGCGGTGCGGATCCGTAATCGACGCACAAGTTACTAACTTGTGTAACGATATATCTGTAAGAGACAGTAGTTAGTGACAGATTCCTTACTTTAGAATATCCCCAGGCGTCAGGCTGGATCCGGAAAGTTTTTGCGTAGCAGTACCCTTGCGCGTCGGTAGGCGGCGTCGTGCGGCTCCGCGTCCGTCGTCGGCGTCGTGATCGCCGGGATGACGTCGCGGGCAGTACTTAGGCGCCGCCCCTGCGCGCTGACGTCAGTTCTGTACACGACTTTCCGCGCCAGGAACGCAGAGCCATGCAAGAAGCTGACATAGGTGTCTGAAAAATACTAGGGCCCTGAAAGGGATGTCCTTAACCCTAGAAATCAGTTCGCAGAACGGGGAGGATGGGTGGGGCGGTAAGGAATCTGTCACTAACTACTGTCTCTTACAGATATATCGTTACACAAGTTAGTAACTTGTGCATCTGAAAGAGACACGTTAGTGACAGATTCCTTACCTTAGAATAGATACCCCAGCAATACCAACCCCGGTGGTGGGTCTGCGAACAAAGATCAGACAAGGAAGTCCTGGAGGACAGAACGGCCAAAGAAGCCGTCCCTCCGGACCTGACTGTCAAGGCAGTAATGCTTCGTAAACGTGTGCAGCGAGGCCCACGTAGCTGCCTGACAGATAACCGGCAGCGGAACACCGCGGCCCAAGGCCGTGGTAGCAGCCGTTGCCCTGGTGGAATGGGCACGCAGCCCAACAGGAGGCTCCTTCTTAGCCAAAGAATAGCAGGTCTTGATGCACAAGGTAACCCAGCGGGAGATGGTCTTCTTGTACACCGCCCGACCTTTTTTGGCGCCCACGTAGCCAACAAAGAGCTGGTCATCCACCCGGAAGTGTTTTGTGCGGTCAATATAGAAGGAGAGCGCACGTTTTGGATCCAGACGGTGGAGCCTCTCTTCCTCTCTGGAAGGATGCGGAGGCGGAAAGAAGGTGGGCAAAGTGATGGTCTGCCCAATGTGGAAAGCAGTAACCACCTTTGGCAAGAAGGACGGACGCGTCCGAAGAACAACCTTGTCTGGATGAACAGACAGAAAGGGAGGTTTGCAAGATAGAGCCTGGAGCTCACTCACCCGCCGAGCGGAGGTGATGGCCACCAGAAAGGCTGTCTTCAGAGTCAGAAGACGAAGAGGACAGTTATGCAGAGGCTCAAAGGGAGCGCACAGTAAAAGGTAAGAACCAAGTTCAAGTCCCACTGAGGCATCACAAACGGAACAGGAGGGAAGAGGTGAGTAATGCCTTTTAAGAACCTGTTAACAACAGGGGACTTGAAAAGGGAGGGCTGATCAGGGAGCCTGAGGAAGGCCGAGATAGCACAAAGATAACCCTTGATGGTACCCAGGGCAGAACCCTGTTGGGCCAGAGAGAGAAGGAACAGAAGGACCTCAGAAAGAGGGGCAGAAAGGGGATTCACAGCCTTTGCTGTGCACCATGCCACAAATTTGTTCCACCTGCAGGCGTATACCACCTTAGTGGAGGGACGCCTGGCTGCCAGAATCACATCACAAACTTCGGGAGGCAAGTCGAAAGGAATCAACTGCCGCCGCTCAATCTCCACGCAAGCAGGTGTAGACTGGACAGGTTCGGGTGGAGGACCGTCCCCTGCTGCTGCGACAGAAGATCCTCCCGAAGAGGCAGACGGATCGGGGGATCTACGCTCATATTGAGTAGCTCGGGATACCAAACTCTTCGAGCCCAGTCCGGAGCCACAAGAATGACTTGGGCCCGGTCGTGCCGAATCTTCTTCAACACTCTGGGTAGAAGTGGTATAGGCGGAAAGGCGTACAATAGACCCGCAACTCCACTCGTGACGAAAAGCGTCGCCGAGCGAGTGCCGCCTTGGAAATTCCAACGCGCAGAACTGATGACATTGCGCGTTCTCTTCGGTGGCGAATAGATCTAACCAAGGCTCTCCCCACTGTAGAAAGAGTCCTTGCGCCACTTCCGAGTGAAGACGCCATTCGTGATCCATCATGCACCTGCGGCTGAGTTCGTCCGCCCTGGCGTTCAGCGAACCTGCCAGGTGTTGAACCGTCAGGAACATGCCCTGATGTTCCAGCCATGTCCAGAGGCGCAGAGCCTCCTGACAAAGGGTCCACGACCCCACCCCGCCTTGTTTGTTGCAGTACCACATGGCGGTGGTGTTGTCTGTGAACACCTGCACTACCTTCCCTTTGACAGAGGGAAGGAATGCCTTGAGTGCAAGTCGGATCGCCCGGAGCTCCAGAAGGTTGATATGGAGCCGGGACTCCGCCGGAGACCAGAGGCCTCTGATCTCCGCCTCTCCCATGTGACCGCCCCATCCCAGAAGGGACGCGTCCGTCACAACTGTGTGCTCTGCCTGGGGAAGGGAGAGGGATCTGCCCATGACCCATTGCCGGTTCGAGAGCCACCACTGCAACTGTTTTGCAGTCCCCTACGAGATCTGGACGTGATCGGACAGGTTGCCCTGGTGCTGCGCCCACTGGAACTTCAGGTCCCACTGCAGAGCCCGCATATGCCATCTGGCATGATTAACCAGCAGGATGCAGGAGGCCATGAGGCCCAGCAGCCTCAGGGTCATCCGTACCGAAACCCAGGATAAGGGCTGAAAGATCGGAATCATAGCCTGAATATCCCGGACTCGCCGTTCGGGAGGATAGGCCCGAAACTGCGTCGTGTCCAGAACTGCTCCGATGAAAAGGAGCTGTGGAGAAGGAATCAGATGCGACTTCGGCACATTGATGGAGAACCCCAGCGAGTGCAGGAGTTCGGCCGTAGTCTGGAGGTGGGAGACGACTGCCTGGGACGAGCCCGCCTTCAGCAGCCAGTCGTCGAGGTAGGGGAAGACTGAAACCCCTGCCCGGCGCAGATGAGCTGCGACCACCGCCATCACTTTCGTGAACACCCGAGGGGCACTGGTAAGGCCAAAGGGGAGCACGGTGAACTGAAAATGCTCGAGGCCTACCGTGAACCGAAGGTAACGCCGGTGGGCCGGCAGGACGGGGATGTGGAAATATGCGTCCTGCAAGTCCAACGCTACCAACCAGTCTCCAGGGTCGAGGGCAGTCAAGACCTGAGCTAGGGTGAGCATCTTGAACTTCTCCTTCCGGAGGAAGCGATTGACGTTCCGGAGGTCCAAGATAGGACGCATGTCCTCCTTGTCCTTTTTGGGCACCAGAAAGTAGTGGGAGTAGCAACCACGCCCTACTTCTGGGGTCGGAACACGCTCGATGGCCCTCTTGGTCAAGAGGGCCGTGACTTCCTTCTGTAGAAGCACCAAGTGATCCCCTGACATGCGGTGGAATTGAGGTGGCATGGCTGGGGGGTGGTCTCGAAGGGGAGGGAGTAGCCCCTTCGGACAATTTCCAAGACCCACCTGTCCGAGGTGATGGTACGCCAGTGGGGAAGGTGATGGCGGACCCTGCCCCCTACCGGCGTGCTGTGCACCTGAAAGGAGGGACTAGGAGGGCTTGGAGGCCGCGGACGGGTTGGAGGTGGTGGCCTGACCCGCACGCTGGTTGCCCGATCCGCCACGGCGGAATCCACGTCCTCGGCCACGCGAAGACGCCTGCTGCGCGGGCCGGTGGCTGGGCTGCTGACGTGAAGGGGCGCCTCTACCGTGGCCACGATAGGGGCGAAAAGCAGAAGTCAGCGGAGGGCGTGTAGCAGAAAGGCCCAGGGACTTGGCAGTAGCCCGTGAGTCCTTAAAGCGCTCCAACGCATGGTCTGCTTTGGACCCAAAAAGACCGACTCCATCAAAGGGCATGTCCATGAGAGTATTCTGGACATCCCCTGAAAAACCAGTGGTTCTCAGCCAGGCGTGGCGTCTGAGCGCCACCGTCGTTGCAATAGACCTGCCCAGCGAGTCGGCGGTGTCAAGGCCACAACGTATTGTGTATTTAGCCGCATCCCGTCCTTCCGCAATGGCGCGGGAAAGCAGTGTCTGGACCTCCTCAGGACACTGGGGCAAAACATCCGCCACCGAATCCCACAGGGAGTGGGTATATCGGCCCAAAAGACAAGCGGTGTTAACGGACCGCAAGCCAGCACTGGAGGAAGAAAAGCCTTTCTTACCAAACTGATCCAGGCGTTTGGATTCCCTATCCGGAGGAGCGGTAGGGAAGGCGGTTTGGGAAGCGGAGGCTTGGACAACCAAGCTCTCAGGAGTGGGGTGGACAGAGAGAAACAGGGGGTCGCCCGGAGCTGGGCGATGGCGTCGTGACACGTTCCGATCCACAGGAGCCCATGTGTTGGGCTTGGACCAGGCGCCCAAAGAACGTCAGTGAGGGCGTCGTTAAACGGCAGCACAGTCTCCGCAGAGGAGGCTGCCGGCTGAAGCACCTCTGTCAAGATGTTAGGCTTGACCGTCAAAGTAGGGAGTTGGAGACGTAAGGCCCCAGCTGCCCTACGCAACACCGTACCAAAATTGGCTCCCTCCTCCGTAGCCACGGGAGGAGACAGCATGCCAGTGTCAGGGGAAGTATCCAGACCACTGGCCTCCCTAGACTCTCTGTCCAGTCCTCATCGTACTGACAGTGTCGTGTCAGAGGGTCATCAGACCCCTCCCAGTCCAACTGGTCCTCCTCTGGTTCAAAATAAGGAGGAGGAGGGACAGTTGGGACCCAAGGTCCCATCGGCGCCGGAGCCGGCGTCGAGCGACGCCGGTCCGGATCCATGTCCGGAGCCGGAAGGAACTGGGGGACGACGCCGCCCGGAGCCCAGGGCGGCGTCGAGAACGGCACCGGAGACATCGGCGCCGGCGGTGTCGTTAGGTCGACCGGCGTCGATGGGGGTTGTGGAGCCGGGATGGAGGCCGGGGCCGAAGCCGGAACCGAGGCTGGAGGCACGGGCGACGCCGGGGCCGGAGCCGTCGGCGACGCCGGAGCAACCCCATCAGGGCCCGCGGGGCCCGAAGGCGCACCGGAAGGGCCTGGAGGCCCGAAGAGGCGGGCCATGGCCGTCAGGAATTCCTGCACTTTGGCCGGATCCGCCCCCGAACCCGGGAAGGGCGGGTATGGCGGGGGCGACTCCACAGGCATGTCCGGGGCCGCGGGGGCGGGGACGGTGCCGGGAGGGGCCTCAGCCGAGTCGCGAGACCGGCGAGGCGAAGTCCTAGAGCGATGATGCTTTTTGGACTTCTTGTGTTTGGACTTACCGGACGAAGAAGACTTCGATGCCGACGACCGGTGTGGACTCCGCGATCGACCCCTGGACCTCTCACGCGACCGGGGCCTCCGCGGAGCCGAATGCCGGGCCTCGAGGAGCTTTCGAGACCGCTCTCGCAAAGCTTTCGGGTTGAGGGCCTGGCAGTCGGTACAAGACTCCGTGTCGTGGCCTCGGCCGAGGCAGAAGAGACACTCCCAATGCGGGTCGTTGATGGACATCATCCGCGCACAGGCGCCGCATCGCTTGAAGCCGGGCATCCCTACGACACCTTGAAAGATGAAAAAACAGTGAAAAAATTCACCAAAAAGTATGGTCAAAAAAATGACCAGGGCACTGCTCTTCCCGGATCTGCGCTTGCTGGCGCGGAAAAAGAAGAACTGACGTCAGCGCGCAGGGGCGGCGCCTAAGTACTGCCCGCGACGTCATCCCGGCGATCACGACGCCGACGACGGACGCGGAGCCGCACGACGCCGCCTACCGACGCGCAAGGGTACTGCTACGCAAAAACTTTCCGGATCCAGCCTGACGCCTGGGGATATTCTAAGGTAAGGAATCTGTCACTAACGTGTCTCTTTCAGATATCATGCGATTACAGACCTCGCATGGCTTGAAGCCGGGCATCCCTACTGACACCTTGGAGTCGAAACGACTCGAAAACTTGGACAAAAAAGTCTCAAAAATACTCAGTCAAAAAATGACTGGGGCACTGCTCAATCCGGATCTGCGCTTACTGGTGCGGAAAAATAAAGAACTGACGCCAGCGTGCATGGGCGACGTCTAAGTACTGGCCGCAACGTCATCCCGGCGATCACGACGCCGACGACGGACGCGGAGCTGCACGACGCCACCTACCGACGCGCAGGGGTACTGCTACGCAAAACTTTCCGGATCCAGCCTGACGCCTGGGGATATTCTAAGGTAAGGAATCTGTCACTAATGTGTCTCTTTCAGATTGGTTGTTTACTTTGCAGCTTGTGTTTCAAACCTGCCACCCCATTCAAATCGCACAAAGGCACCTATACATAGCTCTGTGTCTCTTTTGTCAATCGCTATTAGTTAAAATTATTACTTTCATGCTTCTTTTCCAATTTGAGCTCTAATTTAAACAGAATGCTTCATATTACAAATATAGATAAGGAAAAAACCGGCAGCGTTTCACATGCCCAAACAAGACCCATATGTTGTGTAGAAGAGAGAGCGGTAGCAATCTTTATAGCTATTCGTCTACTTTCAGTTCTTAACCAGAGACTACTCGGCTCTCCTCCGTTACCCCTCCCTCCTTGTCGCACCATTTTCACTGCCAATTCAAAAAGGTGTCAGCGCTTACTAAACAGCTTGCATGCTGGCAGCCTGTCTCTTTTTGACTAATTATTATTTGCAGTTATATATTGCACAAACTCGACCCAAAGGTATAAGAGCACTTTACATGAGTACCAGTTACAGGGCACATTCATTTTTGGTAGGCACGGAGAGATTAAGTGATTTGCCCAGAATCACAGGATGTTGAGCAGATGCCGAGACTCGAACCTGGTTCCCCAGCTCCAAGGTACTCAGCTCTGGCCATTACGCCACATTCTATCCCCTGAATGCGAGAATTACAATATGAATACATAGCAACAAAGTCACAAGCACGCTCTCCTTAATATGCGGCACAAGCATGTTGCTAAGAAGCATAACACAAAAAAACACTGTTTTAATAGCACACAACCATATACCAAACACAAATGCAGATACTGTCTTGTTAACAGCACTTCACATGAGTGCTGCATCCGGGATACGCTACTTATCAGGTGCATATTTTAATGGCTACTTCTCTGTTTAAAGGTGGGATGCTCCTAAAGCAAGGCAGGTATTTAATAACGTAACCATGTGCAAACTCTACACCATACAAATGCATAAATAATCATACGTAGTCATTGGACCTTCTTATTTTTAGGAATTAGCACAATGTTATGGTGCATTATATCAGTGTGGCCTTACCCTCACTATTAGCACACAAATTTCATGTGCACCACTTCGTCACCCTAACTTGCCACGTTTTTTTTTTTTTAACAATTCAGACAATATGTGCATGTAAGGTAATCACGTTTTCAAACCCCATGAATTTTAACTTCATTAGCCTTTTATATTGTTCTTTGCATATTTTTGGGCTATTGCTTTGCCAGGTGAAGTAGGTGAACGTATGTGCCAGAAAATAATTTTTAAACTTATTACCCATGCCTTCAATGCATTCCGAGTACCTACTGTCTGGGACTTCCGTGCGTTCCATGTAACACAAGAAGGGGCCTACATACAGCCCAAGCATGTAAAGCAGATGCCAGCAGAGAGTGTTTAATCAGTCAGCCATCTTGTCATGTCTCCTTATGGCATTTGCAATGGCAGGGCATTTGTTTTAGGATTTTTCACATTATGGCATGTTGCCGGTGCTTGTGACATTTCTGAAAGCTGGACATCTGAGTACAGTGCACAGTTGTGCCTGAGACATGTCTGACTGCAGTGCACTTGTGGTACATGTGAGATCTCAGAGTGCAGTGCATAGGTGGAGAGGCACAAGTTACTAACTTGTGTAACGATATATCTGTAAGAGACAGTAGTTAGTGACAGATTCCTTACCTTAGAATATCCCCAGGCGTCAGGCTGGATCCGGAAAGTTTTTGAGTAGCAGTACCCTTTCGCGTTGGTAGGCGGCGTCGTGCGGCTCCGCGTCCGTCGTTGGCGTCATGATCGCCGGGATGACGTCGCGGGCAGTACTTAGACGCCGCCCCTGCGCGCTGACGTCAGTTCTGTACACGACTTTCTGCGCCAGGAACGCAGAGCCATGCAAGAAGCTGACACAGGTGTCTGAAAAATACTAGGGCCCTGAAAGGGATGTCCTTAACCCTAGAAATCAGTTCGCAGAACGGGGAGGATGGGTGGGGCGGTAAGGAATCTGTCACTAACTACTGTTTCTTACAGATATATCGTTACACAAGTTAGTAACTTGTGCATCTGAAAGAGACACGTTAGTGACAGATTCCTTACCTTAGAATAGATACCCCAGCAATACCAACCCCGGTGGTGGGTCTGCGAACAAAGATCAGACAAGGAAGTCCCGGAGGACAGAACGGCCAAAGAAGCCGTCCCTCCGGACCTGACTGTCAAGGCAGTAATGCTTTGTAAACGTGTGCAGCGAGGCCCACGTAGCTGCCTGACAGATATCCTGCAGCGGAACACCGCGGCCTAAAGCCGTGGTAGCAGCCGTTGCCCTGGTGGAATGGGCACGCAGCCCAACAGGAGGCTCCTTCTTAGCCAAAGAATAGCAGGCTTTGATACACAAGGTTACCCAGCGGGAGATGGTTCTCTTGTGCACCGCCCAACCTTTTTTGGCGCCCACGTAGCCAACAAAGAGCTGGTCATCCAACCGGAAGTGTTGTGTGCGGTTGATATAAAAGGAAAGCGCACGTTTTGGGTCCAGACGGTGGAGCCTCTCTTCCTCTCTGGAAGGATGCGGAGGCGGAAAGAAGGTGGGCAAAGTGATGGTCTGCCCAATGTGGAAGGCAGTAACCACCTTTGGCAAGAAGGACGGACGCGTCCTAAGAACAACGTTGTCTGGATGGACAGACAGAAAGGGAGGTTTGCATGATAGAGCCTGGAGCTCACTCACCCGCCGAGCGGAGGTGATGGCCACCAGAAAGGCTGTCTTCAGAGTCAGAAGACGAAGAGGACAGTTATGTAGAGGCTCAAAGGGAGCGCACATGAGAAAGGTAAGAACCAAGTTCAAGTCCCACTGAGGCATCACAAACGGAACAGGAGGGAAGAGGTGTGTAATGCCTTTTAGGAATCTGTTAAAAACAGGGGACTTGAAAAGGGAGGGCTGATCAGGAAGCCTGAGGAAGGCCGAAATGGCACAAAGATAGCCCTTGATGGTACCCAGGGCAGAACCCTGTTGGGCCAGTGAAAGAAGGAACAGAAGAACCTCAGAAAGAGGGGCAGAGAGGGGATTCACAGCCTTTGCTGTGCACCATGCCACAAACTTGTTCCACCTGCAGGCGTATACCACCTTAGTGGAGGGACGCCTGGCTGCCAGAATCACATCACAAACTTCGGGAGGCAAGTCGAAAGGAATCAACTGCCGCCGCTCAATCTCCACGCAAGCAGGTGGAGGCTGGACAGGTTCGGGTGGAGGACCGTCCCCTGCTGCTGCGACAGAAGATCCTCCCGAAGAGGCAGACGGATCGGGGATCGACGCTCATACTGAGTAGCTCGGGATACCAAACTCTTCGAGCCCAGTCCGGAGCCACAAGGATGACTTGGGCCCGGTCGCGCCGAATCTTCTTCAACACTCTGGGTAGAAGTGGTATAGGCGGAAAGGCGTACAACAGACCGCAACTCGACTCGCGATGAAAAGCGTCGCTGAGCGAGTGCCGCCTTGGAAATTCCAACGCGCAGAACTGATGACATTGCGCGTTCTCTTCGGTGGCGAATAGATCTAACCAAGGGTCTCCCCACTGCAGAAAGAGTCCTTGCGCCACTTCCGAGTGAAGACGCCATTCGTGATCCATCATGCACCTGCGGCTGAGTTCGTCCGCCCTGGCGTTCAGGGAACCTGCCAGGTGTTGAACCATCAGGAACATGCCCTTATGTTCCAGCCATGTCCAGAGGCGCAGAGCCTCGTGACAGAGGGTCCACGACCCCACCCCGCCTTGTTTGTTGCAGTACCACATGGCGGTTGTGTTGTCTGTGAACACCTGCACTACCTTCCCTTTGACAGAGGGAAGGAATGCCTTGAGTGCAAGTCGGATCGCCCGGAGCTCCAGAAGGTTGATATGGAGCCGGGACTCCGCCGGAGACCAGAGGCCTCTGATCTCCGCCTCTCCCATGTGACCGCCCCATCCCAGAAGGGACGCGTCCGTCACAACTGTGTGCTCTGGCTGGGGAAGGGAGAGGGATCTGCCCATGACCCATTGCCGGTTCGAGAGCCACCACTGCAACTGCTGTGCAGTCCCCTCCGAGATCTGGACGTGATCAGACAGGTTGCCCTGGTGCTGCGCCCACTGGAACTTCAGGTCCCACTGCAGAGCCCGCATATGCCATCTGGCATGATCGACCAGCAGGATGCAGGAGGCCATGAGGCCCAGCAGCCTCAGGGTCATCCGTACCGAAACCCAGGATAAAGGCTGAAAGATCGGAATCATAGCCTGAATATCCCGGACTCGCCGATCGGGAGGATAGGCCCGAAACTGCGTCGTGTCCAGAACTGCTCCGATGAAAAGGAGCTGTGGAGAAGGAATCAGATGCGACTTCGGCACATTGATGGAGAACCCCAGCGAGTGCAGGAGTTCGGCCGTAGTCTGGAGGTGGGAGACGACTGCCTGGGACGAGCCCATGTTCAGCAGCCAGTCGTCGAGGTAGGGGAAGACTGGAACCCCTGCCCGGCGCAGATGAGCTGCGACCACCGCCATCACTTTCGTGAACACCCGAGGGGCACTTGTAAGGCCAAAGGGGAGCACGGTGAACTGAAAATGCTCGAGGCCTACCGTGAACCGCAGATAACGCCGGTGGGCCGGCAGGACGGGAATGTGGAAATAAGCGTCCTGCAAGTCCAACGCTACCAACCAGTCTCCAGGGTCGAGGGCAGTCAAGACCTGAGCTAGGGTGAGCATCTTGAACTTCTCCTTCCAGAGGAAGCGATTGAGGTTCCGGAGGTCCAAGATAGGACGCATGTCCTCCTTGTCCTTTTTGGGCACCAGAAAGTAGTGGGAGTAGCAACCACGTCCTACTTCTGGGGTCGGAACATGCTCGATGGCCCTCTTGGCCAAGCGGGCCGTGACTTCCTTCTGTAGAAGCACCAAGAGATCCCCTGACATGCGGTGGAATTGAGGTGGCATGGCTGGGGGGGTGGTCTCGAAGGGGAGGGAGTAGCCCCTTCGGACAATGTCCAAGACCCACCTGTCCGAGGTGATGGCACGCCAGTGGTGAAGGTGATGGCGGACCCTGCCCCCTACTGGCGTGCTGTGCACCTGAAAAGAAGGAATAGGAAGGCTTGGAGGCCGCGGACGGGGCGGGGTTGGTGGCCTGACCCGGACGCTGGTTGCCCGATCCGCCACGGCGGAAGCCACGTCCTCGGCCACGCGAAGACGCTTGCTGCGCGGGCAGGTGGCTGGGCAGCGGACGTGACTGGGCGCCCCTTCCGTGGCCACGAAAGGGGCGAAAAGCAGAGGTTAGCGCAGGGCGCACAGCAGAAAGGCCCAGGGACTTGGCAGTAGCCCGTGAGTCCTTAAAACGCTCCAGCGCATGGTCTGCTTTGGAACCAAAAAGACCGACTCCATCAAAGGGCATGTCCATGAGTGTATTCTGGACATCACCCGAGAAACCAGTTGTTCTCAGCCAGGCGTGGCGACGCAGCGCCACCGTCGTTGCAAGCGATCTGCCCAGCGAGTCGGCGGTATCAAGGCCACAACGTATGGTGTACTTTGCCGCATCCCTACCTTCCGCAATGGTGCGGGTAAGCAGTGTCTGGACCTCCTCAGAACACTGGGGCAAAACGGCCGCCACCGAATCCCACAGAGAGTGGGAATATCGGCCCAAAAGGCAAGCGGTGTTGATGGACCGCAAGCCAGCACTGGAGGAAGAAAAGGCCTTCTTCCCAAATTGGTCCAGGCGTTTGGATTCCCTATCCGGAGGGGCGGTAGGGAAGGCGGTTTGGGAGGTAGAGGCTTGGACAACCAAACTCTCGGGGGTGGGATGTTGAGAGAGAAACAAGGGGTCGCCCGGAGCAGGTCGATGGGGTCGGGCCACTTTCCTATCCACAGGAGCCCCTGTGGCGGGCTTGGACCAGGTGCCCAAAAGAACGTCAGACAGTGCATCATTAAACGGCAGCAATGGCTCCGAGGAGGTAGCTGCCGGCTGAAGCACTTCCGTCAGGAGGTTAGTCCTGACAGCCACAGTAGGCAATTGGAGGTGTAAGGCTCCAGCTGCTCTACGCAACACCGTTGCGAAATTTGCTCCCTCCTCCGTAGCCACGGAAGGAGGAGACAGCATGCCAGAGTCAGGAGAAGTGTCCAGACCACTGGCATCCCCAAGTTCCTCTGCCCAGTCCTGATCGTACTCACACTGCTGTGTGAGAGGGTCTTCCGACCCCTCCCAGCTCTCCTGGTCCTCCTCTGGCTCAAAATATGGAGGAGGAGGGACATCTGGGACCCAAGGTCTCATCGGCGCCGGGGCCGGCGTCGAGTGACGCCGGTCCGGCTCCATGTCCGGAACCGGAGAGAACCGGGGAACGACGCCGCCCGGAGCCCCGGGCAGCGTCAGGAACGGCACCGGGGACATCGGCGCCGGTGGAGGCGTGGTTAGGTCAACCGGCGTCGATAGGGGTTGCGGTACCACCGGAGCCGGGATCGAGGCCGGGGCCGGAGCCGAGGCCGGGACGGGCGACGCCGGGACCGGAGTCGTCGGCGACGCCGGAGCAACCCCAGCAGGGCCCGAAGGCGCACCGGAGGGACCTTGAAGCCCGAAGAGGCGGGCCATGGCCGACAGGAATTCCTGTATTTGGGCCGGAGTCGCCCCCGAACCCGGAAAGGACGGGTAATGCGGGGGCGGCTCCACAGGCACGTCTGGGGCCGCGGGGGCGGTGCCGACAGGGGCCTCAGCCGACTCGCGAGACCGGCGAGGCGAAGTCTTAGAGCGATGATGCTTCTTAGACTTTTTGTGCTTCGACTTACCCGAGGAGTGCGAAGACTTGGACTCCGACGACCGGCGGGGGCTCCGCGACCGGCCCCTCGACCTCTCACGGGACCGGGGCTTGGTGCGGCGCGGAGCAGACTGCCGGACCTCGAGTAGCTTTCGAGACCGCTCTCGCAAAGCCTTCGGGTGTAAGGCCCGGCAGTCGGGGCACGACTTCGTGTTGTGGTCTCGGCCGAGACAGTAGAGACTCTCTAAGTGCGGGTCTGTGATCGACATCATTCGACCACAGACGTCGCATGGCTTGAAGCCGGGCATCCCTACCGACACCTAGAAGTCGAGATGACTCGAAAAGAAACAGTGAAAAAATCACCAAAAATTTAGTCAAAAATTGACTAGGGCACTGCTCTTCCCGGATCTGCGCTTACTGGCGCGAAAAAAGAAGAACTGACGTCAGCGCGCAGGGGCGGCGTCTAAGTACTGCCCGCGACGTCATCCCGGCGATCACGACGCCGACGACGGACGCGGAGCCGCACGACGTCGCCTACCGACGCGCAAGGGTACTGCTACGCAAAAACTTTCCGGATCCAGCCTGACGCCTGGGGATATTCTAAGGTAAGGAATCTGTCACTAACGTGTCTCTTTCAGATATTTGGTCTTTCTGGTAGGGTCTTGCCTAGAACAGTGTCTGCCTGTAAAATGCCCCAATGTTTTTGAACCAGCACTCGGATTGGCCCCGAATTCTACAAGAACTTCAGAATTAATCTTGTTGTGTTCTCTTCTTTTGATATTTTTCTTCTAATAGTTAGTAGATCCTGTCTGTCTTTCTCTTGAACCTTGAGGACGGCTTCCCTCAGGATATTCTTAGAATATCCGCTTTCTTCAAATCTACTGCATGTTTCTCTTTCTGCTTCTCTGAAATCATTTGACAGAGAACAATTACGATTTAACCGCAGTAGCTCGCCGTAAGGGATGCTATTTACTAACTTGCGTGGGTGTTGGCTTCGTGCATGCAAAATTGCATTGCCTGCCATTGGTTTCCTATATAACTTCGTGCACAATTTGTTGTTCTTTACAAATACCACTAGATCTAAAAGCACAAGTTACTAACTTGTGTAACGATATATCTGTAAGAGACAGTGGTTAGTGACAGATTCCTTACCTTAGAATATCCCCAGGCGTCAGGCTGGATCCGGAAAGTTTTGCGTAGCAGTACCCTTGCGCGTCGGTAGGCGGCGTCGTGCGGCTCCGCGTCCGTCGTCGGCGTCGGGATCGCCGGGATGACGTCGCGGGCAGTACTTAGACGCCGCCCCTGTGCGCTGACCTCAGTTCTGTACACGACTTTCCGCGCCAGGAACGCAGAGCCATGCAAGAAGCTGACATAGGTGTCTGAAAAATACTAGGGCCCTGAAAGGGATGTCCTTAACCCTAGAAATCAGTTCGCAGAACGGGGAGGATGGGTGGGCGGTGAGAATCTGTCACTAACTACTCTCTCTTACAGATATATCGTTACACAAGTTAGTAACTTGTGCATCTGAAAGAGACACGTTAGTGACAGATTCCTTACCTTAGAATAGATACCCCAGCAATACCAACCTCGGTGGTGGGTCTGCGAACAAAGATCAGACAAGGAAGTCCTGGAGGACAGAACAGCCAAAGAAGCCGTCCCTCCGGACCTGACTGTCAAGGCAGTAATGTTTGGTAAACGTGTGCAGCGAGGCCCACGTAGCTGCCTGACAAATATCCTGCAACGGAACACCGCGGCCTAAAGCCGTGGTAGCAGCCGTAGCCCTGGTGGAATGGGCACGCAGCCCAACAGGAGGCTCCTTCTTAGCCAAAGAATAACAGGCCTTGATGACCCAGCGGGAGATGGTCCTCTTGTGTACCGCCCGACCTTTTTGGGCGCCCACGTAGCCAACAAAGAGCTGGTCATCCACCCGGAACTGTTGTGTGCGTTTGAGGTAAAAGGAAAGCGCACGTTTTGGGTCCAGACGGTGGAGCCTCTCTTCCTCTCTGGAAGGATGCGGAGGCGGAAAGAAGGTGGGCAAAGTGATGGTCTGCCCAATGTGGAAGGCAGTAACCACCTTTGACAAGAAGGACGGACGCGTCCGAAGAACAACCTTGTCTGGATGGACAGAAAGGGGGGTTTGCATGAAAGAGCCTGGAGCTCACTCACCCGCCGAGCGGAGGTGATGGCCACCAGAAAGGCTGTCTTCAGAGTCAGAAGACGAAGAGGACAGTTATGCAGAGGCTCAAAGGAGCGCACATTAAGAAGGTAAGAACCAAATTCAAGTCCCACTGAGGCATTATAAACGGAACAGGAGGAAAGAGGTGAGTAATGCCTTTAAGAAACCTGTTAACAACAGGGGACCTAAAAGAGAGGGCTGATCAGGAAGCCTGAGGAAGGCCGAGATTGCACAAAGATAGCCCTTGATGGTACCCAGGGCAGAACCCTGTTGGGCCAGAGAAAGAAGGAACAGAAGAACCTCAGAAAGAGGGGCAGAAAGGGGATTCACGGCCTTTGCTGTGCACCATGCCACAAACTTGTTCCACCTGCAGGCGTATACCACCTTAGTGGAGGGACGCCTGGCTGCCAGAATCACATCACAAACTTCGGGAGGCAAGTCGAAAGGAATCAACTGCCGCCGCTCAATCTCCACGCAAGCAGGTGTAGACTGGACAGGTTTGGGTGGAGGACCGTCCCCTGCTGCTGCGACAGAAGAACCTCCCGAAGAGGCAGACGGATCGGGGGATCGACGCTCATACTGAGTAGCTCGGGATACCTAACTCTTCGAGCCCAGTCCGGAGCCACAAGAATGACTTGGGCCCGGTCGCGCCGAATCTTCTTCAACACTCTGGGTAGAAGTGGTATAGGCCGAAAGGCGTACAACAGACCGCAACTCCACTCGCGACGAAAAGCGACGCCGAGCGAGTGCCGCCTTGGAAATTCCAACGCGCAGAACTGCTGACATTGCGCGTTCTCTTCGGTGGCGAACAGATCTAACCAAGGCTCTCCCCACTGCTGAAAGAGACCTTGCGCCACCTCCGAGTGAAGACGCCATTCGTGATCCATCATGCACCTGCGGCTGAGTTCGTCCGCCCTGCCGTTCAGGGAACCTGCCAGGTGTTGAACCTGCAGGGAAACGCCCTGGTGTTCCAGCCATGTCCAGAGGCGCAGAGCTTCCTGACAGAGGGTCCACGACCCCACCCCGCCCCGTTTGTTGCAGTACCACATGGCGGTGGTGTTGTCTGTGAACACCTGCACTACCTTCCCCTTGACAGAGGGAAGGAATGCCTTGAGTGCAAGTCGGATCGCCCGGAGCTCCAGAAGGTTGATATGGAGCCGGGACTCCGCCGGAGACCAGAGGCCTCTGATCTCCGCCTCTCCCACGTGACCGCCCCATCCCAGAAGGGACGCGTCCGTTACGACTGTGTGCTCTGGCTGGGGAAGGGAGAGGGATCTGCCCCTGACCCATTGCCGGTTCGAGAGCCACCACTGCAACCGTTTTGCAGTCTCCTCCGAGATCTGGATGCGATCGGGCAGGTTGCCCTGGTGCTGCGCCCACTGGAACTTCAGGTCCCACTGAAGAGCCCGCATATGCCATCTGGCATGATCGACCAGCAGGATGCAGGAGGCCATGAGGCCCAGCAGCCTCAGGGTCATCCGTACCGAAACCCAGGATAGAGGCTGAAAGATCGGAATCATAGCCTGAATATCCCGGACTCGCCGTTCGGGAGGATAGGCCCGAAACTGCGTCGTGTCCAGAACTGCTCCGATGAAAAGGAGCTGTGGAGAAGGAATCAGGTGCGACTTCGGCACATTGATGGAGAACCCCAGCGAGTGGAGGAGTTCGGCCGCAGTCTGGAGGTGGGAGACGACTGCATGGGACGAGCCCGCTTTCAGCAGCCAGTCGTCGAGGTAGGGGAGCACTTGTGAGGCCAAAGGGGAGCACAGTGAATTGAAAATGCTCGAGGCCCACCATGAACCGCAGGTAACGCCGGTGGGCCGGCAGGACGGGGATGTGGAAATAAGCGTCCTGCAAGTCCAACGCTACCATTCAGTCTCCAGGGTCGAGGGCAGTCAAGACCTGAGCTAAGGTGAGCATCTTGAACTTCTCCTTCCGGAGGAAGCGATTGACGTTCCGGAGGTCCAAGATAGGACGCATGTCCTCCTTGTCCTTTTTGGGCACCAGAAAGTAGTGGGAGTAGTAACCACGTCCTACTTCTGGGGTCGGAACGCGCTTGATGGCCCTCTTGGCCAAGAGGGCCGCAACTTCCTTCTCAAGTGATCCCCTGACATGCAGTGGAATTGAGGGGGCATGGCTGGGGGGGATTGTCTCGAAGGGGAGGGAGTAGCCCCTTCGGACAATGTCCAAGACCCACCTGTCCTAGGTGATGGCAATCCAGTGGTGAAGGTGATGGCGGACCCTGCCCCCTACTTGCGTGCTGTGCACCTGAAAGGAAGGACTAGGAGGGCTTGGAGGCTGCGGATGGGGCGGGGTTGGTGGCCTGACCCGCACGCTGGTTGCCTGACCCGCCACGGCGGGAACCACGTCCTCGGCCACGCGAAGACGCTTGCTGCGCGGGCCGGTGGCTGGGCAGCGGACGTGACTGGGCGCCCCTTCCGTGGCCACGAAAGGGGCGAAAAGCAGACGGTAGTGGAGGGCGTACAGCAGAAAGGCCCAGGGACTTGGCCATAGCCCGCGAGTCCATAAAGCGCTACAGCGCATGGCCTGCTTTGTTTCCAAAAAGACCGACCCCATCAAAGGGCATGTCCATAAGGGTGTTTTGGACATCACCCGAGAAACCAGTGGTCCTCAGCCAGGCGTGACGGCACAGCGCCACTGTCGTCGCAAGCGATCTGCCTTGCGAGTCGGTGGTATCAAGGCCACATCTAATGGTGTATTTGGCCGCATCTCTTACGTCCGCAATGGTGCGGGAAAGCAGTGTCTGGACCTCCTCAGGACACTGGGGCAGAACTTGCGCCACCGAGTCCCACAGAGAGTGGGAATATCGGCCCAAAAGGCAAGCGGTGTTGACAGATCGCAAGCCAGCACTGGAAGAAAAGACCTTCTTCCCAAATTGATCCAGGCGTTTGGATTCCCTATCCGGAGGAGCGGTAGGGAAGGCGGTTTGGGAAGCAGAGGCTTGGACAACCAAGCTCTCAGGAGTGGGGTGTTGGGAGAGGAACAGGGGGTCGCCCGGAGCGGGGCGATGGCGTCGGGCCACGTTCCTATCCACAGGAGCCCCTGTGGCGGGCTTGGACCAGGTGCCCAAAAGAACGTCGGAAAGCGCGTCATTAAACGGCAGCAGTGGCTCCGAGGAGGAAGCCGCCGGCTGAAGCACTTCCGTCAGGAGGTTAGTCCTGACAGCCACTGTAGGCATTTCGAGGTGTAAGGCCCCAGCTGCTCTACGCAACACCGTTGCAAAATTTGCTTCCTCCTCCGTTGCCACGGAAGGAGGAGACCGCATGCCAGAGTCAGGGGAGGTGTCCAGACCACTGGCATCCCCAAGCTCCTCAGCCCAGTCCTGATCGAACTCACACTGCTGTGTGAGGGTCAGCCGACCCCTCCCAGTTCTCTTCGTCCTCCTCTGGTTCAAAATAAGGAGGAGGGACATGCGGGACCCAAGGTCTCATCGGCGTCGGAGCCAGCGTCGAGCGACGCCGGTCCGGCGCCGTGTCCGGATCCGGAGAGAACCGGGGGACGACGCCGCCCGGAGCCCCGGGCGGCGTCGGAAACGGCACCGGAGACATGGGCGCCGGTGGAGGTGTTATTAGGTCAACCGGCGTCGATCGGCGTTGTGGCAGCACCGGAGCCGGGGTCGAGGCCGGGACCAAGGCTGGTGTGACAGGCGGCGCCGGGACCGGAGTCGCCAGCGGCGCTGGGGAAACCCCATCAGGGCCCGCGGGGCCCGAAGGCGCACCGGGGGGACCTTGAGGCCCGAAGAGGCGGGCCATGGCCGACAGGAACTCCTGTATCTCGGCCGGAGTCGCCCCCGAACCCGGGAAGGACGGGTAATGCGGGGCCGGCTCCACAGGCACTCCCGGAGCCGCAAGGACAGTGCCGACAGGACCCTAAGCCGAGTCGCGAGACCGGCGAGGCGAAGTCGTCGAGCGATGACGCTTCTTAGACTTCTTATGCTTCGACTTACCGGAGGAGTGCGAAGACTTGGACCCCGACGACCTATGAGGACTCCGCGACCGGCCCCTCGACCTCTCACGTGACCGGGGCTTGGTGCGGCGCGGAGCCGACTTCCGGACTTCGAGGAGCTTTCGAGACCGCTCTCGCAAAGCCTTCGGATGCAAGGCCCGACAGTCGGGGCACGACTTGGGGTCGTGGTCGCGCCCGAGGCAGTAGAGACAATCCTGATGCGGGTCCGTGATCGACATCATTCGACCACAGGCGTCGCATGGCTTGAAGCCGGGCATCCCTACCGACACCTTCGGAGTCGAGCAACTCGAGAAAACAGTGAAAAATTCACCAAAAACTTGGTCAAAAAAGGACTAGGGCACTGCTCTTCCCGGATCTGCGCTTACTGGCGCGGAAAAAGAAGAACTGACGTCAGCGCGCAGGGGCGGCGTCTAAGTACTGCCCGCGACGTCATCCCGGCGATCACAACGCGGAGCCGCACGACGCCGCCTACCGACGCGCAAGGGTACTGCTACGCAAAACTTTCCGGATCCAGCCTGACGCCTGGGGATATTCTAAGGTAAGGAATCTGTCACGAACGTGTCTCTTTCAGATATGGTACCTCAGTTTTACTTATCCGGCTTGAGAATTTCAAGTTAAATTCATTTTTATTAAGAATTACTATGTAGCTCTCAGCATCTTCTTGGGTACCTTGTCAATTAAACAAATCGTCAGTGTATCTTGCTCATAAGGCCACCTTTTCAACCCATTGCTCATCGTGCTCCGCCCAGGCCACGTGCTTCTCCCACCAGCCCACAATAAGATTCGCGTAACTGGGGGCGAAGCAAATGCCCATGGCTGACCCCTGTGTCTGGAGGTAAAGCTGCCCTGCAAACAAAAAAATGTTATTATTGAGACAAGGATATCCATTCTAGCAGCATAGTATTATGTTCTTGATATTTAAGTGGTCTGCTTCTCAAAAAGAATTTGAGTGCCTGTAATCCATGTTGGTGTTTTATACATGTATATAGACTGGTTATGTCCATCGTGATCAGAATGAAGCCTTCTTCCCACTGTATATTTTGTATGATTCTTATAATGTCTGTGGTGTCCTGAATGTAAATGCTTAAATCTTTCACAAAAGATGACAAAATAGAGTCTCCATATTTAGATTTTTTTCCAACAGACTCCCTTTTGAAGAAACAATCGGTCGTCCAGGTGGTCTGTCACCGTTCTTATGAATTTTTGGTATCTGATAAAAAGTTGGCAAAATCAGAAAATCTACGTCAAGAAATATATATAATACACACACACACACACCACCTATGCACGCTGATGTCCATTTCCTTTTGAATGGGATGAGGACCCACAGAAATAGAATATGCCAGAGTATACATCTCTAGGTTGGGATCTTATTAATGAGCTGTATGAGCCCATTCCACAAAACAGGGAGGAGGGTGGGTCAGTGAGGAATCTGTACACAGAGACTCTACAAGAAAAGGTGTTACTGAAGGTAAGTAATTTGTTCTTACAATTAAGTCTTCTAACCACAGAATACTCACCTTGTGAGTAGATAACGAAAAGTGCCACCTGACGTGGTGGCTTTGTTGAATGGCTGAGATCAGGATGTCCTGCAGGATTAATCAGGCAAAATGCATTCCCTGCCAGATATGCTTGTCCGGGCAGTAGTGATTTGTGAACGTGTGGCGGGACGCCCACATCGCAGCCTGGCAGATGTCAAGGACTGGGACACAGCAGGACAGTGCATCCTTTTCTCTGGTAGAATGAGTGTGCAAGCATTCTGGTGGCTGCTACTGGACTAGCCCATAGCAGATCTTAACGCATAAAGCAATCCATTGAGAGATGGTTCTCTTTTGCACCGCTTTCCTCTTTTTTGTGCTCCAGAAAGGACCACAAAAAGTTGAACATCCAATCGATGGTCCCTGGTCAGATAGATGTAAAAGCTGGGGGCTCTCTTAGGATCAAGGGACTGGAGCCATTCCTCCTCTGAGTGGTGAGGTGAAAAGTGCTTTTGTCCAGGGGACCCACTTGTCCAGGAAGGAGGGGATATATATATATATATATATATATATATATATATATATATATATATTCACTGAAAAAACGATAGGTTTTTGGGACGTTATAGTTAGAAATTAGCATTTAAAAAACCTTAGAAATTCACTGAAAAAACCATAGGTTTCAAGGACGTTATAGTTAGTTGGACATTTCACTTGTATAAAACCAGAGAAATTTGGCCGTTATAGTTCGTAGAGCTAACTATAACTCGCGCCGCCGCAATGCACTGCTGATGACGTCACATATTACATCACTCATGACATGCAAACGCGGCTCCTGGCGCACTGCTGCTCGGAGGATGAAGTCCACTTGTGTCCTGAGGTCCTCAGGACACAAGAGGACCTCATCGCCCCACCAGCAGTGCGCCAGGAGGCACGTTTGCAGAGTGGTGTAAAAAGGGGCAT
Organism: Calotriton arnoldi; assembly: GCA_963921515.1. Taxonomy (NCBI): domain Eukaryota; kingdom Metazoa; phylum Chordata; class Amphibia; order Caudata; family Salamandridae; genus Calotriton; species Calotriton arnoldi. The sequence continues at coordinate 180,026 of CAWUFW010011909.1, read as the reverse complement.
GGCCTCAGACCACCTCTCTGCAATGCAGCTCTGTGGCGCTTACTGGAGGTACCTGGTGGGCTAGTTGGCCACCAGGGACCCTCAGTATTCGAGGGGAATTAATTCCCCAACTTGCAACGCGCCAAGAGGCGCGTTTGCAGAGTGGTGCAAGGAGGGGGTGGGGCCTCCGGCGAGATGCCAGCTTTTTTTTAATATATATATATATTATTTTTTTTTTACAAGGGGGGCTGTGTGGCCCCCCTTTTACCATTTTTGGGGCCCTGGGGACCCCATCCCCCAGGGGCTGACCCCTTTTTTATAAAAAAATAAAATAAAATAAAAAACGGGAAGGGGGCTGTGCGGCCCCCCTTCCGAGGCCAATTTCGGCCCCGGGGACCCCATCCCACGGGGCATGGCCTCCTTTTCAAAATTTAATTATTGGGAAGGGGGCAACGTGCCCCCTCCTTCCCTAGGCCACTATTGGCCCCGGGGACCCCATCCCCCGGGCCCGGCCTGCCGTTTTTTTTTTTTAATTTAAATGGGAGTGGGGCCGGGTGGCCCCCCTCCCGGGCCACTTCTGGCCCCAGGGACCCCATCCCCCGGGGCCTGGCCTCACCGTTGGCGACCGTGGGGGGAGCCCCAATGCCCCCACAGTCCCAGCCGGCTCCCCGCCTCCTGCGGCAGCCGGCAGTGCTTTTGCACAAGGGGAGCTGCTGACATGCAGCTCCCCTTGTCTAAAAGCAATCTGCTTTGGTTTTTAGAAGCGAGAGCAGTAGCCCGTGAGTCCTTAAAACGCTCCAGCGCATGGTCTGCCTTTGAACCAAAAAGACCGACTCCATCAAAGGGCATGTCCATGAGTGTATGGACATCACCCGAGAAACCAGTTGTTCTCAGCCAGGCGTGGCGACGTAGCGCCACCGTCGTCGCAAGCGATCTGCCCAGCGAGTCGGCGGTATCAAGGCCACAACGTATGGTGTATTTAGCCGCATCTCGCCCTTCCGCAATGGCGCGGGTAAGCAGTGTCTGGACCTCCTCAGAACACTGCGGCAAAACAGCCGCCACCGAATCCCACAGGGAGTGGGTATATCGGCCCAAAAGGCAAGCGGTGTTGACGGACCGCAAGCCAGCACTGGAGGAAGAAAAAGCCTTCTTCCCAAATTGGTCCAGGCGTTTGGATTCCCTATCCGGAGGGGCGGTAGGGAAGGCGGTTTGGGAGGCAGAGGCTTGGACAACCAAGCTCTCGGGGTGGGATGTTGGGAGAGAAACAAGGGGTCGCCCGGAGGAGGGCGATGGCGTCGGGCCACGTTCCTATCCACAGGAGCCCCTGTGGTGGGTTTGGACCAGGAACCCAAAAGAACGTCAGTGAGTGCATCATTAAACGGCAGCACAGTCTCCAAGGAGGAAGCCGCCGGCTGAAGCACTTCTGTCAGGAGGTTAGTCCTGACGGCCACAGTAGGCAATTGGAGATGTAAGGCTCCAGCTGCTCTACGCAACACCGTTGCAAAATTAGCTCCCTCCTCCGTAGCCACGGGAGGAGACAGCATGCCAGTGTCAGGGGAGGTGTCTAGACCACTGGCATCCCCAAGTTCCTCAGCCCAGTCCGGATCATACTCACACTGTTGTGTGAGAGGGTCCTCAGACCCCTCCCAGCTCTCCTGGTCCTCCTCTTGTTCAAAATATGGAGGAGGAGGGACATTTGGGACCCAAGGTCTCATCGGCGCCGGAGCCGGCGTCGAGCGACGTCGGTCCGGCTCCATGTCCGGAGCCGGAGAGAGCCGGGGACCTACGCCGTCCGGAGCCCCGGACAACATCAGGAACGGCACCGGGGACATCGGCGTCGGCGGAGGCGTGGTTAGGTCAACCGGCGTCGATGGGGGTTGCGGTACCACCGGAGCCGGGATCGAGGCCGAGATGAAGGCTGGTGGGACAGGCGACGCCGGGACCGGAGTCGACGGCGGCGCCGGGGCAACCCCATCAGGGCCCGCGGGGCCCGAAGGTACACCGGAGGGACCTGAAGGCCCGAACAGGCGGGCCATGGCGACAGGAATTCCTGTATTTCGGCCGGAGTCGCCCCCGAACCCGGAAAGGACGGGTAATGCGGGGGCGGCTCTACAGGCATGTCCGGGGCCGCGGGGGCTGGGACGGTGCCGACTGGGGCCTCAGCCGAGTCGTGAGACCGGCGAGGCGAAGTCTTAGAGCGATGATGCTTCTTAGACTTTTTGTGCTTCGACTTACCCGAGGAGCGCGAAGACTTGGACTCCGACGACCGGCGGGGACTCCGCGACCGGCCCCTCGACCTCTCCCGGGACCGGGGCTTGGTGTGGCGCGGAGCCGACTGCCGGACCTCGAGTAGCTTTCGAGACCGCTCTCGCAAAGCCTTCGGATGAAGTTTCCGGCAGTCAGGGCACGACTTCGTGTCGTGGTCTCGGCCGAGACAGAAGAGACACTCGAGATGCGGGTCCGTGATCGACATCATGCGACCACAGGCTCCGCATGGCTTGAAGCCGGGCATCCCTACGACACCTAGGAGTCGTGAAGACTCGATGAAGAAACAGTGAAAAATTCACCAAAAATGTTGTCAAAAATTGACTAGGGCACTGCTCTTCCCGGATCTGCGCTTACTGGCGCGGAAAAAGAAGAACTGACGTCAGCGCGCAGGGGCGGCGTCTAAGTACTGCCCGCGACGTCATCCCGGCGATCACGACGCCAACGACGGACGCGGAGCCGCACGACGCCGCCTACTGACGCGCAAGGGTACTGCTACGCAAAAACTTTCCGGATCCAGCCTGACGCCTGGGGATATTCTAAGGTAAGGAATCTGTCACTAACGTGTCTCTTTCAGATATGTGGATCAGCCCCTAAAAGAAACACATCACACTAGGTGACTTAAACAGGGATGGATGGACTGGCAAATGTAAGAAGGCTGAAAGGGACAAAAGATAAACCTTAACTGCTACCTTCCTGGGCTTCAAAAAGGACAAAACATTAGAATTTCATATAACTTGGCTTGTAAGGATTGAATGTCATGAAAGGAACACCAGACAGACATCTCCCAGTGTGCAGCAAATACAGTTTTGGCACAGGGATGCCTTGCTACCGGGATGACACCAACAACTTCAGGAGGAAGATCGAAAGCCATCAACTGTTGCTGTTCAATCACCACATATGGAGTTGTAGGTTCTGCAGGCTTGGGTGCAAAGACTTGTCCCTGCTGTGCCGTCAGGAGGTCCCCCAGAAGGAGCAACCGGAAAGGAGAACAAGCGATCGTGGTCAGACATTCATAGTACAACACACTCCTCGTCCAGTCCAAACCACTAGTACCCTGGGGCAAGAGGTAGGGACATAAAGGCGCACAGGGGTCCCCAAACCCCAATTAATGCGGAAAGCGTCTCTCGAGGGAGAACTACCTTGGGAACTCCAATACGTAAATGTTTCAGACACCGAGTGTTCCTTGCGGTGGCGAACAGATCGAATCCAGTTTCTGCCCATTGCTGGAAGGAGCACTGTGCCACTTCAGAGTGTAACTACCATTCATAATCCATTTGGCAACAACTGAGCCCTAGCGTTTAAAGATCCTCCACGTTGTTGAGCAACCAAAGAGAAGACCTGAGCATTCAGCTACTTCCAGAGGTGTAGCGCCTCCTGGCACAGAACACATGACCTCACACTGTCCTATTTGTTGCAGTACCACAAGATTTCTGCACTGTTCGTGAGAACCTGTAATGGTTCCCTCTTGATGGCCAGGAGGTCGCCTTCAGTGCCAAGCGCATTGCTCGGATCTGCAGCAAGTTGATGTGGAGGTGAGTCTCTTCTATAGAACAGAGGGAGGAATTTATGTCAAGTTGACAGGATACAAAGGCGATCCGCGAGAAGGCATGGAAAGAAAGGAACTGACGTCAGCGCAAGAATAGAACAGGTGGAGTAGATATAGTGGCCCTGATATCATATCCACGGAGGGATGGACGAGATGCCATCTACTGATGGGCAAAGGGATAGCTAGCAAAATTTCTCAAGTATCAGTTTGGCACTGGGTGGAAATTTACAAGGTGAGAAATCTGCAGTTAAGTCTCTATCACAAAGAGGTAAATCTTAGCATGCCACTTGGCTCACAATATGCTCCAGTATCATGATGCCACTGGAATGATATCAATGGGAAAAGCTTTTCCAGACCAGTCTGGTACCTGGAAGGAAATTTCATAAGGTGAGAAATTTGCAGAAAGATGTACCCCTCAGAAATAGCACTCCAGAGCTATCAGGTGGCACCACATGCCTCCAGTCTGCCCCCGCCTCTTGCCTGCCCAGATAAGACAACATCAGACTATAGATGGCATGGTTTGGCTTCAGGGTGTTGCTTTTTTCTTCAGCCGAGGTGGGTGGACAGCAACAGACAGAGCTAAACATCAGCAACAATAACAGCACAGATGTCATTGCGTAGCATGACATCTTATGAATGACCATCTTAAAAATGGAGGAGAGATATTGGTGAGAATCTAATGGAAGATATAGTATCCACCAAAAATAATGCTACAGAAGATAAGTCAATCAATCAATCACAGAATTTGTAAAGCGCACTACTTACCCGCGAGGGTCTCAAGGCGCTGGGGAGAAAAAAAGGGGGGGGGGCTGCTACTGGTCGAACAACCAGGTCTTGAGTAGCCTCCTGATGGTCAGCAGGTCTTGGATCTGTCGTAGGCTTAGTGGAAGGGTGTTCCAGGTCTTGGCGGCGAGGTGGGAGAAGGATCTGCCGCCGGTGGTAGTTCTTCGAATGCGAGGGACGGTGGCGAGGGAGAGGTCGGCGGAGCGGAGTTGGCGGTTGGGGACGTAGAAGAGGAGTCGTCTTTGAGGTAGGCTGGGCCAGTCTTGTGGAGTGCCTTGTGTGCGTGGATGAGGAGTTTGAAGGAGATTCTCCTGTCGACGGGGAGCCAGTGCAGGTTCCTCAGGTGGGGGGTGATGTGGCTGTGGCGTGGTACATCGAGGATCAGGCGTGCGGAGGCGTTTTGTATGCGTTGCAGTCGCTTGATGAGCTTGGCCGGGGCTCCCGCGTAGAGGGCGTTCCCATAGTCAAGTCTGCTACTGACGAGGGCCTGGGTGACTGTTCATCTTGTATCTGTCGGGATCCACCTGTAGATCTTGCGAAGCATGCGGAGGGTGTTGAAGCAGGAGGAGGAGACTGCGTTGACTTGCTTGGCCATGGAGAGCGTTGAGTCGAGGATGACTCCCAGGTTGCGTGCGTGGTCGGTGGGTGTCGGGGCTGCTCCCAGCGTCGTTGGCCACCAGGAGTCGTCCCAGGCTGAGGGGTTGGAGCCGAGGATGAGGACCTCTGTCTTCTCCGTGTTCAGTTTTAGTCGGCTGATCTTCATCCAATCGGCGACGGCCTTCATTCCTTCATGGAGGTTGGATTTGGCGGCGAGGGGGTCCTTGGTGAGGGAGAGGATCAGTTGAGTGTCGTCGGCATAGGAGATTATGTTGAGGTCGTGCTGTCTGGCGATGCGTGCGAGCGGAGCCATGTAGATGTTGAACAGTGTTGGGCTGAGGGATGATCCCTGGGGTACGCCACAGATGATCTCGGAGGCTTCGGATCGGAATGGTGCGAGGCGGACTCTCTGGGTTCTGCCGGCGAGGAAGGAGGTGGCCCATTCCAGGGCCTTGTCTCGGATCCCTGCGTCGTGGAGGCGTGCGCGTAGAGTGCGGTGGCAGACAGTGTCGAAGATGGCGGAGAGGTCCAGCAGGATGAGGGCTGCGGTCTCACCGTTGTCCAGCAGGATCCTGATGTCGTCGGTGGCGGCGATGAGGGCAGTCTCAGTGCTGTGGTTGCTGCGGAACCCCGATTGGGATGGGTCCAGGATGCTGTTTTCTTCGAGGTATCGGGTTAGCTGTTTGTTGACGATCTTCTCGATGACCTTGGCTGGGAACGGAAGCAGGGAGATGGGCCGGAAGTTCTTCTGATGATACTTCTTCCTACAGATTCCTCAATTTATCATGAGTCCCCAAAGATATACCCATCCAGTAAGAGGGATTTATTAGTGTCAATTAACCAAGAAAGTCCAGCAACACAGTCCTGGCTGATTACCTGCCACTGTGCACCTAAGCTGTTAGCAATGTTTTGAAAAAGATATGCAATGAAGAAAAAGTGGCCAGCTAGCAAATATCAGCTACCTGAACTCCCAGGAAGGAACCGTAAAAGCTGGTATGGTCCTCGTGGGAGAGTGCATAAAAGCTAGCCGAAGGGACTTCCTTGGCCAGGGCATAATAGATCTTTATACAAAGGGTAACCCAACAATGTCAGACGCTCACTTGCATCAGTTTTCTCCAGTACACAAAAAGATCTACTGGCACTGGTATGGGGCTTGGGCATGGTTGCAGTGCCTCTACCATACAGTAGTGCCACTGCGTACATCTAACCTTTTATGATTACATTCATTGCAGGTGGGGACCACAACGGAAGCCCTGGTGCTTATGCTTTGTTTTGGTGCATATCAGTGTTCTAGGGCAGCAGTATTTAGCTACATTCCATAATCTCAGTACAGTAATATATCTGTTATGAGGTTTAAAAAGTCTCAAAAGCATATCTCCTTTATTGGAGATGTGCCCCAGATAACACTATCACCCCAGGTCTGACTCACACCCATCTGGCCAACCACTACAGCTGTGCTGACACATAATACAATTCCAGGTCTGGAACACGGAATTCAACTTCTTGATTTGGCAGCTGTAGCTTGAGCATCATCCATCTGTGTTCAAGTCCCCTCCAAATCATGTCTGCCAACAGACTATTCATGATACCAAATATTCGCCACAGTATCTTAAAAGAGATATAGCACTTGTGGGAACACAATCATCTTTATGATTGCTGTTCTGGCTGCCATGGACAGCTGCCATTTCTTCCGGAATGTTGCCAACTCTCTTGACACCTTCAATGTCTGGCATGTGTTCACATCCAAGATGTCCATGACTTTGTGGTATATATGGGCACCAATATCTCGAAATATTGTACATTCTAAGGGTATTGGGAGGAGAGGCAGTGCTAGCTATGTGTACAATGGCAAATCTGTATGCCCCACAAATTGGCCTGCAGTCTAAAATGAACTGCCAATGGCTCCACTACTAGGGAAACATCAGGGGTAACAGCGGGCAGGCTTGTCTTGTGCCCCTTTCATTTGGCAGTTCCTCACTCGGCCCTTAGTCTAGCCACTGGACGGACATAGAGCAATTTAACCCATTTCTGGATCACACCCTAAAAACCATGTAGCTTAGAGTGGCAAACAAGTATTTCTGTTGCCAAGTGTCAAATGTTTTCCACATATCCAAGGATATCACTCCTGGTGCGTCGTATGTCTGTGGGCATTCCAACATAACACAGAATAAGCACCTAATGTTCATATTTGTGCGTCAACTAGGGATAGATCAGTGTTGCCAGTATCAACGTAATTCTATTTGCCAGGATCTTAGCTAAGATTTTATGATCAGAGTTCAACATTGATAGCGTACTATACAATTTGGGTCAATATAATGGCCTCCCTGACGCTTTGTGATAAGCCAATTTCAGACACCACCTCATAGATCACCAACAACCGTGATCTCAGTGCTGGCGCACAAGCGGAGCAGTGGTGTGGAATTTAATAAAATATTTACTTGCCCAATGGGGCAGGTTGCTTCATAAATCTACTTGTCCTGTAACAAAATACACTTGCCCCTTTGGTGCCATGTAGTGCAGCGACAAATTATAGCAGCAATCTCATTATATAGGCGCTCCGATATAGACTCTCTGATTATGTCAGGGCTCATACCATAATAGTGTTTGAATACTTGCAATCCCCTTATGTTGCCACGTTTCAGCAGATCTACATAATGGGGCTGAAGGTAGTGGTAAGCAATAGTTCCAGGGTTTAAATGCCCTTTTGAGTCTTTGCAAACCTACTGACTTGCATGTTTTAAGGGTTTTCAACAACTCTTCTCTAATCTTTTCCCATACTGAGAAATGTTGGAAATTTACTCTCGACAATGGCAGACGTAAACCTTCTTCCAGCGTTGGGGAAAAAAGTGGTTGGAGGGAAAGTGAACTCGCAAACACTCAGATTTTCGCATGAGCAAATCTACACATGCATATTTGCTCATGCTAAAATGCAGTTCGCAAATATTTTCTAGGAGTACTATTTCTTGTTCTACTTCTGTAAATTCTTGGGAATTTACGAAAGCTGTATAGCTGCACAAGTTACTAACTTGTGTAACGATATATCTGTAAGAGACAGTAGTTAGTGACAGATTCCTTACCTTCGAATATCCCCAGGCGTCAGGCTGGATCCGGAAAGTTTTGCGTAGCAGTACCCTTGCGCGTCGGTAGGCGGCGTTGTGCGGCTCCGCGTCCGTCGTCGGCGTCGTGATCGCCGGGATGACGTCGCGGGCAGTACTTAGACGCCGCCCCTGTGCGCTGACGTCAGTTCTGTACACGACTTTCCGCGCCAGGAACGCAGAGCCATGCAAGAAGCTGACATAGGTGTCTGAAAAATACTAGGGCCCTGAAAGGGATGTCCTTAACCCTAGAAATCAGTTCGCAGAACGGGGAGGATGGGTGGGCGGTAGGAATCTGTCACTAACTACTGTCTCTTACAGATATATCGTTACACAAGTTAGTAACTTGTGCATCTGAAAGAGACACGTTAGTGACAGATTCCTTACCTTAGAATAGATACCCCAGCAATACCAACCCCGGTGGTGGGTCTGCGAACAAAGATCAGACAAGGAAGTCCCGGAGGACAGAACGGCCAAAGAAGCCGTCCCTCCGGACCTGACTGTCAAGGCAGTAATGCTTTGTAGCACAAGTTACTAACTTGTGTAACGATATATCTGTAAGAGACAGTAGTTAGTGACAGATTCCTTACCTTAGAATATCCCCAGGCGTCAGGCTGGATCCGGAAAGTTTTTGCGTAGCAGTACCCTTGCGCGTCGGTAGGCGGCGTCGTGATCGCCGGGATGACGTCGCGGGCAGTACTTAGGCGCCGCCCCTGCGCGCTGACGTCAGTTCTGTACACGACTTTCCGCGCCAGGAACGCAGAGCCATGCAAGAAGCTGACATAGGTGTCTGAAAAATACTAGGGCCCTGAAAGGGATGTCCTTAACCCTAGAAATCAGTTCGCAGAACGGGGAGGATGGGTGGGCGGTAGGAATCTGTCACTAACTACTGTCTCTTACAGATATATCGTTACACAAGTTAGTAACTTGTGCATCTGAAAGAGACACGTTAGTGACAGATTCCTTACCTTAGAATAGATACCCCAGCAATACCAACCCCGGTGGTGGGTCTGCGAACAAAGATCAGACAAGGAAGTCCTGGAGGACAGAACGGCCAAAGAAGCCGTCCCTCCGGACCGGACTGTCAAGGCAGTAATGCTTTGTAAACGTGTGCAGCGAGGCCCACGTAGCTGCCTGACGGATAACCGGCAGCGGAACACCGCGGCCCAAGGCCGTGGTAGCAGCCGTTGCCCTGGTGGAATGGGCACGCAGCCCAACAGGAGGCTCCTTCTTAGCCAAAGAATAGCAGGTCTTGATGCACAAGGTAACCCAGCGGGAGATGGTCCTCTTGTGCACCGCCCAACCTTTTTGGCGCCCACGTAGCCAACAAAGAGCTGGTCATCCACCCGGAAGTGTTTTGTGCGGTCAATATAGAAGGAGAGCGCACGTTTTGGGTCCAGACGGTGGAGCCTCTCTTCCTCTCTGGAAGGATGCGGAGGCGGAAAGAAGGTGGGCAAAGTGATGGTCTGCCCAATGTGGAAAGCAGTAACCACCTTTGGCAAGAAGGACGGACGCGTCCGAAGAACAACCTTGTCTGGATGAACAGACAGAAAGGGAGGTTTGCAAGATAGAGCCTGGAGCTCACTCACCCGACGAGCGGAGGTGATGGCCACCAGAAAGGCTGTCTTCAGAGTCAGAAGACGAAGAGGACAGTTATGTAGAGGCTCAAAGGGAGCGCACATTAAAAAGGTAAGAACCAAGTTCAAGTCCCACTGAGGCATCACAAACGGAACAGGAGGGAAGAGGTGAGTAATGCCTTTTAAGAACCTGTTAACAACAGGGGACTTGAAAAGGGAGGGCTGATCAGGGAGCCTGAGGAAGGCCGAGATAGCACAAAGATAACCCTTGATGGTACCCAGGGCAGAACCCTGTTGGGCCAGAGAGAGAAGGAACAGAAGGACCTCAGAAAGAGGGGCAGAGAGGGGATTCACAGCCTTTGCTGTGCACCATGCCACAAATTTGTTCCACCTGCAGGCGTATACCACCTTAGTGGAAGGACGCCTGGCTGCCAGAATCACATCACAAACTTCGGGAGGCAAGTCGAAAGGAATCAACTGCCGCCGCTCAATCTCCACGCAAGCAGGTGTAGACTGGACAGGTTCGGGTGGAGGACCGTCCCCTGCTGCTGCGACAGAAGATCCTCCCGAAGAGGCAGACGGATCGGGGGATCTACGCTCATATTGAGTAGCTCGGGATACCAAACTCTTCGAGCCCAGTCCGGAGCCACAAGAATGACTTGGGCCCGGTTGTGCCGAATCTTCTTCAACACTCTGGGTAGAAGTGGTATAGGCGGAAAGGCGTACAGCAGACCGCAACTCCACTCGCGACGAAAAGCCTCGCCGAGCGAGTGCCGCCTTGGAAATTCCAACGCGCAGAACTGATGACATTGCGCGTTCTCTTCGGTGGCGAATAGATCTAACCAAGGCTCTCCCCACTGTAGAAAGAGTCCTTGCGCCACTTCCGAGTGAAGACGCCATTTGTGATCCATCATGCACCTGCGGCTGAGTTCGTCCGCCCTGGCGTTCAGGGAACCTGCCAGGTGTTGAACCATCAGGAACATGCCCTGATGTTCCAGCCATGTCCAGAGGCGCAGAGCCTCCTGACAAAGGGTCCAAGACCCCACCCCGCCCTGTTTGTTGCAGTACCACATGGCGGTGGTGTTGTCTGTGAACACCTGCACTACCTTCCCTTTGACAGAGGGAAGGAATGCCTTGAGTGCAAGTCGGATCGCCCGGAGCTCCAGAATGTTGATATGGAGCCGGGACTCCGCCGGAGACCAGAGGCCTCTGATCTCCGCCTCTCCCATGTGACCGCCCCATCCCAGAAGGGACGCGTCCGTCACAACTGTATGCTCTGGCTGGGGAAGGGAGAGGGATCTGCCCATGACCCATTGCCGGTTCGAGAGCCACCACTGCAACTGTTTTGCCGTCCCCTCCGAGATCTGGACGTGATCGGACAGGTTGCCCTGGTGCTGCGCCCACTGGAACTTCAGGTCCCACTGCAGAGCCCGCATATGCCATCTGGCATGATTGACCAGCAGGATGCAGGAGGCCATGAGGCCCAGCAGCCTCAGGGTCATCCGTACCGAAACCCAGGATAAAGGCTGAAAGATCGGAATCATAGCCTGAATATCCCGGACTCGCCGTTCGGGAGGATAGGCCCGAAACTGCGTCGTGTCCAGAACTGCTCCGATGAAAAGGAGCTGTGGAGAAGGAATCAGATGCGACTTCGGCACATTGATGGAGAACCCCAGCGAGTGCAGGAGTTTGGCCGTAGTCTGGAGGTGGGAGACGACTGCCTGGGACGAGCCTGCCTTCAGCAGCCAGTCGTCGAGGTAGGGGAAGACTGAAACCCCTGCCAGGCGCAGATGAGCTGCGACCACCGCCAACACTTTCGTGAACACCCGAGGGGCACTGGTAAGGCCAAAGGGGAGCACGGTGAACTGAAAATGCTCGGGGCCTACCGTGAACCGAAGGTAACGCCGGTGGGCCGGCAGGACGGGGATGTGGAAATATGCGTCCTGCAAGTCCAACGCTACCAACCAGTCTCCAGGGTCGAAGGCAGTCAAGACCTGAGCTAGGGTGAGCATCTTGAACTTCTCCTTCCGGAGGAAGCGATTGACGTTCCGGAGGTCCAAGATAGGACGCATGTCCTCCTTGTCCTTTTTGGGCACCAGGAAGTAGTGGGAGTAGCAACCACGCCCTACTTCTGGGGTCGGAACATGCACGATGGCCCTCTTGGCCAAGAGGGCCGTGACTTCCTTCTGCAGAAGTACCAAGTGATCCCCTGACATGCGGTGGAATTGAGGTGGCATGGCTGGGGGGGGTGGTCTCGAAGGGGAGGGAGTAGCCCCTTCGGACAATGTCCAAGACCCACCTGTCCGAGGTGATGGTACGCCAGTGGGGAAGGTGATGGCGGACCCTGCCCCCTACTGGCGTGCTGTGCACCTGAAAGGAGGGACTAGGAGGGCTTGGAGGCTGCGGACGGGTTGGAGGTGGTGGCCTGACCCGCACGCTGGTTGCCCGATCCGCCACGGCGGAATCCACGTCCTCGGCCACGCGAAGACGCCTGCTGCGCGGGCCGGTGGCTGGGCTGCTGACGTGACGGGGCGCCCCTACCGTGGCCACGATAGGGGCGTAAAGCAGAAGTCAGCGGAGGGCGTGTAGCAGAAAGGCCCAGGGACTTGGCAGTAGCCCGTGAGTCCTTAAAGCGCTCCAACGCATGGTCTGCTTTGGACCCAAAAAGACCGACTCCATCAAAGGGCATGTCCATGAGAGTATTCTGGACATCCCCTGAAAAACCAGTGGTTCTCAGCCAGGCGTGGCGTCGCAGCGCCACCGTCGTTGCAATAGACCTGCCCAGCGAGTCGGCGGTATCAAGGCCACATCGTATCGTGTATTTGGCCGCATCCCTTCCTTCCGCAATGGCGCGGGAAAGCAGTGTCTGGACCTCCTCAGAACACTGGGGCAAAACATTCGCCACCGAATCCCACAAGGAGTGGGTATATCGGCCCAAAAGACAAGCGGTGTTGATGGACCGCAAGCCAGCACTGGAGGAAGAAAAACCCTTCTTCCCAAATTGATCCAGGCGTTTGGATTCCCTATCCGGAGGGGCGGTAGGGAAGGCGGTTTGGGAAGCGGAGGCTTGGACAACCAAGCTCTCAGGAGTGGGGTGGACAGAGAGAAACAGGGGGTCGCCCGGAGCTGGGCGATGGCGTCGGGACACGTTCCTATCCACAGGAGCCCCTGTGTTGGGCTTGGACCAGGCGCCCAAAAGAACGTCAGTGAGGGCGTCGTTAAACGGCAGCACAGTCTCCGTAGAGGAGGCTGCCGGCTGAAGCACCTCTGTCAAGATATTAGTCTTGACCGCCACAGTAGGGAGTTGGAGACGTAAGGCCCCAGCCGCCCTACGCAACACCGTTGCAAAATTGGCTCCCTCCTCCGTAGCCACGGGAGGAGACAGCATGCCAGTGTCAGGGGAAGTATCTAGACCACTGGCATCCCCGAGACCCTCTGTCCAGTCCTCATCGTACTGACACTGTTGTGTCAGAGGGTCATCAGACCCCTCCCAGTCCTCCTGGTCCTCCTCTGGTTCAAAATAAGGAGGAGGAGGGACATTTGGGACCCAAGGTCCCATCGGCGCCGGAACCGGCGTCGAGCGACGTCGGTCCGGGTCCATGTCCGGAGCCGGAAGGAACTGGGGACGACGCCGCCCGGAGCCCCAGGCGGCGTCGAGAACGGCACCGGAGACATCGGCGCCGGCGGAGGTGTCGTTAGGTCGACCGGCGTCGATGGGGGTTGTGGAGCCGGGATCGAGGCCGGGGCCGGAGCCGGGATCGAGGCTGGAGGCACGGGCGACGCCGGGGCCGGAGCCGTCGGCGACGCCGGAGCAACCCCATCAGGGCCCGCGGGGCCCGAAGGCGCACCGGAGGGACCTTGAGGCCCGAAGAGGCGGGCCATGGCCGACAGGAATTCCTGTATTTGGGCCGGATCCGCCCCCGAACCTGGGAAGGACGGGTATTGCAGGGGCGACTCCACAGGCATGTCCGGGGCCGCGGGGGAGGGGCCTCAGCCGAGTCGCGAGACCGGCGAGGCGAAGTCCTAGAGCGACAATGCTTTTTGGACTTTTTGTGTTTGGACTTACCGGACGAAGACTTCGATGCCGACGACCGGTGAGGACTCCGCGATCGACCCCTGGACCTCTCACGCGACCGGGGCTTGCGCGGAGCCGAATGCCGGGCCTCGAGGAGCTTTCGAGACCGCTCTCGCAAAGCTTTCGGGTTGAGGGCCCGGCAGTCGGAACAAGACTCCGTGTCGTGGCCTCGGCCGAGGCAGAAGAGACACTCCCGATGCGGGTCTGTGATGGACATCATCCGAGCACAGGCGCCGCAACGTTTAAACCCGGGCATCCCTACGACACCTTGAAGTCGATTCGAAGAAAAACAGTGAAAAAATTCACCAAAAAAGTTAGTCAAAAAATGACTAGGGCACTGCTCTTCCCGGATCTGCGCTTGCTGGCGCGGAAAAAGAATAACTGACGTCAGCGCGCAGGGGCGGCGCCTAAGTACTGCCCGCGACGTCATCCCGGCGATCACGACGCCGACGACGGACGCGGAGCCGCACGACGCCGCCTACCGACGCGCAAGGGTACTGCTACGCAAAAACTTTCCGGATCCAGCCTGACGCCTGGGGATATTCTAAGGTAAGGAATCTGTCACTAACGTGTCTCTTTCAGATAATGTGTGCAGCGAGGCCCACGTAGCTGCCTGACAGATATCCTGCAGCGGCACACCGCGGCCTAAAGCCGTGGTAGCAGCCGTTGCCCTGGTGGAATGGGCACGCAGCCCAACAGGAGGCTCCTTCTTAGCCAAAGAATAGCAGGCTTTGATACACAAGGTTACCCAGCGGGAGATGGTTCTCTTGTGCACAGCCCGACCTTTTTTGGCACCCACGTAGCCAACAAAGAGCTGGTCATCCACCCGGAAGTGTTGTGTGCGGTTGATATAAAAGGAAAGCGCACGTTTTGGGTCCAGACGGTGAAGCCTCTCTTCCTCTCTGGAAGGATGCGGAGGCGGAAAGAAGGTGGGCAAAGTGATGGTCTGCCCAATGTGGGAGGCAGTAACCACCTTTGGCAAGAAGGACGGACGCGTCCTAAGAACAACCTTGTCTGGATGGACAGACAGAAAGGGAGGTTTGCATGATAGAGCCTGGAGCTCACTCACCCGCCGAGCGGAGGTGATGGCCACCAGAAAGGCTGTCTTCAGAGTCAGAAGACGAAGAGGACAGTTATGTAGAGGCTCAAAGGGAGCGCACATGAGAAAGGTAAGAACCAAGTTCAAGTCCCACTGAGGCATCACAAACGGAACAGGAGGGAAGAGGTGTGTAATGCCTTTAAGGAATCTGTTAACAACAGGGGACTTGAAAAGGGAGGGCTGATCAGGAAGCCTGAGGAAGGCCGAAATGGCACAAAGATAGCCCTTGATGGTACCCAGGGCAGAACCCTGTTGGGCCAGTGAAAGAAGGAACAGAAGAACCTCAGAAAGAGGGGCAGAGAGGGGATTCACAGCCTTTGCTGTGCACCATGCCACAAACTTGTTCCACCTGCAGGCGTATACCACCTTAGTGGAGGCCAGAATCACATCACAAACTTCGGGAGGCAAGTCGAAAGGAATCAACTGCCGCCGCTCAATCTCCACGCAAGCAGGTGGAGGCTGGACAGGTTCGGGTGGAGGACCGTCCCCTGCTGCTGCGACAGAAGATCCTCCCGAAGAGGCAGACGGATCGGGGGATCGACGCTCATACTGAGTAGCTCGGGATACCAAACTCTTCGAGCCCAGTCTGGAGCCACAAGGATGACTTGGGCCCGGTTGCGCCGAATCTTCTTCAACACTCTGGGTAGAAGTGGTATAGGCGGAAAGGCGTACAACAGACCGCAACTCCACTGGCGACGAACAGCGTCGCCGAGCGAGTGCCGCCTTGGAAATTCCAACGCGCAGAACTGATGACATTGCGCGTTCTCTTCGGTGGCGAATAGATCTAACCAAGGCTCTCCCCACTGCAGAAAGAGACCTTGCGCCACTTCCGAGTGAAGACGCCATTCGTGATCCATCATGCACCTGCGGCTGAGTTCGTCCGCCCTGGCGTTTAGGGAACCTGCCAGGTGTTGAACCATCAGGAACATGCCCTGATGTTCCAGCCATGTCCAGAGGCGCAGAGCCTCCTGACAGAGGGTCCACGACCCCACCCCGCCTTGTTTGTTGCAGTACCACATGGCGGTGGTGTTGTCTGTGAACACCTGCACTACCTTCCCTTTGACAGAGGGAAGGAATGCCTTTAGTGCAAGTCGGATCGCCCGGAGCTCCAGAAGGTTGATGTGGAGCCGGGACTCCGCCGGAGACCAGAGGCCTCTGATCTCCGCCTCTCCCATGTGACCGCCCCATCCCAGAAGGGACGCGTCCGTCACAACTCTGTGCTCTGGCTGGGGAAGGGAGAGGGATCTGCCCATGACCCATTGCCGGTTCGAGAGCCACCACTGCAACTGTTTTGCAGCCCCCTCCGAGATCTGGACGTGATCGGACAGGTTGCCCTGGTGCTGCGCCCACTGGAACTTCAGGTCCCACTGCAGAGCCCGCATATGCCATCTGGCATGATCGACCAGCAGGATGCAGGAGGCCATGAGGCCCAGCAGCCTCAGGGTCATCCGTACCGAAACCCAGGATAAAGGCTGAAAGATTGGAATCATAGCCTGAATATCCCGGACTCGCCGTTCGGGAGGAGAGGCCCAAAACTGCGTCGTGTCCAGAACTGCTCCGATGAAAAGGAGCTGTGGAGAAGGAATCAGATGCGACTTCGGCACATTGATGGAGAACCCCAGCGAGTGCAGGAGTTCGGCCGTAGTCTGGAGGTGGGAGACGACTGCCTGGGACGAGCCCGCCTTCAGCAGCCAGTCGTCGAGGTAGGGGAAGACTGGAACCCCTGCCCGGCGCAGATGAGCTGCGACCACCGCCATCACTTTCGTGAACACCCGAGGGGCACTGGTAAGGCCAAAGGGGAGCACGTTGAACTGAAAATGCATGGGGCCTACCGTGAACCGTAGGTAACGCCGGTGGGCCGGCAGGACGGGGATGTGGAAATAAGCGTCCTGCAAGTCCAACGCTACCATCCAGTCTCCAAGGTTGAGGGCAGTCAAGATCTGAGCTAGGGTGAGCATCTTGAACTTCTTCTTCCGGAGGAATCGATTAACGTTCCGGAGGTCCAAGATAGGACGCATGTCCTCCTTGTCCTTTTTGGGCACCAGAAAGTAGTGGGAGTAGCAACCACGCCCTACTTCTGGGGTCGGAACATGCTCGATGGCCCTCTTGGCCAAGAGGGCCGTGACTTCCTTCTGCAGAAGCACCAAGTGATCCCCTGACATGCGGTGGAATTGAGGTGGCATGGCTGGGGGGTGGTCTCGAAGGGGAGGGAGTAGCCCTTCGGACAATGTCCAAGACCCACCTGTCCGAGGTGATGGGACGCCAGTGGTGAAGGTGATGGCGGACCCTGCCCCCTACTGGCGTGCTGTGCACCTGAAAGGAAGGACTAGGAGGGCTTGGAGGCCGCGGACGGGTTGGAGGTAGTGGCCTGACCCGCACGCTGGTTGCCCGAACCGCCACGGCGGTATCCACGTCCTCGGCCACGCAAAGACGCTTGCTGCGCGGGCCAGTGGCTGGGCAGCTGACGTGACTGGGCGCCCCTTCCGTGGCCACGAAAGGGGCGAAAGCACAAGTTACTAACTTGTGTAACGATATATCTGTAAGAGACAGTAGTTAGTGACAGATTCCTTACCTTAGAATATCCCCAGGCGTCAGGCTGGATCCGGAAAGTTTTGCCTAGCAGTACCCTTGCGCGTCGGTAGGCGGCGTCGTGCGGCTCCGCGTCCGTCGTCGGCGTCGTGATCGCCGGGATGACGTCGCGGGCAGTACTTAGGCGCCGCCCTGCGCGCTGACGTCAGTTCTGTACACGACTTTCCGCGCCAGGAACGCAGAGCCATGCAAGAAGCTGACACAGGTGTCTGAAAAATACTAGGGCCCTGAAAGGGATGTCCTTAACCCTAGAAATCAGTTCGCAGAACGGGGAGGATGGGTGGGCGGTAGGAATCTGTCACTAACTACTGTCTCTTACAGATATATCGTTACACAAGTTAGTAACTTGTGCATCTGAAAGAGACACGTTAGTGACAGATTCCTTACCTTAGAATAGATACCCCAGCAATACCAACCCCGGTGGTGGGTCTGCGAACAAAGATCAGACAAGGAAGTCCTGGAGGACAGAACGGCCAAAGAAGCCGTCCCTCCGGACCTGACTGTCAAGGCAGTAATGCTTTGTAAACGTGTGCAGCGAGGCCCACGTAGCTGCCTGACAGATAACCGGCAGCGGAACACCGCGGCCTAAGGCCGTGGTAGCAGCCGTTGCCCTGGTGGAATGGGCACGCAGCCCAACAGGAGGCTCCTTCTTGGCCAAAGAATAGCAGGTCTTGATGCACAAGGTAACCCAGCGGGAAATGGTCCTCTTGTGCACCGCCCGACCTTTTTTGGCGCCCACGTAGACAACAAAGAGCTGGTCATCCACCCGGAAGTGTTTTGTGCGGTCGATATAGAAGGAGAGCGCACGTTTTGGGTCCAGACGGTGGAGCCTCTCTTCCTCTCTGGAAGGATGCGGAGGCGGAAAGAAGGTGGGCAAAGTGATGGTCTGCCCAATGTGGAAAGCAGTAACCACCTTTGGCAAGAAGGACGGACGCGTCCGAAGAACAACCTTGTCTGGATGAACAGACAGAAAGGGAGGTTTGCAAGATAGAGCCTGGAGCTCACTCACCCGCCGAGCGGAGGTGATGGCCACCAGAAAGGCTGTCTTCAGAGTCAGAAGACGAAGAGGACAGTTATGCAGAGGCTCAAAGGGAGCGCACATTAAAAAGGTAAGAACCAAGTTCAAGTCCCACTGAGGCATCACAAACGGAACAGGAGGGAAGAGGTGAGTAATGCCTTTTAAGAACCTGTTAACAACAGGGGACTTGAAAAGGGAGGGCTGATCAGGGAGCCTGAGGAAGGCCGAGATAGCACAAAGATAACCCTTGATGGTACCCAGGGCAGAACCCTGTTGGGCCAGAGAGAGAAGGAACAGAAGGACCTCAGAAAGAGGGGCAGAAAGGGGATTCACAGCCTTTGCTGTGCACCATGCCACAAATTTGTTCCACCTGCAGGCGTATACCACCTTAGTGGAGGGACGCCTGGCTGCCAGAATCACATCACAAACTTCGGGAGGCAAGTCGAAAGGAATCAACTGCCGCCGCTCAATCTCCACGCAAGCAGGTGTAGACTGGACAGGTTCGGGTGGAGGACCGTCCCCTG
The DNA here is from genome assembly GCA_963921515.1 of Calotriton arnoldi. NCBI lineage: Eukaryota > Metazoa > Chordata > Amphibia > Caudata > Salamandridae > Calotriton > Calotriton arnoldi. The sequence continues at coordinate 160,876 of CAWUFW010011909.1, read as the reverse complement.
CTGCTGCGACAGAAGATCCTCCCGAAGAGGCAGACGGATCGGGGGATCTACGCTCATATTGAGTAGCTCGGGATACCAAACTCTTCGAGCCCAGTCCGGAGTCACAAGAATGACTTGGGCCCGGTCGTGCCGAATCTTCTTCAACACTCTGGGTAGAAGTGGTATAGGCGGAAAGGCGTACAACAGACCGCAACTCCACTCGCGACGAAAAGCGTCGCCGAGCGAGTGCCGCCTTGGAAATTCCAACGCGCAGAACTGATGACATTGCGCGTTCTCTTCGGTGGCGAATAGATCTAACCAAGGCTCTCCCCACTGTAGAAAGAGTCCTTGCGCCACTTCCGAGTGAAGACGCCATTCGTGATCCATCATGCACCTGCGGCTGAGTTCGTCCGCCCTGGCGTTCAGGGAACCTGCCAGGTGTTGAACCATCAGGAACATGCCCTGATGTTCCAGCCATGTCCAGAGGCGCAGAGCCTTCTGACAAAGGGTCCAAGACCCCACCCCGCCCTGTTTGTTGCAGTACCACATGGCGGTGGTGTTGTCTGTGAACACCTGCACTACCTTCCCTTTGACAGAGGGAAGGAATGCCTTGAGTGCAAGTCGGATCGCCCGGAGCTCCAGAAGGTTGATATGGAGCCGGGACTCCGCCGGAGACCAGAGGCCTCTGATCTCCCCTCTCCCATGTGACCGCCCCATCCCAGAAGGGACGCGTCCGTCACAACTGTATGCTCTGGCTGGGGAAGGGAGAGGGATCTGCCCATGACCCATTGCCGGTTCGAGAGCCACCACTGCAACTGTTTTGCAGTTCCCTCCGAGATCTGGACGTGATCGGACAGGTTGCCCTGGTGCTGCGCCCACTGGAACTTCAGGTCCCACTGCAGAGCCCGCATATGCCATCTGGCATGATTGACCAGCAGGATGCAGGAGGCCATGAGGCCCAGCAGCCTCAGGGTCATCCGTACCGAAACCCAGGATAAAGGCTGAAAGATCGGAATCATAGCCTGAATATCCCGGACTCGCCGTTCGGGAGGATAGGCCCGAAACTGCGTCGTGTCCAGAACTGCTCCGATGAAAAGGAGCTGTGGAGAAGGAATCAGATGCGACTTCGGCACATTGATGGAGAACCCCAGCGAGTGCAGGAGTTCGGCCGTAGTCTGGAGGTGGGAGACGACTGCCTGGGACGAGCCCGCCTTCAGCAGCCAGTCGTCGAGGTAGGGGAAGACAAACCCCTGCCAGGCGCAGATGAGCTGCGACCACCGCCAACACTTTCGTGAACACCCGAGGGGCACTGGTAAGGCCAAAGGGGAGCACGGTGAACTGAAAATGCTCGGGGCCTACCGTGAACCGAAGGTAACGCCGGTGGGCCGGCAGGACGGGGATGTGGAAATATGCGTCCTGCAAGTCCAACGCTACCAACCAGTCTCCAGGGTCGAGGGCAGTCAAGACCTGAGCTAGGGTGAGCATCTTAAACTTCTCCTTCCGGAGGAAGCGATTGACGTTCCGGAGGTCCAAGATAGGACGCATGTCCTCCTTGTCCTTCTTGGGCACCAGGAAGTAGTGGGAGTAGCAACCACGCCGTACTTCTGGGGTCGGAACATGCTCGATGGCCCTCTTGGCCAAGAGGGCCGTGACTTCCTTCTGCAGAAGTACCAAGTGATCCCCTGACATGCGGTGGAATTGAGGTGGCATGGCTGGGGGTGGACTCGAAGGGGAGGGAGTAGCCCCTTCGGACAATGTCAAAGACCCACCTGTCCGAGGTGATGGTACGCCAGTGGGGAAGGTGATGGCGGACCCTGCCCTCTACTGGCGTGCTGTGCACCTGAAAGGAGGGACTAGGAGGGTTTGGAGGCCGCGGACGGGTTGGAGGTGGTGGCCTGACCCGCACGCTGGTTGCCCGATCCGCCACGGCGGAATCCACGTCCTCGGCCACGCGAAGACGCCTGCTGCGCGGGCCGGTGGCTGGGCTGCTGACGTGAAGGGGCGCCCCTACCGTGGCCACGATAGGGGCGAAAAGCAGAAGTCAGCGGAGGGCGTGTAGCAGAAAGGCCCAGGGACTTGGCAGTAGCCCGTGAGTCCTTAAAGCGCTCCAACGCATGGTCTGCTTTGGACCCAAAAAGACCGACTCCATCAAAGGGCATGTCCATGAGAGTAATCTGGACATCCCCTGAAAAACCAGTGGTTCTCAGCCAGGCGTGGCGTCGCAGCGCCACCGTCGTTGCAATAGACCTGCCCAGCGAGTCGGCGGTATCAAGGCCACATCGTATCGTGTATTTGGCCGCATCCCTTCCTTCCGCAATGGCGCGGGAAAGCAGTGTCTGGACCTCCTCAGAACACTGGGGCAAAACATTCGCCACCGAATCCCACAAGGAGTGGGTATATCGGCCCAAAAGACAAGCGGTGTTGATGGACCACAAGCCAGCACTGGAGGAAGAAAAACCCTTCTTCCCAAATTGATCCAGGCGTTTGGATTCCCTATCCGGAGGGGCGGTAGGGAAGGCGGTTTGGGAAGCGGAGGCTTGGACAACCAAGCTCTCAGGAGTGGGGTGGACAGAGAGAAACAGGGGGTCGCCCGGAGCTGGGCGATGGCGTCGGGACACGTTCCTATCCACAGGAGCCCCTGTGTTGGGCTTGGACCAGGCGCCCAAAAGAACGTCAGTGAGGGCGTCGTTAAACGGCAGCACAGTCTCCGTAGAGGAGGCTGCCGGCTGAAGCACCTCTGTCAAGAGATTAGTCTTGACCGCCACAGTAGGGAGTTGGAGATGTAAGGCTCCAACCGCCCTACGCAACACCGTTGCAAAATTGGCTCCCTCCTCCGTAGCCACGGGAGGAGACAGCATGCCAGTGTCAGGGGAAGTATCTAGACCACTGGCATCCCCTAGACCCTCTGTCCAGTCCTCATCGTACTGACACTGTTGTGCCAGAGGGTCATCAGACCCCTCCCAGTCCTCCTGGTTCTCCTCTGGTTCAAAATAAGGGGGAGGAGGGACATTTGGGACCCAAGGTCTCATCGGCGCCGGAACCGGCGTCGAGCGACGTCGGTCCGGGTCCATGTCCTGAGCCGGAAGGAACTGGGGGACGACGCCGCCCGGAGCCCCAGGCGGCGTCGAGAACGGCACCGGAGACATCGGCGCCGGCGGAGGTGTCGTTAGGTCGACCGGCGTCGATGGGGGTTGTGGAGCCGGGATCGAGGCCGGGGCCGGAGCCGGAGCCGGGATCGAGGCTGGAGGCACGGGCGACGCCGGGGCCGGGAGCCGTCGGCGACGCCTGTAGCAACCCTATCAGGGCCCGCGGGGCCCGAAGGCGCACCGGAGGGACCTTGAGGCCCGAAGAGGCGGGCCATGGCCGACAGGAATTCCTGTACTTGGGCCGGATCCGCCCCCGAACCCGGGAAGGACGGGTATTGCGGGGGCGACTCCACAGGCATGTCCGGGGCCGCGGGGGGCGGGGACGGTGCCGGGAGGGGCCTCAGCCGAGTCGCGAGACCGGCGAGGCGAAGTCCTAGAGCGACGATGCTTTTTGGACTTTTTGTGTTTGGACTTACCGGACGAAGAAGACTTCGATGCCGACGACCGGTGTGGACTCCGCGATCGACCCCTGGACCTCTCACGCGACCGGGGCTTGCGCGGAGCCGAATGCCGGGCCTCGAGGAGCTTTCGAGACCGCTCTCGCAAAGCTTTCGGGTTGAGGGCCCGGCAGTCGGAACAAGACTCCGTGTCGTGGCCTCGGCCGAGGCAGAAGAGACACTCCCGATGCGGGTCTGTGATGGACATCATCCGAGCACAGGCGCCGCAACGTTTAAACCCGGGCATCCCTACGACACCTTGAAGTCGATTGAAGAAAAACAGTGAAAAATTCACCAAAAAGTTTGGTCAAAAAATGACCAGGGCACTGCTCTTCCCGGATCTGCGCTTGCTGGCGCGGAAAAAGAAGAACTGATGTCAGCGCGCAGGGGCGGCGCCTAAGTACTGCCCGCGACGTCATCCCGGCGATCACGACGCCGACGACGGACCCGCACGACGCCGCCTACCGACGCGCAAGGGTACTGCTACGCAAAAAACTTTCCGGATCCAGCCTGACGCCTGGGGATATTCTAAGGTAAGGAATCTGTCACTAACGTGTCTCTTTCAGAAATGTTTGTGCAGCTGTGCTTTCTCCTCTGGCGCTACTCCAAGACCACTGTCAGCAAGTCGTTGTGCTGCTAGTAAGCATGCTTAGTTCTTGTTCCTACTCAGCGCTGAGGGTATCCACAGGTGTTACATCTGCCGGAATGGGCTTACTTTGCCATAATAGTACCACTTACTATATCTTACCTTACCCCAGTAGCCCATATGGGCTATATGCTCCTGCACTAGTTGACAGACGACGGCCGCACACACCTGACGGGGCAGTATGTAACCTTTAACCCCTTCGATGCTCATGACGAGCTGGACTCGTCATGGCACACAGTGCTCGTGTGCTCATGACGAGTCCAGCTCGTCATGAAACATCGCCTGGGAAATCCCTCTGGTGCGGGCACCAGAGGGATTCCCTTAATGCCACAATAGCCTCGGGAGCTGGCTCCCGAGGCCCCCCCCCTGGTTTCCCTGAAATGACGATCGGCGCGCACGTCGCGCTGATGTCATTTCAGTGAAACTGAAATGAGCCAAGAGGCTCATTTCAGTTTCCTTTCTACGTGCTCAGGGGGCTATCTCAGCCCCCTGAGCACGTAGAAAGACGGGAGAGGTATCGTTGGAAAGGGGAGAATCTCCCCTTTCCAATGGTACCCCTCCCCAGTGGATCCCTGCTTGGGGATCGCCACAGGAGGGCGATCCCCAAGCAGGGATCCACCCACTAGACACCAGGGAGGGGGGAGCGGCACCTTGGGCAAGGGCCTTTGCTCCCCCCAATTTCATTTTGCAAAATGTAGTCTTTTTGCCCCCTGGGGGACAGATGGGGGCAGTAGCCCCTAATCTGCCCCCCGGGGGGCAAAAAGGCCACTAGACACCAGGGATTTTTTTAGGAAGTAAAAATAAGGGTGGGGGCTGCCCAAAACGGGCATGCCCATGCCCCCACCCCCGCAATCATTACAGTCTTTCTGCCCCCCTGGGGGGCAGATGGGGCATTGGCCCCTAATCTGCCCCTTCGGGGGCAGAAAGCCCACTAAACACCAGGGATTTGTTTTTTTAAGTTTTTTTAGGGTGGGGGCTTGCCCGAATCGGGCACGCCAATGCCCCCACCCACCCGCCACCAATACAGCCTTTCTGCCCCCCCGGGGCGGCAGATGGGGGCAGCAGCCCTCAATCTGCCCCCCCGGGGGGCAGAAAGCCCACTAAACACCAGGGATTTTTTATTGCACCATTTGTTTTAGGGTGGGGGTTGCCCGAAACGGGCACGCCAATGCCCCCACCCCCCCGCCACCATTACAGCCTTTCTGCCCCCCCTGGGGGGCAGATGGGGCAGTAGCCCCCAATCTGCCCCCCCCGGGGGGGGCAGAAAGCCCACTAAATGCCAGGGATTTTTTTTTGCACAATTTGTTTTAGGGTGGGGGCTGCCCAAAATGGGCATGCCAATGCCCCCCACCCCCCGCCACCATTACAGCCTTTCTGCCCCCCCTGGGGGGCAGATGGGGACAGTAGCCCCCAATCTGCTCCCGGGGGAGGGCAGAAAGCCCACTTGACGCCAGGGATTTTTTTTGCGCATTTGTTTTTAGGGTGGGGGCTGCCCGAAATGGGCACCCCAATGCCCCCACCCCCCGCCACCATTACAGCCTTTCTGCCCCCCCTGAGGGCAGATGGGGGCAGTAGCCCCTAATCTGCCCCCCCCCAGAGGGGCAGAAAGCCCACTATCCACCAGGGATTTTTTTTTTGCGCAATTGTTTTTAGGGTGTGGGCTGCCCGAAACGGGCACACCAATGCCCCCACCCCCCCCACAAAAATGACAGTCTTTCTGCCCCCCGGGAGGCAGATGGAGCTGTAGCCCCCAATCTGGCCCCCCCGGGGGGCGCAGAAAGCACACTAGAAACCATGGATTTTTTTCTTTTATTAGTGTAGGGGTAGGGGCTGCCCAAAATGGGCATGACAATACCCCCACCCCACCCCCAGAGAAATTCCAGTCTTCCTGCCCCCCGGGAGGGAAGATGGTGGCAGTGGCCCCTGATCTGCCCCCTGGGGGGGCAGAAAGCCCACTAGGTGCCAGCGAGTACGCAGGCTTTTTTTATGCGTGGGGGTGGGGGCTGCCCAAAATGGTCATACCAATGTCCCCACCCCCACAAAAAATAGCCACAGTCTTTCTGCCCCCTTTGGGGGCATATCGGGACAAACCCCCTCCCCCGATTCCCCCCCAGGGTGGCAAAAAGCCCACTAGGCTCCGACTTTTTTTTAGCAATGTGCCTACCTGTGGATTTTGGGCCCTAGTGCAGCTGGCACGTAGGGAAACCTAGCAAATCTGTACATTTTTTAAAACTAGATACCCAGGGGAATCCAGGATGGGGTGACTTGACTGGCTCTCACCAGGTTCTGTTACCCAGAATCCCTTACAAACCTAAAATTTGTCCAAAAAAACACATTTTCCTCACATTCCTGTGGTGGAAAGTTCTGGAATCTGCGTGGGTCCACAAAATTCCACCCACCCCGCGTTCCCCAAAGTCTTCCGAGAAAAATGGTACCTCACTTGCGTGGGTAGGCCTAGTGCCCGCGACAGGCAAGGGCCCAAAACCTATTTAGGAGACATCAAAATTACCTATCACAAAACAACCTGGTTTTGCAGGGGGTCCCATGACGTTTTGGCCTGAGGCTCGGCGGCCACCTAGGAAAACCTACCAAACCCACACATTTCTGAAAAGTAGACACCGGGGATTCCAGGGAGGTATGGCTTGCGTGGATCCCCCAACGTTTTCTTACCCAGAATCCCCTGCAAACCTGATATTTTGCTGAAAAAAATCACTTTTTCACACATTTTTGTGTGGTAAGTTGTGGCATCACAGGGCTGACACAAATTTCCTACTGCCCAGCGTTCCCCCAGGTCTCCCGATAAAAATGGTGCCTCACTCGGGTGGGAGGCCCAAGTAACCGCGACAGGCAAGGGCCCACAACGTATTGAGGCGACCTCAAAATTGCCTATTACAAAACGACCTGGTTTTGCAAGGGGTCCCATGACGTTTTGGCCTGGGGCTCGGCGGCCACCTAGGAAACCTACCAAACCCACACATTTCTGAAAAGTAGACACCCGGGGATTCCAGGAGGTATGGCTTGCGTGGATCCCCCAACGTTTTCTTACCCAGAATCCCTGCAAACCTGATATTTTGCTGAAAAAATCACTTTTTTCACACATTTTTGTGTGGTAAAGTTGTGGCATCACAGGGCCGACACAAATTTCCTACTGCCCAGCGTTCCCCCAGGTCTCCCGATAAAAATGGTGCCACACTCGGGTGGGAGGTCCAAGTACCCGCAACAGGCAAGGGCCCACAACGTATTGAAGCGACATCAAAATTGCCTATCACAAAATGTTGTGGGCCCTTGCCTGTCGCGGGTACTTGGGCCTCCCACCCGAGTGAGGCACCATTTTTATCGGGAGACCTGGGGGAACGCTGGGTGGTAGGAAATTTGTGTCAGCCCGGTGATGCCACAACTTTACCACACAAAAATGTGTGAAAAAAGTGATTTTTTCAGCAAAATAACAGGTTTGCAGGGGATTCTGGGTAAGAAAACGTTGGGGGATCCACGCAAGCCATACCTCCCTGGAATCCCCGGGTGTCTACTTTTCAGAAATGTGTGGGTTTGGTAGGTTTCCCTAGGTGGCCGCCGAGCCCCGGGCCAAAACGTCATGGGACCCCCTTGCAAAACCAGGTCGTTTTGTGATGGGCCATTTTGAAGTCGCCTCAATACGTTGTGGGCCCTTGCCTGTCGCTGGTACTTGGGCCTCCCACCAGAGTGAGGCACCATTTTTATCGGGAGACCTGGGGGAACGCTGGGTGGTAGGAAATTTGTGTCAGCCCCGTGATGCCACGACTTTACCACACAAAAATGTGTGAAAAAAGTGATTTTTTCAGCAAAATAACAGGTTTGCAGGGGATTCTGGGTAAGAAAACGTTGGAGGATCCACGCAAGCCATACCTCCCTGGAATCCCCGGGTGTCTACTTTTCAGAAATGTGTGGGTTTGGTAGGTTTCCCTAGGTGGCCGCCGAGCCCCGGGCCAAAACGTCATGGGACCCCTCCTTGCAAAACCAGGTCGTTTTGTGATGGGCCATTTTGAGGTCGCCTCAATACGTTGTGGGCCCTTGCCTGTCGCGGGTACTTGGGCCTCCCACCCGAGTGAGGCACCATTTTTATCGGGAGACCTGGGGGAACGCTGGGTGGTAGGAAATTTGTGTCAGCCCCGTGATGCCACGACTTTACCACACAAAAATGTGTGAAAAAAGTTATTTTTTCAGTAAAATAACAGGTTTGCAGGGGATTCTGGGTAAGAAAACGTTGGAGGATCAACGCAAGCCATACCTCCCTGAAATCCCCCGGGTGTCTACTTTTCAGAAATGTGTGGGTTTGGTAGGTTTCCCTAGGTGGCCGCCGAGCCCCGGGCCAAAACGTCATGGGACCCCCCTTGCAAAACCAGGTCGTTTTGTGATGGGCCATTTTGAGGTTGCCTCAATACGTTGTGGGCCCTTGCCTGTCGCGGGTACTTGGGCCTCCCACCCGAGTGAGGCATCATTTTTATCGGGAGACCTGGGGGAACGCTGGGTGGTAGGAAATTTGTGTCAGCCCCGTGATGCCACGACTTTACCACACAAAAATGTGTGAAAAAGGGATTTTTTCAGCAAAATGTCAGGTTTGCAGGGGATTCTGGGTAAGAAAACATTGGGGGATCCACGCAAGCCATACCTCCCTGGAATCCCCCAGGTGTCTACTTTTCAGAAAAGTGTGGGTTTGGTAGGTTTCCCTAGGTGCCGGCAGAGCTAGGGTTCAAAAACTACAGCTAGGCACTCTGCAAAAAAAGGGTCATTTTTCACTGTGAAAATGTGGTGCGTCCACGTTGTGTTTTGCGCTGCTTCCTGTCGCGGGCACTAGGCCTACCCACACAAGTGAGGTACCATTGATTTCGGAAGACCTTGGGGAACGCGGGGTGGGTGGAATTTTGTGGATCCACGCAGATTCCAGAACTTTACACCACAGAAAAGTGAGGAAAATGTTTTTTTTTTGCCAATTTGTTAGGTTTGCAAGGGATTCTGGGTAACAGAACCTGGTGAGAGCTAGTCAAGTCACCCCATCCTGGATTCCCCTGGGTGTCTACTTTTAAAAAATGTATAGGTTTGCTAGGTTTCCCTAAGTGCTGGCAGAGCTAGGGTTCAAAAACTACAGCTAGGCACTTTGCAAAAAAAGGGTCATTTTTCACTGTGAAAATGTGGTGCGTCCACGTTGCGTTTTGCGCTGCTTCCTGTCGCGGGCACTAGGCCTACCCACACAAGTGAGGTACCATTTTTTTCAGAAGACCTTGGGGAACGCGGGGTGGGTGGAATTTTGTGGATCCACGCAGATTCCAGAACTTTCCACCACAGAAAAGTGAGGAAAATGTGTTTTTTTTGCCAATTTGTTAGGTTTGCAAGGGATTCTGGGTAACAGAACCTAGTGAGAGCCAGTCAAGTCACCCCATCCTGGATTCCCCTGGGTGTCTACTTTTCAAAAATGTATAGGTTTGCTAGGTTTCCCTAAGTGCCGGCAGGGCTAGGGTTCAAAAACTACAGCAAGGCACTTTGCAAAAAAAGGGTCATTTTTCACTGTGAATATGTGGTGCGTCCACGTTGCATTTTGCGCTGCTTCCTGTCGCGGGCACTAGGCCTACCCACACAAGTGAGGTACCATTTTTTTCGGAAGACCTTGTGGAACGCGGGGTGGGTGGAATTGTGTGGATCCACGCAGATTCCTGAACTTTCCACCACAGAAAAGTGAGGAAAATGTGTTTTTTTGCCAATTTTTTAGATTTGCAAGGGATTCTGGGTAACAGAACCTGGTGAGAGCCAGTCAAGTCACCCCATCCTGGATTCCCCCTGGGTATCTACTTTACAAAAATGTATAGGTTTGCTAGGTTTCCCTAAGTGCCGGCAGAGCTAGGGTTCAAAAACTACAGCTAGGCACTTTGCAAAAAAAGGGTCATTTTTCACTGTGAAAATGTGGTGATCCACGTTGCGTTTTGCGCTGCTGCCTGTCGCGGGCACTAGGCCTACCCACACAAGTGAGGTACCATTTTTTTCGGAAGACCTTGTGGAACGCGGGGTGGGTGGAATTGTGTGGATCCACGCAGATTCCTGAACTTTCCACCACAGAAAAGTGAGGAAAATGTGTTTTTTTGCCAATTTTTTAGATTTGCAAGGGATTCTGGGTAACAGAACCTGGTGAGAGCCAGTCAAGTCACCCCATCCTGGATTCCCCCCTGGGTATCTACTTTACAAAAATGTATAGGTTTGCTAGGTTTCCCTAAGTGCCGGCAGAGCTAGGGTTCAAAAACTACAGCTAGGCACTTTGCAAAAAAAGGGTCATTTTTCACTGTGAAAATGTGGTGATCCACGTTGCGTTTTGCGCTGCTGCCTGTCGCGGGCACTAGGCCTACCCACACAAGTGAGGTACCATTTTTTTTTGGAAGACCTTGGGGAACGCGGGGCGGGTGGAATTTTGTGCATCCACGCAGATTCCAGAACTTTCCACCACAGAAAAGTGAGGAAAATGTGTTTTTTTTGCCAATTTTTTAGGTTTGCAAGGGATTCTGGGTAACAGAACCTGGTGAGAGCCAGTCAAGTCACCCCATCCTGAATTCCCCTGGGTGTCTAGTTTTCAAAAATGTATAGGTTTGCTAGGTTTCCCTAAGTGCCCGCAGAGCTAGGGTTCAAAAACTACAGCTAGGCACTTTGCAAAAAAAGGGTAGTTTTTCATTGTGAAAATGTGGTACGTCCACGTTGTATTTTGAGCCATTTCCTGTTGTGGGCACAAGGCCTACCCACACAAGTGAGGTACCATTTTTATCGGGAGACTTAGGGTAACACAGAATTGTAGAGCAACTGTTATTACCTATTGACTTTCGATGCATTTCTGCCTTCCAAATGAAAGACAATGTGTAAAAAATAAGTCATTTTGAAAAATGACCTATAATTCTCATGCTAGTATGGGTACTCCCAATTTCGGAAATGTGCAAATATCTACTGTTTCTAAAATCTACATTTTGTTCCCATTTCAGAAATACATAGGTGTCTTTCATAACAATTTTTCCATGTATACATTTTCCCAAAATAATTGCTATATACCCGGTACATAATAAAAAACCATTGCAAGTCGCTGCTCAGTTATTGGCTCTGGGTTCGTCGGGTTCTTGGTGAACCTACAAGTCCTATATATCCCCACAACCAGTAAGGTCCCGCGGATGTAACGGTATATTGCTTTCAAAGAGCTGTCATAATTAGAAGAAGTTACAGGTGAAAACGTTGACACAAAAGGCTGTTTTTTCCAACTAATTTTTAATTTTTCCTATATCCAACTGTTAGTTTCTATAAAGAAACATTGAAGAATCTACACAAATGACCCCTTGCTGAATTCAGAATTTTGTCTACTTTACTAAAATGTATAGCTTTCCAGGATCCATTATTGCTTTTATACCCATTTCTACCATTAACTGGAAGGAGGTTGAAAGCACAAAAAAAAAGCAAAAATAGGCTATGTCCCAGAAAAATGCCAAAACTGTGTAAAATGTTTTGGTTTTCTGACAAAAGTCTGGCATTCCCTAAAAGCTGGGAAAATGGTGATTTCAGCCCCACAAACCCTTTTTTGATATCATTTGCAGGGAAAAACCCAGATGCTTTCATTTGCAGCACTTTTTTCCCATTTTTCCCCAAAAACCCAAAATGTTGCTGTATTTTGACTAATTTCTGGGTCCCCTCCAGGGGAATCCACAAACCCTGGGTACCTTTAGAATCCCCAGGATGTTGGAAGAAAAGGACGCAAATTTGGCGCGGATACCTTATGTGGTCAAAAAGTTACAGGGGCCTAAGCGCGAACTACCCCAAATAGCCAAAAAAAGGCTTAGCACAGGGGGGAAAAGGCCTAGCAGCGAAGGGGTTAAGCTGCTCAGGGTACAAGTGGTATTGTTTGAGCTCATTCCACCTACCATGTTAACCTACTACTCCTGCAAAGTGTGCTTCCATGAGCTTTCTTCCCTGGCGCTGCTTAGCGCTCACTCCCAGCAAGTCTCTGTACTACCGGATAGCATGCCTAGCTTATGCCTTTATCTGGCGCTGAGAACACCCTTAGGTGTTACTTATGCCGCATCAGGCCTGCCGGGCTCCATTAGTACCTGTTGTTGTGCGTCCCATACTCCAGTTATCCCAGGCCGCAGCTCTGACTCTATAAATTGCTACCAATACCCTTATTGGATACGGTGAGCAGCTCTTTCTTTCAGCCCGGACGGAAGGGGCCTGTCCTGCACATTTGGTGCTAGTTCCGGAGGCAACCTATGATTCAGCTGACCACTTGGGCCGCGTGTCTTCGCTCCAGCTGGCTTGGCATGGTCAAATGCATCTTCAACAGGTGGCTCCGGACCTGACTGTCCATGCACCCCTCGGGCTTCTAGATGGGTACTTGGCCTCTCCCGCTCCTTGCCCTCCATTGAGGGTGTTCTCTCTCCCGGCGTAATGTGGGCGGAGAATCTGCCGGGCTCCCCGTCCTAATACCGCAGTTAGATGAACAGACTGATCCCCGGGGGGCGGCGGCTGCCCCGGCTGCCTGGATCCACGTCCCCCCCCTCCCCACCATGTCCTTAGTCCAATTGAGGAGTGACTTCCTCAGAGCCGCGCTGGTTTTCACCACTGGGCCGCTCCAGGGCTGGACTGGTTCTCTATGGCCCAGTTGGCCACCATGTTGCTGGTTATTTCGTATTCTCTGTGTCTACTTTCTTTTCCTCCCCCACCCTCTCTCCTTCTTCTCTCTCTGGTCCTGTGGGAACGGGGCCTGTATACGGGGGTCTGCTATGGCTCATTGGCTGGACTCCTTGAGACAGGTTCGGGCGCCAGGCGTCCATTTAAGAGGGAATGGATTTGGGCACTTACCCCGCTCCCCGTCGAGATCCATACCCTCAGGGGGGAGTTTATCTGGGACACGGGCAGGAGGCGAGGGCGAGTTTATGTCAGAGCGTGCTCCATCCTACTTGACCAATGGCGCAACTTAAATGTCTGTCCCTTAATGTTCGGGGCCTAAGCTCCCCGAACAAGCGACGACAAATTTGGAGATACCTCCTCTTAAGCGACCCCGATGTTATTTTCTTGCAGGAGACTCACCTCCTTCCTGTAGATACCTCGCGTATGTCCCACCCTAAATATCCTACGCAGGTTTGGGCCTCTGCACAAACTAAGACTGCGGGGGTGGCCATCCTTTTTAAAGCTGGTATCCCAATACAAATCACCCGTACTACGCGAGACAGGGAAGGTCGATATCTTAAGACGGTGCTCACGACCCGGGGCAACCCTCTAACGTTACTTAACGTTTACGCTCCTAATCAAGCACAGGATGTCTTCCTCCGAGATCTTCTCCGATCGCATTTGTCCCAGGAGGACGGACCCGTCATCATTGGGGGTGATTTTAACTTAGTGTGGGATCCTGGCTTAGACTCCACCGCTTCTTCGTATCAAGGCACTGGGGCCAAGTCCGCGACACTCAAGCAAGATATACAGGCCCTTGGCCTAGTGGACGCTTGGCGATACCGGGAGCCCGACACACGAGATTACTCCTTCTATTCCCATGTCCATCGATCCTATTCCCGCATCGATTATTTTTTTATTTCCCAAACACTCGCTAGAGCCTTGGAATCGGCGGTGATCTCGGACATATCGGTTTCTGATCATGCCCACGTGGAAATCACCCTGGCTGGGATGGGCAGACCTCCGGGCTCCGTTCCACGTTGGCGCCTCCCTCCCCAAGTCCTGCGCGATCCGGTGGACGTAGACGAACTGAAACAAGCTATACACTCCTACTTCACCCATAACGATCTCCCGGAAACCCCTATTTCTCTCCTGTGGGATGCTTTTAAAGCTACGATCCGGGGCACCATCACCTCTATTTCCATAGCCCGCAGAAGGGAGGCCCGATTGGTAGAGGACAACCTCGGCCGCGACATTAAAACATTGGAGCGGCAAACCCACGCGGCACCCTCTTTACATGCGAGGAAGAAACTCGCGTCACTTCGGGGTCAACTTAAAGCCCTTCGAGTGAACAAGGCGGAACACTCCCTCCTCGCCTTGAAGCAGAAATTCTATGGAGGAGGTAATAAGGTGGGTTCTATGCTGGCACGCCAACTCCGCCTTCGGATATCCCGTAATCACATTGCCAAAATTACCCTGCCGGACGGAGGGTGGGCAATTTCAGAAAGTGCCAAACAGAGGGAATTCCATGGGTTCTTTTGTGACTTATATACTGCGGGTGACACTTGTGCGGACCAAATAAAACCCTTCCTGGATTCTTGTCCCTGGACATCTCTAGGCCCCTTCCACCGGAACCAGCTGGAAGAGCGCATCACAGCGGATGAGTTATCAAAAGCCCTAAAGAGTATGCCGATGGGGAAATCACCCGGCCCTGACGGCCTGACACTGGCCTTTTACCGCCTCTTTCTCCCAGAGCTTCAGGCACCTTTGTTGCGCCTTTTTAATTCTTTCGCTGAAACTGGCTCTGTGGCCCCGTCGATGGCTGAGGCGGAGATTGTGCTCATCCCGAAGCCCGGGAAAGATCATACTGCATGTGCATCGTACCGACCGATATCTCTTCTAAATGTTCATGCCAAGCTCTACACTAAAATCCTAGCCCGACGTTTGGCTCCCCTCCTCCCGAGCCTAATCGAACCCGACCAAGTGGGCTTCATACAAGAACGTCAGGGAGCGGACAACCTACGGAGAATTGCCCATCTGGTACAAAAGGTTCACCACCACGCCATGCCTGCCTTCTTACTCTCCCTTGACGCCGAGAAGGCCTTCGACCGGGTCGACTGGTCTTTTCTGCGGGCGGTCCTCCACCGCATAGGCATGGGACCTCTCATGATAGCCCGCATCATGGCGCCGTATGCGGACCCTACGGCGCGAATTCGTGTGAATGGGCTCCTGACCCCTTCTTTTTCCATTCGAAGAGGCACTCGCCAGGGTTGTCCACTATCACCGTAGCTTTTTGCACTTGCCGTGGAGCCCTTGGCGATTGCCATCCGACAGTCGGAGGATGTTAGAGGTATTCGCATGGATGGGGTGGACCATAAGATTGCCCTCTTTGCGGATGATCTACTTTTGACGCTTACGGAGCCCGCGACCTCCCTCCCGGCGCTCTTGGACACCCTTTCCCAATTTGAGTTGGTGTCGGGTCTCAAGATTAATCTTCCAAAATCGCGTGCACTCAACCTCACTCTCCCTTCCCAGCAGTAAGAGGGGCTTCAGACAGTCAACCCCTTCCAATGGACCTCAAAGTCCATCCGGTATTTGGGTATCAATATCACAGCTACTCTCGACACTTGGACGCAAGCCAACTGGCCTTCATGTAGAATCACCGTGCGAGAGGACCTCCGCCGTTGGAAAACACTACCCCTCTCTTGGCTGGGGCGCCTCAACGCAGTTAAAGCACAAGTTACTAACTTGTGTAACGATATATCTGTAAGAGACAGTAGTTAGTGACAGATTCCTTACCTTAGAATATCCCCAGGCGTCAGGCTGGATCCGGAAAGTTTTTGCGTAGCAGTACCCTTGCGCGTCGGTAGGCGGCGTCGTGCGGCTCCGCGTCCGTCGTCGGCGTCGTGATCGCCAGGATGACGTCGCGGGCAGTACTTAGGCGCCGCCCCTGCGCGCTGACGTCAGTTCTGTACACGACTTTCCGCGCCAGAAACGCAGAGCCATGCAAGAAGCTGACATAGGTGTCTGAAAAATACTAGGGCCCTGAAAGGGATGTCCTTAACCCTAGAAATCAGTTTGCAGAACGGGGAGGATCGGTGGGGCGGTAAGGAATCTGTCACTAACTACTGTCTCTTACAGATATATCGTTACACAAGTTAGTAACTTGTGCATCTGAAAGAGACACGTTAGTGACAGATTCCTTACCTTAGAATAGATACCCCAGCAATACCAACCCCGGTGGTGGGTCTGCGAACAAAGATCAGACAAGGAAGTCCTGGAGGACAGAACGGCCAAAGAAGCCGTCCCTCCGGACCTGACTGTCAAGGCAGTAATGTTTTGTAAACGTGTGCAGCGAGGCCCACGTAGCTGCCTGACAGATAACCGGCAGCGGAACACCGCGGCCCAAGGCCGTGGTAGCAGCCGTTGCCCTGGTGGAATGGGCACGCAGCCCAACAGGAGGCTCCTTCTTAGCCAAAGAATAGCAGGTCTTGATGCACAAGGTAACCCAGCGGGAGATGGTCCTCTTGTGCACCGCCCGACCTTTTTTGGCGCCCACGTAGCCAACAAAGAGCTGGTCATCCACCCGGAAGGGTTTTGTGCGGTCAATATAGAAGGAGAGCGCACATTTTGGGTCCAGACGGTGGAGCCTCTCTTCCTCTCTGGAAGGATGCGGATGCGGAAAGAAGGTGGGCAATGTGATGGTCTGCCCAATGTGGAAAGCAGTAACCACCTTTGGCAAGAAGGACGGACTCGTCCGAAGAACAACCTTGTTGGGATGAACAGACAGAAAGGGAGGTTTGCAAGATAGAGCCTGGAGCTCACTCACCCGCCGAGCGGAGGTGATGGCCACCAGAAAGGCTGTCTTCAGAGTCAGAAGACGAAGAGGACAGTTATGTAGAGGCTCAAAGGGAGCGCACATTAAAAGGTAAGAACCAAGTTCAAGTCCCACTGAGGCATCACAAACGGAACAGGAGGGAAGAGGTGTGTAATGCCTTTTAAGAACCTGTTAACAGGGGACTTGAAAAGGGAGGGCTAATCAGGGAGCCTGAGGAAGGCCGAGATAGCACAAAGATAACCCTTGATGGTACCCAGGGCAGAACCCTGTTGGGCCAGAGAGAGAAGGAACAGAAGGACCTCAGAAAGAGGGGCAGAAAGGGGATTCACAGCCTTTCCTGTGCACCATGCCACAAATTTGTTCCACCTGCAGGCGTATACCACCTTAGTGGAGGGACGCCTGGCTGCCAGAATCACATCACAAACTTCGGGAGGCAAGTCGAAAGGAATCAACTGCCGCCGCTCAATCTCCACGCAAGCAGGTGTAGACTGGACAGGTTCGGGTGGAGGACCGTCCCCTGCTGCTGCGACAGAAGATCCTCCCGAAGAGGCAGACGGATCGGGGGATCTACGCTCATATTGAGTAGCTCGGGATACCAAACTCTTCGAGCCAAGTCCGGAGCCACAAGAATGACTTGGGCCCGGTCGTGCCGAATCTTCTTCAACACTCTGGGTAGAAGTGGTATAGGCGGAAAGGCGTACAATAGACCGCAACTCCACTCGTGACGAAAAGCGTCGCCGAGCGAGTGCCGCCTTGGAAATTCCAACGCGCAGAACTGATGACATTGCGCGTTCTCTTCGGTGGCGAATAGATCTAACCAAGGCTCTCCCCACTGTAGAAAGAGTCCTTGCGCCACTTCCGAGTGAAGACGCCATTCGTGATCCATCATGCACCTGCGGCTGAGTTCGTCCGCTCTGGCGTTCAGGGAACCTGCCAGGTGTTGAACCATCAGGAACATGCCCTGATGTTCCAGCCATGTCCAGAGGCGCAGAGCCTCCTGACAAAGGGTCCACGACCCCACCCCGCCTTGTTTGTTGCAGTACCACATGGCGGTGGTGTTGTCTGTGAACACCTGCACTACCTTCCCTTTGACAGAGGGAAGGAATGCCTTGAGTGCAAGTCGGATCGCCCAGAGCTCCAGAAGGTTGATATGGAGCCGGGACTCCGCCGGAGACCAGAGGCCTCTGATCTCCGCCTCTCCCATGTGACCGCCCCATCCCAGAAGGGATGCGTCCGTCACAACTGTGTGCTCTGGCTGGGGAAGGGAGAGGGATCTGCCCATGACCCATTGCCGGTTCGAGAGCCACCACTGCAACTGTTTTGCAGTCCCCTCCGAGATCTGGACGTGATCGGACAGGTTGCCCTGGTGCTGCGCCCACTGGAACTTCAGGTCCCACTGCAGAGCCCGGATATGCCATCTGGCATGATTGACCAGCAGGATGCAGGAGGCCATGAGGCCCAGCAGCCTCAGGGTCATCCGTACCGAAACCCAGGATAAAGGCTGAAAGTTCGAAATCATAGCCTGAATATCCCGGACTCGCCGTTCGGGAGGATAGGCCCGAAACTGCGTCGTGTCCAGAACTGCTCCGATGAAAAGGAGCTGTGGAGAAGGAATCAGATGCGACTTCGGCACATTGATGGAGAACCCCACCTGGAGGTGGGAGACGACTGCCTGGGACGAGCCCGCCTTCAGCAGCCAGTCGTCGAGGTAGGGGAAGACTGAAACCCCTGCCCGGCGCAGATGAGCTGCGACCACCGCCAACACTTTCGTGAACACCCGAGGGGCACTGGTAAGGCCAAAGGGGAGCACGGTGAACTGAAAATGCTCGGGGCCTACCGTGAACCGAAGGTAACGCCGGTGGGCCGGCAGGACGGGGATGTGGAAATATGCGTCCTGCAAGTCCAACGCTACCAACCAGTCTCCAGGGTCGAGGGCAGTTAAGACCTGAGCTAGGGTGAGCATCTTGAACTTCTCCTTCCGGAGGAATCGATTGACGTTCCGGAGGTCCAAGATAGGACGCATGTCCTCCTTGTCCTTTTTGGGCACCAGGAAGTAGTGGGAGTAGCAACCACGCCCTACTTCTGGGGTCGGAACATGCTCGATGGCCCTCTTGGCCAAGAGGGCCGTGACTTCCTTCTGCAGAAGTACCAAGTGATCCCCTGACATGCGGTGGAATTGAGGTGGCATGGCTGGGGGGTGGACTCGAAGGGGAGGGAGTAGCCCCTTCGGACAATGTCCAAGACCCACCTGTCCGAGGTGATGGTACGCCAGTGGGGAAGGTGATGGCGGACCCTGCCCCCTACTGGCGTGCTGTGCACCTGAAAGGAGGGACTAGGAGGGTTTGGAGGCCGCGGACGGGTTGGAGGTGGTGGCCTGACCCGCACGCTGGTTGCCCGATCCGCCACGGCGGAATCCACGTCCTCGACCACGCGAAGACGCCTGCTGCGCGGGCCGGTGGCTGGGCTGCTGACGTGAAGGGGCGCCCTACCGTGGCCACGATAGGGGCGAAAAGCAGAAGTCAGCGGAGGGCGTGTAGCAGAAAGGCCCAGGGACTTGGCAGTAGCCCGTGAGTCCTTAAAGCGCTCCAACGCATGGTCTGCTTTGGACCCAAAAAGACTGACTCCATCAAAGGGCATGTCCATGAGAGTATTCTGGACATCCCCTGAAAAACCAGTGGTTCTCAGCCAGGCGTGGCGTCGCAGCGCCACCGTCGTTGCAATAGACCTGCCCAGCGAGTCGGCGGTATCAAGGCCACATCGAATCGTGTATTTGGCCGCATCCCTTCCTTCCGCAATGGCGCGGGAAAGCAGTGTCTGGACCTCCTCAGAACACTCGGGCAAAACATCCGCCACCGAATCCCACAAGGAGTGGGTATATCGGCCCAAAAGACAAGCGGTGTTGTTGGACCGCAAGCCAGCACTGGAGGAAGAAAAACCTTTCTTCCCAAATTGATCCAGGCGTTTGGATTCCCTATCCGGAGGGGCGGTAGGGAAGGCGGTTTGGGAAGCGGAGGCTTGGACAACCAAGCTCTCAGGAGTGGGGTGGACAGAGAGAAACAGGGGGTCGCCCGGAGCTGGGCGATGGCGTCGGGACACGTTCCTATCCACAGGAGCCCCTGTGTTGGGCTTGGACCAGGCGCCCAAAAGAACGTCAGTGAGGGCGTCGTTAAACGGCAGCACAGTCTCCGTAGAGGAGGCTGCCGGCTAAAGCACCTCTGTCAAGAGATTAGTCTTGACCGCCACAGTAGGGAGTTGGAGATGTAAGGCTCCAGCCGCCCTACGCAACACCGTTGCAAAATTGGCTCCCTCCTCCGTAGCCACGGGAGGAGACAGCATGCCAGTGTCAGGGGAAGTATCTAGACCACTGGCATCCCCTAGACCCTCTGTCCAGTCCTCATCGTACTGACACTGTAGTGCCAGAGGGTCATCAGACCCCTCCCAGTCCTCCTGGTCCTCCTCTGGTTCAAAATAAGGGGGAGGAGGGACATTTGGGACCCAAGGTCTCATCGGCGCCGGAACCGGCGTCGAGCGACGTCGTTCCGGGTCCATGTCCGGAGCCGGAAGGAACTGGGGGACGACGCCGCCCGGAGCCCCAGGCGGCGTCGAGAACGGCACCGGAGACATCGGCGCCGGCGGAGGTGTCGTTAGGTCGACCGGCGTCGATGGGGGTTGCGGAGCCGGGATCGAGGCCGGGGCCGGAGCCGGGATCGAGGCTGGAGGCACGGGCGACGCCGGAGCCGTCGGCGACGCCGGAGCAACCCTATCAGGGCCCGCGGGGCCCGAAGGCGCACCGGAGGGGCCTGGAGGCCCGAAGAGGCGGGCCATGGCCGACAGGAATTCCTGTACTTCTGCCGGATCCGCCCCCGAACCCGGGAAGGACGGGTATTGCGGGGGCGACTCCACAGGCATGTCCGGGGCCGCGGGGACGGTGCCGGGAGGGGCCTCAGCCGAGTCGCGAGACCGGCGAGGCGAAGTCCTAGAGCGACGATGCTTTTTGGACTTTTTATGTTTGGACTTACCGGACGAAGAAGACTTCGATGCCGACGACCGGTGTGGACTCCGTGATCGACCCCTGGACCTCTCACGCGACCGGGGCTTGCGCGGAGCCGAATGCCGGGCCTCCAGGAGCTTTCGAGACCGCTCTCGCAAAGCTTTCGGGTTGAGGGCCCGGCAGTCGGAACAAGACTCCGTGTCGTGGCCTCGGCCGAGGCAGAAGAGACACTCCCGATGCGGGTCTGTGATGGACATCATCCGAGCACAGGCGCCGCAACGTTTAAACCCGGGCATCCCTACGACACCTTGTAGTCGATGAAAGAAAAACAGTGAAAAATTCACCAAAAAAGATTGGTCAAAAAATGACCAGGGCACTGCTCTTCCCGGATCTGCGCTTGCTGGCGCGGAAAAAGAAGAACTGACGTCAGCGCGCAGGGGCGGCGTCTAAGTACTGCCCGCGACGTCATCCCGGCGATCACGACGCCGACGACGGACGCGGAGCCGCACGACGCCGCCTACCGACGCGCAAGGGTACTGCTACGCAAAAACTTCCCGGATCCAGCCTGACGCCTGGGGATATTCTAAAGTAAGGAATCTGTCACTAACGTGTCTCTTTCAGATATGTCCATACTTCCAAAGGTCCTATATATTTTTCAAGCGCTCCCGACGCCAATCCCCCATAGAGATATCCTAGGCCTCCAAAGAGAAACAGTTACCTTCATTTGGGGCGGAGGAAGGCTGCGTCTATCCACCAGAGTCCAGATGCTACCGCAAGATCGTGGGGGCCTAGCATGTCCGGACCTTCTGGCATACTACTGGGCATCACACCTACGCTATATATCGGAGTGGTCGGTTCGGGCCAGTGAAAAACACTGGTTCCACATGGACCCGGCGGTGGCCCGTCGCCCGTTGTGGGATCTAGCTTGGCTGAAGAAAAGCGCTCGACATCCCAATGCTTATATTGCCATGCCCACGGAATTGGAAATATGGGACAGAATCGTGGTACCCCGAGGCCTCACCACATTCCCCTCCCCCCTCACTCCAGTGGCGCTTAACGCAGACTTTCCCCCAGCTTCTTACATACCATCTTTTTGGGCGTGGGAGACAGGGGAGTGCCGCATCATTGAGCAACTCTTCGAGAAGGGGGTTTTCAAGTCGTTTGAACAGTGTCGGGCAGACTTCAACCTCCCTGGGACCACACGGTTGGAATACTTTCAAATCCGCCACTGGCTTCGGGCCCCGTCCTATATGGAAGGCGCCACGCGCAAGCTTACACCATTCGAGCTTCTGGTTAGAGCATTTGATGGGTCTAGAGGACTGATCTCTCCGACCTATAAGGTCCTTCAACACTCACAAGTGGTCTCCCCCCACACCTATCAACGCCAGTGGCAAAGGGATGTTGAGAATAAACTTCTCCCTGACCGGTGGGCGCAGCTCTGGCGGGACATTCGGCGCATTCTTAAAAGTACGATACAACAAGAATCGGCATATAAACTTATGACGCGCTGGTACTACACCCCTCTTAGACTACAGAGAATGTTCCCTGGAGTTGCCCCCAATTGTTGGCGTTGCTCGACGGCTCAGGGCTCCTTCCTTCACATCTGGTGGGAGTGCCCACTAATTATTCCATACTGGTCGGAGATACTGAACTACATTAGAGTAATAGTGGGGTTTCCCCTCCCCAATGATCCGGGAGTTCTCATCCTGGGCCTCCGCCCCACCACACTTAAAGCAATGACGCATACGGACTGGCGTCTGATCTTTCAAATGCTTACTGTCGCGAAGCAAGTCATCGCGTCTCACTGGAAAAAGGCCTATACTCCTCCCTCCGCCATGTGGTTTACGAGACTCTGGCAGGTCATGGCGATGGAACTCCTTTCCCACAGACTGGCACACACGGATGCCAAATTTCAGAGCACTTGACAGCCCTTGGTCCAGTACCTGACCCGGTTGGAGCACGCTAGATTGGTACCCCCTCGACGGCGCGCCCTTCAACTCTTTGAAGACCCAATACTTCTCAGATGGGCCGCCCAAGACGCCGACACAGCCTGAGAAACGAGAACTCCATATGCTCCCCCAACGCTTCACGCCAGAAAGCTAACCACCGGTCTATTATGGATTGCCTCCACCTGCCCCGGGCTCCTTCCTCTTTCGTGCCATCTGACCAGAGAGATGTTTCCCCCAATCTGTTCCCTGGTTCCCTCTTTTCCTTTTCTTCCTTCCTTTCTTCCTCTTCATAAATCTGCTTGCTCCTTCTTGGTCGAATCAGCTTTGCGAAGTCTGCAGACCAGCACGTCAGACCTCCCACATACCATCTTCCCACACACAACGCGAACATTTACCAGTAGCAGTGGGTCTGAGAAGACTAAATGCGAAGTGCAAACATTTTTTTCAGCACAGCAGCTGAGACAGCCCTCTCTTACTTCGTTAATGGGTTGACCTACAACGCCTACCATAAATTGTCCGCAAACCCAAGGGCCCATGGTCCGTTGCAACTGTATATTAGTGAGTCCTACGTTACGCCTTTATGGGTGTAGTACAGTTAGCGTATACTGGCAAGACTGCTTCTACCCAATAGTTGATGATTGTTATACTATACCTGCAAACATTTATTGCCCTACTGTTTATAGCTCTTTCTAACGCGGCCGGCCCAAAGTGGTTGTAAGCGGCTTGCTGTGTACCTCCCTTACCCAGTCTTAAGAGTTACTGTCTTGATAACTTGCACTGCCGGCCCTGTTGGGGATGTAGGCGGAATGCTGTGGAGAGGACCTTTACTCTTTAATAAAGATCTTTTAAAAAAAAACAAAAAACAAGACAGACTAGATACCATCACCTACAAGAAACCTACTGACAAGCCATTGTCCTCTACTGTACCAAAGTTTCCACCCAAAGGCTCTCAGAGAAAACCTCCCCTATGGCCAGTTTTTACGTATTCGTAGAAACTGCAGCAATGTAGAGGACTATAAAAGACAAGCGTCAGAATTGAGTACACATCTAGCCAGGAGACAATACCCACCACGCACCATAACTAATGCTCAAAAACGAGCCCGTAATACCCATAGGTTGACCCTCTTGGAACACATACTAAACCTGAAACTGACCTCATTACATGTGTTACTACTTACACTTCTGAGTCAAACATGTTAAAAAGGGTCATCAACAAACATTGGAGAATACTTCAGATGGGAGAACTATCCTTAAGCAAACCAAGGTTTGCGTTCAAACGCACCTCCAACATCAAAGATCTACTCATTAATACCAGACCAAAAAGGAATACACCTTCGGCTCCAAACACACTATGGAGTCTTCCACCAGTGACAGGCCACTACCCCTGTGGACAGTGTGTAGTCTGCCCTCTGACACAAGCAAATAAGACAATTCCACTAAACAACAATTGGACATGGACCCAAAACAAGCACACCAACTGCAACACACGTAACTGCATCTATCTCATCACGTGTCCCTGTCACCTGCAATACATAGGGATGACTACCCGCCCTGTGAAAACAAGAATCACAGAACACAGGAGTAACTTTCGATGTAAAAAGACCAACACAAAGATGTGTGCACACTATGTCGAACACAATCATACTCCGAACGACTTACAATGGACCATCCCAGAAGCTTTCCCTAACATCACAAAAGAAGTTTTATTTAGAAAAGAACAATGTTGGGTTTTCAAACTAGGAGGGCACATCAGGGGTCTCAATGATGACATCCCGTAGGCTGAACTGAACCACTAGGCACCACTACATCTACCATCCCGCCTCCACTGACCTTTCCTGGTTCCTTCCCATCCTGGTAACCAGATATACAACAGTGTAGGACCCTTTGTTAGCCTATCGGAGCACTTAATTAGCTTCATCCACACCTTGGCACAATAGACGAATCGCAACCGTTGTATATGCATCACACCAACTCTAAACACACTATAATACCCCAATACGGTATTTTGAACAGACTACTGCTAGCCAATTGTGGCCTCCAACTTAGCGCCACAGCAACCATCATTGACACTCTTCCGCGTCACTGATAGATTTGTCAACTTTATTTACCCTACTCAAAAAGCGCTTATTCGTTTACATCTACTTAGAGCGTGATAAGGAATTCCTTCTATTCCATCTTGTTCGCCTTAAATAAAGTTTAGTTGAACACCCCCAAGATGGCCGCCGGGTTAACGCACTAGCGGACGCACGCCACAGACGCTGCTATAAATAGCCGGTACCCGGAAGCAACCGTTACGGGGCCCGGAGCTAAGGGTAGGATGAACGCAAGCCGGCTGCCTACAGTTGTGAGTAGCCTTCACGAGTATCCTTCACGATTCCTGCATGGCCGGTAAGCAATATCTTCCGCTTGTTTGTGAATCCATTACGCATTGTTCCCCACAGCTTTAAGAGCAATGACGTACTCTGCCTTTCCCGTCAGCCTTAGGCTTCGATACTAGGGGTGAGTGTCTTACTCTTACTCTCATGTTTCAGGCACTATAGACTGTGTTTTACCGCCCATTATGCGCGGATAGTTGCTGTGATATTCGTCTAGCTGGCATTTAGTGGAGCCTACCTTGCCTCAACTACGGCAACTTTCAAGCCGCATTTTTGCTAAGCGACTACCCACACACTTAGCCGCCTCGCACCGGCTCTCCTTCAGCCGTTCACCTTACGCATAATTGCTTCGAGCGCGTTCACTATGTTCATTTTTAATGTTGCTGAAACACCGATGCTCCATGCATTTTTAATTTCTGGTAATCAATGGCACGTTTTTAAACTATGGTCACTACCGCCTTGCACTTTCTCCTAAACAGAGGTGCGACCGCCCTCACCTATCTCCCAATGCGAGTCTCCTCCACGGGTCGATATAGTTATCACCACTGGGTCAAGCCTTTATTGCTTCAGGGCTTCTGAACCCACGGCTCCTTGACATTGAATGAGCTTCTCAACCACAGCAATACTTAGCTCACTCCCGCATATGATAATCAATGAGCCTTTACAATTAACCATTGCGAGCTTCATGATCCTCATCATTTGTAAATCATCCGACGTATTAGCACAAGAATTTGCATGTGCCTTTTCAGCCTAAACGCACAAGTTACTAACTTGTGTAACGATATATCTGTAAGAGACAGTAGTTAGTGACAGATTCCTCACCTTAGAATATCCCCAGGCGTCAGGCTGGATCCGGAAAGTTTTGCGTAGCAGTACCCTTGCGCGTCGGTAGGCGGCGTCGTGTGGCTCCGCGTCCGTCGTCGGCGTCGTGATCGCCGGGATGACGTCGCGGGCAGTACTTAGGCGCCGCCCCTGCGCGCTGACGTCAGTTCTGTACACGACTTTCCGCGCCAGGAACGCAGAGCCATGCAAGAAGCTGACACAGGTGTCTGAAAAATACTGGGGCCCTGAAAGGGATGTCCTTAACCCTAGAAATCAGTTCGCAGAACGGGGAGGATGGGTGGGGCGGTAAGGAATCTGTCACCAACTACTGTCTCTTACAGATATATCGTTACACAAGTTAGTAACTTGTGCATCTGAAAGAGACACGTTAGTGACAGATTCCTCACCTTAGAATAGATACCCCAGCAATACCAACCCCGGTGGTGGGTCTGCGAACAAAGATCAGACAAGGAAGTCCTGGAGGACAGAACGGCCAAAGAAGCCGTCCCTCCGGACCTGACTGTCAAGGCAGTAATGCTTTGTAAACGTGTGCAGCGAGGCCCACGTAGCTGCCTGACAGATAACCGGCAGCGGAACACCGCGGCCCAAGGCCGTGGTAGCAGCCGTTGCCCTGGTGGAATGGGCACGCAGCCCAACAGGAGGCTCCTTCTTGGCCAAAGAATAGCAGGTCTTGATGCACAAGGTAACCCAGCGGGAGATGGTCCTCTTGTGCACCGCCCGACCTTTTTGGCGCCCACGTAGCCAACAAAGAGCTGGTCATCCACCCGGAAGTGTTTTGTGCTGTCGATATAGAAGGAGAGCGCACGTTTTGGGTCCAGGCGGTGGAGCCTCTCTTCCTCTCTGGAAGGATGCGGAGGCGGAAAGAAGGTGGGCAAAGTGATGGTCTGCCCAATGTGGAAAGCAGTAACCACCTTTGGCAAGAAGGACGGACGCGTCCGAAGAACAACCTTGTCTGGATGAACAGACAGAAAGGGAGGTTTGCAAGATAGAGCCTGGAGCTCACTCACCCGCCGAGCGGAGGTGATGGCCACCAGAAAGGCTTTCTTCAAAGTCAGAAGACGAAGAGGACAGTTCTGCAGAGGCTCAAAGGGAGCGCACATTAAAAAGGTAAGAACCAAGTTCAAGTCCCACTGAGGCATCACAAACGGAACAGGAGGGAAGAGGTGAGTAATGCCTTTTAAGAACCTGTTAACAACAGGGGACTTGAAAAGGGAGGGCTGATCAGGGAGCCTGAGGAAGGCCGAGATAGCACAAAGATAACCCTTGATGGTACCCAGGGCAGAACCCTGTTGGGCCAGAGAGAGAAGGAACAGAAGGACCTCAGAAAGAGGGGCAGAAAGGGGATTCACAGCCTTTGCTGTGCACCATGCCACAAATTTGTTCCACCTGCAGGCGTATACCACCTTAGTGGAGGGACGCCTGGCTGCCAGAATCACATCACAAACTTCGGGAGGAAAGTCGAAAGGAATCAACTGCCGCCGCTCAATCTCCACGCAAGCAGGTGTAGACTGGACAGGTTCGGGTGGAGGACCGTCCCCTGCTGCTGCGACAGAAGATCCTCCCGAAGAGGCAGACGGATCGGGGGATCTATGCTCATATTGAGTAGCTCGGGATACCAAACTCTTCGAGCCCAGTCCGGAGCCACAAGAATGACTTGGGCCCGGTCGTGCCGAATCTTCTTCAACACTCTGGGTAGAAGTGGTATAGGCGGAAAGGCGTACAACAGACCGCAACTCCACTCGCGATGAAAAGCGTCGCCGAGCGAGTGCCGCCTTGGAAATTCCAACGCGCAGAACTGATGACATTGCGCGTTCTCTTCGGTGGCGAATAGATCTAACCAAGGCTCTCCCCACTGTAGAAAGAGTCCTTGCGCCACTTCCGAGTGAAGACGCCATTCGTGATCCATCATGCACCTGCGGCTGAGGTTCGTCCGCCCTGGCGTTCAGAGAACCTGCCAGGTGTTGAACCATCAGGAACATGCCCTGATGTTCCAGCCATGTCCAGAGGCGCAGAGCCTCCTGACAAAGGGTCCAAGACCCCACCCCGCCCTGTTTGTTGCAGTACCACATGGCGGTGGTGTTGTCTGTGAACACCTGCACTACCTTCCCTTTGACAGAGGGAAGGAATGCCTTGAGTGCAAGCCGGATCGCCCGGAGCTCCAGAAGGTTGATATGGAGCCGGGACTCCGCCGGAGACCAGAGGCCTCTGATCTCCGCCTCTCCCATGTGACCGCCCCATCCCAGAAGGGACGCGTCCGTCACAACTGTATGCTCTGGCTGGGGAAGGGAGAGGGATCTGCCCATGACCCATTGCCGGTTCGAGAGCCACCACTGCAACTGTTTTGCAGTCCCCTCCGAGATCTGGACGTGATCGGACAGGTTGCCCTGGTGCTGCGCCCACTGGAACTTCAGGTCCCACTGCAGAGCCCGCATATGCCATCTGGCATGATTGACCAGCAGGATGCAGGAGGCCATGAGGCCCAGCAGCCTCAGGGTCATCCGTTCCGAAACCCAGGATAAAGGCCAAAAGATCGGAATCATAGCCTGAATATCCCGGACTCGCCGTTCGGGAGGATAGGCCCGAAACTGCGTCGTGTCCAGAACTGCTCCGATGAAAAGGAGCTGTGGAGATGAATCAGATGCGACTTCGGCACATTGATGGAGAACCCCAGCGAGTGCAGGAGTTCGGCCGTAGTCTGGAGGTGGGAGACGACTGCCTGGGACGAGCCCGCCTTCAGCAGCCAGTCGTCGAGGTAGGGGAAGACTGAAACCCCTGCCCGGCGCAGATGAGCTGCGACCACCGCCATCACTTTCGTGAACACCCGAGGGGCACTGGTAAGGCCAAAGGGGAGCACGGTGAACTGAAAATGCTCGGGGCCTACCGTGAACCGAAGGTAACGCCGGTGGGCCGGCAGGACGGGGATGTGGAACTACGCGTCCTGCAAGTCCAACGCTACCAACCAGTCTCCAGGGTCGAGGGCAGTCAAGACCTGAGCTAGGGTGAACATCTTGAACTTCTCCTTCCGGAGGAAGCGATTGACGTTCCGGAGGTCCAAGATAGGACGCATGTCCTCCTTGTCCTTTTTGGGCACCAGAAAGTAGTGGGAGTAGCAACCACGCCCTACTTCTGGGGTCGGAACATGCTCGATGGCCCTCTTGGTCAAGAGGGCCGTGACTTCCTTCTGTAGAAGCATCAAGTGATCCCCTGACATGCGGTGGAATTGAGGTGGCATGGCTGGGGGGTGGTCTCGAAGGGGAGGGAGTAGCCCCTTCGGACAATGTCCAAGACCCACCTGTCCGAGGTGATGGTGCGCCAGTGGGGAAGGTGATGGCGGATCCTGCCCCCTACTGGCGTGCCGTGCACCTGAAAGGAGGGACTAGGAGGGCTTGGAGGCCGCGGACGGGTTGGAGGTGGTGGCCTGACCCGCACGCTGGTTGCCCGATCCGCCACGGCGGAATCCACGTCCTCGGCCACGCAAAGACGCCTGCTGCGCGGGCCGGTGGCTGGGCTGCTGACGTGAAGGGCGCCCCTACCGTGGCCACGATAGGGGCGAAAAGCAGAAGTCAGCGGAGGGCGTGTAGCAGAAAGGCCCAGGGACTTGGCAGTAGCCCGTGAGTCCTTAAAGCGCTCCAACGCATGGTCTGCTTTGGACCCAAAAAGACCGACTCCATCAAAGGGCATGTCCATGAGAGTATTCTGGACATCCCCTGAAAAAACCAGTGGTTCTCAGCCAGGCGTGGCGTCGGAGCGCCACCGTCGTTGCAATCGACCTGCCCAGCGAGTCGGCGGTGTCAAGGCCACAACGGATAGTGTATTTGGCTGCATCCCTTCCTTCCGCAATGGCGCGGGAAAGCAGTGCCTGGACCTCCTCAGGGCACTGGGGCAAAACATCCGCCACCGAATCCCACAGGGAGTGGGTATATCGGCCCAAAAGACAAGCGGTGTTAACGGACCGCAAGCCAGCACTGGAGGAAGAAAAACCTTTCTTCCCAAACTGATCCAGGCGTTTGGATTCCCTATCCGGAGGAGCGGTAGGGAAGGCGGTTTGGGAAGCGGAGGCTTGAACAACCAAGCTCTCAGGAGTGGGGTGGACAGAGAGAAACAGGGGGTCGCCCGGAGCTGGGCGATGGCGTCGTGACACGTTCCGATCCACAGGAGCCCCTGTGTTGGGCTTGGACCAGGCGCCCAAAAGAACGTCAGTGAGGGCGTCGTTAAACGGCAGCACAGTCTCCGCAGAGGAGGCTGCCGGCTGAAGCACCTCTGTCAAGATGTTAGGCTTGACCGTCAAAGTAGGGAGCTGGAGACGTAAGGCCCCAGCTGCCCTATGCAACACCGTACCAAAATTGGCCCCCTCCTCCGTAGCCACGGGAGGAGACAGCATGCCAGTGTCAGGGGAAGTATCCAGACCACTGGCCTCCCCTAGACTCTCTGTCCAGTCCTCATCATACTGACAGTGTCGCGTCAGAGGGTCATCAGACCCCTCCCAGTCCAACTGGTCCTCCTCAGGTTCAAAATAAGGAGGAGGAGGGACAGTTGGGACCCAAGGTCCCATCGGCGCCGGAGCCGGCGTCGAGCGACGTCGCTCCGGGTCCATGTCCGGAGCCGGAAGGAACTGGGGGACGACGCCGCCCGGAGCCCAGGGCGGCGTCGAGAACGGCACCGGAGACATCGGCGCCGGCGGAGGTGTCGTGAGGTCGACCGGCGTCGATGGGGGTTGTGGAGCCGGGATCGAGGCCGGGGCCGAAGCCGGAGCCGGGATCGAGGCTGGAGGCACGGGCGACGCCGGGGCCGGAGCCGTCGGCGACGCCGGAGCAACCCCATCAGGGCCCGCGGGGCCCGAAGGCGCACCGGAGGGGCCTGAAGGCCCGAAGAGGCGGGCCATGGCCGACAGGAATTCCTGTACCTTGGCCGGATCCGCCCCCGAACCCGGGAAGGGCGGGTATGGCGGGGGCGACTCCACAGGCAAGTCCGGGGCCGCGGGGGCGGGGACGGTGCCGGGAGGGGCCTCAGCCGAGTCGCGAGACCGGCGAGGCGAAGTCCGAGAGCGACCATGCTTCTTGGACTTCTTGTGCTTCGACTTACCGGACGAAGAAGACTTCGACGCCGACGACCGGTGTGCACTCCGCGAGCGACCCCTGGACCTCTCACGCGACCGGGGCCTCCGTGGAGCCGAATGCCGGGCCTCGAGGAGCTTTCGAGACCGCTCTCGCAAAGCTTTCGGGTTGAGGGCCTGGCATTCGGGACAAGACTCCGTGTCGTGGCCTCGGCCGAGGCAGAAGAGACACTCCCAATGCGGGTTGGTGACGGACATCATCCGCGCACAGGCGCCGCATCGCTTGAAGCCGGGCATCCCTACGACACCTTTAAGTAGTGGAAAAAAAACAGTGAAAAAATTCACCAAAAAGAATGGTCAAAAAATGACCAAGGCACTGCTCTTCCCGGATCTGCGCTTACTGGCGCGGAAAAAGAAGAACTGATGTCAGCGCGCAGGGGCGGCGCCTAAGTACTGCCCGCGACGTCATCCCGGCGATCACGACGCCGACGACGGACGCGGAGCCGCACGACGCCGCCTACCGACGCGCAAGGGTACTGCTACGCAAAACTTTCCGGATCCAGCCTGACGCCTGGGGATATTCTAAGGTGAGGAATCTGTCACTAACGTGTCTCTTTCAGATTACACTGTTTTTACTGTGGCTTGAGCGCAATGTCACACTCCTTGTTTTTAATGATTACTTGGTTGTCCCCTTTTTCCTTTTTTTCCCCTTTCTCCCCTTCTCAATCAGGTCTACAGTACACCCCAGTACAAGTCTACTAGGGTACTCCCTACCGCATCTGGTAATTAGCTAACTAATCATGATACCAGACGGTAGTGCACCATTCACACTTTAGTTTTTCCGGTCCTGATTAAGTGCCACCTGACCCGTTAGGGGCTATCGAGGCACGAAACATGTTGACCTACTTCACCTTGGCAGCCCTTTAGGAACATTACATCCACGTAAGGGCACCCACACCGTTTTTAATCAGGCTTGAGCTACCTATACTAATAAACTTGACCTAAGTAGGACCGCTCCAGACCTTTTTTCTCTCACTTACCTGTGCACTACCCAGCCCTCACACCCACACGCACCCAACGGCTTCTTCAAAAAGATCTCCGATAAAGAGCCCCGTTTACGGGAGCCCGTCAGGCATTGCAGCGCCGGCCCGACGAGGAGCAAAAGCCCTATGATGAAGCATGACATCCTCCGGGGTGTGTGAGGGCATCGCGAAGAAAGACCTCCCTTTCCCCTCACGCCCAGTTAGGAACTGCACACCCCTCCGATATACAGCATTATACATAGCCTCATATTGCTAAACTTTGAAAACGTGTGAACACATTTTTATACTGGAACCACTGTCAGTAGTGCAGTCAGAGCTTACAACATTTACTTAGAACGCGCACCCTAACAATAAAGGCTTTCAATTAATGAAACATAAATACAAGTTTGAACAGCATTAACATATGGGCAAAAATATTACCTTAACTGCAGACAGTGCCCTTCCCCGATCCATAATGTGGTCCTCCAAACTGGCAGCCAAAGGGTTTGTGCTGCAGGGGGTTGGGCCTACTTGTCCCAAGGACAAAATACACATGAAAACTTGTTGCCCTTGACCCCAAACAATATGTCCAGGGCGTCTGGCTATAGGAATTCCACATCCCTGTGGAGAAAAACTCAAAAGGGAGCCTATCACTCGCAAGTGTCTCATCAGTCAACAGATCTATTAATGCACATTAAATCTCATATTTTGATAGGGAGTATCCAATTCTTCTCCCTAGGCATCATTTAGTTTCTTTAATCTTGCCTCCTACACAACTGCATCTATGCGATCCTCTGTGCTGGGTGAAAACTCATCTGAAAATACTTCAGAGATTGGGACGCTATTATTTCACAACGCAGAGGCACCAGGAATCGTTTGCTTGAATTGTAACATATTTCGAGTTATGCGTGCTATTTAATCTTTGGGTCAAGCGTGTTTTTCAGTAATTGGTCATAGGAACAAACTCTATACTACCACTTGAGATAAGCACAGGACCTTGTTAGGTAATAATATAAATATGGAGGTCATCATATAAAATACATATCATAGGTGTAAATTTGTATTTTAGAAAAGACATGAATGTTTTTCAATCTTGCTGCATCAACTATGTGATTCATAAACTCATACAAGCAGGAAGTAGGTTGGTGAGATTTTTTGTTATTCCATGCACTACAAGTCAAGGAGACAATGTAGTAATATGTATGATATAACCTTTTCTTGGTTTCCTCTCTATTTATGACACTTGATCTATGAAAAGATACATGGGATTATTTTTCTTTTCACTCTTTTTTTCAGTGTACATCGGTACACATCGCTTTGTAAGATATGATATCATTGGCATGTGTGACACATTTGGGTGACTATATGGGAAGTTATTTTGGTTTATCCACTGGTGAGATTCATGGGAAATATCCAGGTGTGCAGTTAATGGCTACACACGTTTGTATTAATCATTCTGTTTTGATTGACAGAGGTTTTATACCTTTTATTATACATCTCTAAGTACTAGCCAAACATGAGAGATATGGCTCTCCTGATTAAGACCTGCGAGCCGAAACGCATGTAGAGAGATCTTCTGAGCGAACCATTTTACTTCAGTAGATTTATAGCCATCGATTGTCGATATTAGAACATTGGAAATTCTGTCATGTACTATATCCTAATCTATATAAGATAATATA
Source organism: Calotriton arnoldi (assembly GCA_963921515.1). Taxonomy (NCBI): domain Eukaryota; kingdom Metazoa; phylum Chordata; class Amphibia; order Caudata; family Salamandridae; genus Calotriton; species Calotriton arnoldi. The sequence continues at coordinate 127,257 of CAWUFW010011909.1, read as the reverse complement.
ATTCTGAAGGGTCATCTTCTAGATTAAGATCTGAATATTTTGGAATTTCATCATTTGTCAATTCAATGCTATGATTGTGTATGGGTTATGACAGATGTGGATGATTGCATTGGTGTGTTTTAGAGCTGTATTTGTATATGCATTTATGTATATGTTATATATGTGTATAATACTTTTACATTGAAAATATAACAATTTTGTAGCTTTTCAAATAATCACGTGTTTTTGAGCTTGGTCAATCATGAAATATTGTATTTATAAGTAAAGAGATAGGTTGCCTGAGGATTTACATTATAGTTCATTTCCCTGCCTCAAGAACACTTCATTAGTGCAGGGGGTCCCCCTCATATATACATTCATTGTCCACATCTGTTCAGACACTCTTCGCCAGGTACCCGGTGCAGCCAGGCAGTCATTCGGTCCTCTTCTTCAGTTTCTCGGAAGATCTGAGTTCTGGGTGCCAGGGGTGCCCTTTTTATGCCCAGAAAACTCCCTCAGGGTTGATGGGCTACTAGGTTCCCTCCCTCCCTCTTGAAGACCACTTATTGTGAAGTCTGACATCTGGTTATCCCAGAATTCTCGATTCTGCCCACTCTCAAGCTGGCAGAACTCCTCCCTTGGCATATAGAGCTCCCTAGCCCAACACAGAGGTGTGGCTACCAAGGGGGCTAGATACCAGCCAATGGGGCTACTAGCCTTTTCCACAGTAAAAACAACAATTCCGTGTTTTTACTCTTGGAACATGTAAAAGTACATGTTCTACTGTCCAATATACAGCACCGTGCTTTAGGGCTCATTAGGTCTGCCTTAGGGTTGACTCACATATATTAAGAAGGTAAGATTGGGCTTTGCCATCGCTTTAAATGGCAAAGTCGAGTTAACAGTCTAAAACTGCAGTGGCAGACTGGGACCAATGTTTTAACTTAGTAACACCCAGGGTGACACAACCAGTGTTGAAATTCCTGGGGTGACCCTCTAACTTACAGGCCCTGGGTACCATATACCAGAGATTTACAAGTAAGTTAGTGTTGGAAATGGCCCTTTTTGCAGGGTTATCCCCAAACTTTTTGCTTCTTCCTCCTACTTTTTCCTGACCTGTGGTTGTTGGCGTTAGGACTCTGGGCACTTTACCATTGCTGATCAGTGCTAAAGTGCATATGCTCTCTGTGTAAATTGTTATTGTGATTGGTTATCCATGATTGCATATTTGTTTTACCAATAGGTCCCTAGTAAAGTGCACTGAGTGTGCCAGGGTTGGTAAATCAAATGCTACTAGTGGGCTTGCAGCACTGGTTGTGCCACCCACACGAGTAGCCCTGAAAAGGGGTTTCAGGCCTGCCACCGCAGTGCCTGCGCGCAGTTAACTGCCATGTCGCCCTGGCAAGTGCACCCACTTGCCAGGCCCTACACTTCCCTTTCTGTGCACAAAGGACACCCCTATAGCAGGTCCAAGGTACCCCCCTGGGCAGGGTGCAGTGTATGTGAAAGGTAAGACATGTACTGATGTGTGTAACATGTCCTGATAGTGAAATACTGCCAATTTCGTTTTTCACTATTGAAAGGCTATCTTGCCCATAGGACAGAATGGGGAATGCTCTGTAAAAATTTTACAAGCATATCTTCCCATAGGAGTAAGATAGGTAATTGGAGTCTGGTATCCCTGAACTCAGAATTTAATAACATCTTTTAGTAAGGATGGTTTTTAAATTCTGTGTTTGAAAATAGCACTTTTAGAAAGTGGCTGTTTTCTTGTCCAACCTTCCTGTGTGCCTCTGCCTGTTTGTGGATTGACTGTCTGGCTTTGGAATGACAGGGGCTGGGGTGGCTCCAGGAGTCTGGGTTTGTCAGCCCTAGGCTGAATAGGCCAAACTGCATTTGGAGTGGTGGGAGGAGTAGCACCTGTACCTGACTAGGGCTGTGCCTGCCTTCCACAAAAGACTGGCTCCACCTCCTGCGGTGTGTCTGAAGACCCTGGCCCACACTGATAAAGGAAAAAGTTGTGCACTGGCAGAGTGCACCCAGAACTGGTTTGGACTGGGTTCAGGACCCCTTACACAAAGAGAACAAAGACATTTTGGGGTATAAATATTAGAACTGAAACCCCTGAATTTCAGACTACTTCGTGATCAAGAGGAACCTTTTGCCAAAGAGGACAGCTGAAGAGACTGAGGAGAAGTACTGCCCTTGCTGTGTGTCTGGGGTTGGTCTGCAGTTTGCTGTTCCTGCTAAGGAGAGGACAAAGGGACTTTGCTGTGTGCTGGGTCCATCTGTAACCTGAAGAGAAGTCTCCCAGGGCCTGAGGAGAGCTGGCCTCCTGTTGTGGAAACTCAGGAATACCAAAGTTTCCAAGATCATCTTTAAGCCGCTGTGTGCATGTGTCTGGGCACAGCGTGTAACCCTCGTGAAGTCTGCATTGCTCGAGAAGTGCTTCGTTCCAAGATCTCTGCAACGCTGTGTGCATGTGTCTGGGCACAGCGTGTAACCTTTGTGAAGCCTGCATCTCCCGAGAGTGCTCCATCCCCCAAGATCGTTTCCGTGACGCTGTGCATGTGTGCCGATGCACAGCTGGGAGCCGCTGGGAAGTGGACAGAAGCCGCGATCAACTGAGAGGCCGTCACCGCCGCTGGTCCGAGTCATCAGCAAAGATCGTAATCACCAGAGGAAGAAGCCGGGCGGGAGCAAGATCAGCTGCGAGGCGTCTCCTAGCAACCGGGACACCTCCGACGAAAAGCCGCCCAGCAGGACGTCCACTTCACTGCCGAGTGAGCGGGGCTGCGCTCCCACCAGGAAGAAGCTACCCCCATGCAGCGAAGAGAGGATCGGCGAGCCGGAGTCCTGAGGAGCCTCGAGCCGGTGTTCTTCTCTTCTCCCAGGTAACGCTCAGAGCTGCGCGCTCGAGCCGCCACGTGGGGTGCTGCCGGGAACTGTTTTGAGCTCTTGTCCTGATTACGGCCCGTACCGGCATAACGGAGAGTTGCGGTACCGGGGCCCCCTTTTCACCTGACACTGATTTGAGCAGTTGGGGGCGTATCCGTATTGTCGCTGGCCGCGGAGGCAGCCTTGGGAGAGTATTAAAGGGTTCAGGACAGAAGGGGCATCGCCCGTCGGTGCCGAAGTAACATGCGGTTGTAATACCACGATTGGGCACATAAATTACTTCCAGTCAAGGACTGTTTTGCCATATCACTCTCTCGCATAAAGAAATACAAAGTACTCCAGTCTATTTTTAGTAACATCCGTTCTTAAAGACATTCTACTGAAAACCTTTTACTGTGTATGTTGGATTTTTGTTGTTTTGGTCTTGTGAAGATTAGATAGAAATACTTTATTTTCTAAACCCGTGTGGTGTCCATTTGTGGTGTTATCACTGCGTTACTGTGAGTGTTGGTACAAATACTTTACACATTGCCTTTGGGATAAGCCTGTCTGCTCGTGCCAAGCTACCAAGGGGGTGAGCAGGGGTTATCTAGAGTGTGTATCCCCCTTACCCTGACTAGAAGCAAGGATCCCTATTTGGACAAAGGTACCTACCTCTGCCAACTAGAGACCCCCATTTCTAACAGTTAGCTTATGCCAATTGGGTATAAGCCAATCAAACATACAAAGTTTAGGGTAAGGGCAGAGGCACGGAGGTCTGGTTAGTAGGCCTCAGTCCACTTTCAGTCAAAAACCCAGCAGCATCAGTCCAAAACCTTGGGGATGAACATACAAAAAGAGGCATTTACTTACACTCTAAGATATTACAATAGTTGTTGATGGCTGAAATGTATTGGGGAAACAAATTTCGGTTTGCACATTTTGTTTTATTTACTTTTTATATCTTGCTTCTGATAATCCATACCCTTCTACTCCCTGCCCTCATCTCGTCATTCTGATACTCTGCGCTATTCCAGATTTTAGTCAGAAATGCCTGACAAAGAGCCACACTGAGCATTGCATTGTTCCTGAGGAGCATGAGCTCCTGACATCATCTTGCCTTTGCCTTCACCAGTAAAGACCACGAAGAGCCGATCGTCTTCTCTATCCTCTCTTGTGCCATCAATGTGGTAATTGACAGCCTACCTTGGGTCCAACCTATGCAATCTCTCAACTTTCTTGATATGGTGATGGTGTGGAATTTAGAAAGTAAGAGTGACAGCCTGTCCTATGCGGAAGGTAGAAATCGTCTGAGTGGCAAAAAAAGTGATCAGTGGCTGGTCAATGGGATCCACAATTACTCAACCTTATGGACCAAAAGGACTGCCACTAAGAATACTGTCTTCAGAATAAGCAGGCATATTGATCACCTCTGCACAAACGGGAAGAGCACAGCAAGGTTAACTCTAAATTTAAATCTCACAATGAAACAATAGAGGCTGTGGAAGGAGACAGACAGAATAGACTTTTCAGAAATCGCACCACTAATGGCTAACTAAATGAGGAGGGCTCATCGCGAAGAAAATGGAAAGAGCAGCAACGCGTCCTTTCACAGTGGAAAATGAAATGCCTTGATGAGCAAGGAAAATGCAATGCGCAGAACATCTGAAACATAAATCTTGTATACTCTGCGCAAGAGAGGAAGAGGAGGCTGAAAGTTGAGCTCCAACAGATCTTCATATCAAATCCTTATTGTCCAATAGCAGTAGAAGGGGGCTAAAAAAACAGCTGTGCTTGATGATTTCACACTTTCTGCAGGGCCCTTGATAGCAGTGAGATCAGAGGGGATGCGTAATCCAGATCCTGTGACCAGATGAACTAGAATGGGTCTTCCAGGGAACCATTCAAAGGGCAGTGAAGAGCATAGTATAGAGGACACTTACGTTTCATGGCCATAGCAAAGAGGTCCTAATCTAGAGAGGATCCGGTCAGTGATATTGGGATGAAGCTTCCATTTATGATTCTCTAATGAGACGCAACTCAATGCATCTTGCCTCACACAGAGCATGCTGGCTTGTAGGGCCACATCTGGGAAAATGACCTGCTGCAGTGCACACCAGCACAGACATGAAACTTCCCAAAACAGGTTCCAACAAACCACACTGCCCAGTCTGTTGATGTAACGGATCGTGGTCGGGTTATCTGAACAAATGTTTGACAAGGTCTGAAATGGAGTGAAAAGAGAAAGGTCTTTAGGGCAAGGCACACAGACTAGCAACTTGAGCACACTGATGTGCTGCCATTCCTCCACTGCGGAAAAACGTCCTCATGCCGTAGTCTCCCTCCGATGAGTACCCAAGCCCAATGAAGAGTCCATCAACACTGATGCGTGACTACGAAAAACAGAAAAGAGGACTCATTGTGCCAGGGCAGCGGAGGGGCACATCCACTAACGGAGGTTCAGAAAGGCGGAAAAGAATAGGTCTAGGCAAGATAAAAGACTTCGGGATACTATTGCCACTGCCTTCTCAGGCACAACCAAAAGGCCCAAATTCCTTATCTGGTGAGCAACACTAACGAACAAGTTACTTACCTTCGGTAACAATGTATCTCTAAGAGACATTAGTAGTTATAGATTCCTTACCTTAGAATTACCCTCAGGCGTCAGACTGGATCCGGAGAAATTTTTTCATAGCAGTACCCCTGCGCGTCGGTAGGTGGCGTCGGTCGACTCCGTGTTCGTCGTCGGCGTAGAGGTCGCCGGGATGACGTCGCAGTGTCTACTTAGATACCGCCCCTGCGCGCTGACGTCTGTTCTGACACTACTTTCCATGCCAGAAGCGCAGAGCCATGCAAGACACTGACCACTGGTGCACATAACTAGGGCCCTGAAAGGGAGGCCCTATCCCTAGACGTCAGCTCGCAGAATGGGGAGGATGGGGGGGGGGGTCAGGAATCTAACTACTGTCGCTTACAGATACATCGTTACCGAATGTAAGTAACTTGTTCATCTGAAAGAGACCATAGTTATAGATTCCTTACCTTAGAATAGATACCCCAGCAATGCCAACCCTGGAGGAGGGTCTGCAAACTAAGTTCACACCAGGAACTCCTGGAGAACAGAACGGCCGAAAAAGCGGTCTCTCCGGACTTGGCTGTCCAGGCAGTAATGTTTCGTGAACATGTGCAGGGATGCCTAGGTGGCTGCCTGGCAGATGTCAACCAACGGAACTCCACGTCCCAAAGCAGTAGTGGCTGCCATCGCCCTGGTAGAGTGGGCGCACAGTACTACTGGAGGTTCCTTTTTTGCCAAAGAATAACAGATCTTAATGCATAAGACAACCCATCGAGAGATGGTACGTTTGTGCACTGCCCGACCTTTTTTGCTGCCCACATAACCCACAAAGAGTTGATCGTCCACCCGAAAGTCTTTAGTGCGGTCAAGGTAGAAAGACAGCGCACGTTTTGTGTCCAGACGGTGGAGTCTCTCCTCCTCTTTGGAAGGGTGTGGAGGCGGGAAGAAGGTGGGCAATGTGATAGTCTGATCTATGTGGAAAGAGGTAACCACTTTGGGCAGAAAAGAGGGCCTAGTACGGAGGACTACTTTGTCCGGATGGACAGCAAGCAAGGGAGGCCTGGAAGATAAGGCTTGAAGCTCACTCACCCTGCGAGCAGAGGTGATGGCAAGCAAGAAAGTAGTCTTCAAAGTAAGGAGATGAAGAGGACAATTATGTAGTAGCTCAAAGGGAGCACACATAAGATAAGTGAGGACAAGATTCAAGTTCCACTGGGGCATTACGAAAGGAGAAGGAGGTAAGAGAGGAGTAATGCTCTTCAGAAATCTGTTAACAATAGGGAACTTGAAAAGAGAAGGCTGATCAGGAAGGCGAAGAAAGGCCGAAATGGCCGAAAGATACCCTTTAAGAGTGCCCAGAGCAGAGCCCTGCTGGGCCAAGGAAAGAATGAAGAGGAGAACCTCTGAAAGAGGGGATCCACAGCCTTTGCTGTGCACCATGCCACAAATTTGATCCATCTACAGGCGTACACCATTTTAGTGGAGGGACGCCTGGCTGCCAAGATGACATTACAGACTTCGGGAGGAAGGTCGAAAGCTGTCAGCTGTCGCCGCTCAATCTCCACGCAAGGAGTTGGAGACTGGACAGGTTTGGGTGGAGGACCGTCCCCTGCTGCTGCGACAGAAGATCCTCCCGAAGAGGCAGTCGGATCGGAGGATCGATGGCCATGCTCAAGAGCTCGGGGTACCAGACTCTTCGTGCCCAGTCCGGAGCCACAAGAATGACTTGGGCCCAGTCGCGCTTGATCTTCTTCAGGGTAGAAGTGGTACAGGCGGAAAGGCGTACAGAAGGCCACAATTCCACTCGCGACGAAAGGCGTAGACGAGCAAGTGCCGCCTTGGAAACTCTAGCGCGCAGAACTGCTGACATTGCGTGTTCTCTTCGGTGGCGAATAGATCTAACCAAGGCTCTCCCCACTGCTGAAAGAGACCTTGCACCACCTCCTAGTGAAGACGCCATTCGTGATCCATCATGCACCGGCAGCTGAGTTCGTCCGCCCTGGCGTTCAGGGAACCTGCCAGGTGTGGAACCACCAGAGATATGCCCTGATATTCCAGCCACGTCCAAAGGCAAAGAGCTTCTTGACATAGGGTCCACGACCCCACCATCTGCACTACCCTTCCTTTGACAGAGGGAAGGAATGCCTTCAGTGCAAGACGAATCGCTCGGAGCTCCAGAAGGTTGATGTGGAGCCCGGACTCCGCCAGAGACCAGAGGCCTCTGATCTCCGCCTCCCCCATGTGGCCACCACATCCCAGAAGTGACGCATCCGTCACTACTGTGAACTCTGGTTGGGGAAGGAAGAGGGATCTGCCGCTGACCCAATCCTGGTTTGTGAGCCACCACTGCAACTGACTTGCAGTCCCCTCCGAGATCTGTACGTCATCGGAAAGATTCCCCTGATGCTGCGCCCACTGGAACTTCAGGTCTAACTGCAGAGCCCGCATATGCCATCTGGCATGATCCACCAGCAGGATGCAGGAGGCCATGAGTCCCAGCAGCCTCAGGGTCATTCTCACCGAAATCCGGGATAGAGGCTGAAACATCGGTATCATAGCCCGAATATCCCGGACTCGCTGCTCGGGAGGATAGACCCGAAACTGTGCTGTGTCTAGAACTGCTCCGATGAAAAGGAGCTCCTGAGAGGGAATCCGGTGCGACTTCGGCACGTTGATAGTGAACCCCAGCGAATGCAGGAAGTCCGCCATAGTCTGGAGGTGGGAGACGACAGCCTGGGGCGAGCCCGCCTTCAACAGATAGTCGTCGAGATAGGGGAAGACTGGAACCCCTGATCTGCGTAGATGAGCTGCGACCACCGCCATCACTTTCGTGAACACCCGAGGGGGGCTGGTAAGGCCAAAGGGGAGCACAGTAAACTGAAAATGTTCGTGGCCTACCATGAACAGTAGGCAACGCCGGTGGGCAGGCAAGACGGGGATGCGAAAATAAGCGTCCTGCAAGTCCAACGCAACCATCCAGTCTCCAGGGTCGAGGGCAGACAAGACCTGCGCCAAGGTTAACATCCTGAACTTCTCCTTCCGGAGGAAGCGGTTGACGTCCCTGAGGTCTAAGATAGGACGCAGGAATTTTTCCTTTTTGGAGACCAGAAAGTAGTGGGAGTAGCAACTACGACCTACTTCTGGCTCAGGGACGTGTTCAATAGCATCCTTGGCCAAGAGAGCCGTAACTTCCTGGCGGAGAAGGGCCAAATGATCCTCGAACATACGATGGAGTGTAGGTGGCATGGAGGGAGGGGCAGTCTCGAAGGGGAGGGAGTAGCCCCATCGGACTATTTGGAAAACCCACCTGTCCGACGCGATGATGCGCCAGTGGGGGAGGTGATCGCAGATCCTGCCGCCCACTGGCAACTGGTGGCCCTGAAAGGTCGGACTAGGAAGGCTTGGAGGCTGCTGCAGGGGGGGCATTGGTGGACTGGCCCGCCCGCTGGCCCCCAGACCCACGATGCTGGGTCCCACGTCCCCGGCCATAGCAGAGGCTGGGTAGCTTGCGCAGGCCTGTGGCTCTGGGCGGAACGTGGTGGGATACCCCTTCCGTAGCCACGAAAGGGGCAAAAGGCAGACTGCATGGGGCGAGAGGTGGCAGCGATGCCCAAGGATCCTGCCGTAGCCCTAGAGTCCTTGAAACGCTCGAGGGCTTTGTCCGCCTTGTCGCCAGACGACTGCCATCAAAAGTCATGTCCAAAAGAGTCGATTGCACATCCCCAGAGAAGCGAGTGGACCTCAGCCAGGCGTAGCGCCTCAGGGCTACTGACGCTGAAATCGTTCTACCCAGCGAGTCGGCGGTATCCAGCCCACACCGGATGGTGAACTTCGCTGCATCTCGACTCTCTGCAACAGCGCGGGTGAGCATGGCCCGGGCCTCCTCTGGGCACTGTGGCAGCACTTGCGCAACCGTGTCCCACACAGTGTGTGTGTGTAAGAGCCCAAGAGACATGCAGTGTTCACCGACCGCTGTCCTAAGCTGGCGGAAGAAAACATCTTCTTCCCAAGATGGTCCAGCTTCTTGGATTCCCTATCTGAGGGAGGTGTAGGGAATGCGCCTTTGGAGGTTGAGGTTTGGACCACCAAGCTCTCAGGGGTAGGGTGTTGGGAGAGGAAAAGTGGGTCGCCCGGGGCTGGGCTGTGGCGTCGGGCAATCATCCTGTCCACAGGAGCCCCTGTGCTGGGCTTGGGCCAAGTACCCAGAAGAATGTCAGTGAGGGCCTCATTAAAAGGCAGCAGGGGCTCCGAAGACTCTGCTGTCGGCTGAAGCACCTCAGTCAGGAAGTTAGTCCTGACTGCCACCATAGGAAGCTCGAGGCCTAGGGCCTCAGCCGCCCAACGCGATACTACAGCGTAGGAGGCTCCCTCCTCCGTAGCCACAGTAGGGGGAGAAAGCATACCAAGGTCTGGGGAGGTATCCAGACCACTGGCATCACCCAACTCCTCTCTCCAGTCCGGCTCTTCAAGTTGGTCTGCAAGAGGGTCAACAGACCCCTCCCAGTCCTCCTAACTGGCTGCCACTCAGGGCGGTAGGGAACGCCAGGGATGAACAGTGGGAGAAAAGTACCCTCCGGCGCCAGTACCGATGCGGTTCGGCACCGTGTCCAAGTCGAGGGTGAGGCCGGGGTCAACGCCAGCTGGGGGAGCAGCCGGCGTCAGGGGCGTTGCCACTGGAATCTGTGTTGGGGAAGGTAGAGTGAGGTCGACTGGCACAGATCCAGGCCTGGCAGTGGCGTAGCACAGGCCCCCCCGCATCCCCCGCAGTGCGGGGGGGCCTCGAGCTACAGAGGGCCCCCTCTGCACCGTACTCAGGCCTGAGAGCGCCGGATAAAATCCGGAGCGGGGGCCCTCTATGTAGCTTGCAGGGGGGCCCCTCAACGTTAGTTACGCCACTGAGGCCTGGATCCATGGGGGCCCTGCAGCGCCGAGGCCGGAGCCGCCGGCATTGAAGGCCTAGAGCCCCCAGCCGAGTCCACGGGGCCCGAAGGCGCGCCGGCGGAGTCGGGCTGCCCAAAGATTGAGTGGAGGGCTTTGTAAAATGCACGAAGCTGGGTAGGGGACGCTCCGGGTCCCGTAAAGGGAGGTTAGCGCGGAGTTGTCCCAGCAGGCTCCGAGGACGGAGCCGGGGGGCGGCGATGCTCCGGGTCCCGCATCGGGTCGGCCGACGGACGGGGAGAAGGTGAAGAGCGACGATGCTTCTTCGCCTTCTTCTTGTGCTTCGACTTACCCGATGAGTGCTAAGACTTCGATGATGAACGGTGATGGCTCCGCGACCGGTCCCATGACCTTCCCCTCGACCGGGACCTCGAACCGCGCGGAGTGGACTGCCGGGCCTCCAAAAGCTTTCGGGACCGGTCCCGCAAAGACTTCGGGTTCAGGGCCCAGCAGTCGGAGCACGACTTCGGGTCGTGGTCGAGCTCCATTCACCAAAGGCACACGCGGTGCAGATCGGTGACCGACATCAACTTGTGACAGGAGTGACAGGGCTTGAAACCGGGCCGATGACTGGACATCCCTCGTGCACCAGCAGTCGTAAGACTCAAAAAATATGTCGACAAAAGTCAAAAAAGAGTTAGTCAAAAAGTGACTAGGGGCACGCTCTCTCCGGATCTGCGCTGGCTGGTGCGGAAAAGGAAGAACTCACGTCAGCGCACAGGGCAGCGTCTAAGTAGACACCGCAACGTCATTCCGGCGACCACGACGACGAATGCAGAGACGACCGACGCCACCTACCGACGTGCAGGGGTACTGCTACAAAAAAAATTCTCCGGATCCAGTCTGATGCCTGGGGGTAATTCTAAGGTAAGGAATCTATAACTACGGTCTCTTTCAGATAGGATTCACAAGCCATTGAGCCCAGCAGGAGTGGAACCTGCAGAACAGGGATAGGAAATGGATTCAGAAACATCGGAATCATATTCTGAATATCGGCAATCCACTAAAGAGTAGGAAAAGTTTACATACAGGTCGGGGCCAACACCCCACCTATGAAGCTCAGTTTCTGAGTGGGGAAAGAGGTGGGATCTGTAAAAGCTGACAGACACACCCAAGTCATGTAGAAGCATCACTGTGCAGTGTAGATGTTTTTTAATCATCACAGGGGCACTTGCCTTTACCAGCTAATCATACAAGTAATGACTTCTAAGGAAAGCCACTAGTACAATCAGCACTTCGGTGAAGAGTCAGACAATGAAATAGCAATAACAATTGGTACTGCTAGAACACCACACTAAATTGGAGGAAATGCAAATGAGCCGGAAAGATCCGATATAAATAGGCATCCTCGAGATCCTGGGACACCCTTTGCATTTAAGACTAAGAACACCTAGCTCAAGGACAGTATTTTTAACTTGTTGTACTACTAATTGATAAGGTTTAGGAATCTTGGGTATATAATCAGTCTCAGATCCCCATTCTTCTTAGCAACAAAGAAATAAATTGACTACAATCCTATGCCTCACCTCTCCAAGAGCAACAATTATATGGCTTTGTTCAGCTGGAACACAGTGATCAATCATATCAGTCTTCCTGGTGGTGCTGAAGTGGAAAGACCATGCCTAATACTGGAAACTTGAGGTGGATGGAGAAACAATCAAAGATGTTTTGAGGCAACAGATCCAGCGGATAAAGGGGAAAACTGGAGCTGCTTAAGTTGGCATTCCCTAAATCTACCTCTCCTGCAAAAGGAACAGTGGAAGTGCAGTGGGGTATGAATCAGTAGGGAAGACTGCATTTGCCATGAGACAAATCCCTCAAGAAGCCCCAAAAAAGACAGCAATGTTGATAGATTTTTTGCAAGGGAGGTAAGACCCAGCTAAGTGGCAGTGTGGCTGTTCTTTAAAAGTTGAAGGAAGGAGTGTCTTCATACTGAAAAGCTTCTTGCCATTGAGCGGCATCTCCAGTAAGGGTGCGCCTGATCATCTCCTGGGATGTCTATGGAATTTCCTCTATGTGTTGCTATGTAGCCGGACTGCTGAGACAATGGATCAAGCTATTGCATCAACATAATCCACCCTTCATTTTTAGAATCTGTTTGGATGCATCCAGTCACTCACCATTATTAGAGAAGGACTTCTTCATATGGTCAGGAAAAACAAGTTACTTACCTTTGGTAAAACCTTTTCTGGTAAGTAACTTGGTCTTCTTCTTCTGAAGACGCTTAGCCCCAGATTCCTCTCCTTAGAATAGATACCTCAGCAATACTCCCCTGTAGATGGGCTTGCAAACTGGCTTAGACCAAAAAGTCCTGGAGGACTGAGCAGACGAAATGACTGTCAATGGACCTGGCTATCCAAGCCGTAGTGCTTCGTGAATGTGAGGAGGGACAACCACGTGGCAGCAAGGCAGATGGCTAGGACAGGTACCACATGCACCAACGCAGTAGAATCAGCCATGGGCCTGGTGGAGTGAGCCTGCAAGCCCTCAGGGGGTTACTTCTTCGACAGTGTGTAGCAAATATTTATGCAAAATACTATCCATTGGGAGATGGTCTGTTTTAGCACAGCCTTGCTTGACCTTCTTCACTCCAGAGAACGCAATGAAGAGTTGATCATCCACCCGATAGTATTTCGTGCAATAAATATAGAAGGAGAGAGGTCTCTTATGGTTCAAACTATGGAGTCTCTCTTCCTCCTTGGAAGGATGAGATGGAGCGCAGAAAGCAGGCAGACTGATGCTCTGGCCAACATGAAAGGGGGTGACCACCTTTGGAAGGAAAAGAGGCACATGTCCGAAGGACCAGCTTGCAGGGAAGAAGTTGGTATATGGAGAGTGGACCGACAGAGCCTAAAGCACACTGACCCTCCTGGCCGATGTAGTGGCCACCAGGAAAACCGTTGTGATGTTTAAGAGCATGAGAGAGCAGCTATGAAGGTATTCAAAGGCATCACAAAGGGAGTAGATGGGAATAAATGTTGTAAATCTTTCAAAAAACGAACCACAACTGGTGACTTTAACAGGGAGGGTTGATCGCGCAGCCTCAGAAGAGCCGAAATAGCTGAAAAGTAACCCTTAACAGTGCCCAGGGCAAGACCTTGCCATGTTAAAGATAGAACAAACAGCAAACCTCCCTACAAAGGTGCAGAGAGGGGGCCATGTGACATGAGGAACACCAGGCCACAAACGTATCTCAATGGCAGGTGTAGAACGTTTTAATAAATGGAAGCCTGGCTGGCAAGATGACATCACAGACTTCGGGAGGGAAATTGAAGACCCTCACATGTCGCCGTTCAATCTCCAGGCATGAAGGAGAAGAGTGCACAGAGTTTGCGTGCAAGACCCTGCCACTTTGCTGCGACAGGAGATCCTCCCGAAGGGGCAGCTTGACCGAAGGACAGATGCTCATGCTCCAGAGTTCAGGATAACACACTGTGCTCAATCCGGAGCCACTAGAATGACTTGGGCCTGGCCAGTTCTGATCTTCTTGAGAAGTCTGGGCAGGAGTGGTATCGGTGGAAAGGCATGCAGGAGTCCAGAGTCCCACTCGAGGCTAAACGCATCTCAGAGAAAGAGCCACTCTGGAAACTCGAGAGCACAAAAGTGTTGACATTGCGCGTTTTCTGTGGTGGGGAACATATCGAGCCAAGGCTCTCCTCAGTCCCAGAAGAAGTCTTGCACTACCTCCTGATGTAGATGCCATGTGTGATCCATGAGGCATCGGAAACTCTGCACGTCCGCCCTGGCATTCAGGGAGCCTGCCAGGTGCTGCACAATCAGGAAATTGTCCTGACTATCCAGCCAAGTCCAGAGGCGCAGAGACTCCTGGGCACAGGGTCCCACAACCCCATCACGCCCTGTTTGTTGCAATACCACATGGCTGATGGTGTTGTCCATTACCTCTTCCACCAGCCTTCCCTTGATGGATGGAAGGAAGGCTTTCAGTGCCAAGCAAATAGCCCTTAAACCCAACAATTTGAAGCTGAGACTCCGTGGGAGAACAGAGGTCTACGATCTCCACATCTCCCAGATGGCAGCCCCAACCCAGGAGTGATGCATCTGTCACCACTGTGAGCTCTGGGTGTGAAATTAAGAGGGGTCTGCCACTGACCCAATCGCACTTCCTCAGCCACCACTGTAGACCTTCTACAGTTCCCTCCGATATCTGGACCAGGTCAGAAAGACTTCCCTGATGCTGCGCCCACTGGGACTTTAGATTCCACTGCAAAGCCCACATGTGCCAATGAGTGTGCTTCATCAGCAGGATGCATGAGGCCATGAGATCCAGCAGCCTCCGAGTCACTCACCGAAATCCAGGACAGAAGCCGAAACACAGCCTGAAGCACAAGTTACTTACTTGTGTAACGATATATCTGTAAGAGACATTAGTTAGTGATAGATTCCTTACCTTAGAATATCCCCAGGCCTCAGACTGGATCCGGAAAGTTTTCGGCAGCAGTACCCCTGCGCGTCGGTAGGCATCGTTGTGCGGCTCCGCGTACGTCGCTGGCGTCGTAGTCGCCGAGATGACGTCGTCGGAGCTACTTAGACGCGCTGACGTCAGTTCTGTACACGACTTTCCGCGCCAGGAACGCAGAGCCATGCCAGAGACCGACTACTGGTGCAATACAACTAGGGCCCTGAAAGGGACTACCTGAACCCTAGAGAACAGTTCGCAGAACGGGGAGGATGGGTGGCCTGTAAGGAATCTATCACTAACTAATGTCTCTTACAGATATATCGTTACACAAGTAAGTAACTTGTGCATCTGAAAGACACGTTAGTGATAGATTCCTTACCTTAGAATACATACCCAAGCAATACCAACCCCGGTGGTGGGTCCGCAAAGCGAAATCACACCAGAAAGTCACGGAGAACCGACCGGCCAAAGAAGCCGTCTCTCCGGACTTGACTGTCAAGGCAATGGTGCTTAGTGAAAGTATGCAGCGAGGCCCACGTGGCTGCCTGACAGATGTCTTGCAGGGGGACACCGCGTCCCAATGCTGTAGTAGCCGCTGTGGCCCTGGTAGAATGGGTGCGCAGCCCTACCGGAGGTTCCTTTTTAGCCAGAGAGTAACAGGCTTTAATACACAAGACAACTCATCGGGAGATAGTCCGCTTGTGTACAGCTCGGCCTTTCTTGGCGCCCACGTAGCCAACAAAGAGCTGGTCGTCCACCCGGAACTGTTGTGTGCGGTTGAGAGAGAATGAAAGCGCACGTTTTGGGTCCAGACGGTGGAGCCTCTTTTCCTCTCTTGAAGGGTGCTGAGGCGGAAAGAAAGTGGGCAGAGTGACAGTTTGCCCGATATGAAAGGCAGTGACTACTTTTGGTAGAAAGGAGGGACGTGGTCGAAGCACAACCTTGTCCGGATAAATCGCTAGGAAAGGAGGTTTACATGAAAGAGCCTGAAGCACAAGTTACTAACTTGTGTAACGATATATCTGTAAGAGACAGTAGTTAGTGACAGATTCCTTACCTTAGAATATCCCCAGGCGTCAGGCTGGATCCGGAAAGTTTTGCGTAGCAGTACCCTTGCGCGTCGGTAGGCGGCGTCGTGCGGCTCCGCGTCCGTCGTCGGCGTCGTGATCGCCGGGATGACGTCGCGGGCAGTACTTAGGCGCCGCCCCTGCGCGCTGACGTCAGTTCTGTACACGACTTTCCGCGCCAGGAACGCAGAGCCATGCAAGAAGCTGACATAGGTGTCTGAAAAATACTAGGGCCCTGAAAGGGATGTCCTTAACCCTAGAAATCAGTTCGCAGAACGGGGAGGATGGGTGGGCGGTAGGAATCTGTCACTAACTACTGTCTCTTACAGATATATCGTTACACAAGTTAGTAACTTGTGCATCTGAAAGAGACACGTTAGTGACAGATTCCTTACCTTAGAATAGATACCCCAGCAATACCAACCCCGGTGGTGGGTCTGCGAACAAAGATCAGACAAGGAAGTCCTGGAGGACAGAACGGCCAAAGAAGCCGTCCCTCCGGACCTGACTGTCAAGGCAGTAATGCTTTGTAAACGTGTGCAGCGAGGCCCACGTAGCTGCCTGACAGATAACCGGCAGCGGAACACCGCGGCCCAAGGCCGTGGTAGCAGCCGTTGCCCTGGTGGAATGGGCACGCAGCCCAACAGGAGGCTCCTTCTTAGCCAAAGAATAGCAGGTCTTGATGCACAAGGTAACCCAGCGGGAGATGGTCCTCTTGTGCACCGCCCGACCTTTTTGGCGCCCACGTAGCCAACAAAGAGCTGGTCATCCACCCGGAAGTGTTTTGTGCGGTCAATATAGAAAGAGAGCGCACGTTTTGGGTCCAGACGGTGGAGCCTCTCTTCCTCTCTGGAAGGATGCGGAGGCGGAAAGAAGGTGGGCAAAGTGATGGTCTGCCCAATGTGGAAAGCAGTAACCACCTTTGGCAAGAAGGACGGACGCGTCCGAAGAACAACCTTGTCTGGATGAACAGACAGAAAGGGAGGTTTGCAAGATAGAGCCTGGAGCTCACTCACCCGCCGAGCGGAGGTGATGGCCACCAGAAAGGCTGCCTTCAGAGTCAGAAGACGAAGAGGACAGTTATGCAGAGGCTCAAAGGGAGCGCACATTAAAAAGGTAAGAACCAAGTTCAAGTCCCACTGAGGCATTACAAACGGAACAGGAGGGAAGAGGTGAGTAATGCCTTTTAAGAACCTGTTAACAACAGGGGACTTGAAAAGGGAGGGCTGATCAGGGAGCCTGAGGAAGGCCGAGATAGCACAAAGATAACCCTTGATGGTACCCAGGGCAGAACCCTGTTGGGCCAGAGAGAGAAGGAACAGAAGGACCTCAGAAAGAGGGGCAGAAAGGGGATCCACAGCCTTTGCTGTGCACCATGCCACAAATTTGTTCCACCTGCAGGCTTATACCACCTTAGTGGAGGGACGCCTGGCTGCCAGAATCACATCACAAACTTCGGGAGGCAAGTCGAAAGGAATCAACTGCCGCCGCTCAATCTCCACGCAAGCAGGTGTAGACTGGACAGGTTCGGGTGGAGGACCGTCCCCTGCTGCTGCGACAGAAGATCCTCCCGAAGAGGCAGACGGATCGGGGGATCTATGCTCATATTGAGTAGCTCGGGATACCAAACTCTTCGAGCCCAGTCCGGAGCCACAAGAATGACTTGGGCCCGGTCGTGCCGAATCTTCTTCAACACTCTGGGTAGAAGTGGTATAGGCGGAAAGGCGTACAACAGACCGCAACTCCACTCGCGACGAAAAGCGTCGCCGAGCGAGTGCCGCCTTGGAAATTCCAACGCGCAGAACTGATGACATTGCGCGTTCTCTTCGGTGGCGAATAGATCTAACCAAGGCTCTCCCCACTGTAGAAAGAGTCCTTGCGCCACTTCCGAGTGAAGACGCCATTCGTGATCCATCATGCACCTGCGGCTGAGTTCGTCCGCCCTGGCGTTGAGAGAACCTGCCAGGTGTTGAACCATCAGGAACATGCCCTGATGTTCCAGCCATGTCCAGAGGCGCAGAGCCTCCTGACAAAGGGTCCAAGACCCCACCCCGCCCTGTTTGTTGCAGTACCACATGGCGGTGGTGTTGTCTGTGAACACCTGCACCACCTTCCCTTTGACAGAGGGAAGGAATACCTTGAGTGCAAGCCGGATCGCCCGGAGCTCCAGAAGGTTGATATGGAGCCGGGACTCCGCCGGAGACCAGAGGCCTCTGATCTCCGCCTCTCCCATGTGACCGCCCCATCCCAGAAGGGACGCGTCCGTCACAACTGTATGCTCTGGCCGGGGAAGGGAGTGGGATCTGCCCATGACCCATTGCCGGTTCGAGAGCCACCACTGCAACTGTTTTGCAGTCCCCTCCGAGATCTGGACGTGATCGGACAGGTTGCCCTGGTGCTGCGCCCACTGGAACTTCAGGTCCCACTGCAGAGCCCGCATATGCCATCTGGCATGAGTGACCAGCAGGATGCAGGAGGCCATGAGGCCCAGCAGCCTCAGGGTCATCCGTACCGAAACCCAGGATAAAGGCCGAAAGATCAGAATCATAGCCTGAATATCCCGGACTCGCCGTTCGGGAGGATAGGCCCGAAACTGCGTCGTGTCCAGAACTGCTCCGATGAAAAGGAGCTGTGGAGAAGGAATCAGATGCGACTTCGGCACATTGATGGAGAACCCCAGCGAGTGCAGGAGTTCGGCCGTAGTCTGGAGGTGGGAGACGACTGCCTGGGACGAGCCCGCCTTCAGCAGCCAGTCGTCGAGGTAGGGGAAGACTGAAACCCCTGCCCGGCGCAGATGAGCTGCGACCACCGCCATCACTTTCGTGAACACCCGAGGGGCACTGGTAAGGCCAAAGGGGAGCACGGTGAACTGAAAATGCTCGGGGCCTACCGTGAACCGAAGGTAACGCCGGTGGGCCGGCAGGACGGGGATGTGGAAATACGCGTCCTGCAAGTCCAACGCTACCAACCAGTCTCCAGGGTCGAGGGCAGTCAAGACCTGAGCTAGGGTGAGCATCTTGAACTTCTCCTTCCGGAGGAAGCGATTGACGTTCCGGAGGTCCAAGATAGGACGCATGTCCTCCTTGTCCTTTTTGGGCACCAGAAAGTAGTGGGAGTAGCAACCACGCCCTACTTCTGGGGTCGGAACATGCTCGATGGCCCTCTTGGTCAAGAGGGCCGTGACTTCCTTCTGTAGAAGCACCAAGTGATCCCCTGACATGCGGTGGAATTGAGGTGGCATGGCTGGGGGGTGGTCTCGAAGGGGAGGGAGTAGCCCCTTCGGACAATGTCCAAGACCCACCTGTCCGAGGTGATGGTGCGCCAGTGGGGAAGGTGATGGCGGACCCTGCCCCTACTGGCGTTCCGTGCACCTGAAAGGAGGGACTAGGAGGGCTTGGAGGCCGCGGACGGGTTGGAGGTGGTGGCCTGACCCGCACGCTGGTTGCCCGATCCGCCACGGCGGAATCCATGTCCTCGGCCACGCGAAGACGCCTGCTGCGCGGGCCGGTGGCTGGGCTGCTGACGTGAAGGGCGCCCCTACCGTGGCCACGATAGGGGCGAAAAGCAGAAGTCAGCGGAGGGCGTGTAGCAGAAAGGCCCAGGGACTTGGCAGTAGCCCGTGAGTCCTTAAAGTGGTTCTCAGCCAGGCGTGGCGTCGGAGCGCCACCGTCGTTGCAATCGACCTGCCCAGCGAGTCGGCGGTGTCAAGGCCACAACGGATAGTGTATTTGGCCGCATCCCTTCCTTCCGCAATGGCGCGGGAAAGCAGTGCCTGGACCTCCTCAGGGCACTGGGGCAAAACATCCGCCACCGAATCCCACAGGGAGTGGGTATATCGGCCCAAAAGACAAGCGGTGTTAACGGACCGCAAGCCAGCACTGGAGGAAGAAAATCCTTTTTTCCCAAACTGATCCAGGCGTTTGGATTCCCTATCCGGAGGAGCGGTAGGGAAGGCGGTTTGGGAAGCGGAGGCTTGGACAACCAAGCTCTCAGGAGTGGGGTGGACAAAAAGAAACAGGGGGTCGCCCGGAGCAGGGCGATGGCGTCGTGACACGTTCCGATCCACAGGAGCCCCTGTGTTGGGCTTGGACCAGGCGCCCAAAAGAACGTCAGTGAGGGCGTCGTTAAACGGCAGCACAGTCTCCGCAGAGGAGGCTGCCGGCTGAAGCACCTCTGTCAAGATGTTAGGCTTGACCGTCAAAGTAGGGAGCTGGAGACGTAAGGCCCCAGCAGCCCTACGCAACACCGTACCAAAATTGGCCCCCTCCTCCGTAGCCACGGGAGGAGACAGCATGCCAGTGTCAGGGGAAGTATCCAGACCACTGGCCTCCCCTAGACTCTCTGTCCAGTCCTCATCATACTGACAGTTGCGCGTCAGAGGGTCATCAGACCCCTCCCAGTCCTCCTGGTCCTCCTCTGGTTCAAAATAAGGAGGAGGAGGGGCATTTGGGACCCAAGGTCCCATCGGCGCCGGAGCCGGCGTCGAGCGACGTCGCTCCGGGTCCATGTCCGGAGCCGGAAGGAACTGGGGGACGACGCCGCCCGGAGCCCAGGGCGGCGTCGAGAACGGCACCGGAGACATCGGCGCCGGCGGAGGTGTGGTGAGGTCGACCGGCGTCGATGGGGGTTGTGGAGCCGGGATCGAGGCCGGGGCCGAAGCCGGAATCGAGGCTGGAGGCACGGGCGACGCCGGGGCCGGAGCCGCCGGCGACGCCGGAGCAACCCCATCAGGGCCCGCGGGGCCCGAAGGCGCACCGGAGGGGCCTGAAGGCCCGAAGAGGCGGGCCATGGCCGACAGGAACTCCTGTACCTTGGCCGGATCCCCCCCCGAACCCGGGAAGGGCGGGTATGGCGGGGGCGACTCCACAGGCAAGTCCGGGGCCGCGGGGACGGTGCCGGGAGGGGCCTCAGCCGAGTCGCGAGACCGGCGAGGCGAAGTCCGAGAGCGACGATGCTTCTTGGACTTCTTGTGCTTAGACTTACCGGACGAAGAAGACTTCGACGCCGACGACCGGTGTGCACTCCGCGAGCGACCCCTGGACCTCTCACGCGACCGGGGCCTCCGTGGAGCCGAATGCCGGGCCTCGAGGAGCTTTCGAGACCGCTCTCGCAAAGCTTTCGGGTTGAGGGCCTGGCATTCGGGACAAGACTCGGTGTCGTGGCCTCGGCCGAGGCAGAAGAGACACTCCCAATGCGGGCCGGTGACGGACATCATCCGCGCACAGGCGCCGCATCGCTTGAAGCCGGGCATCCCTACGACACCTTCAAGTTGGAAAAAACAGTGAAAAAATCACCAAAAAGTATGGTCAAAAATTGACCAGGGCACTGCTCTTCCCGGATCTGCGCTTGCTGGCGCGGAAAAAGAAGAACTGACGTCAGCGCGCAGGGGCGGCGCCTAAGTACTGCCCGCGACGTCATCCCGGCGATCACGACGCCGACGACGGACGCGGAGCCGCACGACGCCGCCTACCGACGCGCAAGGGTACTGCTACGCAAAACTTTCCGGATCCAGCCTGACGCCTGGGGATATTCTAAGGTAAGGAATCTGTCACTAACGTGTCTCTTTCAGATGCTGACTCACACGCCTAGCGGAGGTGATGGCCACCAGGAAGACAGTTTTCAAAGTTAATAACCGCAAAGGACAGTTATGAAGAGGCTCAAAGGGAGCGCACATTAAGTATGTGAGAACCAGGTTTAAGTCCCACTGAGGCATTATAAAAGGAATAGGAGGGAAAAGGTGAGTAATGCCTTTGAGAAATCTATTGACAACAGGGGACTTGAAAAGAGAGGGCTGATCAGGCAGCCTGAGAAAGGCTGAAAGAGCAGAAAGGTAGCCCTTAATAGTGCCTAGAGCAGAGCCCTGCTGGGCCAAAGAGAGAAGGAACAACAGGACCTCAGAAAGAGGGGCAGAAAGGGGATCTACAGCTTTCGCTGTGCACCATGCCACAAATTTGTTTCACCGGCAGGCGTATACAGTTTTAGTTGAGGGACGCCTGGCTGCCAGAATTACAGTACAGACTTCAGGAGGCAAGTCAAATGGAATCAAATGTCGCTGCTCAATCTCCACGCAAGGAGGTGGAGGATGGACAGGTTCGGGTGGAGGACCGTCCCCTGTTGCTGCGACAGAAGATCCTCCCGAAGAGGCAGTCGGATCGGGGGATCCACGCTCATACGGAGTAGCTCGGGATACCAAACTCTTCGAGCCCGGTCCGGCGCCACAAGAATGACTTGGGCCCGGTCGCATCTGATCATCTTCAGCACTCTGGGTAGAAGTGGTATAGGCGGCAAGGCGTACAACAGACCGCAACTCCACTCGTGAGGAAAAGCGTCTCCGAGCGAGTGCCGCCTTGGAAACGCCAACGCGCAGAACTGCTGACATTGCGCGTTCTCTTTGGTGGCGAATAGATCTAACTAAGGTTCTCTCCACTGCTGAAAGAGACCTTGTGCCACCTCCGAGTGAAGACGCCATTGGTGATCTATCAGGCACCGGCGGCTGAGTTCGTCCGCCCTGGCGTTCAAAGAACCTGCCAAGTGTTGAACCACCAGGATAACGTGGCGTTCCAGCCACGTCCAGAGGCGCAGAGCCTTCTGACATAGGCTCCACGCCCCGACCCCGCCTTGCTTGTTGCAGTACCACATGGCGGTGGTGTTGTCTGTGAACACCTGCACTATCCTCCCCTTGACAGAGGGAAGGAATGCTTTCAGTGGAAGTAGGATCGCCCTGAGCTCAAAAAGATTGATATGGAGCTCGGAGACCAGAGGCCTCTGATCTCCGCCTCTCCCATGTGGCCGCCCCATCCCAGGAGGGACACATCCGTCACCACTGTGTGCTGTGGTTGGGGAAGGGAGAGGGATCTGCCGCTGACCCAACGCTGGTCCGTGAACCACCACTGCAAGTCCTGTGCAGTGCCCTCCGAGATCTGGACGTAGTCAGACAGATTTCCCTGATGCTGCGTCCATTGGAACTTCAGGTCCCACTGCAGAGCCCGCATATGCCATCTGGCATGATCGATCAGCAGGATGCAGGAGGCCAAGAGGCCCAGCAGTCTCAGTGTCTTCCTGACTGAAACCCAGGACCAGGGCTGAAAGATTGGAATAATAGCCCGAAAGTCTGGGACTCCCTGTTCGGGAGGATAAACCCGAAATTGCGCCGTGTCTAGAACCGCTCCGATGAAGAGGAGCTTCTGAGAGGGAATCAGATGAGACTACGGCACGTTGATGGAGAACCCCAGCAAATGCAGGAGGTCGGCCGTAGTCTGGAGGTGGGAGACTACTCTTGGGGCAATCCTGCCTTCAACAACCAGTCGTCGAGATATGGGAAGACTGAGACCACTGATGTGCGCAAATGAGCTGCGACCACCGCCATCACTTACGTGAACACCCGAGGGGCGCTGGGAAGGCCGAAAGAGAGCACGGTGAACTGAAAGTGCTCGTGGCCAACCGTGAACCGCAGGTAACGCCGGTGGGCCGGCAGGATGGGTGATATGAAAATAAACATCCTGCAAGTTCAATGCTACCATCCAGTCTTGCGGGTCTAGGGCAGACAAGACCTGAGTAAGCGCGAGCATTTTGAACTTTTCCTTCCGGAGGAAGCGATTGACGTTCCGGAGGTCTAAGATAGGACGCAGGCCCTTGTCCTTCTTTGGAACCAGGAAGTAGTGGGAGTAATAACCACAACCTACTTCTGGCGTCGGAACGTACTCAATGGCCCCCTTGGCCAAGAGGGCCGCAACTTCCTGCCGGAGAAGTGCCAAGTGATCCCCCGACATGCAGTGGTACTGAGGCGGCATGGCTGGAGGGGTAGTCTCGAAGGGGAGGGAGTAGCCCCTTCAGATTATCTGCAGAACCCACCTGTTCAAAGGGATGGTGCGCCAGTGGGAGAGGTGATGGCGAATCCTGCCGCCCACTGGCGTTCGGTGGGCCTGAAACACCGGACTAGGAAGGTTTTGAGGCAGTGGTGGCAGGGGCGGTGGCGGACCGACCCGCCCGCTGGCCCCGTGACCCACTTCGGAGGGCCCCCCGACCGCAGCTGCGCTGAGACTGTTGCTGCGCAGGCCGGCGGCTCTGAAAGGAACGCGTTTGTGCGCCTCGACCTTGACCTCGAAAGGCAGACCCCAAGGGAGTGCGCGTGGTGGCAAGACCCAAGGACTGGGCCGTAGCCCGGGAGTGTTTAAAGCGTTCCAATGTGCTGTCACCAAAGAGGTGTGTGCCATCAAAAGGCATGTCCAACAAAGTGTTCTGGACATCCCCTGAGAAGCCAGTTGTTCTGAGCCAGGAGCTCAAGTTTTTTGGATTCCTTGTCCGGAGGTGCGGAAGGGAATGCGCTCGGAGAGGCAGAGGTCTGGACAACCAGACTCTCAGGCGTAGGGTGTTGCGTGAGAAAACTGGGGTCGCCCGGGGCCGGGTGATGGCGTCCAGGTGCCTAACAGAATGTCTGTAAGCGCGTTATTAAAGGGCAGTAGCGGCTCCGCCGAGGAGGCCGCCGCCTGCAGCACTTCAGTCAGGAGATTGGTCCTGATAGGCACAGATGGGAGCTGGAGGTTAAGAGCCTCAGCCGCCCTACGCAACACCACAGAAAAGGACCCAACCTCCTCCGGAGCTACGGAAGAAAGGGACAGTGTACCAGGGTGCGGAGAGAAATCCAGATCGCCTGGAGCCTCCACATCACCCTCCCATTCCAGCTCATCCTCACACTGAGCTGCGAGGGGGTCCTCAGACCCCTCTCAGTACTCCCCTTCGTCCACCGTCTGTTTAAGAGGCTGGTAAGGACGAGGGGCCCGGGGAAAGTGAATAAATTCCCCTCCTGGAATAGGAATTGGGGGGGGGGGGGGAATAGTCCAGGCTCGACGCGTGTCCGGCGTCGGCCCCGGAGGGTATCTTGCCGGCGTAGCCGGGCCGGTATCGGCGCCGGGCCCGGCGTCGGAGGCGGCGCCGAGGCCAGAGCCAACGGCGCCGCAGGGTATCTTGCCGGCGTAGCCGGGGCCAAAGGCGGCGGCACGGGGGCAGAACCACCCAACGGGTCCACGGGGCCCGAAGGCGCTCCGGAGGGACCTGATGGGGCAAATAAACGGCCCATGGCCGACAGGAATACCTGTATTTCTTCCGGAGTCGCGTACAGCCCCGGGAAATGCGGGTAGGCCGCAGGCAACAATGGAGGCTCCACCGGAGCCGCGGGGGAGTGACCGCCCGCCCCCTCCACCGCGTCCCGCGACCGGTGAGGGGTAGACGAAGAGCGACGTCGCTACTTCGATTTATTATGGCGCTTTGACTTACCTGTCCCCGATTCCGACGAACGATGGTGGCGGCTCCGCGACCTGTCCCTCGACCTCCCACGGGAGCGGGACCTTGAGTGGCGCGGAACCGATTGCCGGGCCTCCAACAACTTTCAAGAACGCTCCCGGAAAGCCTTCGGCGCCATGGCCCGACAATCGGGGCCAGAAGTCGAGTACTCGACAAAACAAGAGAAACGAGTCTCAGAAATCAAGTTAAAATATTAACTAGGAGTACCGCTCTCTCTCGGATCTGCGCTTGCTGGTGCGGAAAAAGAAAGAACTGACGTCAGAGCGCGTGGGGGCGTCTAAGTTGCTCCGACGAAGTCATCTCGGCGACTACATTTTGATGACTCATTCTGCAGAAATTTTTTCGAGTCAGCTCACAGACCCACCGCCTGGGAGATATTCAAAAGGTGAGGAATCTGCAGATAGAAGTACCTATCAGAAGAAAAAGTTACTTACCTTCAGTAACGCCCTTTGAGGTAGATACTCTATTTAACCGCAGATTCCACACCAACCCTCCCGTCCTCCCCACACTGCTCCAAAACAATCTGTTATACAGCTCTGCAGTCTGGGAACAAGGACAGCATAGAAAGCAACTGGTATCAGCACACATTAGTGGTGTTTATATGAGGCTCTGCATGTCATTTCCGGTCTGTAGGGGTAATGCTGAAGATTTTAAGTATCCAGTCTGACACCTGGGAAATATTCTAAAGGTGAGGAATCTGCGATTAGACGAATCTATCAGAAGTGTCCTTTTTAATGGGTAGCGAAACAACCTGCCTAATGCACAAGTTACTAACTTGTGTAACGATATATCTGTAAGAGACAGTAGTTAGTGACAGATTCCTTACCTTAGAATATCCCCAGGCGTCAGACTGGATCCGGAAAGTTTTTGCGTAGCAGTACCCTTGCGCGTCGGTAGGCGGCGTTGTGCGGCTCCGCGTCAGTCGTCGGCGTCGTGATCGCCGGGATGACGTCGCGGGCAGTACTTAGACGCCGCCCCTGCGCGCTGACGTCAGTTCTGTACACGACTTTCCGCGCCAGCAACGCAGAGCCATGCAAGAAGCTGACATAGGTGTCTGAAAAATACTAGGGCCCTGAAAGGGATGTCCTTAACCCTAGAAATCAGTTCGCAGAACGGGGAGGATGGGTGGGCGGTAGGAATCTGTCACTAACTACTGTCTCTTACAGATATATCGTTACACAAGTTAGTAACTTGTGCATCTGAAAGAGACACGTTAGTGACAGATTCCTTACCTTAGAATAGATACCCCAGCAATACCAACCCCGGTGGTGGGTCTGCGAACAAAGATCAGACAAGGAAGTCCCGGAGGACAGAACGGCCAAAGAAGCCGTCCCTCCGGACCTGACTGTCAAGGCAGTAATGCTTTGTAAACGTGTGCAGCGAGGCCCACGTAGCTGCCTGACAGATATCCTGCAGCGGAACACCGCGGCCCAAAGCCGTGGTAGCAGCCGTTGCCCTGGTGGAATGGGCACGCAGCCCAACAGGAGGCTCCTTCTTAGCCAAAGAATAGCAGGCTTTGATACACAAGGTTACCCAGCGGGAGATTGTTCTCTTGTGCACCGCCCGACCTTTTTTGGCGGCCACGTAGCCAACAAAGAGCTGGTCATCCACCCAGAAGTGCTGTGTGCGGTTGAGGTAAAAGGAAAGCGCACGTTTTGGGTCCAGACGGTGGAGCCTCTCTTCCTCTCTGGAAGGATGCGGAGGCGGAAAGAAGGTGGGCAAAGTGATGGTCTGCCCAATGTGGAAGGCAGTAACCACCTTTGGCAAGAAGGACGGACGCGTCCTAAGAACAACCTTGTCTGGATGGACAGACAGAAAGGGAGGTTTGCATGATAGAGCCTGGAGCTCACTCACCCGCCGAGCGGAGGTGATGGCCACCAGAAAGGCTGTCTTCAGAGTTAGAAGACGAAGAGGACAGTTATGTAGAGGCTCAAAGGGAGCGCACATGAGAAAGGTAAGAACCAAGTTCAAGTCCCACTGAGGCATCACAAACGGAACAGGAGGGAAGAGGTGTGTAATGCCTTTTAGAAACCTGTTAACAACAGGGGACTTGGGGGGCGTGGCTGACCGCCTAAAATGGCGGACGTGTCTTGGTGAGGCTCCGGGTCCTCGGGGGGAGGAAACCCTGATTCACGCCATTCCTAGACACCTTCAATTACCCTCACTCCCGGCACGTACCTCTGTGAGCCCCCGGCACGGATTGTGTCGACGGCGGCTCTGGCAGTCGGCGGCGTGACGGAGGAAAAGCGGGGGAGCCGCACGAATCACGACACACCTGGAGCCCCCGGAGGGGCCTGAGAGCTGAGAGACCCTCTGACCGCGCACTGCCTTAGGACCGGGCTACCCGGATCGAACTGGAGAGATCCCGCCGCGGACCTGAGCGGTGAGTGCGGCGCGACAGGCTGAGGCTGAGCGGGATTATTGGCCTGCCCCCCTCCCCCGTGGCACTGTGAAGAGAGCCGGCCTGTGATCGACACCGGACGAGGGCGCCGCGAGCAGCGGAGACGCGCCTCTGACGGCCTACACGGGTCATCAGCGCTTGGGGCCTGCAGTGGCGCCTTCCCCCTCTCTCAACTGCCGAGACGACGCCGCTGCTCTCGGGGGCCCGGCGAGGGACGCACATATCCCGGCTTTCGCAGCGGTGCACCTACCCCTAATTACTGTCGCGATCGTCCTGGCCCCCGCACCGGACCGGACCTGGCTGGGCTTCAGGGGGTACGCATGGAGGCCCTACACCATGGACTGAGAGATCGGGGAGAATGAACACGATGCCTACTTGCCCAGGGCTCCCACACTGATCACGGGGACATATCAAGAGTGCGGACAGGCGAAATCCCACGAGCCGGGCCCATAACACGAATTGCACAGGGGGGGGCCCGGATTGACCATCGGGCTACCGTCGCAGGATACCCGGCTGGGGGCGATTCTTGAGGTGACCACAGACCGTGGCCTGGGTGGGCCTGCTCGGCTCGAGGGACGCGGCGCTGGGGGGATGGAGTGACCGGGTTTGGAGCCCTTTCTGGCCTCCCCTCCATAACCAAGAGCGAGCACTATATACAACTGCAGCGAGCACACAATATGGGCAGGTTCAGGGGGAAACAACTGGACGGTCAGCCGCACGCGGGTGGTCACTCTACTGCACCCGAGCCCTACAGTAGGCCTCCGTCGCCAGGAGCAGGTTCAACGGGCACTGTGGACAACCCTCCTGACAAACTAGACCTGATCCTTAAAGAAATCCGGGACTCTAGATCAGCACTTGAGCAACAAATCGGGTCCCTCACCTCCAGTCTTACGCTGCTCAAGGCGGATCATGGAAAACTAGCGGGAACGGTCAAAGAACAGGAGCGAACCTTGACAGACTTGGCACCCCGCGTCACAACACACGAAACGCAACTTCAGCGCCTACAACAACAGGTGTCTGGCCTCCAGGATCGAGTAGAAGACGCGGAAGGCAGAAACCGACGCAACAATATACGCGTCATTGGCCTGCCGGAGCGCAGCGAGGGCCCCAGGGCAGCGGACTTCATGGAAACCTGGTTCAGGGAACATGTGGCTCAGGACGGTCTCTCGCCATATTTTTGTGTGGAAAGGGCCCACCGGATACCGACAGGCGCACCAAAGGCAGGTGCACCCCCAAGACCACTGATCGTTAAAATACTGAATTATAGAGACCGCGACGCTCTCCTACAAAAAGCAAGAGAAAAAACGCAGATACAGTATGAAAATCACCGTGTCTCATTGTACCCCGACTATACTCTCCTAGTACAGCGACAACGCTCTTCATACCAAGCCGTAAAGAACAAACTACGGGAGGCGCAACTTAAATACGCATTACTGTTCCCAGTCAGGTTGAAGGTCATCCATGACAAAAAGACCTACTTCTTTGACAGCCCGAACGACGCTGCAGAATGGATGGAGGTGATGGACCTTGGACCGAGCCAGTGCAGCCAGATGGGGACCGACCCCCAGGGCCGCACCAGATCGCAGAGACAGGAGCGCCGTCGACCCCGGCTGCCTGAGCGGAGGACGAACGGCACTGGCCCGACCCCGGCACAACGACACATGGACATGGCAGAGGCAGTGACCCTGGCGGGGTCGTTCAGGGAGGACAGTCGCAAGACCCTCACGGACTCCGACGACAACACAATACACTCGGACTCCGAGCACAGTATCACCCTGTTTCCCTCTGTTACACCGCAGACCAGCGATGACCTAGTGGATAATTAACACTCACTACCCCCAGTACAGCGACTGCACCTGTACGACGGTCGGTGTGTCAAAGGACTCCTTGATGTAGGACATACCACTGACTGGCTGATTGCAGCTGTATCCTTTTTACATTGTGAGAGTATATCGAGGTTTCGCTGAATGAGAATGGGTTGTTACTACCTGATGTGTATCTTTAAGTCTAGTCCCACATGGGCGGCTGGTCGGCCTCTGCTGGTCCCCCAGAAGTCATGCATGCTCTCCCTTATTTGAGCCCTACGTGTGCGCAAAGGACGATGGAACAGGAATGAGTATATTGTGTTTTCCCCAATTGGTTTCCCCCCCTGGGACTCTGTCGAGCCCCCGGGACCCCGCAGGGACGACCGATACATCGCGGAAGGCGTCAGCGCACCCCCACAGAGCGTATGCACCGTTATGTATAAATTGTATGTTAGAATTGATTGTTGGGCCCAGCACAGTTTAGAAGCTGAGCCAAGTATTGTTAGTGTTCAGTTAATAGGGAACTCCTGGTCTGCCGTAACTAACCAGCTCTGCCAAACACAGAGCGCTACCTATCATGCTGTCTTATGTCTAGAGAGTACACCACCGCAGGCTTCTATAATCTAATAACCTGGAATGTGCGTGGGCTGGGAGCCATACAAAAAAGGCACCGTGTTCATGCGTACCTACTTCGACGTAAAGCCCATGTAGCCTTCCTGCAAGAGTCGCATCTAACTGACACAGAAGCCCAGAAGACCCGCAAGAAATGGCGTGGTCACATTTATTCCACCAACTACTCGGCCTTTGCTAGGGGGGCGGCCATCTGGATACGACATGGGGTCCCGTTCAAGGAGCTAGAACGTCGCACGGATGACCAAGGGAGATGCATCCTTTTAAAAGGCACCTTAGACGGCATGCCGGTGGTCTTGGGGAGTATCTACGCCCCGAACTTCGATCAGGACAAATTCTTTCAGAGGTTAGGCATGGCATTAGTCGGCTGGGACACAATCCCTTGGATCTTGGGGGGGGGACTGCAACGCGGTCCTAGATGTAGCTCTGGACAGATCACATCCCCCATTGCATGGAGTTAATGCTTGCAAACTAGCGGTGATGCTACACACCTGGTTAGAGGGATGGGCTCTATCGGACGTGTGGCGCCGCTTGCACCCCACACATAAAGAATACT
Source organism: Calotriton arnoldi (assembly GCA_963921515.1). NCBI lineage: Eukaryota > Metazoa > Chordata > Amphibia > Caudata > Salamandridae > Calotriton > Calotriton arnoldi. The sequence goes on along the minus strand of CAWUFW010011909.1, from coordinate 96,709 downwards.
CCTTCTACTCACCAGTACACCAGCTTCACACAATAGACCGGTTCCTCTGTTCCAAAACCATAGCCACCCAGATCAGACAACCCACTTATTTAGCAAAACCCCTCTCCGACCATAACCCCCTTGAGATGACACTTGCATGGGGTAGAATACCAACCCCAGTGCCCACCTGGAGCCTGAGACCACAGCTATTAGATGATGCTCCGTTTCGCTCTACCATCTCTAACACCATTACTACATACCTAGCTGAAAATTGGAACACAGCTTCCTCCAACTTGATTGAATGGGACACACTTAAGGTGGTGGTAAGAGGGGCTGCAATCGGCCGGGTAGTGGGAGCTAGACAGGAAACACACCAGGCACTGCTGAGGGTGGAGAGCCTGCTAGATACTCTGGAACAAGAGGCAGCGACAGACCCTGGTAAAAGAGAGGCCCTGCAGAATGCACGCATTAGCCATGCCGAAATACTCGAAACACTGAGGGTTATTGACCACAGGGCCTTCACGCAACGGAAACACTCGGAAGCGGACAGAGCAGGGACTTTATTAGCCCGCATAGTGCAGGATAGGCCTGAACCCACCATTATCACCTGTGTGAATCTACCGAGTGGCGGAACGGCCCACACGCAACAGGAGATTAATGAAACCTTCTGTATGTATCTTAGCAACCTGTATACCACCCCCTCACGAGATACCGACGTCTCCATGGACGATTTCTTGAGTGACCTACCAATCCCCTCCTTGTCGATAGACGTACAAAAAGAAATAGCGGGCCCTATCACCCAACATGAAATACGAGCCGCAATGAAAGGACTCAACCGGAATAAGGCGCCAGGCGCCGACGGGCTGCCAATTGAGTTTTACCACACTTACTCAGACCTATTAGTCCCCAAACTCGAAGAAGTATATAAAGCAGCACTGGAGAAGGGCCATCTGCCGTTATCCACCATGCAGGCCCTGGTCATCTCCATACTCAAGCCAGGCCGGGATAGCACAGACATTACTAATTATAGGCCCCTATCCCTCTTAGCTACCGAATTTAAAATCCTGAGTAAAGCACTTGCGAACCGCATCCAGCCCTACCTTAACACCCTTATCCATAGTGATCAATGTGGGTTCCTACCGAACCGCAGTACGTCCCTTAATACTAGACGGTTACACTATGTTATGACCGCCACCCCGGAGGTCTATCCAGATGCGGGTTGCTTGGCCCTAGACTTACGTCAGGCTTTTGATTCCATAACTTGGGATTATATGTTTACCGCCCTTCAACGCTTTGGTCTCCCGGAAGGCTATCTTAAATGGGTGCGCCTCCTCTATACGTCACCCACGGCGAGAGCCCGCACCGGACAGCATATTTCTCGAGAGTGCACGATCCACAGGGGCACGAGACAGGGATGCCCTTTGTCCCCCTCCTGTTCGTACTGGCGCTTGAACCCTTAGCGATAGCCCTAAGACAATCGGCAGACCAACTGGGAATTTCCATCGCAGGCACCGCCCACCTCACCTCCATATACGCAGACGATATCCTCCTCTACCTTCGGGACTTGACGGCGGCAGCCACTCCCCTCCCCGATATATTCTACAAATTCGGACAGATATCGGGATTAGCCATTAATTCTAGGAAATCAAATGCCTTTTTCTTTCAGGAAGGGCCCCGCCCAGATGAGATACATTTTGGCACATACACCCTACCTGTGGCTCATACCACATTCCGGTACCTAGGAATACAGGTATACAGATCACAGACTGACCTACTAGGTGGCAACCTTGTGAAAGCCATCGCAGCGTTACGCTCCAGCGTGGCCTTCTGGACGTCCTTACCCCTCTCGGTGATGGGACGAAACGCCATCTCAAAGATGGTAGTACTCCCTCGACTACTATATTATTTTGCAAATTTACCCATAGTGGTCCCCCAATCCATATTCAACACACTGAACACTCTGTTGGTGGAGCTTATTTGGGGCTCGGGACGCCGAAGAGTAAGCCTGCAGAAACTGCAGTTGGACAATCGCCACGGGGGTCTGGGGGTCCCCGACCTCAGGGCATACTATTATGCTTGCCAAATCCAATGGCTGTCCTATTGGACAGCAGGGAGGAACCTCCAAGAAATAGGGTTTACACTGAGGGATATCGACAGGGGTAGGCTACATTCCCTGATTCTGCCTAAAGCTAAAATCCCCCCGGAGGGACCCCCCTTGTTGAGGACGGCATTACAATGCTGGAAGAAGGCACTGCACTATACACGAGATATACTCCCATACTCGGCCAATATTCCATTACTGGGGATCCCTACCCCCGGAGGTCGGCTCACGAAAGGTAGACTACGCTCCTGGGCGGAGACAGGGGTGGAGACAGTTGGAGCTTTCTTTAGCGACGGCAGTCTTATGGACCACGCCACGTTTGTACAGGTTACAGGGGCTTCGGAGCGACACTATCTACTGCATGCCACTATAACACGATACATTAGGAACACCTGGGCACCACTGCGCACGGAGCCACCACAACATGACTTGGTACATTTACTGCACTATATGGGGACTGGAGGACACCTTATCAAATGGTTATACACTGGGGTTAGGACACATGCAGGCGTCTCGCTCACTAGTCTCAGAGCAAAATGGACCGCAGACGCGGGCCTAGAACTTACTGACAAAGCCTGGATGGGTATGATCGAATACCCCAAAAAGTACCCCGCAATGCTAAACTGAAATTCATTCAAACAATGGTTTTGCATAGATCCTACTTAACCCCACTGAGAGTACACCGAATGTTCCCCGAAGCCCCACATTGCTGCCCTCGCTGCAAAGGTGACGAGGCAGACTTTATCCATATGCTATGGAACTGCCCTCATATACTGGAATATTGGAGTGGTGTGAGACACTACCTAGGGGAAGTCACACATATGCCCGTCCAGGACAATGCCTTGGAGTGCCTCATGGGGATGCGAAGATATAATAAAGCGCAGAAAGTGCAGCGACGCTTCACTGACCTGGCCCTACTACTCGCCATTAGAGGCCTCACTATGAGATGGAAGTCCCTCAGATGCCCGACACTGACCAGCTGGCAAGACGAAATGACACGATGCGGTGGCGCTGAAAGCATGGCGCTACGCGGGGAAGAGGCGAGGGGCTACGGAAAGCACCCATCTCTATGGAATGGGATATTATGTTGGAGGACTTCAAACATTTAGACCTAATTCCTCCACAGCTTACTCCCACACAGTAAATTAGTTAAAGCCCCCCCAGGACCACAACCAGACCCACACGGACCCTAGCCCACATCACACTACATACAGATGGAGCGGGACACATGGTAACACGTCAATAACCCTACGAGGCAACCATACGACTCGGAATTGGCAGACCAAGGAGGGGGGAGGGGGGACGGGGAAGAATGGGACCTAGTTAGTCCTTTAAAGTTAGCCTTACCATAGATTTGCTAGGCAGTATTGAATTTGCCAAAAGTGTAACAGAAAACTGATGTGACAGTTCCTCTTGTGCCAAGACAGCGAATGTTTAGCGAAAGTCATATGCACGTAGAAATTACTCCATGATAAAAGATATAACATGTTTACAACGGAACCAGCAAAAGTAAAAGACCTTATATGTCATACTTGCTATGTTGATCATATGGACGAAAAGGCTCAATAAAGTTTGTTTAAAAAAAAAAAACAACAGGGGACTTGAAAAGGGAGGGCTGATCAGGAAGCCTGAGGAAGGCCGAAATGGCACAAAGATAGCCCTTGATGGAACCCAGGGCAGAACCCTGTTGGGCCAGTGAAAGAAGGAACAGAAGAACCTCAGAAAGAGGGGCAGAGAGGGGATTCACAGCCTTTGCTGTGCACCATGCCACAAACTTGTTCCACCTGCAGGCGTATACCACCTTAGTGGAGGGACGCCTGGCTGCCAGAATCACATCACAAACTTCGGGAGGCAAGTCGAAAGGAATCAACTGCCGCCGCTCAATCTCCACGCAAGCAGGTGGAGGCTGGACAGGTTCGGGTGGATGACTGTCCCCTGCTGCTGCGACAGAAGATCCTCCCGAAGAGGCAGACGGATCGGGGGATCGACGCTCATACTGAGTAGCTCGGGATACCAAACTCTTCGAGCCCAGTCCGGAGCCACAAGGATGACTTGGGCCCGGTCGCGCCGAATCTTCTTCAACACTCTGGGTAGAAGTGGTATAGGCGGAAAGGCGTACAACAGACCGCAACTCCACTCGCGACGAAAAGCGTCGCCGAGCGAGTGCCTCCCTGGAAATTCCAACACGCAGAACTGATGACATTGCGCGTTCTCTTCGGTGGCGAATAGATCTAACCAAGGCTCTCCCCACTGCAGAAAGAGACCTTGCGCCACTTCCGAGTGAAGACGCCATTCGTGATCCATCATGCACCTGCGGCTGAGTTCGTCCGCCCTGGCGTTCAGGGAACCTGCCAGGTGTTGAACCATCAGGAACATGCCCTGATGTTCCAGCCATTTCCAGAGGCGCAGAGACTCCTGACAGAGGGTCCACGACCCCACCCCGCCTTGTTTGTTGCAGTACCACATGGCGGTGGTGTTGTCTGTGAACACCTGCACTACCTTCCCTTTGACAGAGGGAAGGAATGCCTTGAGTGCAAGTCGGATCGCCCGGAGCTGCAGAAGGTTGATATGGAGCCGGGACTCCGCCGGAGACCAGAGGCCTCTGATCTCCGCCTTCCCATGTGACCGCCCCATCCCAGAAGGGACGCGTCCGTCACAACTGTGTGCTCTGGCTGGGGAAGGGAGAGGGATCTGCCCATGACCCATTGCCGGTTCGAGAGCCACCACTGCAACTGTTTTGCAGTCCCCTCCGAGATCTGGACGTGATCGGACAGGTTGCCCTGGTGCTGCGCCCACTGGAACTTCAGGTCCCACTGCAGAGCCCGCATATGCCATCTGGCATGATCGACCAGCAGGATGCAGGAGGCCATGAGGCCCAGCAGCCTCAGGGTCATCCGTACCGAAACCCAGGATAAAGGCTGAAAGATGGGAATCATAGCCTGAATATCCCGGACTCGCCGTTCGGGAGGATAGGCCCGAAACTGCGTCGTGTCCAGAACTGCTCGATTGAAAAGGAGCTGTGGAGAAGGAATCAGATGCGACTTCGGCACATTGATGGAGAACCCCAGCGAGTGCAGGAGTTCGGCCGTAGTCTGGAGGTGGGTGACGACTGCCTGGGACGAGCCCGCCTTCAGCAGCCAGTCGTCGAGGTAGGGGAAGACTGAAACCCCTGCCCGGCGCAGATGAGCTGCGACCACCGCCATCACTTTCGTGAACACCCGAGGGGCACTTGTAAGGCCAAAGGGGAGCACGGTGAACTGAAAATGCTGGAGGCCTACCGTGAACCGAAGGTAACGCCGGTGGGCCGGCAGGACGGGAATGTGGAAATAAGCGTCCTGCAAGTCCAACGCTACCAACCAGTCTCCAGGGTCGAGGGCAGTCAAGACCTGAGCTAGGGTGAGCATCTTGAACTTCTCCTTCTGGAGGAAGCGATTGACGTTCCGGAGGTCTAAGATAGGACGCATGTCCTCCTTGTCCTTTTTGGGCACCAGAAAGTAGTGGGAGTAGCAACCACGTCCTACTTCTGGGGTCGGAACATGCTCGATGGCCCTCTTGGCCAAGAGGGCCGTGACTTCCTTCTGCAGAAGCATCAAGTGATCCCCTGACATGCGGTGGAATTGAGGTGGCATGGCTGGGGGTGGTCTCGAAGGAGAGGGAGTAGCCCCTTCGGACAATGTCCAAGACCCACCTGTCCGAGGTGATGGTACGCCAGTGGTGAAGGTGATGGCGGACCCTGCCCCTACTGGCGTGCTGTGCACCTGAAAGGAGGGACTAGGAGGGCTTGGAGGCTGCGGACGGGTTGGAGGTGGTGGCCTGACCCGCACGCTGGTTGCCCGAACCGCCACGGCGGTATCCACGTCCTCGGCCACGCGAAGACGCTTGCTGCGCGGGCCGGTGGCTGGGCAGCGGACGTGATTGGGCGCCCCTTCCGTGGCCACGAAAGGGGCGAAAAGCAGAGGTCGCACAACAGAAAGGCCCAGGGACTTGGCAGTAGCCCGTGAGTCCTTAAAACGCTCCAGCGCATGGTCTGCTTTGGAACCAAAAAGACCGACTCCATCAAAGGGCATGTCCATGAGTGTATTCTGGACATCACCCGAGAAACCAGTTGTTCTCAGCCAGGCGTGTCGACGCAGCGCCACCGTCGTTGCAAGCGATCTGCCCAGCGAGTCGGCGGTATCAAGGCCACAATGTATGGTGTACTTTGCCGCATCCCTACCTTACGCAATGGTGCGGGTAAGCAGTGTCTGGACCTCCTCAGAACACTGGGGCAAAACAGTCGCCACCGAATCCCACAGGGAGTGGGTATATCGGCCCAAAAGGCAAGCGGTGTTGACGGACCGCAAGCCAGCTCTGGAGGAAGAAAAAGCCTTCTTCCCAAATTGGTCCAGGCGTTTGGATTCCCTATCCAAGGGGCAGTAGGGAAGGCGGTTTGGGAGGCAGAGGCTTGGACAACCAAGCTCTCGGGGGTGGGATGTTGAGAGAGAAACAAGGGGTCGCCCGGAGGAGGGCGATGGCGCCGGGCCACGTTCCTATCCACAGGAGCCCCTGTGGTGGGCTTGGACCAGGTGCCCAAAAGAACGTCAGATAGTGCATCATTAAACGGCAGCACAGTCTCCGATGAGGAAGCTGCCGGCTGAAGCACTTCCGTCAGGAGATTAGTCCTGACAGCCACAGTAGGCAATTGGAGGTGCAAGGCTCCAGATGCTCTACGCAACACCGTTGTGAAATTTGCTCCCTCCTCCGTAGCCACGGGAGGAGAGAGCATGCCAGTGTCAGGGGAAGTGTCTAGACCACTGGCATCCCCAAGTTCCTCTGCCCAGTCCTGATCATACTCACACTGCTGTGTGAGAGGGTCTTCCGACCCCTCCCAGTCTCCTGGTCCTCCTCTGGTTCAAAATATGGAGTAGGAGGGACATCTGGGACCCAAGGTCTCATCGGCGCCGGAGCCGGCGTCGAGCGACGTCGGTCCGGCTCCATGTCCGGAGCCGGAGAGAACCGGGGAACGACGCCGCCCGAAGCCCCGGACGGCATCAGGAACGGCACCGGGGACATCGGCGCCGGCGTGGTTAGGTCAACCGGCGTCGATGGGGGTTGCGGTACCACCGGAGCCGGGATCAAGGCCGGGGCCGGAGCCGAGGCCGGGATCAAGGCTGGCGGGACAGGCGACGCCGGGACCGGATTCGCCGGCAACGCCAGAGCAACCCCACCAGGGCCCGCGGGGCCCGAAGGCGCACCGGAGGGACCTTGAGGCCCGAAGAGGCGGGCCATGGCCGACAGGAATTCCTGAGAGCTCGGCCGGAGTCGCCCCCGAACCCGGAAAGGACGGGTAATGCGGGGGCGGCTCCACAGGCACGTCCGGGGCCGCGGGGACGGTGCCGACAGGGGCCTCAGCCGAGTCGCGAGACCGGCGAGGCGAAGTCTTAGAGCGATGATGCTTCTTAGACTTTTTGTGCTTCTACTTACCCGAGGAGCGCGAAGACTTGGACTCCGACGACCGGCGGGGGCTCCGCGACCGGCCCCTCGACCTCTCCCGGGACCGGGGCTTGGTGCGGCGCGGAGCCGACTGCCGGACCTCGAGGAGCTTTCGAGACCGCTCTCGCAAAGCCTTCGGGTGGATTTCCGGCAGTCAGGGCACGACTTCGTGTCGTGGTCTCGGCCGAGACAGTAGAGACACTGTAAGTGCGGGTCTGTGATCGACATCATTCGACCACAGACGTCGCATGGCTTGAAGCCGGGCATCCCTACTGACACCTAGGAGTCGAGAAGACTCGAAAAGAAACAGTGAAAAAATCACCAAAAATTTAGTCAAAAATTGACTAGGGCACTGCTCTTCCCGGATCTGCGCTTACTGGCGCGGAAAAAAGAAGAACTGACGTCAGCGCGCAGGGGCGGCGTCTAAGTACTGCCCGCGACGTCATCCCGGCGATCACGACGCCGACGACGGACGCGGAGCCGCACGACGACGCCTACCGACGCGCAAGGGTACTGCTACGCAAAAACTTTCCGGATCCAGCCTGACGCCTGGGGATATTCTAAGGTAAGGAATCTGTCACTAAAGTGTCTCTTTCAGATGGATATTGAAAAGGCAGGTCGGAATTTGGGACCACCCTGTAATTGACTACAAATGCAGGAATGGAGGCCTGTAAGGGACAGCAAACCTCAGTCCCTGTATCTGCATTTCCAAAAAGTAATTTAAAAAAAAAAAGTTTCACACTTGGAAGACATGTGGGGCTTGCAGCAGATGGAATACAGCAGTCTCCTGGACCACTGACATAAGTGCGCTAGACGGCACCATATATATTTGTTCAGTGTCATCACATCTGTAGAGAACAAAGCCACTGCTTAGGTCATATTGGTAGTACTTGGTTGTACTGATTGTATTAAGTGGTATGTCAATCGGGGATTTTTCCGTCTCCAGGATATTCATAAGGTGAAGAATGTATGCAAAGTATAAATCAGAACATCAAAACAAGATTAAGTCAGAACAAATATAACCAAACTTCTGCAAAATTTCACATCAAAGCATACTTTCTACAAACTTATGTTACCTGCTAATTGAGAGGGGTCCACCAAAGTGTTTTTAGACACAGTAATAAGTTTACTGAGGAGGTGAACTGTCATTTCCTGTGTTGAAATTGAAGTAAATCCCTTTAGGAAGAGCTGCTGAAGACCTGGAAAATTACTCCATTTCAGTTTACTTTGAACTTTTTCAATCTTTTCGCGACTGTCTGGTTTATCCAGAGGCAAATGAGTAAGCAGTTTGTTAAGCAGTCTGAGAGCCAAGAGGTATTCATATTCATAGTCTGATTCTAGCAAGGATGCTGCAATCCAGAAAATGGTGGCCATTAGATTATTAGGATCAGTAGTGGGCTGCATATCAACTGTTCCTCCAAGAGAAGAAAGGCTTCTAGTCCTTGCTAAACTACCCCCATGGTTTATCCTGCCATCCATTATATCCAGTGTGTTACTCCGCCGCCGGTCACCTTTCCGGTCACCCATTAAACTGAGCCTCAAAGAGTTACTTCTTACATTGCTGTAATTTCCCAAATAACTTCCACTACTTGCAGGGCTTGTGCTTAGGTTTAACTGTCCAGTGCTTTTTCTGTTAGCTGCATTCTTGTGTCCCATTACAGGATCATGGTATGTCGTTCTGAATGAAGAAAAAGGAAAATGTTACTTAAAAAATAATTCATTACTTGGGTGTTCAATTTACAAAGGTCTACCAATTGTTGCAATACCCCTAATAGCAGAGAAATCTCAGAAAGCTTCAATTTTGAAGAATTTTAAAACTCCAAAGAACTGTGTTGGATAGCAGACCTAAACGTTCTTATAGTAACAGCTGCACCACTTGGGAAGCTAACACCAAGAACATTTTGATTATAGTAACTCGAGTTATAGAAAGTGACACACTGTACATATAGCACAAGTTACTAACTTGTGTAACAATATATCTGTAAGAGACAGTAGTTAGTGACAGATTCCTTACCTTAGAATATCCCCAGGCGTCAGGCTGGATCCGGAAAGTTTTTGCGTAGCAGTACCCTTGCGCGTCGGTAGGCGGCGTCGTGCGGCTCCGCGTCCGTCGTCGGCGTCGTGATCGCCGGGATGACGTCGCGGGCAGTACTTAGGCGCCGCCCCTGCGCGCTGACGTCAGTTCTGTACACGACTTTCCCGCGCCAGGAACGCAGAGCCATGCAAGAAGCTGACATAGGTGTCTGAAAAATACTAGGGCCCTGAAAGGGATGTCCTTAACCATAGAAATCAGTTCGCAGAACGGGGAGGATGGGTGGGCGGTAGGAATCTGTCACTAACTACTGTCTCTTACAGATATATCGTTACACAAGTTAGTAACTTGTGCATCTGAAAGAGACACGTTAGTGACAGATTCCTTACCTTAGAATAGATACCCCAGCAATACCAACCCCGGTGGTGGGTCTGCGAACAAAGATTAGACAAGGAAGTCCTGGAGGACAGAACGGCCAAAGAAGCCGTCCCTCCGGACCTGACTGTCAAGGCAGTAATGTTTTGTAAACGTGTGCAGCGAGGCCCACGTAGCTGCCTGACAGATAACCGGCAGCGGAACACCGCGGCCCAAGGCCGTGGTAGCAGCCGTTGCCCTGGTGGAATGGGCACGCAGCCCAACAGGAGGCTCCTTCTTAGCCAAAGAATAGCAGGTCTTGATGCACAAGGTAACCCAGCGGGAGATGGTCCTCTTGTGCACCGCCCGACCTGTTTGGCGCCCACGTAGCCAACAAAGAGCTGGTCATCCACCCGGAAGTGTTTTGTGCGGTCAATATAGAAGGAGAGCGCACGTTTTGGGTCCAGACGGTGGAGCCTCTCTTCCTCTCTGGAAGGATGCGGAGGCGGAAAGAAGGTGGGCAAAGTGATGGTCTGCCCAATGTGGAAAGCAGTAACCACCTTTGGCAAGAAGGACGGACGCGTCCGAAGAACAACCTTGTCTGGATGAACAGACAGAAAGGGAGGTTTGCAAGATAGAGCCTGGAGCTCACTCACCCGCCGAGCGGAGGTGATGGCCACCAGAAAGGCTGTCTTCAGAGTCAGAAGACGAAGAGGACAGTTATGTAGAGGCTCAAAGGGAGCGCACATTAAAAAGGTAAGAACCAAGTTCAAGTCCCACTGAGGCATCACAAACGGAACAGGAGGGAAGAGGTGTGTAATGCCTTTTAAGAACCTGTTAACAACAGGGGACTTGAAAAGGGAGGGCTGATCAGGGAGCCTGAGGAAGGCCGAGATAGCACAAAGATAACCCTTGATGGTACCCAGGGCAGAACCCTGTTGGGCCAGAGAGAGAAGGAACAGAAGGACCTCAGAAAGAGGGGCAGAAAGGGGATTCACAGCCTTTGCTGTGCACCATGCCACAAATTTGTTCCACCTGCAGGCGTATACCACCTTAGTGGAGGGACGCCTGGCTGCCAGAATCACATCACAAACTTCGGGAGGCAAGTTGAAAGGAATCAACTGCCGCCGCTCAATCTCCACGCAAGCAGGTGTAGACTGGACAGGTTCGGGTGGAGGACCGTCCCCTGCTGCTGCGACAGAAGATCCTCCCGAAGAGGCAGACGGATCGGGGGATCTACGCTCATATTGAGTAGCTCGGGATACCAACTCTTCGAGCCCAGTCCGGAGCCACAAGAATGACTTGGGCCCGGTCGTGCCGAATCTTCTTCAACACTCTGGGTAGAAGTGGTATAGGCGGAAAGGCGTACAATAGACCGCAACTCCACTCGTGACGAAAAGCGTCGCCGAGCGAGTGCCGCCTTGGAAATTCCAACGCGCAGAACTCATGACATTGCGCGTTCTCTTCGGTGGCGAATAGATCTAACCAAGGCTCTCCCCACTGTAGAAAGAGTCCTTGCGCCACTTCCGAGTGAAGACGTCATTCGTGATCCATCATGCACCTGCGGCTGAGTTCGTCCGCTCTGGCGTTCAGGGAACCTGCCAGGTGTTGAACCATCAGGAACATGCCCTGATGTTCCAGCCATGTCCAGAGGCGCAGAGCCTCCTGACAAAGGGTCCACGACCCCACCCCGCCTTGTTTGTTGCAGTACCACATGGCGGTGGTGTTGTCTGTGAACACCTGCACTACCTTCCCTTTGACAGAGGGAAGGAATGTCTTGAGTGCAAGTCGGATCGCCCGGAGCTCCAGAAGGTTGATATGGAGCCGGGACTCCGCCGGAGACCAGAGGCCTCTGATCTCCGCCTCTCCCATGTGACCGCGTCCGTCACAACTGTGTGCTCTGGCTGGGGAAGGGAGAGGGATCTGCCCATGACCCACTGCCGGTTCGAGAGCCACCACTGCAACTGCCTTGCAGTTCCCTCCGAGATCTGGACGTAATCGGACAGGTTCCCCTGATGCTGCGCCCACTGGAACTTCAGGTCCCACTGCAGAGCCTGCATATGCCATCTGGCATGATCGACCAGCAGGATGCAGGAGGCCATGAGGCCCAGCAGCCTCAGGGTCATCCGTACCGAAACCCAGGATAGAGGCTGAAAGATCGGAATCATAGCCTGAATATCCTGGACTCGCCGTTCGGGAGGATAGGCCCGAAACTGCGTTGTGTCCAGAACTGCTCCGATGAAAAGGAGCTGTGGAGAAGGAATCAGGTGCGACTTCGGCACATTGATGGAGAACCCCAGCGAGTGCAGGAGTTCGGCAGTAGTCTGGAGGTGGGAGACGACTGCCTGGGACGAGCCCGCCTTCAACAACCAGTCGTCGAGGTAGGGGAAGACTGGAACCCCTGCCCGGCGCAGATGAGCTGCGACCACCGCCATCACTTTTGTGAACACCCGAGGGGCGCTGGTAAGTGAACTGAAAATGCTCGAGGCCTACCGTGAACCGCAGGTAACGCCGATGGGCCGGCAGGACGGGGATGTGAAAATATGCGTCCTGCAAGTCCAACGCTACCATCCAGTCTCCAGGGTCGAGGGCAGTCAAGACCTGAGCTAGGGTGAGCATCTTGAACTTCTCCTTCCGGAGGAAGCGATTGACGTTCCGGAGGTCCAAGATAGGACGCATGTCCTCCTTGTCCTTTTTGGGCACCAGAAAGTAGTGGGAGTAACAACCACGCCCTACTTCTGGGGTCGGAACGCGCTCGATGGCCCCCTTGGCCAAGAGGGCCGCAACTTCCTTTTGAAGAAGCACCAAATGATCCCCCGACATGCGGCGGCATTGAGGTGGCATGGCGGGGGGGGTTGTCTCGAAGGGGAGGGAGTAGCCCCTTCGGACAATGTCCAAGACCCACTTGTCCGATGTGATGGCACGCCAGTGGTGAAGGTGATGGCGGACCCTGCCCCCCACTGGCGTGCTGTGGACCTGAAAGGATGGACTAGGAGGGCTTGGAGGCCGCAGACGGGGCGGAGGCCTGACCCGCACGCTGGTTACCCGACCCGCCTCTGCGGGAGCCACGTCCTCGCGAAGGCGCTTGCTGCGCGGGCCGGTGGCTGGGCAACGGACGTGACTGGGCGCCCCTTCCGTGGCCACGAAAGGGTCGAAAAGCAGACGGAGGCGGAGGGTGCACAGCAGAAAGGCCCAGGGACTTGGCTGTAGCCTGTGAGTCCTTAAAGCGCTCCAGCGCGTGGTCTGCTTTGTTGCCGAAAAGGCCGACACCATCAAAGGGCATGTCCATAAGTGTGTTTTGGACATCGCCCGAGAAACCAGTGGTCCTCAGCCAGGCGTGACGGCGCAGCGCCACTGTTGTCGCAAGCGATCTGCCTAGCGAGTCGGCGGTATCAAGGCCACATCGGATGGTATATTTTGCCGCATCTCTTCCTTCCGCAATGGCGCGGGAAAGCAGTGCGCCTGGGCCTCCTCAGGACACTGGGGCAGGATCTGCGCCACCGAATCCCACAAGGAGTGGGTATATCGGCCCAAGAGGCAAATGGTGTTGCCAGACCTCAAGCCAGCACTGGCGGAAGAAAAAACCTTCTTCCCAAATTGGTCCAGTTTTTTGGATTCCCTATCCGGGGGAGCGGTAGGGAAGGCGCTTTGAGAGGCAGAGGCTTGGACAACCAAGCTCTCAGGGGTGGGGTGTTGGGAAAGGAACAGGGGGTCGCCCGGAGCAGGGCGATGGCGGCGGGCTACATTCCTATCCACAGGAGGTGGGCTTGGACCAGGTGCCCAAAAGAACGTCTGAAAGTGCATCGTTGAACGGCAGCAGTGGCTCCGAGGAGGTAGCCGCCGGCTGAAGCACTTCCGTCAGGATGTTAGTCCTGACAGCCACTGTAGGTAACTGGAGGTGCAGGGCCTCAGCTGCCCTACGCAACACCGTAGCAAAGTTTGCTCCCTCCTCCGTTGCCACGGAAGGAGGAGACAGAATGCCAATGTCAGGAGAGGTGTCCAGACCACTGGCATCCCCAAGTTCCTCAGCCCAGTCCTGATCATACTCACATTGGGCAGTGAGAGGGTCCTCAAACCCCTCCCAGTTCTCTTCGTCCTCCAAATCCGGGTCAATGTAAGGAGGAGGGACATGTGGGACCCAAGGTCTCATCGGCGCCGGCGTCGATCGACGTCGGTCCGGCGCCGAGTCCGGATCCGGCGAGAACCTGGGGACAACGCCGCCCGGAGCCCCGGGCGGCGTCTTGAACGGCACCGGTGAAAGCGACGCCGGTGGAGGTGTCGTTAGGTCAACGGGCGTCGACGGAGGTTGTGGCAGCACCGGGGCTGGTGTCGCTGGCTGCGCCGGGACCGGAGTCGCCGGCGGAGCCGCAGGAGGAACCCCACTAGGACCCGCGGGGCCCGAAGGCGCACCGGGGGGACCTTTAAGCCCGAAGAGGCGGGCCATGGCCGACAGGAATTCCTGTATTTCGGCCGGAGTCGCCGCCGAACCCGGGAAGGACGGGTAATGCGGCGGCGGCTCCACAGGCACTCCCGGAGCCGCGGGGACGGTGCCGTCGGGACCCTCAGCCGAGTCGCGCGACCGGCGAGGGGAAGTCGTCGAGCGATGACGCTTTTTCGACTTCTTGTGCTTTGACTTACCGGAGGAGTGCGAAGACTTTGACCCCGAAGAACGATGAGGACTCCACGACCGGCCTCTCGACCTCTCTCGTGACCGGGGCTTGGATTGGCGCGGAGCCGACTGCCGGACCTCGAGGAGCTTTCGAGACCGCTCTCGCAAAGCCTTCGGATGCAAGGCCCGACAGTCAGGGCACGACTTGGAGTCGTGGTCGCGCCTGAGGCAGTAGAGAGTCTCGATGCGGGTCCGTGATCGACATCATCCGACCACAGGCGTCGCATGGCTTGAAGCCGGGCATCCCTACTGACACCGTTGGAGTCGAACGACTCGAGAAAACAGTGACAAAAAGTCACAAAAAGTTCAGTCCAAAAATGACTGGGGCACTTCCCTCTCCGGATCTGCGCTTACTGGCGCGGAAAAAGAAAGAACTGACGTCAGCGCGCATGGGCGGCGTCTAAGTACTGGCCGCGACGTCATCCCGGCGATCTCGACGCCGACGACGGACGCGGAGCCGCACAACGCCGCCTACCGACGCGCAAGGGTACTGCTACGCAAAACTTTCCGGATCCAGCCTGACGCCTGGGGATATTCTAAGGTAAGGAATCTGTCACTATCGTGTCTCTTTCAGATTGCCTGCTTCGTGCCAGTGTTGTAACTCGGTGGCTGTAAGCGTAGACTGACCTCTAGGGGTGCCTTCTAAAGGGAGCGCAGGGGCGTAGGGTGTTATGCGGCGGGTTACGTAGAGGCTCCTGCGGTACTATCTGTATGCCACATTTAGCATCAGGGATTCTGGGGTCGTGTCTTTGCGCCGGGATGGAAAAGCCAGAGGAGCTGGGGTGGTGTGTATGGTGGGCACGCGGTCGCCGTGTCATCACGTTGGTGGTCTGCCATCCATCTGGCTATCCACTGAAGCTGGGCTGCCAGGTAGCAGTGTTCGAAGCACGGGGCTGCTAGGCCTCCCTGGTCCATACGCAAGTATAACTTCTTCGCCACCACTCTATGTCGACCGGAACCCCATATTAAGTCTCTGGCCATCCTCTCAAGAGTGGCAAAGAAGGGGGTGGGTGGCACGTATAGGGGCAAGTTAGCAAAGTAATAAAGGAATCTCGGCAGGGCTACCATTTTTACTAGTGCTACTCTGCCTGTTACGGCAAGTGGGAGTGTGCTCCAGAATTGCATCTGGGACCTGGTGGTTGTTAGCGCCCTGCCTAGGTTGCCATCGAATAGGTCTGGCGGTTGGCGATATATTCGTATGCCTAGGTATCGGAATGTGTCTGCACTCCACTACACCCTTTCCCCGTTCAGTACAAGGCCCGGGTCGCTGTTTCCATCGCCGAAGGCGTATAGTTTAGATATGCCTACCTTCAACCTTCAGCCCGGATATGGCCACAAAGTCCCGTAGGATCTGGGCCAGTTGTCCCGGCACGTCATTTATGTCCCTTAGATAGACCAGAAGGTCATCTGCGTACAATGACACCTTGTGTGTGCCATCGCCTAACGGGATGCCATCATTTAATTGCGTCCTTATCGACTCCACAAGTGGCTCTATCTCCAGCGTGAAGAGGAGGAGGGATAGTGGGCAGCCCTGCCGCATCCCTTGTCGCACTGGAATTATATCAGATACGTATGGACCCATCTTTACTCTTACAACCGGTTCCGTGTAGAGCAGGCGGGTCAGCTTTAGGAAAGTGGGGCCTAGTTTGTATTTTCCGAGGGTTGCGAACATGTAGTCCCACTCTAGGGAGTCGAAGGCCTTCTCAAGATCGAGTATGAGGCAGCACGCCCTTGCCCATGTGCATGTGGAATAAGCTGCAACCCGAAAGAAGCGGCGCAGGTGGAGTGAGGTGTTACGAGATGGCACAAAGCCGTTTTGGTCTGCGTGGATAGGGTGGGGACCACTTGTGCAAGTCTTTCTGCCAGGACTTTTGCTAATAATTTATAGTTGGTGTTTAGTAGGATGAGGGGCCTATAGGAGCTCATGTCCGCAGGGTCTCTGCCTGGCTTAAGTAAAGTGTGCCTCGCGTAGGGAAGACGGGAGCTGTCCTGCTTCTACCGCGCCTTCATAGAGGGCATGTAACCGCTGTGTTAGCGATACCTGGCATACCTTGTAGTACTCCGCCGGGAGTCCGTCGGGTCCCGGAGTCTTCCCCATGGCCAGGGACGATATTGCCTCCTTGATCTCCTCTAGCGTGATCAGCTCATTTAGCATCTCACTATGTGCTGGTGTCGCCTCAGGTAGTTGTATACGGTCTAGAAAGGCTGCGAGAGATTGTCTATCGCAGCGGCCTTGGGATTGATACAGCCGGGTGTAGTGTTGTGTCATGGCTGTCTGGATGTCGCGCTGTGTAGTGTATTAGGAGCCCTGTATCGGTGCGCAGTGTGCCTGTTGGTTTGCGGGCGAGTTCCTGACGAATTAGCCAGGCCAGGAGTCGGCCTGCCCGATCGGCGGCGCCGTAAGTACGGGCCGTATGTGCGGTGTAGTTGTGACAGCGGAGGCGTTCTATCAGTTCGGCGTGCTCTGCGCGCAGTGTCTCTAGGCGATGTGCTCTTCTCCCCCCGCCTTCCCTGTCTGTTTCGTACCGCAGGAGCTGTACTTCTATTTTACTAAGGGCAGAGGACAGTTGTCTACGTATGCTCCAGGTGGCTCTCAAGCAGTGTCCCCTCGTTGCTACCTTGAATACTTCCCATTCCACTAGTGTGTCTCCTACTGTGCCTTCCACGAGGGTACTGGGGGACGCCCGACCCCCAAGTGAGTTGCAGTGCTGGGGGGTTATGGTCTGACCTAGATATTCCATCTGTCAAACTAGAGGAAGTAGAGCGGGGATCCCACTATTCGGTCTAGGCGCACGTGTAGCCCACGTACTGCCGAGTAATATGAGTAGACCCGGGTGTCAGGGTTGAGGGCGTGCAATATATCTATTAGTGCCCAGGGTGTGAGCCAGTCTGCGAGGGCCTGCGCATTGGATGTTACTGTGGTTTTGGTCAGGGGCGGGAACGACCTGTCTAAGTCCATGCTAAGTACAGCATTGAAGTCCCCTCCAAGGAGCCATGGAGTTCCGTTCCATTTAGCCAACACCCCAGTTAGGCTATCTAAAAAGGAGGGCTGATTTACGTTCGGGGCATAGATGGAGCCGATCAGTATCAGTTGGCAGTTGAGTCGCCCGCTAACTAATGCGTATCTGCCTTCGGGATCAATCGATACCTCTTCACTTATGAATGGGATACCAGCTCTCACCCAGATGAGGACACCTCGTGCATGGGCTGAGTAGGCCGTGCCGTACACTTGGCCTCTCCATCTTCTACGCAGACGCTCTAGCTCCGTTTGGGACATGTGCGTCTCTTGGAGTAGCGCGATACCGGTAGATCTGTGCTGTAAGTAGGTGTAAATTGAGTATCTGCGTGCCGGTGTGCGCATACCGCGCACGTTCCATGTAACTACGTTGACTTATGCCATGTCCAGTCGTTACGTTGGCCAGGGAGGGCAAGGCGTGGTTGCTCATGGTGTACATGGGTGTGCTCCGAGTTAATAACGTTAAGAACAAGGCACGAGTATGAACAAAACCGTGCATAACTATCAAGGGCAAGTTCCAATAGGATGCTCGTCCAAAGTGGGATGTCCAACTATGGCAACGAATGTCAGTGCGACGCTCAGTATGGGTGTTTGTGGCGTGTGACTAGACGGGGTTGTTCAGTCCCTCGGTATTGTGATCTGATTGTATGACATCCCAGCCAATCCGTCATGCAGGGAATGTGTGAGTGTCCCCAATCGCTGCATTAGGTAAGCGCTGTTCGCGGCAGTGTGTGGGGGCAGCGCTGTTTTTTTAGCAGATATGTAGACAACAGATTAGTTACGATATGACAGTTTGCCAGGTTGGCAGTTACTTGCATGTACTGGCTTCTATAGGGTTCATCAGTTCACAGAGAGTCATATGATGCCATCAGACGTCTGCGGTGTGACATCTGGTAGCTGGTAATCTTCGGGGTCGTCAAGTCTGGAGGGCGTGGAGACACTGGTATCTGAGGATCTGGCAGGGCTTTGGTGCCGGTCAGGGTGTTGCGTAGTGGTTCCGAGTGTTGCAGCTACGTGTATCGCCTCCTGCCTTTCCATTCTTCTCTGTTCAGAGTTGGGAGCCGTGGAAATTGTGGCAGTGTCTGCACTGGGCCTCTAGCGCCCGCCTCGCTGGCGTCTTTTTCGGCCAGATTTCCTTGGCACTTCTTCCTTGTGCGGTCTGGGTCCTGTCCATAATCCCGACTCTTTCAGCCAGTCCCAGACTTCGGAGGGCGAATCAAAGAAGCGCACCATGCCTTTTGCGACCGCTCGCAGCCTGGCGGGGAATAGTAGCGAGTAACTGAGGTTGAGGTCACGCAGTTGACGTTTTACTGTGGCGTATGCACCCCTGCGCCGCTGCACTTGTGCAGTGTAGTCGGGAAATACCATGATCTGACTGTTGTCTATTTTGATGTCTGCCAGTCTGCAGGTTTCTCGCAGGATCATATCCCTGTCCCTGTAGTTGAGGACTTTGAATAGGAATGGACGCGGGCGAGTTCCCGGTGGGGGTTTCTGTGCAGGCACACGGTGTGCTCTCTTGACCACGAATTGGGGCGATAGCACGCCAGTGGGTAGCAGTTCTCTGATCCAGCGCTCGGTGTACTCCTCCGGGTTGCGTCCTACTCCCTCCGGGAGGCCCACTACGCGGATGTTATTTCGGCGCGAGCGCCCTTCTGCATCCTCCACTCTGTCTTCCAATGCATGTACGCGGTCTATTAGGTCTTGTAGGGCCGCTGTGTGACTTTGCGTGATGGGGTTCAGCTCCGCGAGTGATTGCTCTTGTAAGCGCAGTTTTTCCCCTAATTTGAGATGATCAGCGCGTAACAGGGTGAAATCCGAGGTGACTTTGTCAATCTTGGACTCCAGCGAGGAGCGAGTTTGGTCCAGAGCGGATCCGATCTTCTCCACCGGAGTCCAGCTTGGTGGCGAGCGCAGTGTGTGGCGCCACTGCTGTGTTCCCGCCTTCCGCGATTACCGGCTCTGAGTTGCCATTTTGTGTGTTGGGCTGATGCTTGTTTGTGCGGAGGCGGCCCATTGCTAGTTGTGCTGTCGGCATTCGTTGGTAAAATGTGACAGCCGCACAGGTTACTTGGGGTATGGTGTCTTGAATGCAGTCGCACCGATCTGCAGGATTGCTGTGTATCCGCAGCAGTGGGTGATTAACAGCTTGGGTGGGCACGGCACCACTTACTTTTCCTCAGCTGTAGGTTCCTTGCCGCAGGGCGTGTAGTTCTGACAGGAGATGCGGCGATATTACGTTTGTCGCAGTCACACCGCGCTCTACAGTGGGTTTGCAGGCTTTGGTGATCCTCACTGTGTGCTTTTGGTATGGATGTGCCCACCCGTGGGGATGCGGGGTCGGTGAAGCTTCGGGAGGGGGGCCTGCCTTTTCCTCTTTCCAGAGGCCGAGTAGTTTGGGGTGCCACGTGGAGGGGGGGCGCACCGTGTCTGGGCCCGTCCCGCGGAAGCTGCGTCCGCTGTGCGTCGCTGTAGTGTGTCAAGATTCTGTCTACTGCGCCTCGCGGCCTTAGCCTAGTTCCGACAGATCTCAGGCTTGATGCCTTCTAGGGCACTGTCGCCCAGGCAAGTGCATGCGTCGCGTTTGAGTCGGCAGGGGGGCTGCTGCGTTGCCTGCGTGCTCCTGTGGTGTCTGCGGCCTCGTCCCCTACTCCTCACGGTCGTAGTCAGGGCTTGTCCTTGCACTGCGGATTTCTTGCCGCCCGTACGTGAGAGGGGGAGAAGAAAGGGGATGAAGGATAAGTTACTTACGTGTAATCCTAGTTCTCTTCCAGGGGTATCCTCATCAAAGTCATAAGCACTGAATATTCCCGCCCATGTGCGGGGACCCCGGAAGTAATATAAAAATTATATATGGAAAACACATATATACAGCTCTACATATATGTATATACATATATCATTTTTTCTCATACCAATGCAGCTCCCAATAGGAGGCTAAACAATGTAATTACACACATAAAGACTGTATTTGCCAATATATAAAAAACACCAGAGGGCAATTAGTACTTGAACTCTGTTTTTTAATGAGCAAAGTACTCATAAAGAGTGAAACTGCAAATTAAGTAGACATTGTTAGCCTACAGGCTGCATTGCAAACCAATAGCATAGAAAATGAAAACATTTTCAACAAAAACTGGCACCGTGCCTTTAAGGCAGCCATGACCCCTAGCTTCCCATCATGCCTCAGGGGTGACAGTTAGGTCAGTTGTTCTTTCCGGCTCCTTCAGTCAGGACCCTGGATTTTCAGCTCTTGCTTTTTTTGACTTTCTGTCAAAAAATATCTTATAGAATCTAGTTTTTCTACTTTCACTCGACTTCTTTTGGTCTTAGAGTGCAAGTAACACCTTTTTTTGTGTGACAGAAAAGGTTTATTTTTGTAAAAAACGCCTTCTTTATTCGACCCTTGCCCGTCCTGTGGCAAGAAGAAGGCCAGAACAGATACACATCCTGTGTGTATTCTCTGCCTCCCCGAGTCCCACTCTTCTGACAACTGCCACCATTGTAAGAAGTTGTCAAAAAGGACCATCAAGGAGAGAGACAGGATTCGTCTTTATGGCCTCTCTGAAAGAGGTAGGTCTCCTGTGAGGCAGCAAAAGAAGAGAACTCGGTCGACGTCGAGAGGAAAAGTCCCGGCCCCCAGACCCGTGCCGGGTCCGTGTCACCCTCTCATCTCACCGCAGTGTTTCTTCTGCCAGCTTAAGTGTGCAACCTCCCCCGGTCTCCACACCTCGGTCCGGTCGATCACACACACCGCCGGGCGAGAGAAGGGGGAGAGGGGACAGGGAGACGCCGCTCACCTTGTACCCAATGCGGTGTTCTTTTCTGCGGCGGGACAGGCGTACTTCCTCGCGGCGCTGCCTTCCTCCTTCAGCAGGCGTTGGCACTTTGC
The DNA here is from genome assembly GCA_963921515.1 of Calotriton arnoldi. NCBI lineage: Eukaryota > Metazoa > Chordata > Amphibia > Caudata > Salamandridae > Calotriton > Calotriton arnoldi. Next base: position 75,197 of record CAWUFW010011909.1, on the reverse strand, counting down.
GGGCTCAGAAGTGCTGGGCCGCGGCCTCCCTGACAGTGCAGGCTCGCTGGATGCGGGCGGGCCTATACCGCCCTGCTTTAGTGGTCACTTTATCAGGGCCTGGATGAAGGGGTGCTGTCCCCGTGACAATTGCCCGATTGCGGCACGCTCCTTCTCTGGGCATCTCTGTGTCACGAGCCCGCGGCTTCTGTGCTGTGCTCGCGGGTTCCGGCACCTCGTCGCCTGTGGTTGCGCCGCTGCCAGGCCCCAGGGCGCCCGCTAATTCGGCTAGCTGCGTCTTTTCCGTCTCTGTGGGACCGCGATTGTGGGCTACCGCAGTTCAGCCGCACATTTGCGTCTCGGCTGTGCTAGGATGGCGTGGGATTATGGGGTTTGGCAGGATAATCGAGGGTTTACTGACGGAGCTCTAGCAGCTCGCGTCCGCCATGTTGGCTGGCTATCCACGCACTCAACATCATACCCCCATTATCAGTGTCTGTGCCAATTAATTAATGAGCCCTTCCGGAAGGTAGAGGCAATGTGCCAGAATCAGAAAGGGTCACTAAGTGGTTGCGGCTTAGATAAAGAAGCGCAAGGCCTCAATTGAGGTGGTGCAGCCTCAGCATCGAACTACACTATAGAATGGCAGTCATCTGGAGTCAATGGCACCAGTGGATCACATTCTGGTGTTGGTTGTGGCACCAGGGAGGGAACCGGTACTGTAGCTGGTCCAGAGCTATAAGTGAATACAGAGGGCCCAGCAGGTGCCTAAGGCGGACTACTAGCTGTAATCCAGTGGAGAGGCCTCTCGGCACAATGGGAACCAGAGGCCTGCCAAAGGGAGCTGGCAACGTGTCACACAGCTGAAGCGTGGCTTCGGAAAAGGTATCCTTTGGCTGCTGCAGTTCAGATGGTCCTGGAAATTCCAGTTGCTCTGGAACAAGAGGCAGAATCAACTCTAACGTAGAGCGACTTCGGCGGAGCAACCTGGAGGCATGATGATGCCCTCGGGCCTTCTTGGAATATCGAGAGTGGCATGACAGTGCCGAATCCAGCTTGGATTTCTTACGCTTTTTCTTGGATTTACCTGAGGTTTTAGATCATGAAGACGATCTGTCGTGGAAGCAACCTCGGGACCAGGATCTACCTTTAGACCTCACTGATCACCACGTGGGGTATTGCGGTGCTTCCTAGCAAAAAGCTTTTCTTCCCATTTTGAATGGTCTTGGGGTGCATCAAGGCACAATAACTGAGGGACTCGGAGCTGTGATCCATCCCTAGGCACCATGGGCAAACCACATGTGGGACCGTCGCAGACATTTATTTGCCACCTTACCCACAGATTTGAAGGTGACATTTTCCCTTGCACACTGTAGATATTTTTGCCAGAAATCTGTCTCCGAGACAAGGGATAGCTCCGGAACAGAATCTGTGGGTGCGGAAAAAAACAACGGATATTAGTGTGCATTGGTGTGGCCCATTTTGACCCACACATGTTGCGTCTGGCACAAAAGGATGTCGACACTGATCCGACTGCACACCTGCCAGGTACTGCTGAAGATTTTATGGATCCAGTCTGACGCGTAGGGCAGTATTCAAGCAGTACCGTTAGAAGTCTCTATCAGAAAGCATTTCTTCTCTGCAGGTGGTCTACATGGAGCAATATTCTCCCCTGGGGTGCAGGGGGGGTGTGTGTGTGGGGGGGTGAGGTAGTTTAGAGAAAATCCTCAGAGCATGAAAATCAAATAGCTCCATCAAGTTCTGAATCACCAGCATCTGTGGTATAGAACTACGCAACTGATATCACCAGAATTGGATATGTCTTTTTGGACCAGATGCATCACATCCTGTGATGAGGTCTTCTGGATCTGCAGTAGGGATAGCAGCAGTACCATCTATAGCTGGATGGGCGAACTGCTGGAGAAACAATCGGGATCCAGTCAGCTGGATGGAGAATCTTTCACAATAAGGAATCTGAAGTAGGGGTTGTACAGTTCTCATTTTAATCATATGTGTTGGAGTACTAAAATATTAAATAGGGCCATGTTTAGTACATAGTTAGAAAAACAATTACAAATAAAGATGCAGAGCATTTCTTAAAGTGGTATGGTATGTGTAGTAGACTGAAGTAACTCACTGCCCAAAATAAAATGTGTTAAAGTCTATGTGGAAGAAACATCATGCAGCAGCTAACCAGACAAAGGAACTTGCCACATCTCCAGACTCGCAGGCAAATCTGAATATTAATGGTATAAAGCAGGATGTAATGAGGCCACAGGCTTTAACTGGGGACTCATCAGCTTCATTTAAAAAATGTGGGTAAAGAAGCATGCCAATATATTTTGATACTCTTAATACTCATCTGTAGGTTTCATAAAGAAAGGAGCATGAAATGCATGTCAGAGAGTCTGATCTGTAAGTTTCATAAAGATTGGGAAATTAAATTCCTGAGAGACCACTAATTGAGATTTTCTGGCTATTGTGGATAATGTCACCAAGAGAATGACCGGAGGGACCACGACAGTGCAATTTATGCATATGCCGTCATGAGCTACAGCGACACATTAGAACCATCAGTTTTAAGAACAACTAGCATTGGAATTATCTAGCTTTCAGTAGAATACATTTTTAATGCTCGTTGGCCGTACAGGGAGTAAAAATCTGATACTTGAAAACTAACATGAAAAATATTCAATGGGAACCTGCATGTCTTGATCAAACTTCAGCAGATTTACAAATACAATTAATAACACAGCATGCAAATCTTTTTGATGGTCAAATACTCGACTGTGTTAACTGCATGTGACATACTAAAGGAGAAATGTAGATTTTTTTTTTTAATGATTCCCACAAAATAAAAAATATGAATGAAAAAAAATTAATTCTATTGATTTCACAAGAAAAGAAGTGCAAAACAATACTCACCGAGAAAGTGCTGATAAAAGATCAAAGTGCTTTGCGGTTTCCGCTAACGTATCTATAGCAGACTCCAGCGTAAGAAGTAGTTCAACAACAAAACCCTATTTAAAAAGAAAATATAGAGACATTTTTCAGAACATTTCTTTTCTAGGCCTTGAACTTCAAGTTAAAAGTCCAGTAACTTCGAACTTTCAAGAAGGATAAAGACTTCCTCAGACCGGGCATGCCAGTAATTGGCAATATCTAAACAAAGACGAGGCAACAGAACCCATATGCTCACTTTGATACAAATGCCCCTTTACCGACCATCTTGAACCAAAAACTAAACTAAGCCACTCTTACTTTGGATAATCTTGGTATAAAATCATTTTTCAACAGTAAAATATTCCTCAGACTCAACCTTCTGATACTTCTGTTCATAAGGGTGGGACTGGCAACTTCTTTATCTTTGCTAATGCTGGAGGCCACCTTTGCAGCACCAACTGAAAGTGATGATAATGAAACATACAGATGTAATAAAACTTTTCAATCTGTGGTTTTTAGTGGTCCCCATGAGTATTTAGCAGTCTTAATATTTCCTACAAAAGGATTTCCCAATCACCATTTCAGAGTTCAGGTTTCAAATATAACTACATCAAAATGTAATTCACAGCTAAAGTACATTTCTAAATTTAAAACTCAATCAGTATCCATAATTATAGTTAATGAAAACCAGAAAACAAACATTAAATACAACTAAAATAAAACTAACTGAAATCAATAAAATAATATTCACAAGTTCTACAAAATTCATAATTTCAACCAAACTGAACAAGGCCATAAAAAAGACTAAAAGTGGCCCTCAAAGACAGATTTTCCATTATTTAATAACATTTTGAATAAAATGAATCATAACTCCACAAACCAACTTTGACAGAAGCAATTTTTAATAAAAAGGACTTGTCAGCATCTTGCAAAACGTACGTTTCTTGGCAAAGAAATCAGTGAATGTTTCTTGGGCTCTTTATACAGTTTGCAGAAAAATATAAAAATGCAAAGTGGTCTGAACAGGGGTCACATGGGCAAAGAGGAAGCCTGTCCATGCAATATCCAACTTTCGGAAATCCAACTAAAAAGAATAAGTTAATTACCTTTGGTAACGCTTTTTCTGGTAGAGACTAACTGCAGATTGTTCACCTTGTGAATTTCCCCAGGTTTCAGATTGGAACCAGAAACTTTCTAAAGCAATTCCATTGCACATCTGTATGTGGCATTGTGTGGCTCTGCACTGGACCATCCCACCCTGGATGAGACATTGGGGCCACTATATCCGTACCACCTCCATGCACTGTCAGTTTCTTTCAGATTTCTGCTCGTGCTGTCAGATGCGGAGACTACAGAAATCAGAATACCACTGTGCAGATCTGTAATTTGGGATCTTATTAGAGCACTGTATGAGTCCAGTCCACAGAGTGGGAGGAGGGTGGGTTGGTGAGGAACCTGCATTCAGAGTCTCTACCAGAAAAGGAGGTACTGAAGGTAAGTAACTTGTTCTTCTGATAGAGACTTCTAATCGCAGAGCCCTCACCTTGTGAATAGATATCAAAGCAGTACCTCCACAGGTGGTGGGATTGTGGAATGGCTCAGACCAGGAAATCTTGAAGGACAGATCAGGCGAAGTGCCCATCCTGCTGAATCAGACTTTCCAGGCAGTAGTACTTCATGAACGTATGGAGGGACACCCATGTAGCAGCCTGGTAAATGTCCTTAACTGGCATAACACACACCAGTGTAGAAGTAGCAGCTTTTTCCCTGGTGGAACGAGCATGCAAGCCTTCCGGGGGATAAGTCTTGGCCAGCATGTAGCAGATCTTAATACATTACACAATCCATCAAGAGATGGTTCACTTCTGCAACGCTTTGCCCTTTTTGGCTTCAGGGAAACCAACAAAAATGTTAGCTATCCAGTCTGTGATCCCTGGTCTGATCTATATAGAAACTAAGGACTCTCTTAGGGTCCAAATGGTGGAGGCGTTCATCCTCCATGGAGGGGTAAGGTTGTGCACAGAAAGCCGGCAATGTAATGCATTGTCCTATGTGAAAGGGCATGACTACCTCAGACAGGCATGCCGCTTTTGTCTGTAGGACCACATTGTCTGGGAAAAATGAAATGTTATGGCTGCTGTACAGACAAAGCCTGAAAATGACTCACTCGATTGGCAGATGTTATGGTGATGAGGAACACAGTGTTGATGGTTAATAGGCAGAGTGGACAGCTGTGCATCGGTTCAAAAGGAATGCACATCAGATAGGTGAGAACCGAATTAAGGCCCCACTGCGGCATCACAAAAGGTGCTAGCAGGAACATCTGGATCAGCCCTTTTAAGAAAAGCATCACAACAGGTGATTTAAGAAGGGATGGCTGATCTGGCAAATGTAAGAAAGCTGAAAGGGTCAAAAGATGACCCTTAACCGTTGCCACAGCAAGGACATGCTTGGGCTAATGAGATAAAACAAGAGAACATCTGACAACTTTGCATTCCGATGGCTGGATGTTACAGGAGGAACACCAAACCACAAACTTCTCCCAGCGTCCTGCATAAACAGTTTTGAAAGACGCCTGGCTGTCAAGATGACAAAACCTCTTTAGGAGGAAGATCGAAAATCATCAACTGTCGCTGTTCAATCGCCATGCATGGGGATGTAGGTTGTGTGCAGGAACCGGCCCTTCTTTTGCGACAGGAAGTTATCCTGAAGGAGCAGCCGGGTAGGAGGACAAATGCTCATGGCCACAAGTTCTGGGATTACTTGCGTCTCGTCTTTCTTGATCTTTTTCACTACTCTGGAGAGAAGAGGTAGGAGAAGAAAGGCGTATAGGAGTCCCAAGTCCCAGTTCAGGGGAAAGATGTCTCCAAGTGAGAACCGCCTTGGAAACTCCAATGTTGCAAAAGGTTTGACAATGCGCATTCTCTGTGATGGCGAACAGATCAAGCCGGGGCCTTACCACTGTTGGAAGATGCCTTGCACTACCTCAGAGTGCAACAGCCATTTGTGATCCACTTAGCACCTAGGGCTGAGTTCATCCACCCTGACGTTTAAAGATTCTGCTAAGTGTTGGGCTACCAGGGAGATGCCCTAAGTTTTCAGCCATTTCCAGAGATGTAGAGCCTCCAGACACAGGAACCACGACCCCACATCGCCCTGTTTGTTGCAGTGTCACATGACAGTCATCTTGTCCATAAGCACCTGTACAAGTCCCCCCCTTGATTGCCAGGAGGAAAGCCTTAATCGCTAAGCAAATCACTCACAGCTCTAGCAAGTTGATATGGAAACAAGTCTCCAGCGAAGGCCAGAGTCCTCTGATTTCCACCTCTCCCACATGACCTCCCCAACACAGTAACAAATCATCTGTCACAAGCGTTAACTAGTTCTGGGTGGGGTAGAGAATGAGGTTTGCCATCAGTCTACTTGAGGCTGAGCAGCCACCACTGGAGGTCTTGCAGAGTCTCCTTAGACACCTGGATAGATTCTGACAGTCTCCTTGGTGCGGAGCCCACTGAGACTTCAGATCCCACTGGAGAGCCTGCAGGTGCCTCAAGCAGGATGCAGAAGATAAAGAAGCCCAGAAGCCTCAGAGCTGCTCTCACTGAGACCCACCTCAAGGGTTGAAACATTGGGGTCATAGCCCAAATGTGCTGCACTCGTTGAGGAGGAGGGAAGGCTCAGCAGAGCACTGTATCCAGAATGGCCCAATGAAGAGGAGCCGTTGTGAAGTAGTCAATTGCAACCTTGGCCCGTTGGTGGAGAAATCCAACAATGTCAAGAAGTTAGCCTTTGTCTGGAGGTGGCTTGCTACTTTTTAAGATGAGTCCACTTTCCAAAGCCAGTCAAGGTATGGGAAGATGGTATTCTCAACCTCAGATTGGCTGCAACCAACACCATCACTTTTGTGAACACCTGAAGTGCACTCGTAAGGCCAAAAGGGAGCACAGAGAATTGAAAGTGCTATTGGCCTACCCCAAACAGCAAATAACGTCTGTGGGGTTGCAGGACGGAAATATGAAACTAGGCGTCCTGCAAACCCAATGCCACCATCCAGTCTCCCGAGTCCAGCGCAAACAGAACTTGGGCCAGAGCAAGCATTTTGAACTTGTCCTTTCTGAGGAAGAAGTTCAGAGGGCAAAGATCAAGAACAGGGCAAAGTTTTCCATCCATTTTCGGCACCAGAAAATAACTGAAAAAACAGCTAGTCCGGATCTCTGGTGCTGGCCCCCTCCCTATTGCTTCCTTGGGCCAAGAGAACCTGAATTTCTCCATGGAGTATGGACAAGTAGTCCTCCAGGAGGTATTGTGGTGCTCGAAGGTATGTTGGACAATAGGGTAGGGAGTAACCATGTTTCACAATTTGGAGCACCCATTGGTCGGATGATGCTCTTCTACATGGGGAGGTAACCCAGAAAGGATTGAGAGGTCTGTTGAAGAGGAGGCTGATGGTAGCGCTGACTCCGCTGGAATCCCCTTCAAAAGCCTTGAAAGGGGCAAAGTTGTTCGGGAAAGCGGTCTAACCGGCAGTGGCCGGCCTAGAGAGAGAGAGCAGTGGCTTTGATCTCTTTGAATCTTTCTAAGGCAGAGTCCGCCTTCACTCCGAACAGCCTAGACCCAAAGGGCATGTCCATTAAGGACTGTTGAACATCATTAGAGAAGCCAGTGGAGCAAATCCAGCCGTAACGCTTTAACAACAAGCTAGTTCCAACAGCCCTACCTAGTGGCGTTGTTAGGCAGGGTTTAGGTTGAGGTGACTAGTTGACGCATGCACCACCAAGTTCTCCAAAGTAGGATGCTGGAGAAGAAAACCTGGATATCTGGGAGAGGCCTATGATGACTTATCCACCAGGACATTCGTGAGGGCTTCCTTGAAGGGGAGAGGAAGTTCCTGATGTGTTTGCCTAGGGTTGAGTACCTTTGTCAAGACATTTGCTTTCATCTCTACAGTAGGCAAGATGAAGTAAAAACCTCTGCCACTCTCTTTATGACTGTTGCGAAGGAAGCAGATTCCTCTATCGCCACAGTTGGGTTCTCGAAGGATAAACCAATGTTTAGTGAAATGTCCAGCCCACTGGCATCCTGCAAGTCCAGAAAAAGGCTATCATCACTGTCATCATCATAATCCTCAACCTGTTGATGAAGTTTCCGGGTCCAAGTAGCAGTATGAGTGATAGACTCCGACCTCATGGGAGGAGGATTCACTATCGCTCTGTGTCTGGCATCAAGGCCAGGGGTTGCTGTGCTCAAGGGGGAGTTGGGGTGGAGCTGGAACTGGATTCAAAGTGAAGTTGAGTGGTGCAGTCGGTGTCCAGGATGGTTCCGCTCTGGGCCACCTCAGATCTCTAAGCCCAGAAGATGCTCCAGAATGATAAAGAGGTGCACCAGTGATGGTCTTCTTGAGCTCAAAGAGCTGTTCAGGCTTCACTGATTGTCTTGGAAAGTCAGTGCATATTGGGACAAGCTTCAGAATCTAGTCCGAAACAGGGGACTGACACTCTGGCCTGGAGGTGATCTGGGTTTTGCGCTACTCCAAGTGGTGGAATTGGTGGGACTAGGGAGAACTGTGTTTTGACCTTGTTGAGTTGTTTACTTTTCTAGACTTACCTGAACTGCGTGATTACGATGATTAACAGAGGTGAAATGGACTCAGGAGCAAGAATGAGTCTCTGCCTTCGTCTGAGACCAGGTCTTCTTCAACTTCCTCCAAAGCTCAGCAACTGCAAGTTCAGCTTCACGGTCCCAGACGGCCTTTTTGTTCATCTAGGCGCAGCAGCTGCACAATGCCGAGTCATATCTGGAGGTCAAGTAACAGAGACAGACACTGTGGATGTCGGTCAGCGAAATCTGATGGTTACAGTCCCTACATGACTTAAAGCCTGTTATTTTAGGCGGGACATGATGTGCACTGGAAAAAATTCTGAGGGAAAGAAATGTCAGTATTGACATGATTCGAGGAGCTCAATATCCACGTCGGAAGGCGTAGAAATAAAGAAACTGACATTAGCACGCTGGGGTGGCACAGATATGTCTGCCAACATCACATTTGGCATGGATCTGAAATGGAGTGGCACAATGCCACCTACTGATGAGCAAGGGAATTGCTATCAAAAGTTTCCGGATCCAATCTGGTGCCCGGGGAATTTCACAATGTGAGGAATCTGCAGTTAGATGTCTATCAGAAATGAACATTACCTAATCTGAAGCGTATCAGCAAAAATCTATGTTGCGTCTTTGCTTCAAAAGACAGATACTGCTTAATTTCCTCAGTAGTTGAGAACAATAAGCCGCAGACTTGATAAAGTCAGTGCTAGCCCAAGAGACTATCCTCCACACTGTGTGAGAACTGCCAAAAAACATGCTAGGAACAATAGGGATGCCCTTTTGGAACAACACACAAGCCCACAAGAAGAGATAATGACCTGTGTAACTACATTCACACCCAGCTTTAATAGTGTACGCAAAATCATAAAAAAACACTGGGGAATTCTACAAATGAGCAACCTGACAATACCTCAACCCCGGTTTGCCTTTAAACGTACCTCCAACATAAAAGACATGCTGGTACACACTAGGCCACACATGCCCTCCAGAGCTGACCAAAGATCTCTTTGGGATCTACCCCCAGTGAAGAGCCATTTCCCATTACCACTACCAAAGAGGTTAAATTGACAAGTACTTTCACCTGGAAACAGAAAACACACACAATCTACAACACCAGAAACTACATATACACTGTGACATGTCCAAGTGACAAAAGATATATCGGGATGACTACCAGACCAGTCATAACACGCATCATGGAACATCACAGCAGCAGCATCCGCTGCCAGAGAATAAGTACCAAAATGAGCACACATTTTCTAACCCAAGGACATTCTGCTGATGACATATGGTGGACTGTTCAAGGCACACTCGGGCATGAACAAAGGCGCCCTTTTCAGAAGGAACAAAATTGGATCTTCTGTCTGTCGACCCATGTGAGTGGATCGAACGAGGACATTCCATGGAGTGAAATGAACCATTGAACTATTTATGTGTACCCCTAGGACTGCAGTGCACTCTTTACAGCTCACACACCACCCCCAGTGGCTCCCACCAACATGCCAGGGAAATGCACTTTAATAACACTTGACTCATAGGGGCATCTGCTTACTGCCCCCCACTGCCCATGGGTTGGCCAGACATTTTTAATATGTTATTTCCCTATGAACCGCCTTTACCCCTCTATTAACTATTTAGTCATCACTGCTCCCGCTACTAGGCACATCATCCATATTCATTATACCACTACACTTCTGTTTGGGTCACTACCATCCTGTAGTACCATCCACAGCCTCTAAAAACAGTGTGTTTATCCAAACCCATAATGTATTCACATTGTGCCTTTTCATTTTTTTTTTTAATTCAGGTCAAATTTTAGATCTCATCTTATTGTTCCATTTTAGAATATCACACTATTACATTTTTTCGCCGCTCCGACATGGTGCGGGATGCCAGTTCCGGTTCCCTTTTTCTTTGCCGCACCGATATGCACGGTCTCCTTTGGCATACAGGTATTAGGCCTGCCTCCTCCCCTATCCATCATGGGGAGGGAAGTTAGCCTCTCTAGGCTCTTAACAGCACATGCGCGACTGATACCAACCCGATCCTTTAAACTAAGTCCATGCCTTAGGGGGATCCGGGGATTTCCTTCAAGACCAGCTCCATGATATTCCGGACTAGCCCACGAGGTCATCAGCAAAAACTCCTGATGATCCCGCCAAAATGGCACCCACACTTTCACCATTACGTCCCTGTCTAGTGCTCCCTAACACGGTGACTGGGACCACCTGTGAACATGTGTCCACTAGCAGTCTAAAAGTCACCCCATCTCCTCCGCTTCAGAGGCAGCAGAGATTGGGTAGGTCGTCCTGTGCAACCGTCACTACGACTCTGTACCATAAAATGTTTTTTACAGGTCTCCCATGAATTACCACAAGTTTTACTCTGAGATTACTACATGTCCTCATTTGCATTTTTTAGCATGCTAAATTAGCATCTACTCTGCTCCTATTCGAGAAGGCTAAAGTGCTACCCAATTTGGGTGAGTTAATCGACCTCCGATGTCAGTGTGTGAAATCTTTTTACTTGCCATTACCCCTGAGTGTGTCACTTGTCTGTTGTGTTTTGTCACTGTGCTAGTTGCACTACCGCCGATAGCAGCATGTTAATTAATTTTATGTATGATGCACCACAATGAGAATATGTCCTTGATGACCTACAGTAGATCATTTATATTCATAGTTTTATCTTTTTTCAGGTCAGCTTTTTAGGAAACACTATCACATTTAGGTTAATTTGTGATTGGATTATCCATAATATCAACCCAGATTCCAACCACTATGTAGATTAGAAACTTTCGGTCGTGACGAAACACCATCTGATCATTATTGACTTCAAATAAGGCAAGAAACATGTTGAGCCTTTGACCATTTTGAGCTATTAGAGATCATTAATTAGACAAGTGAAGTCACTGATTAAAACATTATTTAGAGAACTACTTAGTGTATTATAAAACACTTCTTTACGCACACACACTTCACTACACCAATCTACACCAACAGCCCTACACCCACACTTCACAAATGGCATTGGAACAAAAGATCTCCGATAAAGAGCCCCTTTGTGAGTGCCCGTCAGGCATTGCAGCGCCAGTTCGATGAGGAGCACGCCCTATAATGAAGCATGACACCCATCTGCCTGTGTGAGGGCTACTGTTCCTACAGGAACGGACCCGCCTGTCCGCTTTCTTAGACACTTAGGAGACAGTCTGTTTTTGCACTGTTTTACCCATCTTTGCTCCAGAAATCCCTACAAAGAGCTTATCACCCACTCTATGTTACTTGGTATGATCAATATAGAAACTCAATGGTCTTTTATGGTCCAACTGATGGGGTGTCTCTACCTCCTTAGAGGGGTGAGGAAGAGCAAAGAATGCCGGAAGGGTGATGGCCTGACCGACATGCAAAGGAGTAACCACTTTCAGTACAAAGCAAACTTAGGTCCTCAAAACCAATGCATCAGTGAAGAAGGTTGTATAAGGTGGATTGGCACAGGGAGCCTGAAGTTCAGGCACAGGACTAGTTGATGTTAAGGCAATGAGGAAGACTGTCTTTAAGGTCAGTAGTCTAAAGGGATAACTGCAACGGCTCAAAAAGGGGTGCACATCAAGAATGTGAGGACTAAATTAAAGTCTCATTGGGGCACAAAGGGCTTTGGTGGAAACAAATATTGCAAACCTTTTAAAAATCTCATCACAACTGGTGATTTAAATAAAGTCTGATCCGGCAAATGAAAGGACAAAAGAGCCAATAAGTAGCACTTAACCGTGCCCAAGAAAAGTCCTTGCTGGGCTAGCAACTGAACAAACAGTAAAACTTAGCCTGTAAAGGGTCAATTTGTCGGTGCCATTCCAATCCAAAAACTTGTCCCAATAGCTGGCGTACGATGATTTAGTGCAGGGATGCCTCGCTGCCAAGCTAAAATTAACAACCTTGTGGTGCAGATCCAAGGAGGTCAACTGTCACTGCTCACTCTCCAAGCATGGACATGCGCAGTGGGCAGGCCTGAGTGCAAAAACCTGCACTGCTGCTATGACAGTAGATCCACCCCAAGAAGCAGCTTGATTAGAGGACAGATGCTCATGCCCAGGAGTTCAAGATACCGCATTCTCCTGGCCCAATTCAGTGCCATTAAGATGACTTGGGCCCATTAATTTCTGATCATCTTCAGACTTGGGGCAGAAGAGGAATTGGGAGGCATACAGGAGTCCCGAGTTTCACTCTAGACAGAAGGCATATCTGAGCGAGAGCTACTTTGAAAACACCAGTGTGCAGAAGTACTGACATTGCAAGTTCTCGGCGGTAGCGAAATGATCAAGCCAGGGCTCTCCCCATCGCTGGATGACAGCCCGTGCCACCACTGGGTGCACCTGCCATTCAGGATACACTAGGCGCCCGGGGCCAAGTATGTCCATCCCAGCATTTAAAGATCCCGTAATGTGGTTTACCACCAGAGAAATCCCTTGGTGTTCAGCCAAATTTCCAAAGCTGCAGCGCCTCTTGGCCCACAGCCCAAGACCCCATCCTGCTTGTTTCAGTCCCAAATAGCAGTGATGTGGTCTGTGAGAATCTACACCAGCCATCCCTTGAATGACCAACATAGCAAACACAACAAGATGATGGACGGAGTGCTGAAACTTTTCAACCACTCACCTCCAGTCAAGAGATCTGGCTTTTATCCATTGTTCTTTTGCTCACTATGCCACCTCAGTTTGGTTCCAGCCATTTGCAATTTAGTCTTGACCCTGCTCCTCATGGGAACAGTCCAGCCCGAGCTGCCAGGCCAGGTCCTCACTAGATCGGAAACGAGCATCCTGGGACTAGTCTGGCTGATGAGGGGTGAAACCCTGAAACCGGTCCCAGGATGCTTGTTTCCGGCCCATGGAGGACCTGGCCTGGTTGTTCGGGCTGGACTGTTTCTATGGGGAGCAGGGTCAAGACTGATTTGCCTATGGCTGGGTTTAAACTTGAATGGCGTGGGGAGCAAAGAAAAGATGAATTTAGGCCTAGATCTCTGTACTGGGGTGAATGTTTGACATTGCTCAACATTCTGTCCATCAACTGTTCTTTTTGCATTTGTCACCCGAGTGGGACTGGTATGCCCACACATGGGTCCCGTGTTCTTCATGCCACTGGAGTCAAGCTAGCCTGGCTGATGAGGGGTGAAACCTCAAAATCGTTCCCAGGATGCTTGTTTCCGTTCCAGGGAGGACTTGGCCTGGCAGTTCGGGCTGGACTGTTCCTATGGGAGGAGAGTCAAGACTGATTTGCATATGGCTGGGTTTAAATTAGATTGGCATGGGGAGCAAAAACAAACTATGGATTTAGGCCCAGATCTCTGTACTAGGGTGAATGTTTGACATTGTTCAATATTCTGTCCATCAATTGTTCTTTTGCATCCTTTGAAGGACAGCAGGAAGGCCTTTAACTCCAAGCAAATTGAAAACAACTCAAACAAAATGATGAAATGATGAAGCAGGTCTCTGCTTTAGACCAGAGTCCTCCGATTTCCATATCTCCCAGATGGCCTCCCCAACTCAGCTGAGCTGTATCTGTCAACACCATTAGCTCTGAATGGGGTAAGGAGAGGGGCCTACCACTGGTCCAACTGCAACTGAGCAGCCCCACGGTCTCTTCTGCCACCTGGATAGAATCTAACAGGTTCTCTTGGTGCTGGGTCCAATGAGACTTCAAGTTTCACTGCAAGGCTTCCAAGTGCCACCTGGTATGATTGTTGAGCAGGACTCAAGAAGCATCAGAGCCATCCTCCTAGAGACCCAGGACAAATGCTGAAACATCAGGATCATAGCCAGAAAGTCCAGAAAACGAACAAGTTTCTTACTTTCGGTAACGATGTATCTGGTAGAGACATTGTCTAGCCGCAGATTCCTTAACTTAGAATATCCCCAGGCGTCAGACTGGATCCGGAAAACTTTTCCTGCAGCAGCACCTCTGCGCGCCGAGGGGCGGCGCCGCCCGGCTCCGCCCTAACGTCATCCACGGACATGACGTCAGTGGAGCCATATATGCCCCTTCCGGCGCGCTGACGTCAGTTTTCGTCAGAGAAACGTTTCCGCGTCAGAACGCGGAGTTATTACCAAAAAACTGTGAGAACATGGGAACAGTGTGCAAAAATGATGAAAAAATATGAAGAAATTGACAGGTGAGACAGAGCAGTGCTCTGAAAAGCCACCCCGCAAGAGTGAAGGCCAATTAATGTGAAAGGGAGAGAAGGATGTGGAAAAACAGCCTGGCAGAGGACAGAAGTCCACATCCAGAAAGTAAAACAGTGAAGGAGAACAAGTCCGGAACACCAGATTAAGGAGAGGTCACCACAAGGCATCACTTGAAAGAGACGTCACAACCCCAATAAAGGACTCATAAATGTACAGCCCCAAGAGAAGTAAAAGGCCACAGGGGTGGTAAAGACCACAAGGCAATGGAGAAGGGGAAAGCGGGATGGTGGGAAAAAGTATGAATAGAGTGTACACCGCACAATCCAGGCCGGGGGCTGGAAGAACACATGATTTGTCAACATACCGCCAAAGCTGAGAATGGGCAGAATGGAGCAAAGAAACAGTATGAAGCAGTCTGTATTGGAGTGAGAGAATATCACTGTGCAAAAGGGCAAGCCACCGTAAGGGAGGCGAGTATAGAATGCCCCAACCTGAAAAAGTCCTCGCAGAACGGGGAAGACGGGCGGGCGTTAAGGAATCTGCGGCTAAACAATGTCTCTACCAGATACATCGTTACCGAAGGTAAGTAAGTCGTTCATCTGATAGAGACGTCTAGCTGCAGATTCCTTAACTTAGAATAGATACCAAAGCCATACCCAAAGAGGAGGCGGGTCTGCGACTGAACCCCATGAAGTTATAGAAAGAACGTAGTGGTTCTTAAGGTGACTGAACATTATAAGGAGTACAGAGCGCAGTTAACCACCAGACCATGACGATCAAAAGGGAGCGGAAGCAATGGGAGGCAAAGGCAATAGAAGCTGGCACAAACAGCTGGAAATAACCAATTTATGGAAAGTAAAAGGTAATGACTTGAAAAAAGGGAGATGAACCCATCGAGAGTGGGAAAGATCTCCAGAATCGGAAACAGCAACAGAATCCAAAACAAGTACCGGTTGACCACGAAAATAGTGTGAAAGAACACTGTGGAACCTGTACCTGCGAAGGCATGTGGGACAGCAGAGGCCATAGGTTGTCCCATACCCAGCATGCGCCAGTATGGAGAAGAAACCATATCCCAGATATAGCGATTAGAAGGAAGGAAATCACTTCAGAAGAAGTGGAACGGAACTGTGGTGGGTTTGAGAAAACCGCTGGATGCAGCGTGCAGAAGGCAGCCAAGTCGTGAGAGACGGCAGCCGGTATGACAGAGACCACGCATACCAGCGTAATATGCACAACAGTGAAAAGGAGCTCAGTAGAACCCGGCACCAGCAAGACAGGAGTGACACAAGTGGCAGAATGCCAATGTATGGCGCAAGATGCCGGTAGCACGAAAGTAGAAGACACGCCAGGACTAGGCGACGCTGCCACAATACGTGAAGGGCAGATTACAAGCAGTTGAGCGTTACCACCCAGAGCGAAGACAGGAATGAACCGTAGCATGTTGTGTGGAAACCGGAGCCATACGAAGGATGCAAGGACTTCGAGTAGGGAGCATAGCATCTCAGAGGCACACAACTGCAAGAAGGCCACGGCCCAAAAGGGCACCAATCAGCTGGACACCTAAAGAGCAGGCGGAACAAGTAGACCGGGGCAGGACCCACGGACACCGTATGAAGGAAAAAGCCTGCACGAACCCGTTGGGTAAGAGCTCAGAGCGGAGCCAGAGCAGGAAGAAAAACGTGGAAACAATGAAAACGTGATCCAACAAGAGTCTAGAGTACGCCGAACATACTCGCAGACGTGTGTATTTGACGGATAGGAACAACGGACCCCCACAAAATAGAATGGGTGAAAAACGAGGCACTACCGTGGCAAAGGTGAGGTCAAGCGTAAAGGTCCCAGAATGGAAGGAGCGAATTTCCAAGGAAAGGAGTCCCCATGAAGAGGGCAGAGCATGAGCCCAAGCAAAGCGTGGAAACACCCACACGGAAAAAGCACAAGTTACTAACTTGTGTAACGATATATCTGTAAGAGACAGTAGTTAGTGACAGATTCCTTACCTTAGAATATCCGCAGGCGTCAGCGTGGATCCGGAAAGTTTTGCGTAGCAGTACCCCTGCGCGTCGGTAGGCGGCGTCGTGCGGCTCCGCGTCCGCCGTCGTGATGACGTCGCGGCCAGTACTTAGATGCCGCCCATGCGCGCTGGCGTCAGTTCTGTACACGACTTTCCGCGCCAGAAACGCAGAGCCATGCAAGAAACTGACACTGGTGTCTGAAAACTAGGGCCCTGAAAGGGATGACCTTAACCCTAGAAATCAGTTCGCAGATCGGGGAGGATGGGTGGGGCGGTAAGGAATCTGTCACCAACTGTCTCTTACAGATATATTGTTACACAAGTTAGTAACTTGTGCATCTGAAAGAGACACGTTAGTGACAGATTCCTTACCTTAGAATAGATACCCCAGCAATACCAACCCCGGTGGTGGGTCTGCGAACAAAGATCAGACGAGGAAGTCTCGGAGAACAGAACGGCCAAAAAAGCCGCCTCTCCGGACTTGGCTGTCAAGGCAGTAATGCTTGGTAAACGTGTGCAGCGAGGCCCACGTAGCTGTCTGACAAATGTCCTGCAATGGGACACCACGTCCCAAAGCCGTGGTGGCGGCTGTCGCCCTGGTGGAATGGGCACGTAGCCCAACAGGGGGCTCCTTCTTAGCCAAAGAATAGCAGGCTTTGATACACAAGACAACCCAGCGGGAGATGGTCCGCTTGTGTACCGCCCGACCTTTTGGCGCCCACGTAGCCAACAAAGAGCTGGTCGTCCACCCGGAACTGTTGTATGCGGTTCAGATAGAAGGAAATCGCACGTTTTGGGTCCAGACGGTGGAGCCTCTCTTCCTCTCTGGAAGGATGCGGAGGCGGAAAGAAGGTGGGCAAAGTGATGGTCTGCCCAATGTGGAAGGCAGTAACCACCTTTGGCAAGAAGGACGGACGCGTCCTAAGAACAACCTTGTCTGGATGAACAGACAGAAAGGGGGGCTTGCAAGAAAGAGCCTGGAGCTCACTCACCCGCCAAGCGGAGGTGATAGCCACCAGAAAGGCCGTCTTCAGAGTGAGAAGACTAAGAGGACAGTTCTGGAGAGGCTCAAAGGGAGCGCACATTAAAAAGGAAAGAACCAAGTTCAAGTCCCACTGAGGCATCACAAACGGAACAGGAGGGAAAAGGTGTGTAATGCCTTTAAGAAACCTGTTAACAACAGGGGACTTGAAAAGGGAGGGCTGATCAGGAAGCCTGAGAAAGGCCGAGATTGCACAAAGGTAGCCCTTGATGGTACCCAGGGCAGAACCCTGTTGGGCCAGAGAAAGAAGGAACAGAAGAACCTCAGAAAGAGGGGCAGAAAGGGGATTCACAGCCTTTGCTGTGCACCATGCCACAAACTTGTTCCACCTGCAGGCGTATACCACCTTAGTGGAGGGACGCCTGGCTGCCAGAATCACATCACAAACTTCGGGAGGCAAGTCGAAAGGAATCAACTGAAGCCGCTCAATCTCCATGCAAGGAGGTGGAGACTGGACAGGTTCGGGTGGAGGACCGTCCCCTGCTGCTGCGACAGAAGATCCTCCCGAAGAGGCAGACGGATCGGGGGATCGATGCTCATACGGAGTAGCTTGGGATACCAAACTCTTCGAGCCCAGTCCGGAGCCACAAGAATGACTTGGGCCCGGTCGCGCCGAATCTTCTTCAACACTCTGGGTAGAAGTGGTATAGGCGGAAAGGCGTACAACAGACCGCAACTCCACTCGCGACGAAAAGCGTCGCCGAGCGAGTGCCGCCTTGGAAATTCCAACGCGCAGAATTGCTGACATTGTGCGTTCTCTTCGGTGGCGAATACATCTAACCAAGGCTCTCCCCACTGTAGAAAGAGTCCTTGCGCCACCTCCGAGTGCAGACGCCATTCGTGATCCAGCATGCACCTGCGGCTGAGTTCGTCTGCCCTGGCGTTGAGAGAACCTGCCAGGTGTTGAAACACCAGGGACATGCCCTGATGTTCCAGCCAAGTCCAGAGGCGCAGAGCCTCCTGACATAGGGTCCATGACCCCACCCCGCCCTGTTTGTTGCAGTACCACATGGCGGTGGTGTTGTCTGTGAACACCTGCACTACTCTCCCCTTGACAGAGGAAAGGAATGCTTTCAGTGCAAGCCGTATCGCCCGAAGCTCCAGAAGGTTGATATGGAGCATGGACTCCGCCGGAGACCAGAGGCCTCTGATCTCCGCCTCTCCCATGTGGCCGCCCCATCCCAGGAGGGACGCATCCGTCACCACTGTAAACTCCGGCTGGGGAAGGGAGAGGGATCTGCCGTCGACCCAATGACGGTTTGTGAGCCACCACTGCAACTGTTGTGCAGTGCCCTCCGAGATCTGGACGTGAACGGACAGGTTCCCCTGATGCTGCGCCCACTGGAACTTCAGGTCCCACTGCAGAGCCCGCATATGCCATTAGGGATGATTGATCAGCAGGATGCAGGAGGCCATGAGGCCCAGCAGTCTCAGTCACTCTGACCGAAACCCGGGACAAGGGTTGAAAGATGGGAATCAGAGCCCGAATATCCCGGACTCGCTGTTCGGGAGGATAGACCCGAAACTGCGCCGTGTCCAGAACCGCTCCAATAAAGAGGAGCTTCTGGGAGGGAATCAGGTGCGACTTCAGCACGTTGATGGAGAACCCCAGCAAGTGCAGGAGGTCGGCCATAGTCTGGAGGTGGGAGATGACTGTCTGGGGCGAGCCCGCCTTCAACAACCAGTCGTCGAGATAGGGGAAGACTGAAGCACAAGTTACTAACTTGTGTAACGATATATCTGTAAGAGACAGTAGTTAGTGACAGATTCCTTACCTTAGAATATCCCCAGGCGTCAGGCTGGATCCGGAAAGTTTTTGCGTAGCAGTACCCTTGCGCGTCGGTAGGCGGCGTCCGTGCGGCTCCGCGTCCGTCGTCGGCGTCGTGATCGCCGGGATGACGTTGCGGGCAGTACTTAGACGCCGCCCTGCGCGCTGACGTCAGTTCTGTACACGACTTTCCGCGCCAGGAACGCAGAGCCATGCAAGAAGCTGACATAGGTGTCTGAAAAATACTAGGGCCCTGAAAGGGATGTCCTTAACCCTAGAAATCAGTTCGCAGAACGGGGAGGATGGGTGGGCGGTAAGGAATCTGTCACTAACTACTGTCTCTTACAGATATATCGTTACACAAGTTAGTAACTTGTGCATCTGAAAGAGACACGTTAGTGACAGATTCCTTACCTTAGAATAGATACCCCAGCAATACCAACCCCGGTGGTGGGTCTGCAAACAAAGATCAGACAAGGAAGTCCTGGAGGACAGAACGGCCAAAGAAGCCGTCCCTCCGGACCTGACTGTCAAGGCAGTAATGCTTTGTAAACGTGTGCAGCGAGGCCCACGTAGCTGCCTGACAGATAACCGGCAGCGGAACACCGCGGCCCAAGGCCGTGGTAGCAGCCGTTGCCCTGGTGGAATGGGCCCGAAGCCCAACAGGAGGCTCCTTCTTAGCCAAAGAATAGCAGGTCTTGATGCACAAGGTAACCCAGCGGGGGATGGTCCTCTTGTGCACCGCCCAACCTTTTTGGCGCCCACGTAGCCAACAAAGAGCTGGTCATCCACCCGGAAGTGTTTTGTGCGGTCGATATAGAAGGAGAGCGCACGTTTTGGGTCCAGACGGTGGAGCCTCTCTTCCTCTCTGGAAGGATGCGGAGGCGGAAAGAAGGTGGGCAAAGTGATGGTCTGCCCAATGTGGAAAGCAGTAACCACCTTTGGCAAGAAGGACGGACGTGTCCGAAGAACAACACCTTGTCTGGATGAACAGACAGAAAGGGAGGTTTGCAAGATAGAGCCTGGAGCTCACTCACCCGCCGAGCGGAGGTGATGGCCACCAGAAAGGCTGCCTTCAGAGTCAGAAGACGAAGAGGACAGTTATGTAGATGCTCAAAGGGAGCGCACATTAAAAAGGTAAGAACCAAGTTCAAGTCCCACTGAGGCATCACAAACGGAACAGGAGGGAAGAGGTGGGTAATGCCTTTTAAGAACCTGTTAACAACAGGGGACTTGAAAAGGGAGGGCTGATAAGGGAGCCTGAGGAAGGCCGAGATAGCACAAAGATAACCCTTGATGGTACCCAGGGCAGAACCCTGTTGGGCCAGAGAGAGAAGGAACAGAAGGACCTCAGAAAGAGGGGCAGAAAGGGGATTCACAGCCTTTGCTGTGCACCATGCCACAAATTTGTTCCACCTGCAGGCGAATACCACCTTAGTGGAGGGACGCCTGGCTGCCAGAATCACATCACAAACTTCGGGAGGGAAGTCGAAAGGAATCAACTGCCGCCGCTCAATCTCCACGCAAGCAGGTGTAGACTAGACAGGTTCGGGTGGAGGACCGTCCCCTGCTGCTGCGACAGAAGATCCTCCCGAAGAGGCAGACGGATCGGGGGATCTATGCTCATATTGAGTAGCTCGGGATACCAAACTCTTCGAGCCCAGTCCGGAGCCACAAGAATGACTAGGGCCCGGTCGTGCCGAATCTTCTTCAACACTCTGGGTAGAAGTGGTATAGGCGGAAAGGCGTACAATAGACCGCAACTCCACTCGTGGTCGAAAAGCGTCGCCGAGCGAGTGCCGCCTTGGAAATTCCAACGCCAGAACTGATGACATTGCGCGTTCTCTTCGGTGGCGAATAGATCTAACCAAGGCTCTCCCCACTGTAGAAAGAGTCCTTGCGCCACTTCCGAGTGAAGACGCCATTCGCGATCCATCATGCACCTGCGGCTGAGGTTCGATCCGCCCTGGCGTTCAGGGAACCTGCCAGGTATTGAACCATCAGGAACATGCCCTGATGTTCCAGCCATGTCCAGAGGCGCAGAGCCTCCTGACAAAGGGTCCAAGACCCCACCCCGCCCTGTTTGTTGCAGTACCACATGGCGGTGGTGTTGTCTGTGAACACCTGCACTACCTTCCCTTTGACAGAGGGAAGGAATGCCTTGAGTGCAAGTCGGATCGCCCGGAGCTCCAGAATGTTGATATGGAGCCGGGACTCCGCCCGGAGACCAGAGGCCTCTGATCTCCGCCTCTCCCATGTGACCGCCCCATCCCAGAAGGGACGCGTCCGTCACAACTGTATGCTCTGGCTGGGGAAGGGAGAGGGATCTGCCCATGACCCATTGCCGGTTCGAGAGCCACCACTGCAACTGTCTTGCAGTCCCCTCCGAGATCTGGACGTGATCGGACAGGTTGCCCTGGTGCTGCGCCCACTGGAACTTCAGGTCCCACTGCAGAGCCCGCATATGCCATCTGGCATGATTGACCAGCAGGATGCAGGAGGCCATGAGGCCCAGCAGCCTCAGGGTCATCCGTACCGAAACCCAGGATAAAGGCCGAAAGATCGGAATCATAGCCTGAATATCCCAGACTCGCCGTTCGGGAGGATAGGCCCGAAACTGCGTTGTGTCCAGAACTGCTCCGATGAAAAGGAGCTGTGGAGAAGGAATCGGATGCGACTTCGGCACATTGATGGAGAACCCCAGCGAGTGCAGGAGTTCGGCCGTAGTCTGGAGGTGGGAGGCGACTGCCTGGGACGAGCCCGCCTTCAGCAGCCAGTCGTCGAGGTAGGGGAAGACTGAAACCCCTGCCCGGCGCAGATGAGCTGCGACCACCGCCATCACTTTCGTGAACACCCGAGGGGCACTTGTAAGGCTAAAGGGGAGCACGGTGAACTGAAAATGCTCGGGGCCTACCGTGAACCGAAGGTAACGCCGGTGGGCCGGCAGGACGGGATGTGGAAATACGCGTCCTGCAAGTCCACCGTTACCAACCAGTCTCCAGGGTCGAGGGCAGTCAAGACCTGAGCTAGGGTGAGCATCTTGAACTTCTCCTTCCGGAGGAAGCGATTGACGTTCCGGAGGTCCAAGATAGGACGCATGTCCTCCTTGTCCTTTTGGGCACCAGAAAGTAGTGGGAGTAGCAACCACGCCCTACTTCTGGGGTCGGAACATGCTCGATGGCCCTCTTGGTCAAGAGGGCCGTGACTTCCTTCTGTAGAAGCACCAAGTGATCCCCTGACATGCGGGTGGAATTGAGGTGGCATGGCTGGGGGGTGGTCTCGAAGGGGAGGAGTAGCCCCTTCGGACAATGTCCAAGACCCACCTGTCCGAGGTGATGGTGCGCCAGTGGGGAAGGTGATGGCGGACCCTGCCCCTACTGGCGTGCCGTGCACCTGAAAGGAGGGACTAGGAGGGCTTGGAGGCCGCGGACGTGTTGGAGGTGGTGGCCTGACCCGCATGCTGGTTGCCCGATCCGCCACGGCGGAATCCACGTCCTCGGCCACGCGAAGACGCCTGCTGCGCGGGCCGGTGGCTGGGCTGCTGACGTGAAGGGCGCCCCTACCGTGGCCACGATAGGGGCGAAAAGCAGAAGTCAGCGGAGGGCGTGTAGCAGAAAGGCCCAGGGACTTGGCAGTAGCCCGTGAGTCCTTAAAGCGCTCCAACGCATGGTCTGCTTTGGACCCAAAAAGACCGACTCCATCAAAGGGCATGTCCATGAGAGTATTCTGGACATCCCCTGAAAAACCAGTGGTTCTCAGCCAGGCGTGGCGTCGGAGCGCCACCGTCGTTGCAATAGACCTGCCCAGCGAGTCGGCGGTGTCAAGGCCACAACGGATAGTGTATTTGGCCGCATCCCTTCCTTCCGCAATGGCGCGGGAAAGCAGTGCCTGGACCTCCTCAGGACACTGGGGCAAAACATCCGCCACCGAATCCCACAGGGAGTGGGTATATCGGCCCAAAAGACAAGCGGTGTTAACGGACCGCAAGCCAGCACTGGAGGAAGAAAAACCTTTCTTCCCAAACTGATCCAGGCGTTTGGATTCCCTATCCGGAGGAGCGGTAGGGAAGGCGGTTTGGGAAGCGGAGGCTTGGACAACCAAGCTCTCAGGAGTGGGGTGGACAGAGAGAAACAGGGGTCGCCCGGAGCTGGGCGATGGCGTCGCGACACGTTCCGATCCACAGGAGCCCCTGTGTTGGGGTTGGACCAGGCGCCCAAAAGAACGTCAGTGAGGGCGTCGTTAAACGGCAGCACAGTCTCCGCAGAGGAGGCTGCCGGCTGAAGCACCTCTGTCAAGATGTTAGGCTTGACCGTCAAAGTAGGGAGTTGGAGACGTAAGGCCCCAGCTGCCCTACGCAACACCGTACCAAAATTGGCTCCCTCCTCCGTAGCCACGGGAGGAGACAGCATGCCAGTGTCAGGGGAAGTATCCAGACCACTGGCCTCCCTAGACTCTCTGTCCAGTCCTCATCATACTGACAGTGTCCGCGTCTGAGGGTCATCAGACCCCTCCCAGTCCAACTGGTCCTCCTCTGGTTCAAAATAAGGAGGAGGAGGGACAGTTGGGACCCAGGTCCCATCGGCGCCGGAGCCGGCGTCGAGCGACGTCGCTCCGGGTCCATGTCCGGAGCCGTAAGGAACTGGGGGACGCCGCCGCCCGGAGCCCAGGGCGGCGTCAAGAACGGCACCGGAGACATCGGCGCCGGCGGAGGTGTCGTGAGGTCGACCGGCGTCGATGGGGGTTGTGGAGCCGGGATCGAGGCCGGGCCCGGAGCCGGGATCGAGGCTGGAGGCACGGGCGACGCCGGGGCCGGAGCCGTCGGCGACGCCGGAGCAACCCCATCAGGGCCCGCGGGGCCCGAAGGCGCACCGGAGGGGCCTGAAGGCCCGAAGAGGCGGGCCATGGCCGACAGGAATTCCTGTACCTTGGCCGGATCCGCCCCCGAACCCGGGAAGGGCGGGTATGGCGGGGGCGACTCCACAGGCAAGTCCGGGGCAGCGGGGGCGGGGACAGTGCCGGGAGGGGCCTCAGCCGAGTCGCGAGACCGGCGAGGCGAAGTCCTAGAGCGATGATGCTTTTTGGACTTCTTGTGCTTTGACTTACCGGACGAAGAAGACTTGACGCCGACGACCGGTGTGCACTCCGTGAGCGACCCCTGGACCTCTCACGCGACCGGGGCCTCCGTGGAGCTGAATGCCGGGCCTCGAGGAGCTTTCGAGACCGCTCTTGCAAAGCTTTCGGGTTGAGGGCCTGGCATTCGGGACAAGACTCCGTGTCGTGGCCTCGGCCGAGGCAGAAGAGACACTCCCAATGCGGGTCGGTGACGGACATCATCCGCGCACAGGCGCCGCATCGCTTGAAGCCGGGCATCCCTACGACACCTTGAAAGTATGGAAAAAACAGTGAAAAAATTCACCAAAAAGTATGGTCAAAAAATGACCAGGGCACTGCTCTTCCCGGATCTGCGCTTGCTGGCGCGGAAAAAGAAGAACTGGCGTCAGCGCGCAGGGCGGCGTCTAAGTACTGCCCGCGACGTCATCCCGGCGATCACGACGCCGACGACGGACACGGAGCCGCACGACGCCGCCTACCGACGCGCAAGGGTACTGCTACGCAAAACTTTCCGGATCCAGCCTGACGCCTGGGGATATTCTAAGGTAAGGAATCTGTCACTAACGTGTCTCTTTCAGATTCTCGCAATTGGGAGACCTATTGCATTGCAAATGCTTGTTATACAAGCCTCAATGCTGGGATAGATGCACATATTTGAAGGGTTTTAGCAATGTCGTTTGCTTTTTATTCCCCCTCCAATTGGCACCCGGTTACTACCCCTATTCCCTCCCTTCTCCTCCAAACAATTCCCCCAAGCCCCACCCTCTTCACTCTGACCTCTTAGGTCATCCGATCATCATTTGCCCAACCAGCACAACACAAGCTCAGGGAGCTGTCAGCAGCATTGTCCCACGTCTCCTGGCGTGAACTGCTGACCTCCTGACCTCGCACTGTTTGCCTCATCTGCCCCCTGAAACACCTGAGATCGGAATGGCGTGTTTGTGTTACACCTTCTTCCAATGAATACAATGCATAAGTAAATAATTATGCAGCCCGTTTATTACCTGGTGTAATTGACAGACGTAACAGCCATTTGTATTATACGTTTTTTCCGGACATCTTGCGTACAGCATTCAATAGTTTTTAGTTGCGCAATGACGTCACGTAACCTGTTAGCTAGTGTATTTACTTGTAAAACGGCGAATTGGCATCGATCTCTCTGAATTAACCAGGCGGAAATCGGCCTCCGTTTCCCCGCCCAACTACGTTGCCTGACTACAATAACAAAATTAAAAAAAAGAAAGGCGCGGCTCGTCAAACACATTTTTTTCAATATTTTACGCATTTAGTAACCAGAGCACCATGCCGCATGTGCCGTGCTGCTTATTAAAAGCATAAAATATTGTAAAAATAGAGTTTGTCGGGCAGCGCCTTCGCTGGAGTGAGGCGATTCTTACGGAGACGAAAACAAAGGCAAAAGACACGCTTTTGCTTCCCAAAGAAATACAAATTTAAACAAGCCGCTGCAGCGTCGTCAAGGAAAAAACCAAGCACGCGAGTGGTGCGCGCGCTTGCAAGCAGCAGGCGTGACCACACGCTCGTGCACCATGGCCTTTTGCTTGCGGGTAACCGCAGGGAAAAGGCCATGACGCACGAGCGTGTGGTCAGCTTTCAAACGCCCCTCACTTAAAGTCTCGCAGAGCAGAGCTTGCGCGCTACTCGAGGCTCGACCTAAAAACCACTTGCAGAGCTCGGAAGAGGGACAACACGGAACAGCAGACTGTTCGAGAGAGTTGATCTGATTATACCAAGATGTTGTTTGGATACCCCAAATATTTTTAAGTTCAAGCAGCACAAGCCGAAGAAGATCCCCGTTTCCCCTCTATCCCCCCTCCAAACGTGCCCTCTCAAGTGATCAATAGAGGAGGACAACAAACTTATGCTGGCTACATTAATCACACCAAGACCAGGAAGGGCAACATGGGCAAGAGGACAAAGCCCAACTTCAAGGAATGCCCGTACCTGCGTGATCAAACAGGGACTTCCTCCGAGCTGTTGCCTCTACACTAGGCCCTAAGAGAAGGAGGTGAGGCCGCCTGGCCAAGTCGCGGCACCTGTGAGCATGTCTGTGTGGCTGTGACCTGCACAGTAGCGGTAAAATCTAACAAAGTTGACATGCAGGTAAAACCATCACCTGAACTGAAAAAGCACTGTGTGCTTTACTACAGGTTTATGTGGGATCCGTGCTGAAAGAGAACTATCTAGCAAAATAAATACGGAATGGCATTCAGGTTGAAGAAATCAGCGAAGCTACCCATCTGTCCCCTTTGTGAGCCTGCAGTCAATCTAGTCTATTGATCTCTGTTTATGTAACCTGTGTGGCACTCTTTAACAATCACCCGAGAAGCCAGATGTTCTAAACCAGGAGTGGCGCTGTAAGGCTACTGTCGACGAAACCGCTCTGCCCAGCGAGTCAGTCGTGTCTGAACCACACCTAATAGTGAATTTTGCTGCATCTCTCCCATCCTTCACTGCCTGGGAGAGTACAGCCCGGGCCTCCACCGAGACCTGACGCACAACCGTCTCCCAAAGAGTGGGCAAGAAACAGCCCAATAAGCATATAGAATTCACCGACCGCGATGCCAGGCTGGTAGAAGAAAACACTGTCTTCCCAAGTGCATCCAGCCTCTTAGATTCCCTATCAAAAAAGCGACCGTGGGGTAGCTCTAATCCGGATCAGCGCTTATCCGGAACTGATCAATAAATCAATCAGGGATTTGTGATGCATGCTACTCACCCGTAAGGGTCTCAAGGCGCTGGGGGGGAGGAAGAGGCGGGGGGGGGGTGTTTATCAGCTCTGTTCAGTCGAAGATCCAGGTCTTGAGTGTCTTCCTGAAGATGTTCAGGGAGGGGGCGCGTCTGATGTCGATCGGGAGCTCGTTCCAGGTCTTGGCCGCAATGTGGGAGAAGGCTCTTCCACCTGCTTTGCGGATACGCGGGGTTTTGGCGAGGGCGAGGTCAGTGGATCGGAGGTTTCTCTTGGGTACGTGGAAGGAGATTCTCTCATTGAGGTATTGGGGTCCGGTGTTGTGGAGGCATTTGTAGGCGTGGGTGAGTATCTTGAACGTGACTCTTCTCTACGGGAAGCCAGTGGAGGTAGCACAGGTGTTGGGTGATGTGTTCCTGTCGAGGGATGCAGAGTCTGGCTGCGGTGTTCTGTATGGTCTGTAGTTTGTGGATGAGAGACTTCTTGATCCCGGCGTAGAGGGCGTTTCCGTAGTCCAGTCTGCTGGTTATGAGTGCGTGGGTGACGGTCTTCCTTGATTCGGGGGGGATCCATTTGAAGGTCTTTCGGAGGGTGTTGAAGCAGCTGGAGGCGACGGCGTTGACCTGTCGGGTCATGGAGAGGGAGGAGTCTAGTACGATGCCGAGGTTTTGGGCGTGGTCCGTGGGTGTGGGAGGGCTGCCGAGGGCGGTGGGCCACCAGGTGTTGTCCCATGCGGAGGGGGAGGGTCCGAGGATGAGGACTTCTGTCTTCTCAGAGTTGAGCTTCAGGCAGCTGTTGCTCATCCAGGATGCAACGTCCTTCATTCCTTCCTGAAAGTTGAGTCTGGTGGTGACGGGGTCCTTGGTGAGGGAGAGGATTAGCTGGGTGTCCTCGGCGTAGGATACTATGCGGAGTCCGTGGTGTCCGACGATGGCGGCGAGGGGGGCCATGTAGATGTTGAAGAGTCTGGGGCTGAGTGACGATCCTTGGGGTACTCTGCAGTTGATTTCCTTGGGTTTGGAGAGGAAGGGTGGCAGTCTGATTCTTTGGGTTCTGCCGGTGAGGAAGGAGCTGATCCATTGGAGGGCGGTTCCCTGAATGCCCGTGTCGTGGAGTCTGGCGGTGAGTGTGCAGTGGGAGATGGTGTCGAACGCTGCAGAGAGGTCAAGTAGGATCAGGGCCACGGTGTGTCCTTGGTCGAGGAGGGTGCGGATGTCGTCTGTGGCGGCGAGTAGAGCGGTCTCTGTGCTGTGGTTGCTTCGGAATCCGGATTGGGAGGGGTCGAGGATGGAGTTTACTTCGATGAATGTTGTTTGCTGGGCATTGACTATCTTCTCTGTGTCTTTGGCCGCGAAAGGGAGGAGGGAGATGGGTCGGTAGTTCTTGAGGTCCGTGGGGTCTGCTGATGGTTTCTTGAGCTGGGGTCTGACTTCTGCGCGTTTCCAGTCGTCGGGGAAAGTGCCGGTCTTGAAAGTGGTGTTGATGGTGCGTCGTAGTTCGGGAGCGGTGGCGGCTCTGTGGAAGAAGGGCGGTGAGCAGGGGTCCGTGGGGGCTCCTGAGTGGATGCCTTTCATGGTCGAGGTGGTGTCTTCGGTGGTGGCTGGGGTCCAGGAGGAGATGGTAGGCTGTTGGCGTTGCTGGAGAGGGCGGTGGTTTCGATGTCAGCTGTTTGGTCATTGAAGTGGTCTAGAGGCCCTTGATTTTCAGATGGAAGTAGGATCAGAGCTTGTCGCAAAGGTCCTGGGAGGGGGTGATGTCCGTGGTTTCGCTGGGGGGCTTGGTGAATTCCTGGATGATGCTAAAGAGTTCC
Source organism: Calotriton arnoldi (assembly GCA_963921515.1). Classification (NCBI taxonomy): domain Eukaryota; kingdom Metazoa; phylum Chordata; class Amphibia; order Caudata; family Salamandridae; genus Calotriton; species Calotriton arnoldi. Next base: position 46,043 of record CAWUFW010011909.1, on the reverse strand, counting down.
TTGGAGTTGCTGGAGTTGGCGATGATCTTGTTTCTGATAAAGGTCCTTTTGGTGGATCTGATGCGTTGGTGGTATTCAGTCATGGCGGTCTTGTAGGTGGGTGTGATCTTCTGGGGTTTTGCTGTTTCTACAGTTCTTCTCGAGACGTCTGCAGGTGCGTCTGGATTCTTGGAGGTCGGTGGTGAACCAGGTGGCCTTTCTGGGGCGCTGTCTGTTGGAGTTGCGTAGGGGTGCAAGTTCGTCTGCGCAGTTGGAGATCCATGTGTGGAGTTCTTTGGCTGCGATGTTGGCGTTGGTCGAGGTGGTGGGGGCATCGCGGTTGAGTGTGTGGTCGAGCTGCTCCTCAGTGATTTTGCTCCCGTTCCTTCGTGGCGGGCACGTTGCCGATTTGGGGGCGGTGGGTATGCCGACGTTGAAGTGTACGCAGTGGTGGTCCGTCCAGGGGGGTTGCGTGGTGTGGCTGAAGTGAATGTTGTTACCTCATGCAAAGAAGGGGTCGAGGGTGTGTCCTGCCTTGTGGGTGGGCGTGGTGACGAGCTGTTTCAGGCCGATGTTGGTGAGGTTGTCCAGGAGGGTGGTGGAGTTGGGGGTCGATGGGGTTGTCGAGGTGGAAGTTCAGGCCTACGATGAGTATGTAGTCCATGGAGGCGATGGCATGGGGTGCGATGAGGTCGGCGATGGTCGCGGCGAACGAAGCGCGAGGTCCGGGGGGTCTGTAGGCGAGGGTGCCGCGAAGAGTGGTTCTCGGGCTTGTCTGTACCTGGAAGTGAAGGTGCTCGGTGGTGGAGAGGGGGTCATTTGTGGTGGAGGTGGAGAGTCGGAGGGAGCTCGTGTGCGATGGAGAGTCCTCCTCCTGGGCGGTTGGGGCGGTCTTTCCTCTGGATCTTGTATCCGCCGGGGATGGCAGTGGCAATGTCGGGTGCGGAGGAGGCTTGGCCCAGGTCTCTGTAAAGAAGGAGACGTCCGGTGAGAGGGTGTCGAGGACGTCCCAGATTTCAATGGCGTGTCTGTGCAGGAAGCGCACGTTGAGAAGGATGCACCACAGGGTTTCGGGGGTGTTGGCGTTTGGTGCGGGGGTGGTGATGGTGTTGAAGGTCTGGCGGCAGGAGAACTGTCCGTAGGTGTTGCTCAGCGTGGACAGCTGGCAGTTGTTGTTCCTTCCGGGGTTGAGAGCGTGGAGGATAGTTGCGTCGTAGCGGTGGGTGGTTGGAGATCCAGGGTTCTTGGCGCTGGTCGGGTCGCGGACGGGCGCAGACGGGCTTGCCTTCGGCGCACCAGCGGCGTGGCCGCGCAGCTGCCTCCATTAAATAGGGGAGGGAAAGCGCAGCTGGGAGGCGGGAAAGGCGGGAAGCGTCAAGTGGAAAAGTGGGTGGGGTCAACAGGCGCCAAGAGAATGAACAGTGGAGAGGAGGCAAAAATAGAAACAACAAGTGGAGAGAGGCAAAATAAACAGAGAATGGCAAGAAAACCACAACAATGTAAACCAGACACCAAGGCAGGCAGAACAGGGCAAGCACAGAGAAACACAGAGAGTGGGTAGAGGGCTGACTCGAACCCTGCTCTTCCCAGTCAGCGGCGGCGACGGCCAGGCAGAGCTGCGGGGAGGGAGAGCGGGTTCCAGGCCAGAAGGTCAGGGCACTTGCTCGATCCTCCTCGCAGCGGCCTCCATTAAATAGGGGAGGGGAGGGAAAGCGCAGCTGGGAGGCGGGAAGCGGAAAAGTGGGCAGGGTCAACAGGCGCAGAGAGAATCAACAGTGGAGAGAAGGCAAAAATAGAAACAACAAGTGGAGAGAGGCAAAATAAACAGAGAATGGCAAGAAAACCACAACAATATAAACCACACACCAAGGCAGGCAAACCAGGGCAAGCACAGAGATAAACACAGAGAGCGGGTCGAGGGTGGTCTCAAACCCTGCTCTTCCAAGTCAGTGGCGGCGACGGCCAGGCTAAGGGGAGGGGAGGGAGAGCGGGTCCCAGGCCAGAAGGTCAAGGCACTGAAAGAAAAGAACTGATGTCCGCGTGCCTAGGTGCCACCTATATAGGTGACAGACATCGTACCGAAGCCAACAACGCCGACATCATGTGGAGCCAAATGGAGCCACCTGACGCACAAGGGTACTGCTCATGCATACATTTCTGGATCCAGCCTGACGCCAGGGAAATTCAAAGGTAAGGAATCTGCAGCTAGAAGTCTCTATCAGATATGGTAAAACAGGAGATGGGGGCTTGTGCTCTAAGCAATGGACTGTGTGTGACTTAATTTTTGGAAGCTTCATCATGATATAAATGCATAAGATAAGGGTGACAATAAATAAACTGGCACAAACAGTTCAGATTTTGTCTAAAGTATAGTCCTTATCATGAAGTATAAACAGCCAGTCTTTAACTTCAGTATACATGTCATTTCCATATGTTATAATATATGAGAGCCTGCAATTATAGTATAAAAGCAGGTGTTATTTCCATATGAATTTACTCACACCAACATTTTTCTACTAGTTGTGTATATCTACACACAGACTGGACAATTAAATTGGACAAAATTACAGTTAAAATTGCATGGAATCAATGAGTAGCACAAGAAAGAACTGATATACCAACCTGAGCTTCTTCTCCTGTATCTCCAACTGTCTCTACAAGACGGGAAAGGACATCAGATAAAGACTCTGCAGAAAGAGGCTGCTTAAGGGCCCTGAAAATCTGGAAGGACCTCCCAGCATAATGACGTGATGAACAAGACAGTGCTGTTTGCAAAGAAACTTCACCAAGTTGGTGCTCCAATTGAAATCCTAGTTATAAATAGGAAAGCAATGCAGTTGTTTATCATACTGTGCTTTTACAGAGTATTTTTGACAAACATTTGCTTCTGCTGCACAAGTTACTAACTTGTGTAACGATATATCTGTAAGACACAGTAGTTAGTGACAGATTCCTTACCTTAGAATATCCACAGGCGTCAGGCTGGATCCGGAAAGTTTTTTGTGTAGCAGTACCCTTGCGCGTCGGTAGGCGGCGTCGTGCGGCTCCGCATCCGTCGTCGGGACCGCCGGGATGACGTCACGGGCAGTACTTGGACGCCACCCCTGCGCGCTGACGTCAGTTCTGTACACGACTTTCCGCGCCAGGAACGCAGAGCCATGCAAGAAGCTGACATAGGTGTCTGAAAAATACTAGGGCCCTGAAAGGGATGTCCTTAACCCTAGAAATCAGTTCGCAGAACGGGGAGGATGGGTGGGGCGGTAAGGAATCTGTCACTAACTACTGTCTCTTACAGATATATCGTTACACAAGTTAGTAACTTGTGCATCTGAAAGAGACACGTTAGTGACAGATTCCTTACCTTAGAATAGATACCCCAGCAATACCAACCCCGGAGGTGGGTCTGCGAACAAAGATCAGACGAGGAAATCCCGGAGAACAGAACGGCCAAAGAAGCCGTCTCTCCGGACCTGGCTGTCAAGGCAGTAATGTTTGGTAAACGTGTGCAGCGAGGCCCACGTAGCTGCCTGACATATATCCTGTAACGGAACCCCGCGGCCTAAAGCCGCGGTAGCCGCCGTTGCCCTGGTGGAATGGGCACGCAGCCCAACAGGAGGCTCCTTCTTAGCCAGAGAATAGCAGGCTTTGATACACATGGTGACCCAGCGGGAGATGGTCCTTTTGTGTACCGCCCGACCTTTTGGCACCCACGTAGCCAACAAAGAGCTGGTCATCCACCCGGAACTGTTGTGTGCGGTTGATGTAAAAAGAAAGCGCACGTTTTGGGTCCAGACGGTGGAGCCTCTCCTCCTCTCTGGAAGGATGCGGAGGCGGAAAGAAGGTGGGCAAAGTGATGGTCTGCCCAATGTGGAAGGCAGTAACCACCTTTGGCAAGAAGGACGGACGTGTCCGAAGAACAACCTTGTCTGGATGAACAGACAGAAAGGGGGGTTTGCATGAAAGAGCCTGGAGCTCACTCACCCGCCGAGCGGAAGTGATGGCCACCAGAAAGGCTGTCTTCAGAGTAAGAAGACGAAGAGGACAGATATGCAGAGGCTCAAAGGGAGCGCACATTAAGAAAGTAAGAACTAAGTTCAAGTCCCACTGAGGCATTACAAACGGAACAGGAGGAAAGAGGTGTGTAATGCCTTTAAGAAACCTGTTAACCACAGGGGACTTGAAAAGGGAGGGCTGATCAGGAAGCCTGAGGAAGGCCGATATCGCACAAAGATAGCCCTTGATGGTACCCAGGGCAGAACCCTGTTGGGCCAGAGAAAGAAGGAACAGAAGAATCTCAGAAAGAGGGGCAGAAAGGGGATTCACAGCCTTTGCTGTGCACCATGCCACAAACTTGTTCCACCTGCAGGCGTATACCACCTTAGTGGAGGGACGCCTGGCTGCCAGAATCACATCACAAACTTCGGGAGGCAAGTCGAAAGGAATCAACTGCCGCCGCTCAATCTCCACGCAAGCAGGTGTAGACTGGACAGGTTCGAGTGGAGGACCGTCCCCTGCTGCTGCGACAGGAGATCCTCCCGAAGAGGCAGACGGATCGGGGGATCGACGCTCATACTGAGTAGCTCGGGATACCAAACTCTTCGAGCCCAATCCGGAGCCACAAGAATGACTTGGGCCCGGTCGCGCCGAATCTTCTTCAACACTCTGGGTAGAAGTGGTATAGGCGGAAAGGCGTACAACAGACCGCAACTCCACTCGCGACGAAAAGCGTCGCCGAGCGAGTGCCGCCTTCGAAATTCCAACGCGCAGAACTGCTGACATTGCGCGTTCTCTTCGGTGGCGAACAGATCTAACCAAGGCTCTCCCCACTGCTGAAAGAGACCTTGCGCCACCTCCGAGTGAAGACGCCATTCGTGATCCATCATGCACCTGCGGCTGAGTTCGTCCGCCCTGGCGTTCAGGGAACCTGCCAGGTGTTGAACCATCAGGAATATGCCCTGATGTGCCAGCCATGTCCAGAGGCGCAGAGCCTCCTGACATAGGGCCCACGACCCCACCCCGTCCTGTTTGTTGCAATACCACATGGCGGTGGTGTTGTCTGTGAACACCTGCACTACCGTCAATTTGACAGAGGGAAGGAATGACTTGAGTGCAAGTCGGATCGCCCGGAGCTCCAGAAGGTTGATATGGAGCCGGGACTCCGCCGGAGACCAGAGGCCTCTGATCTCCGCCTCTCCCATGTGACCGCCCCATCCCAGAAGGGACGCGTCCGTCACAACTGTGTGCTCTGGCTGGGGAAGGGAGAGGGATCTGCCCATGACCCATTGCCGGTTCGAGAGCCACCACTGCAACTGTTTTGCAGTCCCCTCCGAGATCTGGACGGGATCAGACAGGTTGCCCTGGTGCTGCGCCCACTGGAACTTCAGGTCCCACTGCAGAGCCCGCATATGCCATCTGGCATGATCGACCAGCAGGATGCAGGAGGCCATGAGGCCCAGCAGCCTCAGGGTCATCCGTACCGAAACCCAGGATAAAGGCCGAAAGATCGGAATCATAGCCTGAATATCCCAGACTCGCCGTTCGGGAGGATAAACCCGAAACTGCGTCGTGTCCAGAACTGCTCCGATGAAAAGGAGCTGTGGAGAAGGAAGCAGGTGCGACTTCGGCACGTTGATGGAGAACCCCAGCGAGTGAAGGAGTTCGGCCGTAGTCTGGAGGTGGGAGACGACTGCCTGGGACGAGCCCGCCTTCAGCAGCCAGTCGTCGAGGTAGGGGAAGACTGGAACCCCTGCCCGGCGCAGTTGGCTGCGACCACCGCCATCACTTTCGTGAACACCCGAGGGGCGCTGGTAAGGCCAAAAGGGAGCACGGTGAACTGAAAATGCTCGAGGCCTACCGTGAACCGCAGGTAACGCCGGTGGGCCGGCAGGACGGGGATGTGGAAATATGCGTCCTGCAAGTCCAACGCTACCATCCAGTCTCCAGGGTCGAGAGCAGTCAAGACCTGAGCTAGGGTGAGCATCTTGAACTTCTCCTTCCGGAGGAAGCGATTGACGTTCCTGAGGTCCAAGATAGGACGCATGTCCTCCTTGTCCTTTTGGGCACCAGGAAGTAGTGGGAGTAGCAACCACGCCCTACTTCTGGGGTCGGAACATGCTCGATGGCCCTCTTGGCCAAGAGGGCCGTGACTTCCTTCTGCAGAAGTACCAAGTGATCCCCTGACATGCGGTGGAATTGAGGTGGCATGGCTGGGGGTGGACTCGAAGGGGAGGGAGTAGCCCCTTCGGACAATGTCCAAGACCCACCTGTCCGAGGTGATGGTACGCCAGTGGGGAAGGTGATGGCGGACCCTGCCCCCTACCGGCGTGCTGTGCACCTGAAAGGAGGGACTAGGAGGGTTTGGAGGCCGCGGACGGGTTGGAGGTGGTGGCCTGACCCGCACGCTGGTTGCCCGATCCGCCACGGCGGAATCCACGTCCTCGGCCACGCGAAGACGCCTGCTGCGCGGGCCGGTGGCTGGGCTGCTGACGTGAAGGGGCGCCCCTACCGTGGCCACGATAGGGGCGAAAAGCAGAAGTCAGCGGAGGGCGTGTAGCAGAAAGGCCCAGGGACTTTGCAGTAGCCCGTGAGTCCTTAAAGCGCTCCAACGCATGGTCTGCTTTGGACCCAAAAGACCGACTCCATCAAAGGGCATGTCCATGAGAGTATTCTGGACATCCCCTGAAAACCAGTGGTTCTCAGCCAGGCGTGGCGTCGTAGCGCCACCGTCGTTGCAATAGACCTGCCCAGCGAGTCGGCGGTATCAAGGCCACATCTTATTGTGTATTTGGCCGCATCCCTTCCTTCCGCAATGGCGCGGGAAAGCAGTGTCTGGACCTCCTCAGAACACTGGGGCAAAACATTACGCCACCGAATCCCACAAGGAGTGGGTATATCGGCCCAAAAGGCAAGCGGTGTTGATGGACCGCAAGCCAGCACTGGAGGAAGAAAAACCCTTCTTCCCAAATTGATCCAGGCGTTTGGATTCCCTATCCGGAGGGCGGTAGGGAAGGCGGTTTGGGAAGCGGAGGCTTGGACAACCAAGCTCTCAGGGGTGGGGTGGACAGAGAGAAACAGGGGTCGCCCGGAGCTGGGCGATGGCGTCGGGACACGTTCCTATCCACAGGAGCCCCTGTGTTGGGCTTGGACCAGGCGCCCAAAAGAACGTCAGTGAGGGCGTCGTTAAACGGCAGCACAGTCTCCGTAGAGGAGGCTGCCGGCTGAAGCACCTCTGTCAAGAGATTAGTCTTGACCGCCACAGTAGGGAGTTGGAGATGTAAGGCTCCAGCCGCCCCACGCAACACCGTTGCAAAATTGGCTCCCTCCTCCGTAGCCACGGGAGGAGACAGCATGCCAGTGTCAGGGGAAGTATCTAGACCACTGGCATCCCCTAGACCCTCTGTCCAGTCCTCATCGTACTGACACTGTTGTTTCAGAGGGTCATCAGACCCCTCCCAGTCCTCCTGGTCCTCCTCAGGTTCAAAATAAGGGGGAGGAGGGACATTTGGGACCCAAGGTCTCATCGGCGCCGGAACCGGCGTCGAGCGACGTCGGTCCGGGTCCATGTCCGGAGCCGGAAGGAACTGGGGGACGACGACGCCCGGAGCCCCAGGCGGCGTCGAGAACGGCACCGGAGACATCGGCGCCGGCGGTGTCGTTAGGTCGACCGGCGTCGATGGGGGTTGTGGAGCCGGGATCGGGGCCGGAGCCGGGATCGAGGCTGGAGGCACGGGCGACGCCGGGGCCGGAGCCGTTGGCGACGCCGGAGCAACCCCATCAGGGCCCGCGGGGCCCGAAGGCGCACTGGAGGGACCTTGAGGCCCGAAGAGGCGGGCCATGGCCGACAGGAATTCCTGCACTTGGGCCGGATCCGCCCCCGAACCCGGGAAGGACGGGTATTGCGGGGGCGACTCCACAGGCATGTCCGGGGACGGTGCCGGGAGGGGCCTCAGCCGAGTCGCGAGACCGGCGAGGCGAAGTCCTAGAGCGACGATGCTTTTTGGACTTTTTGTGTTTTGACTTACCGGACGAAAAAGACTTCGATGCCGACGACCGGTGTGGACTCCGCGATCGACCCCTGGACCTCTCACGCAACCGGGGCTTCCGCGGAGCCGAATGCCGGGCCTCGAGGAGCTTTCGAGACCGCTCTCGCAAAGCTTTCGGGTGGAGGGCCTGGCAGTCGGAACAAGACTCCGTGTCGTGGCCTCGGCCGAGGCAGAAGAGACACTCCCAATGCGGGTCTGTGACGGACATCATCCGAGCACAGGCGCCGCAACGTTTAAACCCGGGCATCCCTACGACACCTTGAAGTCGATGGAGAAAAACAGTGAAAAAATCACCAAAAAGTTTTGGTCAAAAAATGACCAGGGCACTGCTCTTCCCGGATCTGCGCTTGCTGGCGCGGAAAAAAGAAGAACTGACGTCAGCGCGCAGGGGCGGCGCCTAAGTACTGCCCGCGACGTCATCCCGGCGATCACGACGCCGACGACGGACGCGGAGCCGCACGACGCCGCCTACCGACGCGCAAGGGTACTGCTACGCAAAAAACTTTCCGGATCCAGCCTGACGCCTGGGGATATTCTAAGGTAAGGAATCTGTCACTAACGTGTCTCTTTCAGATCACAATATTTGCTCTATACTTCATATGTTTTGTGATTTATATTAATATTATTCAACAAAAGTACTACTCTTCTGAAAAAGACCCTCAAATATTTTTGCCCAATATAACTTTTTACACTGCGTATTACAAATACAACTTCTGTGAATATATAACATTATAGTGTTTATTTGATCAACAATGCGAAATGACAATATTGTCCTCAAAATTCCCAGACATCACATTTATGAACACAAATATTTAGGTGTGCATTTTTAATAATCCAATTTAGAAGCAGAACTAATTTCATTTTGTAGGGTGTACCCTGGACACGACGGTCTCTTATAAATTTCCACTGGATTTATTTGAAAAAACCATCAGCCACACTATAATATACTAACAAGCATGTCTGAGAATGTGAAATGCTCCTAGAAAACTCAAGGCTAAACGCAGCCAAGGACCCTCAGGAAACGTCAGAGGAATCGAAGGTATTGTGCAAATTTTCAAACATTTGTTAGGATTTCTACAATCTCAAGCTAAAACTCCTTAACGTTCAAGAATACGGTTAAGTTAAAATATAACAAATATTCTATTATCCATCACTACTTCCAAGGTTTTATCAGATTTTAAGGATTGTTGCCAATCATCCTCACCATGATCCTCTCAAACTTAACTCACTGAGTCCAAAAAAGAAAACCACAACATTCTTCATTATTGCAATTTGAAATTCCATTCTCAAACAGATCAGTAATCTGGACAGTCAGTCATCCCCACAATTACCTTTCAAGCAATGTACTCAATTCCGAAACTGACTTCAAACAGCTTTGACAAAATCCTAACCAACCAAGAGGTATTCTTTTCTGTACCATTGCTTGAAAGAAAAACAATGACCGGTTTTATGGCCAGCTCCGATAACAAAAAGTCTAACCCAAAGCAACGCCTTTAACTGCTTCACAGCCCACATGAAGCTCAAAGCTTCTCTCAGTAGTGTAGTAAATTATTTCTGTCAACAACAACATTCTTAAGCCTAACACAATTGTGACTAGTTTCTCTCTACAGTTCTGAGGATGAATTGCACCAACCTACTGGAATCTACGGTCACTGTACGTGAAGAACAAGTTACTTACCTTCGGTAACGATATATCTGTAAGAAACATAGGTTAGTTATAGATTCCTTACCTTAGAATCTACCCCAGGCGTCAGACTGGATCCGGAAAGTTTTTCGTCAGCAGTACCCCTGCGCGTCTGAAGGTGGCGTCAGTCGACTCCGCGTCCGTCGTCGTGGTCGCCAGGATGACGTCGCGTTAGTTACTTAGACGCCGCCCTCGGACGCTGACGTCAGTTCTGTACACGACTTTCCACGCCAGAAGCGGAGAGCCATGCAAGACACTGACCACTGGTGCACAAAACTAGGGCCCTGAAAGGATGTCCTTAACCCTAGAAGTCAGTTCGCAGAACGTGGAGGATGGGTGGGGCGGTAAGTCATCTATAACTAACCTATGTTTCTTACAGATATATCGTTATCGAAGGTAAGTAACTTGTTCATCTGAAAGAAACACGTTAGTTATAGATTCCTTACCTTAGAATAGATACCCCAGCAATACCAACCCCGGAGGTGGGTCTGCGAACTAAGTTCACACCAGAAAGTCCTGGAGAACTGAACGGCCAAAGAAGCCGTCTCTCCAGACTTGGCTGTCCAGGCAGAAGTGTTTGGTGAACGTGTGCAGCAATGCCCACGTAGCTGCCTGATTGATGTCATTAAGGAGGACTCCCCGTCCCAAAGCAGTGGTAGCTGCCGTCGCCCTGGTGGAATGGGAGCGCAGCCCCACTGGAGGATCCTTCTTTGCCAAAGAATAGCAAGCTTTGATGCACAAAACGACCCACCTGGAGGTGGTCCAAGATGTTGTTTTTACTTTAGTAAGGCTATGAATCCCATTGGCCAGTATAGGGTCTGTGCTCACTAATGGTTGGGACTACTAAAATTGGTACTTCCAAGGTCTCAAAAGAATCGCTACATTAAACCCAACAATGTCCAAGTCAAATGTAATGTAAGTGTAAGGAAATGTCTCGTTTTATATGGCCCCCCCCAAAGTTTAGGACTGATGCTGCTACTTTTCGACTAAGTGCACTGAGGCCTGCAAACAGACCCTGACCCGAAACTGTGCATGTTTGATTGACTTATACCCAATTGACATAAGCTAACTTACTATAAGTCCCTAGTATATAATACCAAGGGCCTGTAAGTTAGAGGGTTATCCCAGGGACTGCATCACTTATTGTGCCAACTTGGGTGTAACAAAGGTAAAACATAGCTCCAGTCTGCCACTGCAGACCGGAAGAGCAGTTTTAAACTGCAACTTGACTGTCATTGAAAGCAATGGCAAAACCGACTCTTCCCATTCTAATATACGTAACTCACCCTTAAGACAGGCCTAACAAGTCCTACGGCAGGGTGCTGTATATTAGACAGTGGAACATGAACTATTTATTACATGCCCCAACAGTAAAAACCTGCTATTGTTTTTACTGTAGAAAAGGCAGGTAACACCATTGGCGAACTCAGAGTTGCAAGCTGACAACTCAGCCTTTCTAACTTCTGACTGGGACTACTAGAGTCGATACTGTAAGGTATCAAAGTACTTAATGCATTAAGTTCAACTTAATTCCCATGTCAAAATTAATTTCACTTGTTCCGATGTGCAACTTCTATTACTTTGTTGCCCTAAAATCCCCTTTGCCAGTCAATGGTTGCACATGGGGTCTGTCCCCGAGACAGCTTTTTGCCTTCCTGGGGAGAAGTGCAAATGACTCCCAGGAAAGTACACAATATGCGCCAGCGGGGGGGAGAGGTGCTACCTCTCTCTGGCAAGGAGCCACACAGGTGTTGGCCCAAAAGGCAAGCTTCAAAGGCAAGGCAATCTTTGAAGGGCAAATGGTGAACACTTGGGAGAGGGGCTGCTCTTTTGTTGAGGTGGATAGGCTGGCACTAGGGAAGGATAGGGCAAACCAGTTGCCAAACCATTTTATCAGGGGTGTGGAGCCCCCTTCATATCCACACCTATTTGTTGGGCTAAGGAGCTCTACACACCGGAAGAGGGGTTCTGCCATCTAGAAGATCGGCATAAAGGAGAATTCTGAGACAGACAGATGCTAAATTCACAGTAAGTCATCATCAGGAGGGAGGAACTTAGGAGTTCATTGGCTACTGAACGCGACCCACCCTGGAAGTTATTTTCTGGGCATAAAATGGCACCTATGGCACACAGAACTCAGATCTGGACGGACTGGAGAAGATAACTGCAGGAGGACTGCTCTGCTGCACCAAGGATATGGTAAAGAGACTGTACTGATGTGGACAGCACTTGCTGCACCTTGTGACTAGCAAAAGAGAAGGCACTGCACCTGCTATGTCCTGTTTGCAGAGAAGTCAACTCCTGAGCTCAGCCAAAGCAAGAGACTCCAAGGGTTAGTTGCTGACCTTCTGCACAGGGCACAGCAGCTGAAGGGGCCTGCTGGGGCGAGTTGGTAGCCCAGATCATTGAACCGCAGCTGTGTAGCGCCAGGGACTAGGAACCGATGCTCAAAGTTGCCCCCGAGCCTGCTAAACTTGGGAGAGTCGTCAGAGTGCAGCTTCAATGCCCAGAAGGCAAGTTATCACCCAAGGAAGGATTCCATTGTAACAGCGAGACTGGGCGACTGGCAGCACAGTCACTTCTGAACTTCTCCTAGGTTCAAGAAGACTTTCATTGACGTCAACCCCTTTGGCCAGGACAGCCTAACAAAGTCCGTGGACAAAGCAGAAGCCGCAGAACACCCCCGTTGACCGCATCAAATCCACAGCATCCTGTACCCCTTGCATCAGGACCACTTCCATAGGTGTCATTGGCAAGGGGATACAATGCTTGGAACTGACTGAAGACTACTACTTTTTTGGACATAACTATTTCCGAGGGCCTTGATGGTCCCCCTGACTGGCTCCCTGGCCAGAGTTGGTCGCCTAAAGTAACTGCATTGATACTTACCAAAGTTTTCCTCCAAAATAGTGTCAAATTAATGGAATATGCCAATGCTTATTCGCGGTTAAGTAAAAAAGGGCATATATTAAAAATGTATAAAAATCTGCTATTTTTATAAATTAGTGTCTGATTTCTTGAGTGTCTTAAGTTATTTCTTCTTCAATTGCTTTGGTGCCGTTTGAATGCTTTACACTTGTTCCTTTGATTAAGACTGGCTGCTCAGAGCCGTAGCTAGGGTTCAGCTAAGGGGTTTCACAAGCAAAATCTACTGGTCCTAAAGGGGTTGGGAACTGTATTACATAGCGAGGCTGCACAACCATGCCATATAATACAACCCATTTCTAAACAGTAACTTTTAAGTAAATGCAACTTTGAGAAAGTTGCCACTCTGTTGCCCAAGATTTCCTGTGGCCACAAGACAGCGTTCTGCCCTCCTGAGGAGAGGTGTGAATGACTCCCAGGAGGGGGGAGCAACAGAGGTCTGCCATTGGAAGAGGTGTAACCTCTCCCTGGCAGGAAGCCACACTGCGTGTTAGCCTAAAAGGAGACCGTCAAAGGGGAAGCCACCTTTGAGGGTCAAATGGTGGACACACACGAGAGGGGCTGCTCTTTTGTTCAGGTAAACAGGTTGGCGTAGGGGACAGAGAGGGTAAACCAGTTGCCAAAATGGTTTTTGGGTGGGTGTTTAGTCCCAAGGTAGCACACACCTCTAGGGTGGGAAGACACGCACCACCCACCAACAGCTATCTTGGAAGAGGGCAGAATAGTGCACTCTGGGACAGCTAGATACCACAACTTGCAGGAAGTCATAATTAGGCAGTAAGGGACATGGAAGCACATTGGCTAGTAACCTCCACATCCCCTGAGAGCACTTTCTGGGCATAAATATGGCACCCAGACCTCAAATGGAGAGAGGACCGAAGAAGGACTGCCCTGCTGACCTTGGAACCAGCAAAGAGAGGCTGCACCGAAGATTGGACTGCACCTGCTGATCCTTGGGCTAGCGAAGAGAGAACAGTGCCTGTGGTGTATGGCTTGCAGAAAAGCCATCCAAGACAGAAGAGGTGAATCCAAGAGTCAGTTAGCTGTATTCCTGTGGCAGCACTAGGGCCACAAAAGTGGAAAAAGCCTGACTTGGTAGCCGAGATCACTGGATTGACACGCCTAACCAAAGGTCAGACTGGGAGACCGAGCTCCGCTGCTTTGAAGTTGCACCAAAGTCTGCAGGACCGGGGAGAGTCGGAAGAGGGCAGCTTGGTAACTCAGAGGACAAGCTATTGTCAAAAGAAGGGAACCAATGGTTTCGCCGTAGCTGGAGATCAGTAGGCCAGTGACGGCCAGAAGGCTGTGGAAAACTGGGCAGATCTCTGGCATTTGGTCCTACGAGGCTTGTGGGAGTCGAGTCTGCAGCCACGAGAGCCATGGTGCCTGGGTCGGTGGATAAGGAACAGGCTGGTAGCACCTACCATAACCCGTAACCACAGAAGGAGCAAAAGGAAGAGTGTGGCTGACGTGGGCCCATGGAGACTCCCAGCACTCAGGCAGTGGCCCTACTCTCCTTAAAGCGCTCAAGCGCCGAATTGCCTGGTCTCCGAACAGATGAGTGCTGTTTAAGGGCATGTCTCTAAGGGATGCCTGGACATCCCCGAGATGCCAGTCGATCTCGGTCCGGCGTGGCAACGAAGCACCACAAATGAAGAGATGGCTCTGCCTAGTGAGTTTGTTGTGTCCAGTCTGCAGAGTATTGTGAACTTTGCTACATCTCTGCCATCATCGGCAGCCTGAGTCAGGATGGCACAGGCCTCCTTAGAGACCATGAGCAGCACTTGTGCAAACCGAGTCCCACACTGTGTGGCTATATCGGCCCAAGAGGCACGCTATGCTCACAGACAGGCTGCTCGCTGGCGGAAGAAAAAATCCTCATCCCGAAGGTATCCAGCCTCTTAGATTCCCTATTCAGAGGAGTGGACATGAACGTGCCAGGATTCACCTTGGAGGTTGAGGCCTGCACCACCAGGCTCTCAGAGGTGGGATGCTGGGTGAGGAAAGTTGGGTCCCCAAGAGCAGGTGTATCCAGACAGGGCCAGTGGTGACATGCAGGACATCTGAGAGGGCTTCACCAAACGCCAAGAGGAGTTCTCTGGGTGACAGCCCCGGTTGAAGCACCTCTGTCAAGACATTGGTCTTGACTTTTACTTAGGAAAGTTGAGAGGTCAAGGACCTCAGCTGCCCTCCGCACCACCATAGTAAAGGAGACCCCTTCCTCCATAACCACAATAGGAGGAAACACCAACTCAGTGTTTGGGGAGGTGTCCGGGCCACTGGCATCAGTTAGGTCGTCATACCAGTTATCTTTGGCCAACGGTTCCTGAAGGGGACCAGGGTAACCATAGTGATCCTCAGATACACACAAGTCATTCTCCCCACAGGGACTATCAAAGAAAGGAGGCACCATATCCGACCCAGAGGTCTGGTTCCGGTCGGCATCAGTGTCAACATCAAGCGACGCCAATCCGGCTCATTATCGAAGTCAAAAATGATGATGGGGTTGGCGCTGGCGAAACACAGAGGCATTGTGAGACACCACAGGACCAACCACCTCGGCGAGGGTAGTGCATTGGAAACTGGAGTTGGTCTGGATCCAGGAACAGATCCAGAGTGCCCGAATAATGGAGGGCGGACCAATCGGCTTTAACCTAGTTTAGTTTAGTTTAAGCATTTATAGAGCGCATGGTTACACCACCGGTGTTTCCCCGCGCTAAGACGCTCGATAGGAGAGAGAGGGCGTGTGAGACAGCGGACTACAGAGGTAGAGGTACTAGGACCCCTAAAACCCATCGGGCTTCACATATAGCCATGTTTTTAGTTGCCTCCGAAATCTTTTTTCGCATGGCTCTACTCGGAGTTCAATAGGCAACCTGTTCCACATTTTTGCTGCCTTATATCTAAAAGAGCGTTCGCCCATTCTCGCTTTAAGTATTCTAGGCACCGTAACCAATGCCAACTCTGACGATCTTAGATTGCGGCCAGGGATGTACTTGGTTATTAATGGATGTAGATACTTCGGGCCTTTGCTTAGTAAGATACGGTGGCAGTAGCACATAGCCTTGAAGGACACTCTTTTCTCCACTGGTAGCCAATGCAAGGCTGCCAGTGCTTTCTTAGTGTTAGACCTTCTAGGGAGGCTAAGTACCAACCGTGCGGCCGCATTTTGGACCCTCTGTAGTTTTGCTAAACCTTGTTTAGTAGCTCCAAGGTACAGTACATTCCCATAGTCTAGTTGGGAGGTAATGACTGCATGTACTATAGTCTTCCTGGAGCTAGCTGGTAGGAGGTTTAGGATTTTACGCAGAACCCTCATAGCACCATAGCATTTGCCAGCCACTTTACATATTTGGGAGTCAAAAGTAAGTCCGGAATCCATCCAGACTCCGAGATTCTTGACTACGGGCTTAGGGGTAGGGAATTGGCCCAGGGATTCAGGCCACCAGGCGGATGACCATATGGACGGGGTTTTACCAACCACCAGCACTTCAGTTTTGCTCCCATTTAATTTGAGGCAATGATTTGACATCCAATCCGCGACCTCATCTAGGCACTCTGCAAAACGGATGGGAGCCTGATTATTCTCCTGTGTTAACATCACAATTACCTGTGTATCATCAGCATAGGAGACGATCGATACATTATATTTCTCCACTAGTTCTGCAAGCGGCCCCACATATAGGTTAAACAGAGTGGGGCTCAGAATGGAGCCCTGTGGCACCCCCTGTGCCAAAGGAAAACTTTCCGATACAGAGGACTGCTGCCTGACTTGGAAACTTCGTGCTGAGAGAAAAGATTTCATCCAACCGAGCGCACTATGCCTAATGCCACATTTCTCTAGCCTCTGCAGAAGTATTTTATGGGAGACAGTATCAAACGCCGCACTTAGGTCAAGCAGAATTAGTGCGGCTGTTTGACCTTCATCTGCATATTTCCTTAGAGTCTCAGTGGCGATGAGAAGGGCCGACTCAGTGGAGTGGGCCATTCTAAAACCTGACTGAGAGGGATGCAGTATATTATTCCTCTCTACATGTTCTACTAGTTGGATGTTAGTTACTTTCTCTGCGATCTTAGCCACGAAAGGTAGTAGAGAGATAGGCCGAAGATTATCTAGACTAGTTGACTTCACAGATGGATTTTTTTTAGTGGCTTAACGATGGCCTGTTTCCATTTATTAGGAACTATTCCGGTTAGAAAGGAACACGAAATGAGCTCCTGAATGCGGGGCATGATTGCCTTCGCTCCTTCCATAACTATATTTGGATGGGCTGGATCCAAAGGAGAGCCAGATTTAATCCCTTTGGCTATGGACGTGAGTTCTTCAAGGTCCTGGATCTTAAAGGCATCCAATGTCACCCCTACAGGATTAATTTGATTACCCTTAGTCAGCTCCGTGCCCTGTTTCGCTTCATCTGGGAAGGTGTCATAAATCTTCATCACTTTTTTTGCAAAGAAGTCTGCTACCTTATTACAGTTTTCCACCGAGTCAGGTAACTCCTCCCCCGTCTCCTGGGTTCTGAGGGAGTTTAATATGGAAAACATTTCTTTAGAGGAGTTATTAGCACTCTCAATTTTCTCCGTGTAAAACTTACAGCGGGTTTTCTTAATCAGTATATGGTATTGTTTTAATTCCTTTTTATACTTTTCTTTAGCCCCATTGCTGTAATCCTTCCTCCAGGTGCGTTCTATTTTTTTGCATTGTTTTTGGCCACCCTCAGTTCTTCGTTGAACCAAGGTGCCTTTTCTTTCATCCTCCTGGGCATCGTTGTGCTCCAGGGAGCTGTTTTGTCTAGTGCTTCTGTAATCCAGCCTTCCAGTTGGTTATTGGCCTGATTCACATCGCTGGCTAGTACGGGCTTTGTTTCTTCTAATGCCTGTGTGAAAGAGGCAGAGTTAAAACCTTTCCAGGCCCTAGTGGTGATTTTTTTACCAGTTGCTTAGACCTCTTCCTCTGTGATGGGACTGTAAATTGGACTAAGAAATGGTCTGACCAGGGAACAGGCCATGGGGTGTCCACCTCTATCTCCATGATGTTGGAGAAGATGGGATCTAGGATGTGTCCCCCTTGATGTGTTTTTGTTTTTACACTTTGTGTTAAGTTTAGTGTTGATAGGTCATTGCAGATAGTAATTGCCTCGGAGTGAAGTTTATTGTCAAAGTGTAGATTTAAGTCTCCTAACACCATAAAATGTTTATGTCTGAGAGCATGGTGTGCAATTTCCTCCTCTAAACTTTTCTTGAATTGAGTTATTGGCCCTGGCGAGCGGTAAATTAAATAGCCAACTATGGTATTATCTCCAGTAGCTGCTAAGGTAAGAGAAGTGCCTCGCACTCCGCCAGTTTTATCTTTTTTATCTCACATTTAGCAGAAGACTTATGGATTATAGCGATACCGCCGCCTTTTCGGCCCTCACGATCCTGCCTTGCTATCCTGAAATCATTGGGAATAGCATCCAACAGGTCAGGAGTGGAGCTTTCATTAAGCCAAGTCTCTGTCAAGAATAGCGCGTCCCATGAATTCTCTTTTAATAGATCGTATATTTCATACTTATGTTTGGCTAAAGATCTACAGTTTAATAGTGCAAGGTGTAGCTTGCCATCCTTATCCACGGTGTTCTTATATGATAGCGTCGTATTACAGTAGTCACACTTTATGTCCTTATTATCCACCTTGGTGGTGTGCTTGCAGAGTGTATTTACGGGCTTAGCTAGTCCGCGTAACTCATCTGCTGAATAAGAAAGTCTGCTTAGTGCCTCTGGACAACCAGGGTTTCTGACCCCTGGGCCCGTATGGGCGCGGACGGGCGCAGACGGGCTTGCCGGCGGCGCGCCCGCTGCGCGCGCCCGCTGCGCGCGCCCGCTGCGCAGCCGGCAACACATCCGTTATTTATATTATGGGGAAGCCCTTGTCAGCATCCGCCTCCCTCCCAGGAAGTGACGCAGTGTGTAATTAGCCCCGCCCTCCACGCAATCGGCACTCAGCCGTGATGGACCAGGGCGGGTGTACACGAGGTGAGTGAAAGTAAAAACTTCAAGATACGAGTAAAAAATTCCGTGCAACCACGAATATTTCAAGTGAACAGGTAAAAAGACAGCAATTAAAAACAACTAAAAACGATTAGAAAGCACACGCACACCGGTTCTCTTACCGAGTGTCTCTGCGCGGCCGGCAACACAACCGTTATTTATATTATGGGGAAGCCCTTGTCAGCATCCGCCTCCCTCCCAGGAAGTGACGCAGTGTGTAATTAGCCCCGCCCTCCACGCAATCGGCACTCAGCCGTGATGGACCAGAGGCGGGTGTACACGAGGTGAGTGAAAGTAAAAACTTCCAAGATACGAGTAAAAAATTCCGTGCAACCACGAATATTTCAAGTGAACAGGTAAAAAGACAGCAATTAAAAACCACTAAAAACGATTAGAAAGCACACGCACACCGGTTCTCTTACCGAGTGTCTCTGCGCGGCCGGCAACACAACCGTTATTTATATTATGGGGAAGCCCTTGTCAGCATCCGCCTCCCTCCCAGGAAGTGACGCAGTGTGTAATTAGCCCCGCCCTCCACGCAATCGGCACTCAGCCGTGATGGACCAGGGCGGGTGTACACGAGGTGAGTGAAAGTAAAAACTTCAAGATACGAGTAAAAAATTCCGTGCAACCACGAATATTTCAAGTGAACAGGTAAAAAGACAGCAATTAAAAACCACTAAAAACGATTAGAAAGCACACGCACACCGGTTCTCTTACCGAGTAGTCAGGGCTTGTCTAGGACCCATGGGGCCTAAAAGTGCTCCACAGGGGTCCGTCGCCCTAGAATTAGGTGCCTTGCGCCAAAGAATTTTCGGAGTTGAGCGGGGGTCGCTTCGGCTCCAGGAAATTCAGGGAGGCATGGAGCAGACTTAGGCTCCAGAGGAGGAGTGTGGCTCAGTAGTCGGGACTTACAAGACTATGACTTTGACCGCAACAATGACCGATCGGAATGAATCACAGAGCAGGCCCGAGACCTTCCATGCAACCAGGACCTGGAGGGTTTCGGAGTCGCCCAATGTGGAGCCGCAATGAGCTTCATTGCCCACTCCAGAATCACTTTCGGATTCATGGTGTGGCAGTCGGGACAGGCACTGGAGGCATGGCCCAGTTGCAGGCACCACAAATAAAAAAGGTGGGGGTCGGTCACAGACATTGGTCTATGGCAGGCACCACAGGGTTTAAACCCCACAGGTTTTTTTGGGGGCACTACCTAACAGAGCAAAAATGCTCGAGGAAAGTGGCAAAACATTTTTTTTTTTAAAAACGGTAAAGAAATGACCGGGGTAGCTCATTCAGATTTGCGCTGGAAGGCGCTGAAAGTAATGAAATTGATGTCTGCGTGCTGGGGTGGTGCCTCTATAGCTACCGCATCTCTAGGTATTGCATAAGGCACATCCATAGCGGATGATGCTTACGACACCAAGCCGTTTGATGACACTTAACAGCGTGCAAGGGTACTGCTCAAGATTTTCCAGGTCCGGCCTGAGGAATATTTGAATGTAAGGAATCTGTGGCTAGAAATCTATTGGATGCATAACGTTTCAGCTAAAGTGACATGCATCTCCCAAAGCTTCCCACAGCGCATACTGGAGGGCACAGAACTGTAGACGATGGGTATAGTCACCAGGCAAAGATATGCTGCACTACCTCCAGATGGAGAGGTTACTCCTCACTGACAAGATGATACTGATTGAAGCCATCGGCCCTGGTGGTTTAAAAGCCAGCCAGATGGTTTGTAACAAGCCACTTCCCATGGCGATGCGGCCAACTTTAGAGCCTCAGCACCTCTTGACAGACGGTGAGACACCATTCCTCACTGCTTGTTGATGTACCACATTGCTGTTGTATTGTCTGTCAAAATCTAGGCAGACTGACTACAGAGGGATGGGAGGAAAGCTTTGAGAACTAGCCGCATCGCCATTTGATCTAGCAGGTTGATATGCAATACCTGCTTTTCCGGAGACATGAGAACTCTGATATCCAGCTTCTCCAGCTGAACACTGCACCAAAAGTTTGATGCATCTGTTACTACCACCACAGCCACATCTGGTGGGGGGATAGGAGGACATCATGAATCAGGTTTTCCTCCATTGACCTCATGGTCAGATCTGCCGCAATGTCCCAGACGATCACAATGGTGTCAGACATATCTCCTCCATGCTGAAACCACTCCCTGTGGAGTCACCACTAGAATGCCCTCATGTGTTAGCGTGCATATGTGAGACTTTGGGACGTTGATGGAAAAGCCCAAGTCGAACAGCAGTGGTGCTGTTGCCTTCAAGTGATGCAACGCTATCTGTGGCAAGCTGGCTTTGAGCAGCCAGCCTTTTGGTACAGGAATATTAAGATCTCCTACCTCCTTAGTTGAGCCACAACCACTACCTTGAAGGATGATCGGAGTGCAGATGTCAGTTAAAAAGGGACAACGAAGGTGATGACAGTTAAAAAGGGAGGGCTGCGATCTGATGTCAGTGGAGACTATCATAAAGGCCAGGTACCTCCTGTGCAAATGCAAAATCAGTTTATGGAAATACACCTCCTACAAGTTGACACCATTCAGTCCTCCAATTTGAGCACTAACAGGACCTGAACCAGGGACAGCATTTTGAACTTTTCCTTACACAACCACAAGTTCAGTACTGTGAGGGCTAGGATCAGGCGAAGACCTCTATCCTTCTTGGGAACCAGGAAGTACCAACAGTAGCATCCTTGCCCAATTTCCTGTTTTAAATCCAACTCCACTGATCTTTCCTGCAGCAGGGATGCCATCTCCTGCTGCAGAATCCAAAGATGGTCTTCCGAATGAAGGGAAACATGGTAGGGGATATGGGGAGGGTTCTACTACAAGGTGAGTACATACACCCTTTCTATAACCTGTACGACCCATCAAACAAATTTTGTGGCATAGGCCTCTGGAAAGGAGCATACGCTTCCTCCCAAGAGCCACACATTTTCCTTCAATAGGAAGCTAAAGCATTCAAGTTGATATTTGGAAGACCACTCTACTTCTGGAGAAATGGATTTTCCCGACTGCTGGGGAGGCATAGAAGGTTGGCGTTGTTGAAAATCAAATCCCTTCGAGAAGCCTCAAAATGTTTAACTGCTTGTGATCCCTCGTGGGACAAAGATCGGGCTGTTCTTCCCACTTTGTTCCTTCCCAGGGCAGCATCAGCTTTGTCTCCAAAAAGATGGGCGTATCCATTATCCATCAATGCTGCCTGGACATCTCCTGAAAACCTGTTGACCTAAGCCAAGCATGTCTGTGTAATACTACCAAGGAGCTGGGCGTGGCCTGGCAAGATGGCCGACCGGGTGTGCTGAACCTGAGCTACCGGCCCGCCTGTGCTATCCTGTGGCCTCCTTTCCCCATCTGATGCCCAAGATCGTTATGTTCCCCGTAAGGGTGATGTGAGTGTATTGTACTGTATTTACATTTATATGCCGCTTACTACCCCCGACGAGGCGTTGAAGCGCTTTTTCGGCTAGTAGCACGCTATTCCATAACCCATAACGGGTTAGTGGTGAATTAATATAATGAAAAAAAGAAAGTAATTTGAGTGGTGGATATATTAGTCAGTTATTTGGATTGAGAACGATAGCTGAGGGATAGAAGTGGGGGAAAGGTTTGCATTTATAGAGCGCTTGCTACCCCTGATAGTGTTGAAGCGCTTTTTCGGCAAGTAGCACGCTACTCCGGAACCCATAAAGGATTATTGGTGAATTAGTATAGTGAAATATGAAATTAATTTGAGTGGTGGATATATTAGTCAGTTATTTGGATTGAGACGAATAGGGGAGGGATAGAAGAGGGAAAAAGGTTTGCATTTATAGAGCGCTTGCTACCCCTGATGAGGTGTTGAAGTGCTTTTTCGGCGAGTAGCACGCTACTTCGGAACCCTTAAAGGGTTAGAGGTGAATTAGTATAGTGAAATATGAAATTAATTTGAGTGGTGGACATGTTAGTCTGTTATTAAGAATGAAAAGGATATTGGAGGGATATTTTTGGAGCTGATAGTAGGAGATTTGGGATGAGTAAAAGGGAGGTGGAGGGAAGGGTTTAGAAAGGCTTGTTTTGGGGGATCAGAATAGCAAAACAGGTATGAGATGATGCAAGGAGGGGTAGAGTAGGGAAGAGTCTAGAACAAGAAGTTACTTACGTTCGGTAACGCTTTTTCTGGTGGATACAGTATCTGCCTGTGGATTCCTCACCTTGAATTACCCTTTGCGCCAGCATTCCACTGAAACTTTTTCATAGCTCTCCCACGTCGGCGAGGACGTCACAATAGCACGACTCCGTAGGACGTCATCGGAGCTTTAAGACAACCTCATCGGTGTGCTGACGTCAGTTCCACCCATTTTTTTCCGTGCCCTCGAGGCGAACTGACAACATAATGCAAGTATACACAGTATACAATATATATACACAAACAGTGTATAGGTAAAGCGGAAAAGGTAAAACCAAAGCATTTCCTAACAACCAACCGTATAGCAATCAATTGACATAGGAAAACACAATGTCATACAACAAAAATCTTTTCGGTATAAGTAGGTGGAAACGGGGAGGAGGGTGGGTCAGTGAGGAATCCACAGGCAGATACTGTATCCTCCAGAAAAAAGCGTTACCAAAGGTAAGTAACTAGTTCTTCTGATGGATACATCTGCATGTAGATTCCTCACCTTTTGAATTGAATCCCACAGCAGTCCCGCTCCCGGAGGAGGGTGTCCATCAACTCATACCAAAAAGTCCTGCAGCACAGACCGTGCAAAATGGCCATCACTCCTCACCTCAGAATCTAAGCAAAAATGCATTGCGAAAGTGTGGCGGGAGGCCCATGTCGCAGCTTTACAAATGTCCACTACAGGGACACCCCTAGTCATAGCAGATGTAGAAGACTGCTCTAGTAGAATGAGCTCTGATACCTTCAGGCGGCTCCTTCTTGGCCAGAGCGTAGCATATCTGGATACACAAGATGATCCACCTGGACAGCATTCTCTTGTGGACGGCTTTGCCTTTCATATTTCCTACACAGCCAACAAAGAGCTGGTCGTCCAACCTCAAGTCCCTGGTCCTATCCAGGTAGAAGCTAACCGCCCTCTTAGGGTACAGGCGGTGAAGCCTCTCCTTGTCCCTGGAAGGGGGGAGGATAGAAAGTGGGTAAAGTGATAGACTGCCCTAGATGGAAGGGAGTAACCACCTTAGGCAGGAAAGCAGCTCTGGTCCAAAGAACCATCTTATCCGCATAAAATTAGGTAAATGGAGGCTTGGAGCAAAGAGCCTGCAGCTCACTCACCCTCCTGGCCGAGGTGATAGCCACCAGAAAAATAGTCTTAAAAGAAAGCAGCCTCAAGGGACAACTATGAAGAGGCTCAAAGGGAGACCACATCAGAAATGTAAGTACCAAATCCAAATTCCACTGAGGCATTATAAAGGGAGTAGGAGGAAACCTATTAATGAGGTCCTTAACGAACCTCATGACAATGGGGGACTTAAAGATGGCTGGTCCGGGAAACAAAGGAAGGCCGACAAGTAGCCCTTAACCGTCGCCACAGCACAACCTTGCTGGGCCAAGGAAAGTGAAAAACTAAGAACATCCGATAAATGGGCCTTCAAAGGATCAATGGACCTCTCCACACCACTTCACAAATCGAACCCACCTAGAGGAATAAACAGATTTGGTGGAGTGTCTCCTGGACGATAAAATAACATCCACCACATCCGGTGGGAGAGAGAAAAAAACCCAGGTTGCCCCGTTCAATCTCCAGACATGAAGGTGCAGACTCTGGAGGTAGGGGTGTAGAATCTGCTCCTGCGACTGCGAGAGGAGGTCTGCCTTGAGAGGAAGACGGAGCGGAGGGTGCTATGAGAGGTGAAGAAGATCTGTGACCCACACCCTTCTTGACCAATCCGGAGCCATCAATATGACTTGGGCCCGTTCTTGGCGAATCTTCCTCAGAACCCGAGGAATCAAGGGTATGGAAGGAAAGTAAAGAAGCCGAAAGCTCCAATCCAGTTGAAACGCATCCTCCAATGCTCCCCGCATCGGATACTGCAGAACGACGGACAGTGCGCGTTCTCGAGAGTGGCAAACAGATCCACCTAAGGAGACCCGCACAACCTGAAGATGTGGCGAACCACCTCCAGTTGAAGCCTCCACACGTGGTCGGCTGAGTACTGCCAACTGAGACTGTCCGCACGCACGTTCAGCACCCCGGCCAGATGACTTGCTATTACGCAAATCAGGTGGTCCTGAACCCAGGACCAGAGCCGCAGAGACTCTGCAGAGACGATACAACCCTACCCCTCCCTGCTTGTTGATGTACCACATCGCGGTAGTGTTGTCCGTCAGGACTTGAACTGACCGACCACGAAGGGAGGGAAAGAAGGCCTTGAGAGCCAAACGTATTGCCCGCAATTCCAGAAGGTTGATGTGGAGCGAGCTTTCCTCTGGAGACCAAAGACCCTTGACCTCCAGATCCCCCAGATGTGCACCCCACCCTAGAGTGGAGGCATCCGTAATCACTGTGGCCACCGGTGGAGGAAGTTGAAAAGGCTTCCCCTGAGACAGGTTATCCGAAACACTCCACCAAGACAACTACTTCGCAGTGTCTCTGGAGATTCTGACCATCTCCCCGAGATCTCCATTGTGCTGATACCACTGCCTGCGGAGGCACCACTGGAGTCCCCTCATGTGCCAGAGTGCATGGTCGACCAACAGTATGCAGGAAGCGAACAGACCGAGCAGGCGTAGGACCTTCAGGACTGGAACAACCGCTCCATCGTGAAACAAAGGAATCAATTCCTGTATGTCGAGAATCCTCTGAGGAGGCGGGAAAGCTCGACACACAGTAGTGTCCAGTACTGCCCCTATGAACAGGTTGCGCTGAGAGGGGACCAAGTGAAATTTGGGTACATTTATCGAAAAACCCAAGTCGAACAACAGACGAGCCGTTATTTGCAGATGATGCAGCACCAACTCTGGCGACCTCACTTTGAGCAGTCAGTCGTCCAGATAGGGGAAAACAGGGACCCCGACCTTCTGAGATGAGCTGCTACCACCGCCATCACCTTCGTGAAGACTCGTGGTGCGTAGGTAAGCGACGATGCTTCTTCGACTTCTTTTTGTGCTTCGACTTACCCGACCCCGAGTGCGAAGACTTCGATCCTGACTGATGGTGGCTCCGCGACCGGTCCCTCGACCTCCCTCTCGACTGGGACCTCGAACGGCGCGGAGCCGAGTGTCGGCGTTCAAGCAGCTTTCGGGACCGCTCCCGCAAAGCCTTCGGCGTCAACAACTGGCAGTCGGAGCACGAATTGGGGTCGTGGTCGTGCTCCAGGCAGAAAAGGCACACGAGGTGCGGATCAGTCACCGACATCAGTCGGCTACAGGAACCGCAGGCCTTGAATCCTGGCATCCCTCGTGCACCTTACAGTCTCGTTGAGACTCGAAAAAGACGTCGACAAAAGTCGAGAAAAACTTAGTCAAAAAATTACTGAGGAACCGCTCTTTCCGGATCTGCGTTGGCTGGCGCGGAAAAAGAAAGAACTGACGTCAGCGCGCGAGGGCGGCGTCTAAGTAGCTGCCGCGACGTCATCCCGGCGCCGACGACGGACGCAGAGTCGACCGACGCCACCTTCCGACGCGCAGAAGTACTGCTAACGACAACTTTCCGGATCCAGTCTGACGCCTGGGGGTAATTCTAAGGTAAGGAATCTATCACTAACGTGTTTCTTTCAGATATATAGATCCATAAGTACATGGAAGTACATCCACACAGCGTATACAGTACGTGCTATGAACTTACTAGTGTGTCTCGTTTTTCTCCCTGCTGCTATTATGCAACTACATTTATTACATACCAAAATTTTCAAAATTCAAATCTTACTTATTAAGATTTTTCTGTTGGAATATTAAATCAAAAATATAAAAAGATACAAAAGAGTAAGATATGCATGGCTATATAACAGATGAAGTAGCACAGGATTTATGTGGACAGTCATTTGTCGCCACTTAATCTCCACTCATGTAAATGTAGGTTACAAAGATTCGGCTGAAGGACCCTGCCTATCTGCTGAGACAGGATGTCCACCCAGAGTGGCAGCTAGGTCGAGGACAGATGCTCAGGCCCAGAAGGTACTACACTTTCCTGGTCCATTCCAGAGCCACTAAGACAACTTGGGCACGGTCATTCCTGGTCTTCTTCAGAACTCTAAGCAGGAGACACAGAGACTGAAGAAGTCCCATGGTCTATTCCAATTGAAATGCATACCCTAACAAATGTTCTTGTGGAAACTCCAATGTGCGAAATTTTTGATACTGTGTGTTTGACAGTGGTGAAAAGATCTAGCCAGTGTTCTCCCCACTACTGGAAGATGCCCTGCGCCCCTTGAGGCATAGACATCACTCATTATCTGCCAGGCAGCACATGCTCAGTTCGTCCACTCTGGTCTCAATGACCCTGCGAGGTGGTTCGCGATCAGGTAAATGCCCTGACATTCCAGTCACCTCCAAAGGAGCAGAGCCTCCTGACCTAGAACCTGCTCCACCCTGCTTATTGCAGTACCAGAAGGTGGTGGTGGTGGTATTGTCTGTAAGAATCTGCATCAGCCTCCCCCTGATGGACAGCAAAATGCTCTTCACAACCAGATAGATGACCTGCAACTCCAGCCATCTGATTTGGAGCTGGCCCTCCCCCGGAGACCAGAGTTGCCTGATCTCCACCTCCCCCAGATGACCTCCCCAGCCGGGAAGCATTCATCACCACCATCAGCTCTCAGTGTGGAAGGTACAGGGGTATGCCACTGGACCAATTGCGTTTGAGCAGCCACCACAACTTGTACGTATTGAATCTCTTACAGCAAACCAGACGCATAGCACTTTATCATTGAAAAAGGAATAGAGTAAAGTAAAGAATATTGTGATACAGTGGTAGATGGATGAATGATGAACGGAAACCATTGCAGGAACTTACAGAATTTTGTACTACAAAGTGTTTGTACTGAATATGACAAAGTTTTAATCACTGAAATGTTAAACTATTGATAATTTTTTCTTTTAAATGCTTGCATTATTATTGTAAACAATTGATTAATTCAATAAAGTATTTTGCCACTACCCTACCCACAAACCTGTGCTTAATCCTCTGGTAGCTTGGCACAAAACAGTCATACTTAACTTAGAAGCAATGTATAAAGTATTTCTGCAGCACACAAACAGCAATGAAGTGAAAAGCCAACAAAAGAAAAATCCCAATTTAGTCAAATCGAATCCATTTTTATAAATAAAATGAGCCCAGAATGAATTAAATCCAATCAGTGGAACCAGAGATATGCATTTTTAGTTTTTAGTGAAATCTTGGGTCTAAAAGATAAAAGCGCCAACCTATTTGGTCATGCAAGCCCGGGGCAAAGTCAAAAGTTAAGGCCTACCACGATGGAGAATGGGTCAGATACAAGGGATGGAAGGGCCCAGTCAAGGCTTACCTTCGGACTTAGAAAATTTCTTGAAGTGAAGTCCAGGAGTGGAGTGGCTGTGGGAGATTTTGCCTGGTGGAGGGGAAACTGACCTGAGCACTGCTGCCGAGCAGTGTTGCCAGACTGGGCTGTTTCCCGCACAAATGGGCAACATTTTTCCCATTTGTGCAGGAAAAAACTACCCTGGCGGGTTGTGGAAAGTTGGGCGACATTTGCCCTTGTGTGTGCAAAATTAGCGGTTTCCGCAGCGCCCAGGGAATCTGTAATAATCAGGGCCGCCAATCCTTCATAGCGCGAATGCGCTACTTATGATGGCCCTGCTTCTTGTTGATGGCCTGCCCCCAGAGAGAATGGACCAATGATCTTACAAGGGGCAGGCCTGTCATTTCTTTTTTTTCTTTAGAATCATTGCATTTGCCTCTCTTGGCGCGGGCGCGCAGCAGACTGAGTGCAGTGGTCTGGAGCGCGCGAGAGGAGGAGTCACGAGTATCAAGGCTGGCCTACCCTGCAGCCTGCTTCTGTTGCGTGTGGGAGTCCCTAGGTGCCCAGCAGGTGTAATAAGGTGATATTACTGTACGAAGTGTCCGCTTTTCCTGCTTTGCCCCCGTCAGCAGCCCCCCCCCTCTCTTTCTTCCTCTTATTCCCTCTGTCTCTCTCACAGCTCCTCACTTGTTAATAACCGTACTTCAAAAAACGTCTCTTACCCTCCGTTTCCTCTACTTTCCTTCATTCGTTCTCGTGTGAAATGGATCCAAAAAAGAAAAACACTTTTGTTGGAAATGTCTTTTTCTTACATTTTTCTGTACCAAAGTGCAGCCTCAGGACCAAGAGAAAAGACAGGTGTAAAATACGAAAAATAAATAACTAAATAAAGAATTACAGAGTGGTCGCAAAGTGCCCAGATTGGTTTTATGTGTTTTTTAGGTTGTGTGTATGTATTAAGGTATGTGTATCTAGCTAGCGCTATATAATACTCTCAAATAAATTAATAAATGTGATAGTGTTGTGAATGGGTGTGTGTGCGAGAGTGAATGCATGGGTGTAGGCGAGGTGTATGTGTGACCACTGCCCCCTCCCTGGTAAAATTACCGTCCGCCACTGCTTTTAACATAGAGATGCTTTTGTTATTTGCAGCTAATATGTTGCAATCCTTCTAATAAAGCACAGTGAGGTATGACCCGACATCAAGGAACTGCATGCAAACTGGAAGGCATTACTTTAGAACCTTGTTTTTATCCTCAGTCTTTTACAATTCCAAGGTTGTTAAAAAGGGTTACTTTGAATAATAAAGAATTATTAGAACATTCAACTGCATAGCGTTTTAATTCGGACTGTGTTTCTGCAGACCAAGTGCTCTTAATATTCCAAAGTGAGATCTGGTGGTATAAGTGATAGGGTACAGGCGCCACTAGGTAGTTTCACTCGTTATTTATAAGAAAAATGCTCCAAGTACTGGCGGTGCTGAAGGGTTAAGGAGAACCACCCACCTCCCTAGATTCTTTTGAGGCCAAAAAGCAACAAAACACAGTGATTTGTATACCCCAGCACACGCAAATCATTAGAAATTAGTTCTTTTCAGTCGTCAATCATATATATAAGAAGTCGAAGAATTTCGTTGATTTTCTCCTTCTTTAATCAGTTCTCAGAATACGTAACGCGTTCCCAAGCCAACACGTGTTTCGTCGCCTCAGTAAATTTGTACATGCGACTTGTTCACGGCTGAACGGTTCCACTATGTTTCAGTTCTAAATGTGACGATAATTCCAGGTCACATTAACCTTTGGCGTGAAGTGAAATGCAAGGTTTCCAATAAAATCGCTGGGCGGTGAAACGTAGCTATATATGCCCCGTAAAAACGTTTCCTGAATTTGAAAAAAGAGCCGCCGTACCGCGTACTCGTGCCCCACATTTATCGTCACATTTAGAACTGAAACATAGTGGAACCGTTCAGCCGTGAACAAGTGCTCTTAATATACAATGCCTACCAGTGTGCATGACATGACTCCTACACATTGGAGCTCTCATTGTGCACATGCATAGTAGTGCTTTAATTTACAATTGACATTTATATAATCATCGCTTTATGTGCTCTCCTAGGAGGCCAAGGACTGGATGTGCATTTAGTCTGAACACCTTAATGACCCAGTAGTAGGCACTGTGAGAAAGCAGGACTGCCTTCAGTCTCGGGACTCTAAATCGTGCCCATCATAAATGTCTACTCACAATCTGAACTCACCCAGACCTGAAGGTGACGTCTTGGGAGAAGACATTATTTCCACCCGGTCATAAGGTTGTAAATTACTTTGACACTGTTTCGGTAGTCGGGAGGGCAGCTCCCACTCCGCATCGAACGGCGCAGAAAAAAAGGAACTGATGCAAGGCTGGTGTCTATATACAGCTCTGCTAGGCATTTTTTTCTCCTAACGTCTCAGTAAAAGTTGCATAAACCGATGATATACCTTTAACTATCCCATCTATAACTCATCTTGGGCTCCTTTCAGCAATGGTTAGCCCATATAAAGACAGGATAAACAACAGGTATTTTGTGGTATTTGAAAACTAAGAATGGATGTGATTTCTTATCTGTTGTACTTTTATTAGGACTCTACCAGTAATTATGTCACTCAAAATGCCATGTTAAAAAAAAAAAAATATATATATATATTATATATATATATATATATATATACACACTGAAAAAACAAAGATTACAGAGATGCTATACTTAGGCTCAAGTTTCACTCGCACAAAATCAGAGAAATTCAGCAGTTATAGTTAGCTGGGCTAACTATAACTTGTGCCCCACAATGCACTGCTTATGACCTCACATATTACATCACTCATAACAAGGTCAGTGACATCACTGATGACATCATCCAGTGACTGAATGTTTTTAAAATGTTTATGAGTGTTAAATCTACATACCAAGGTGTATTGATGAATCAGTGGGTGTATGAGTGCCTGTATGGATGATTCAGTGGGTGCGTGACTGACTTTATTGTTATATGCATTTGTAGCGCGCTCGGCTACTCCAGAGTGTCCCGGCGCGGAACCTGAGAGGATCATAAATCAGAGCTTAAAACAGGAAGGTTTTCAACTTTTTCTTGAAAGTGCGGGAGTCTGGAATACTGCGAAGAGCCAGGGGCAGTGCATTCCAAGCTAGGGCTGCTTTTCGAACAAGGAACAACCACCGAGCCTTTGCCGAAAAAAACGTGGAATCTGGACCAGTAATTGAGAAGAGGAGCGTAACTGTCTCGTCGGCGCATAAAAAGAGAAACTCTTTTGCAGGTAACTAGGTCCCCGGCCATAAAGGGCATTATGGGCAATCGACAAGACCTTGAATTTGATCCGCACCTCCATCGGAAGCCAGTGCAGGGAGCGCAGATGGAGGCGCACGCTACTCCGCCTGGGAAGATCCAGAAAGAGGCGGGCCACCGAATTCTGCACCACCTGGAGCTTATTTAACAGATAGCTGGGGGTCCCTACATACAGAGCATTAGCGTAGTCCAGGCAAGACAAAATCAAAGCCCGGACTACGGTTTCCCTAGCTGCCCTTGAGAGAAGAGGGAGGAACTTCCTCAAAGATTTTAGAATCCCAAAGCAAGACCCCGCCAGCTTCTTGATATGGGTGGCAAAGGTTAAGTTTTCCTCAAACCATATGCCCAGGTTTTTAGCGGCAGCACCCAACAAGCACGGCAGAGGAAACCCTGAGGGCCATAATAGCTCTCTAAATTTGGAAGGAAATTTCCCATATAGAAGTATTTCGGATTTCTCTTCATTGCATTTTAGCTGGGCCTGAGCCAGCCAGCGAAAAACCGAGAGTAGGCAGTGTTGGGCAGAGGAAACGTCAGCATCGGCACCCTCCCAAGTAAACAAAAGCTGAGTGTCGTCCGCATAGGCAATCACCTTAGCCCCAAGCTCCTCCGCTAGATAGATCAGCAGGGTAACATAAATGTTAAAGAGGAGGGGGCTAAGGGACGAGCCCTGCGGGACACCAGTAGCTACTGGTTGGGGAGAGGAGGCACACGGTGGAAGCCAAACCAGCTGTGACAGGTCCGTCAGAAAGGAGGTAAGCCAGCTAAGGCCGAACCAGCAATACCAATCTCCGAAAGGCGAGCAAGAAGTAGGGAGTGAGGCACCGTATCGAACGCCGCCGAGAGGTCCAGCATAATCAAAGCTGCCCTCCCGCCGGCGTCCAGACACTCCCGGATTGCCTCCGACACCTTCACCAGCGCAGATAATACTTTATAAGTGAGTGATTAGGTGTCTAAGTGAATCTATGGGTGAGAGACTAGGTTTTGAGAATGTCTGTATCAGTCTGTTAGATGGTGTCTAAATGACTGTATGGGTTGGTGAGGGGGTACCTGAGTGGCTGTATGGGTGATTGATTGAGTGTCTGAGTACCTGTATGGGTACATGAGTGTCTGTGTGGCTGGATGAGAGGGTGTGTGACTGCCTGTCAGTGAGTGGGTGAGTCAGTAGCTGTATGGGTTAGTGAGTGCCTAAGTGAGGAACTGTATAGATGACGGAGTATGTGTATGGCAGTGTCAGTGAGTGAATAGATGTGTCAGTGGTATATGGGTGAGTAACTGAATATGTGAAAGGCAGTATAGGTGAGTGTTGGAGTATATGAGTGACTATGTGTGAGCGAGGGATTGTGATAGTGGCTGTTTGGGTGAGTGTGCTTGTATCAGTGACTGTATAGGTGAGTAAGTATGTGTTAGTCTGTATGAATAAGTGAGTGGGTGTGTGTATTACTGTACAGGTGAGTAAATGGCTGTGTGATTGACTCTAGGTGAGTGAGTAGGTGTGTAAGTAGCTCTGGGAGTGACTGATAGCGTGTGAGTGGCTGTATGGGTGTATGAGTGGATATATCAGAGGCTGTATTAGTGAGTGAATTGGTGCATGAGTGGATGTGTGTGTAGACCTATGAATCAGTGAGTGGGTGTATAAATACTGGCATGGGTGTGTCAATGGTTTTGAGAATGGTAGTGAGGAAGTTGGAGTGGGTGTATGAAAGATTATATTGGGGTGTGAGTGTGTCAGAGATTCTGTGGATGATGTCATCAGTGATGTCATTTAAGATGTCATGAGTGATGTCACTGGCCACGTCATGAGTGATGTAATATGTGAGGTCATGAGCAGTGCATTGCGGGGGTGCGAGTTATAGTTAACTCGAGTAACTATAACAACTGAATTTCTATGGTTTTGTATGAGTAAAATCTGGCCCTAAATACAACATCCCTGTAACCTTTGGTTTTTTGGTGTGAATTTCTAAGTTTTTAAAAATTCTATTTTCCAACTATAACGTCCCTGTAACCTTTGGGTTTTTTCAGTGAATTTCTAAGGTTTTTCAAATTCTATTTCCCAACTATTACGTCAATGTAACCTATGAGTTTTAGATTACATTTCTAAGGTTCTTAAATTGTATTTTCTATCTTAAATGGCTCTATATGGTGTATTTTTATACGCTTGTGTTTTCTTCAGTGGATTAATAAGCGTAGGTTTTTCTTAAGATTTTTTATATTCATGACGTCGTCGCGATCATGTAGCGAAATCTCAAAACAAAAGCAGACATTCAACGACCACCACAACATTCCAAAATGTTAACTTAGAAAATCATTCTAACTATTACAATACACACATTAGTAACTTAAAGAACATGTTTAAAACACACATTTTTGTAGTAACTTTTTTCAAAACTGTGTTTGAACCCTACTTCCTGTTTTCGCGATTACAGTCGCGATGCACAAGTTACTAACTTGTGTAACGATATATCTGTAAGAGACAGTAGTTAGTGACAGATTCCTTACCTTAGAATATCCCCAGGCGTCAGGCTGGATCCGGAAAGTTTTGCGTAGCAGTACCCTTGCGCGTCGGTAGGCGGCGTCGTGCGGCTCCGCGTCCGTCGTCGTGATCGCCGGGATGACGTCGCGGGCAGTACTTAGGCGCCGCCCCTGCGCGCTGACGTCAGTTCTGTACACGACTTTCCGCGCCAGGAACGCAGAGCCATGCAAGAAGCTGACATAGGTGTCTGAAAAATACTAGGGCCCTGAAAGGGATGTCCTTAACCCTAGAAATCAGTTCGCAGAACGGGGAGGATGGGTGGGGCGGTAAGGAATCTGTCACTAACTACTGTCTCTTACAGATATATCGTTACACAAGTTAGTAACTTGTGCATCTGAAAGAGACACGTTAGTGACAGATTCCTTACCTTAGAATAGATACCCCAGCAATACCAACCCCGGTGGTGGGTCTGCGAACAAAGATCAGACAAGGAAGTCCTGGAGGACAGAACGGCCAAAGCCGTCCCTCCGGACCTGACTGTCAAGGCAGTAATGCTTTGTAAACGTGTGCAGCGAGGCCCACGTAGCTGCCTGACAGATAACCGGCAGCGGAACACCGCGGCCCAAGGCCGTGGTAGCAGCCGTTGCCCTGGTGGAATGGGCACGCAGCCCAACAGGAGGCTCCTTCTTAGCCAAAGAATAGCAGGTCTTGATGCACAAGGTAACCCAGCGGGAGATGGTCCTCTTGTGCACCGCCCGACCTTTTTGGCGCCCACGTAGCCAACAAAGAGCTGGTCATCCACCCGGAAGTGTTTTGTGCGGTCAATATAGAAAGAGCGCACGTTTTGGGTCCAGACGGTGGAGCCTCTCTTCCTCTCTGGAAGGATGCGGAGGCGGAAAGAAGGTGGGCAAAGTGATGGTCTGCCCAATGTGGAAAGCAGTAACCACCTTTGGCAAGAAGGACGGACGCGTCCGAAGAACAACCTTGTCTGGATGAACAGACAGAAAGGGAGGTTTGCAAGATAGAGCCTGGAGCTCACTCACCCGCCGAGCGGAGGTGATGGCCACCAGAAAGGCTGCCTTCAGAGTCAGAAGACGAAGAGGACAGTTATGCAGAGGCTCAAAGGGAGCGCACATTAAAAGGTAAGAACCAAGTTCAAGTCCCACTGAGGCATTACAAACGGAACAGGAGGGAAGAGGTGAGTAATGCCTTTTAAGAACCTGTTAACAACAGGGGACTTGAAAAGGGAGGGCTGATCAGGGAGCCTGAGGAAGGCCGAGATAGCACAAAGATAACCCTTGATGGTACCCAGGGCAGAACCCTGTTGGGCCAGAGAGAGAGGAACAGAAGGACCTCAGAAAGAGGGGCAGAAAGGGGATCCACAGCCTTTGCTGTGCACCATGCCACAAATTTGTTCCACCTGCAGGCGTATACCACCTTAGTGGAGGGACGCCTGGCTGCCAGAATCACATCACAAACTTCGGGAGGCAAGTCGAAAGGAATCAACTGCCGCCGCTCAATCTCCACGCAAGCAGGTGTAGACTGGACAGGTTCAGGTGGAGGACCGTCCCCTGCTGCTGCGACAGAAGATCCTCCAAAGAGGCAGACGGATCGGGGGATCTATGCTCATATTGAGTAGCTCGGGATACCAAACTCTTCGAGCCCAGTCCGGAGCCACAAGAATGACTTGGGCCCGGTCGTGCCGAATCTTCTTCAACACTCTGGGTAGAAGTGGTATAGGCGGAAAGGCGTACAACAGACCGCAACTCCACTCGCGACGAAAAGCGTCGCCGAGCGAGTGCCGCCTTGGAAATTCCAACGCGCAGAACTGATGACATTGCGCGTTCTCTTCGGTGGCGAATAGATCTAACCAAGGCTCTCCCCACTGTAGAAAGAGTCCTTGCGCCACTTCCGAGTGAAGACGCCATTCGTGATCCATCATGCACCTGCGGCTGAGTTCGTCCGCCCTGGCGTTGAGAGAACCTGCCAGGTGTTGAACCATCAGGAACATGCCCTGATGTTCCAGCCATGTCCAGAGGCGCAGAGCCTCCTGACAAAGGGTCCAAGACCCCACCCCGCCCTGTTTGTTGCAGTACCACATGGCGGTGGTGTTGTCTGTGAACACCTGCACCACCTTCCCTTTGACAGAGGGAAGGAATGCCTTGAGTGCAAGCCGGATCGCCCGGAGCTCCAGAAGGTTGATATGGAGCCGGGACTCCGCCGGAGACCAGAGGCCTCTGATCTCCGCCTCTCCCATGTGACCGCCCCATCCCAGAAGGGACGCGTCCGTCACAACTGTATGCTCTGGCCGGGGAAGGGAGAGGGATCTGCCCATGACCCATTGCCGGTTCGAGAGCCACCACTGCAGCTGTTTTGCAGTCCCCTCCGAGATCTGGACGTGATCGGACAGGTTGCCCTGGTGCTGCGCCCACTGGAACTTCAGGTCCCACTGCAGAGCCCGCATATGCCATCTGGCATGAGTGACCAGCAGGATGCAGGAGGCCATGAGGCCCAGCAGCCTCAGGGTCATCCGTACCGAAACCCAGGATAAAGGCCGAAAGATCGGAATCATAGCCTGAATATCCCGGACTCGCCGTTCGGGAGGATAGGCCCGAAACTGCGTCGTGTCCAGAACTGCTCCGATGAAAAGGAGCTGTGGAGAAGGAATCAGATGCGACTTCGGCACATTGATGGAGAACCCCAGCGAGTGCAGGAGTTCGGCCTTAGTCTGGAGGTGGGAGACGACTGCCTGGGACGAGCACGCCTTCAGCAGCCAGTCGTCGAGGTAGGGGAAGACTGAAACCCCTGCCCGGCGCAGATGAGCTGCGACCACCGCCATCACTTTCGTGAACACCCGAGGGGGCACTGGTAAGGCCAAAGGGAGCACGGTGAACTGAAAATGCTCGGGGCCTACCGTGAACCGAAGGTAACGCCGGTGGGCCGGCAGGGCGGAGGATGTGGAAATACGCGTCCTGCAAGTCCAACGCTACCAACCAGTCTCCAGGGTCGAGGGCAGTCAAGACCTGAGCTAGGGTGAGCATCTTGAACTTCTCCTTCCGGAGGAAGCGATTGACGTTCCGGAGGTCCAAGATAGGACGCATGTCCTCCTTGTCCTTTTTGGGCACCAGAAAGTAGTGGGAGTAGCAACCACGCCCTACTTCTGGGGTCGGAACATGCTCGATGGCCCTCTTGGTCAAGAGGGCCGTGACTTCCTTCTGTAGAAGCACCAAGTGATCCCCTGACATGCGGTGGAATTGAGGTGGCATGGCTGGGGGGTGGTCTCGAAGGGGAGGGAGTAGCCCCTTCGGACAATGTCCAAGACCCACCTGTCCGAGGTGATGGTGCGCCAGTGGGGAAGGTGATGGCGGACCCTGCCCCCTACTGGCGTTCCGTGCACCTGAAAGGAGGGACTAGGAGGGCTTGGAGGCCGCGGACGGGTTGGAGGTGGTGGCCTGACCCGCACGCTGGTTGCCCGATCCGCCACGGCGGAATCCACGTCCTCGGCCACGCGAAGACGCCTGCTGCGCGGGCCGGTGGCTGGGCTGCTGACGTGAAGGGGCGCCCCTACCGTGGCCACGATAGGGGCGAAAAGCAGAAGTCAGCGGAGGGCGTGTAGCAGAAAGGCCCAGGGACTTGGCAGTAGCCCGTGAGTCCTTAAAGTGGTTCTCAGCCAGGCGTGGCGTCGGAGCGCCACCGTCGTTGCAATCGACCTGCCCAGCGAGTCGGCGGTGTCAAGGCCACAACGGATAGTGTATTTGGCCGCATCCCTTCCTTCCGCAATGGCGCGGGAATGCAGTGCCTGGACCTCCTCAGGGCACTGGGGCAAAACATCCGCCACCGAATCCCACAGGGAGTGGTTATATCGGCCCAAAAGACAAGCGGTGTTAACGGACCGCAAGCCAGCACTGGAGGAAGAAAATCCTTTCTTCCCAAACTGATCCAGGCGTTTGGATTCCCTATCCGGAGGAGCGGTAGGGAAGGCGGTTTGGGAAGCGGAGGCTTGGACAACCAAGCTCTCAGGAGTGGGGTGGACAGAAAGAAACAGGGGGTCGCCCGGAGCAGGGCGATGGCGTCGTGACACGTTCCGATCCACAGGAGCCCCTGTGTTGGGCTTGGACCAGGCGCCCAAAGAACGTCAGTGAGGGCGTCGTTAAACGGCAGCACAGTCTCCGCAGAGGAGGCTGCCGGCTGAAGCACCTCTGTCAAGATGTTAGGCTTGACCGTCAAAGTAGGGAGCTGGAGACGTAAGGCCCCAGCAGCCCTACGCAACACCGTACCAAATTGGCCCCCTCCTCCGTAGCCACGGGAGGAGACAGCATGCCAGTGTCAGGGGAAGTATCCAGACCACTGGCCTCCCCTAGACTCTCTGTCCAGTCCTCATCATACTGACAGTTGCGCGTCAGAGGGTCATCAGACCCCTCCCAGTCCTCCTGGTCCTCCTCTGGTTCAAAATAAGGAGGAGGAGGGACATTTGGGACCCAAGGTCCCATCGGCGCCGGAGCCGGCGTCGGCGGCGTCGCTCCGGGTCCATGTCCGGAGCCGGAAGGAACTGGGGGACGACGCCGCCCGGAGCCCAGGGCGGCGTCGAGAACGGCACCGGAGACATCGGCGCCGGCGGAGGTGTCGTGAGGTCGACCGGCGTCGATGGGGGTTGTGGAGCCGGGATCGAGGCCGGGGCCGAAGCCGGAGCCGGGATCGAGGCTGGAGGCACGGGCGACGCGCGGGGCCGGAGCCGCCGGCGGCGCCGGAACAGCCCCATCAGGGCCCGCGGGGCCCGAAGGCGCACCGGAGGGGCCTGAAGGCCCGAAGAGGCGGGCCATGGCCGACAGGAACTCCTGTACCTTGGCCGGATCCGCCCCCGAACCCGGGAAGGGCGGGTATGGCGGGGGCGACTCCACAGGCAAGTCCGGGGCCGCGGGGGCGGGGACGGTGCCGGGAGGGGCCTCAGCCGAGTCGCGAGACCGGCGGGCGAAGTCCGAGAGCGACGATGCTTCTTGGACTTCTTGTGCTTAGACTTACCGGACGAAGAAGACTTCGACGCCGACGACCGGTGTGCACTCCGCGAGCGACCCCTGGACCTCTCACGCGACCAGGGCCTCCGTGGAGCCGAATGCCGGGCCTCGAGGAGCTTTCGAGACCGCTCTCGCAAAGCTTTCGGGTTGAGGGCCTGGCATTCGGGAGAAGACTCGGTGTCGTGGCCTCGGCCGAGGCAGAAGAGACACTCCCAATGCGGGTCGGTGACGGACATCATCCGCGCACAGGCGCCGCATCGCTTGAAGCCGGGCATCCCTACGACACCTTCAAGTTGGAAAAAACAGTGAAAAAATCACCAAAAAGTATGGTCAAAAATTGACCAGGGCACTGCTCTTCCCGGATCTGCGCTTGCTGGCGCGGAAAGAAGAACAGAACTGACGTCAGCGCGCAGGGGCGGCGCCTAAGTACTGCCCGCGGCGTCATCCCGGCGATCACGACGCCGGCGAGCGGACGCGGAGCCGCACGGCGCCGCCTACCGGCAGCGCAAGGGTACTGCTACGCAAAACTTTCCGGATCCAGCCTGACGCCTGGGGATATTCTAAGGTAAGGAATCTGTCACTAACGTGTCTCTTTCAGATGACTCAGGTTACTGTAACTATTGCGCCTTTTTTAGGAGGTGCAAAACACACATGCAGACATTTTACAGTATAAGGGTTTATTACTGCACTGTTTAAAGTCATTTTTGTAGAGCTTGTATTAAAACAAACATTTAAACCGATTTTCCATTTTCGCGGTGACGTTGGGTTTTGCGCTGATATCGGTAGCCAAGATCAGCGCAAATACGTCGCAAAATGACAAAACAAATGCCGACATTTAATAGCCACCACCACATTCAAAACTTTAAACTCCAAAATGGATTATAACCAACAGACAAAACACATTACTATCTGAATAACTGCATATTAGCATGCACAACTCCCTTAATGCACAAGTTACTAACTTGTGTAACGATATATCTGTAAGAGACAGTAGTTAGTGATAGATTCCTTACCTTAGAATATCCCCAGGCGTCAGGCTGGATCCGGAAAAGTTTTGCGTAGCAGTACCCTTGCGCGTCGGTAGGCGGCGTCGTGCGGCTCCGCGTCCGTCGTCGGCGTCGTGATCGCCGGGATGACGTCGCGGGCAGCACTTAGGCGCCGCCCTGCGCGCTGACGTCAGTTCTGTACACGACTTTCCGCGCCAGGAGCGCAGAGCCATGCAAGAAGCTGACACAGGTGTCTGAAAAATACTAGGGCCCTGAAAGGGATGTCCTTAACCCTAGAAATCAGTTCGCAGAACGGGGAGGATGGGTGGGGCGGTAAGGAATCTATCACTAACTACTGTCTCTTACAGATATATCGTTACACAAGTTAGTAACTTGTGCATCTGAAAGAGACACGTTAGTGATAGATTCCTTACCTTAGAATAGATACCCCAGCAATACCAACCCCGGTGGTGGGTCTGCGAACAAAGATCAGACAAGGAAGTCCTGGAGGACAGAACGGCCAAAGAAGCCGTCCCTCCGGACCTGACTGTCAAGGCAGTAATGCTTAGTAAACGTGTGCAGCGAGGCCCACGTAGCTGCCTGACAGATAACCGGCAGCGGAACACCGCGGCCCAAGGCCGTGGTAGCAGCCGTTGCCCTGGTGGAATGGGCACGCAGCCCAACAGGAGGCTCCTTCTTAGCCAAAGAATAGCAGGTCTTGATGCACAAGGTAACCCAGCGGGAGATGGTCCTCTTGTGCACCGCCCGACTCTTTTGGCGCCCACGTAGCCAACAAAGAGCTGGTCATCCACCCGGAAGTGTTTTGTGCGGTCGATATAGAAGGAGAGCGCACGTTTTGGGTCCAGACGGTGGAGCCTCTCTTCCTCTCTGGAAGGATGCGGAGGCGGAAAGAAGGTGGGCAAAGTGATGGTCTGCCCAATGTGGAAAGCAGTAACCACCTTTGGCAAGAAGGACGGACGCGTCCGAAGAACAACCTTGTCTGGATGAACAGACAGAAAGGGAGGTTTGCAAGAAAGAGCCTGGAGCTCACTCACCCGCCGAGCGGAGGTGATGGCCACCAGAAAGGCTGCCTTTAGAGTCAGAAGACGAAGAGGACAGTTATGCAGAGGCTCAAAGGGAGCGCACATTAAAAAGGTAAGAACCAAGTTCAAGTCCCACTGAGGCATTACAAACGGAACAGGAGGGAAGAGGTGAGTAATGCCTTTTAAGAACCTGTTAACAACAGGGGACTTGAAAAGGAGGGCTGATCAGGGAGCCTGAGGAAGGCCGAGATAGCACAAAGATAACCCTTGATGGTACCCAGGGCAGAACCCTGTTGGGCCAGAGAGAGAAGGAACAGAAGGACCTCAGAAAGAGGGGCAGAAAGGGGATCCACAGCCTTTGCTGTGCACCATGCCACAAATTTGTTCCACCTGCAGGCGTATACCACCTTAGTGGAGGGACGCCTGGCTGCCAGAATCACATCACAAACTTCGGGAGGCAAGTCGAAAGGAATCAACTGCCGCCGCTCAATCTCCCACGCAAGCAGGTGTAGACTGGACAGGTTCGGGTGGAGGACCGTCCCCTGCTGCTGCGACAGAAGATCCTCCCGAAGAGGCAGACGGATCGGGGGATCTATGCTCATATTGAGTAGCTCGGGATACCAAACTCTTCGAGCCCAGTCCGGAGCCACAAGAATGACTTGGGCCCGGTCGTGCCGAATCTTCTTCAACACTCTGGGTAGAAGTGGTATAGGCGGAAAGGCGTACAACAGACCGCAACTCCACTCGCGACGAAAAGCGTCGCCGAGCGAGTGCCGCCTTGGAAATTCCAACGCGCAGAACTGATGACATTGCGCGTTCTCTTCGATGGCGAATGGATCTAACCAAGGCTCTCCCCACTGTAGAAAGAGTCCTTGCGCCACTTCCGAGTGAAGACGCCATTCGTGATCCATCATGCACCTGCGGCTGGAGTTCGTCCGCCCTGGCGTTCAGAGAACCTGCCAGGTGTTGAACCATCAGGAACATGCCCTGATGTTCCAGCCATGTCCAGAGGCGCAGAGCCTCCTGACAAAGGGTCCAAGACCCCACCCCGCCCTGTTTGTTGCAGTACCACATGGCGGTGGTGTTGTCTGTGAACACCCGCACTACCTTCCCTTTGACAGAGGGAAGGAATGCCTTGAGTGCAAGCCGGATCGCCCGGAGCTCCAGAAGGTTGATATGGAGCCGGGACTCCGCCGGAGACCAGAGGCCTCTGATCTCCGCCTCTCCCATATGACCGCCCCATCCCAGAAGGGACGCGTCCGTCACAACTGTATGCTCTGGCTGGGGAAGGGAGAGGGATCTGCCCATGACCCATTGCCGGTTCGAGAGCCACCACTGCAACTGTTTTGCAGTCCCCTCCGAGATCTGGACGTGATCGGACAGGTTGCCCTGGTGCTGCGCCCACTGGAACTTCAGGTCCCACTGCAGAGCCCGCATATGCCATCTGGCATGATTGACCAGCAGGATGCAGGAGGCCATGAGGCCCAGCAGCCTCAGGGTCATCCTTACCGAAACCCAGGATAAAGGCCGAAAGATCGGAATCATAGCCTGAATATCCCGGACTCGCCGTTCGGGAGGATGAGGCCCGAAACTGCGTCGTGTCCAGAACTGCTCCGATGAAAAGGAGCTGTGGAGAAGGAATCAGATGCGACTTCGGCACATTGATGGAGAACCCCAGCGAGTGCAGGAGTTCGGCCGTAGTCTGGAGGTGGGAGACGACTGCCTGGGGCGAGCCCGCCTTCAGCAGCCAGTCGTCGAGGTAGGGGAAGACTGAAACCCCTGCCCGGCGCAGATGAGCTGCGACCACCGCCATCACTTTCGTGAACACCCGAGGGGCACTGGTAAGGCCAAGGGGAGCACGGTGAACTGAAAATGCTCGGGGCCTACCGTGAACCGAAGGTAACGCCGGTGGGCCGGCAGGGCGGGGATGTGGAAATACGCGTCCTGCAAGTCCAACGCTACCAACCAGTCTCCAGGGTCGAGGGCAGTCAAGACCTGAGCTAGGGTGAGCATCTTGAACTTCTCCTTCCGGAGGAAGCGATTGACGTTCCGGAGGTCCAAGATAGGACGCATGTCCTCCTTGTCCCTTTTGGGCACCAGAAAGTAGTGGGAGTAGCAACCACGCCCTACTTCTGGGGTCGGAACATGCTCGATGGCCCTCTTGGTCAAGAGGGCCGTGACTTCCTTCTGTAGAAGCACCAAGTGATCCCCTGACATGCGGTGGAATTGAGGTGGCATGGCTGGGGGTGGTCTCGAAGGGGAGGGAGTAGCCCCTTCGGACAATGTCCAAGACCCACCTGTCCGAGGTGATGGTGCGCCAGTGGGGAAGGTGATGGCGGACCCTGCCCCCTACTGGCGTGCCGTGCACCTGAAAGGAGGGACTAGGAGGGCTTGGAGGCCGCGGACGGGTTGGAGGTGGTGGCCTGACCCGCACGCTGGTTGCCCGATCCGCCACGGCGGAATCCACGTCCTCGGCCACGCGAAGACGCCTGCTGCGCGGGCCGGTGGCTGGGCTGCTGACGTGAAGGGGCGCCCCTACCGTGGCCACGATAGGGGCGAAAAGCAGAAGGCAGCGGAGGGCGTGTAGCAGAAAGGCCCAGGGACTTGGCAGTAGCCCGTGAGTCCTTAAAGCGCTCCAACGCATGGTCTGCTTTGGACCCAAAAGACCGACTCCATCAAAGGGCATGTCCATGAGAGTATTCTGGACATCCCTGAAAAACCAGTGGTTCTCAGCCAGGCGTGGCGGCGGAGCGCCACCGTCGTTGCAATCGACCTGCCCAGCGAGTCGGCGGTGTCAAGGCCACAACGGATAGTGTATTTGGCCGCATCCCTTCCTTCCGCAATGGCGCGGGAAAGCAGTGCCTGGACCTCCTCAGGGCACTGGGGCAAAACATCCGCCACCGAATCCCACAGAGAGTGGGTATATCGGCCCAAAAGACAAGCGGTGTTAACGGACCGCAAGCCAGCACTGGAGGAAGAAAAACCTTTCTTCCCAAACTGATCCAGGCGTTTGGATTCCCTATCCGGAGGAGCGGTAGGGAAGGCGGTTTGGGAAGCGGAGGCTTGGACAACCAAG
Organism: Calotriton arnoldi; assembly: GCA_963921515.1. Taxonomy (NCBI): domain Eukaryota; kingdom Metazoa; phylum Chordata; class Amphibia; order Caudata; family Salamandridae; genus Calotriton; species Calotriton arnoldi. The sequence goes on along the minus strand of CAWUFW010011909.1, from coordinate 2,004 downwards.
CTCTCAGGAGTGGGGTGGACAGAAAGAAACAGGGGGTCGCCCGGAGCGGGGCGATGGCGTCGTGACACGTTCCGATCCACAGGAGCCCCTGTGTTGGGCTTGGACCAGGCGCCCAAAGAACGTCTGTGAGGGCGTCGTTAAACGGCAGCACAGTCTCCGCAGAGGAGGCTGCCGGCTGAAGCACCTCTGTCAAGATGTTAGGCTTGACCGTCAAAGTAGGGAGCTGGAGACGTAAGGCCCCAGCAGCCCTACGCAACACCGTACCAAAATTGGCCCCCTCCTCCGTAGCCACGGGAGGAGACAGCATGCCAGTGTCAGGAGAAGTATCCAGACCACTGGCCTCCCTAGACTCTCTGTCCAGTCCTCATCATACTGACAGTTGCGAGTCAGAGGGTCATCAGACCCCTCCCAGTCCTCCTGGTCCTCCTCTGGTTCAAAATAAGGAGGAGGAGGGACATTTGGGACCCAAGGTCCCATCGGCGCCGGAGCCGGCGTCGAGCGGCGTCGCTCCGGGTCCATGTCCGGAGCCGGAAGGAACTGGGGGACGACGCCGCCCGGAGCCCAGGGCGGCGTCGAGAACGGCACCGGAGACATCGGCGCCGGCGGAGGTGTCGTGAGGTCGACCGGGCGTCGATGGGGGTTGTGGAGCCGGGATCGAGGCCGGGGCCGAGCCGGAGCCGGGATCGAGGCTGGAGGCCCGGGCGGCGCCGGAGCCGGAGCCGCCGGCGGCGCCGGAGCAACCCCATCAGGGCCCGCGGGGCCCGAGGGCGCACCGGAGGGGCCTGAAGGCCCGAAGGGCGGGCCATGGCCGACAGGAACTCCTGTACCTTGGCCGGATCCGCCCCCGAACCCGGGAAGGGCGGGTATGACGGGCGACTCCACAGGCAAGTCCGGGGCCGCGGGGGCGGGGACGGTGCCGGGGAGGGGCCTCAGCCGAGTCGCGAGACCGGCGAGGCGAAGTCCGAGAGCGACGATGCTTCTTGGACTTCTTGTGCTTAGACTACCGGACGAAGAAGACTTCGACGCCGACGACCGGTGTGCACTCCGCGAGCGACCCCTGGACCTCTCACGCGACCGGGGCCTCCGTGGAGCCGAATGCCGGGCCTCGAGGAGCTTTCGAGACCGCTCTCGCAAAGCTTTCGGGTTGAGGGCCTGGCATTCGGGACAAGACTCGGTGTCGTGGCCTCGGGCGAGGCAGAAGAGACACTCTCAATGCGGGTCGGTGACGGACATCATCCGCGCACAGGCGCCGCATCGCTTGAAGCCGGGCATCCCTACGACACCTTAAAGTTGGAAAAAACCAGTGAAAAAATCACCAAAAAGTATGGTCAAAAATTGACCAGGGCACTGCTCTTCCCGGATCTGCGCTTGCTGGCGCGGAAAAAGAAGAACTGACGTCAGCGCGCAGGGGCGGCGCCTAAGTACTGCCCGCGACGTCATCCCGGCGATCACGGCGCCGACGACGGACGCGGAGCCGCACGACGCCGCCTACCGACGCGCAAGGGTACTGCTACGCAAAACTTTCCCGGATCCAGCCTGACGCCTGGGGATATTCTAAGGTAAGGAATCTATCACTAACGTGTCTCTTTCAGATATATTTTTTTGTAAACTGTATCTCTCGTACATGTGAACTAAAATCCTCCTAATAAGAAAACTCAAATTTTTTTTTTTATAAATATCTATAAGAGACAGTAGTTAGAGACAGATTCCTTACCTTAGAATATCCGCAGGCGTCAGACTCGTTCCGGAAAGTTTTGCGTAGCAGTACCCTTGCGCGTCGGTAGGGGGCGTCGTGCGGCTCCGCGTCCGTCGTAGGCGTCGTGATCGCCGTGATGACGTCGCGGGCAGTACTTAGACGCCGCCCCCTGCGCGCTGACGTCAGTTCTGTACACGACTTTCCGCGGGAACGCCAGGCCATGCAGAAGCTGACATAGGTGTCTGAAAAATAGGGCCCTGAAAGGGATGTCCTTAACCCCTGAAATCAGTTCGCAGAGCAGGGGAGGA